>CAUJBK010000001.1:6484910-7084910 GCA_963082945.1 Cerastis leucographa
GCACCTGAATTAGGTAGCCATATAGGCAATGGAAGTTGGCGAGTGCGTGTAAAAAGCGCAACTCGCCCGTGTCGCTCGACAACCAGTCGGGCAGCAAGTCCAGCGCGCGCTGCATCTTGACGGCCGCGTGTCTCGCGTTCATAGAGACAGCGATGTACGCGGCGTCGTCGGCGTACAGCGCGAGCGTGGTGTCGCGAGTGGTTGGGATGTCGTCGGTGTAGCACGTGTAACAGAGCGGCGAGACGCAGCTGCCCTGCGGCACCCCTGCGGCAACCGGGCGGGCGCCCGATACCGTGCCATCGACCACCACCCTTATAGTCCTGTCTGTGAGGAAGGAAGAAACCACCTGTATCAAGCCTGTATTAAACGACGAGGCGCGCCTGTCTGTGACATCTTGTACAGCAGGCCGGCATGCCAGACTCGATCAAACGCCTTTTCCATATCTAGGAATACTGCGACTGCGTGCTCTTTCTTGTTGAGTGCCGCGGTCAGCAGGTGCAGTACCCTTGACAGCTGAAGCGTCGTCGAGTGTTCGGCCCGAAACCCGAATTGTTCAGGCCGAGGGACGATGTATTGGGCCAGGTGTCGCAGCAGGAGTTGCTCAAACACCTTGGAGATAGTGGGAAGTAAAGTGATTGGCCGGTAGCTCTCCGGCTTTAGAACATTCTTACCTGCCTTGGGCAGCATAATCACGCGCCCCTCCTTCCATCCCTCTCCTTCCATGCGGCTGGGAAAGCGCCCGTGCGGACGATGCCCGTAAACAGGCGCGCCACTGCCGCTACTGTACGGTAGGGCAAGTGGCGCAGCGCTGTGTTGGACACGCCGTCCGCACCGGGGGCCTTCCTCAGCTTAGTTTTCAGGAAGGCGCGTCTGACTGCACAAGGGGAGAAATGGATTGGGTTGTCGTCGGGAGCTAACGGCGTCGAGAAGTACTCCCTAAGGTGCCTCTCGACTGCTGCGACATGCTCGGTGTTAGAGGTCGGATTCGGGACGAATTGACGCTCCAGGTGCTCGGCGAAGATCTCCGCACGGTCTGCTGCGGTGTATCTTGGCGCCCCGTCGCTGTGTAATAGCGGACGTACCGGGGCTGGGGAATTCGCAAGCTGCCTGCACAGCTTGTGTACCGACGTCCAGTCTGTCGCTGCGGCGTCGATACGTTCCTCCCAGCTCTCGGCATTGTGCTCCTGTAGCTTGGCCCTTACCTTCTCCGCGAGGCGGTTCAGGTCGCGCTTGTCGCGTGGGCACCCGGTATCTTGCCACCGCTTGCGCAGGCGCCTCCTCTGGGCGACCATTTGCGTGATGGCGATCGGTAGAGGCCTGTAAGCCGGCCTCTGTGGCTGCTCTTGCGTAGTGGTCGCCTCGCTAAGGGCGCTCTGGATGCAAGTGGTTAGCTCCTGTGCTAGCCCGTCGACGTCCGCGGCGGTGGTGATGGGCCAAGTAGGAGTGGTGGTTTTCATCCTCTCTCCGAACTGCAACCAGTCCGTAGTGCGGCGTGGCGCTGTAGGAGAGAGTCGTGTCGGCATCTCTGACAGGACGACGAGTACAGGCTGATGGTCGCTCTGCATCTCGTCGTCGTCTACCTGGGTGGCGATCTGACAACTCAGGCCTCTGTGGATCACGATGTCCAGCACGTCCGGTGCGTGCGCCTGATTATCAGGGTAGTGGGTAGGTGTCTCTGGTCCGGACACCGTGTACCCGCGGGCCTCCGCGTCTGCGAAGAGTCGTCTACCCCCTGGGTTGGAAATACGGCTGTTCCATGCCTGGTGCTTCTGATTAAAGTCACCGGCGAGGAGTGTTGGGTGAGGCGAACCGTAGAGTACTGCTCGTAGCTCCGCTAGGTCGAGCGAGGCCGTATTCGACGGCGGGCAGTAGGCGGCGTAAATATTCATGTCCTCGCCAGCGACGTGCAGCTGGACACCCAAGGAATAAAATGTCATATGTGACAATTGTGGTAGCGGTTGATGAACGACTCTCCGACTTACCAGTACCGCCAGACCGCGGTAGGTGATGCCGAGAGGTGACTTCTCATCCTTTCTGTAGACAAAGTATCCCGGGAACCGGGGCCTGTCCGCAGGTCCCAGGAGTGTCTCACTGATGAGCGCCACGTCGATCTTCTGTTCCTGAAGGAGGAGACGGAGTGGCGCGACCTTTCTTCTCAGGCCGCGGGCATTCCAGTGCAGAATCTACCACGAATATTATATTCACGATTTACGCAGCGGTAACCGTTGCCTGATTTTGTACGCAATGGCTACGAAGCAGCTCATTGCGAACGAACTTTTGGCATTCGTCAAGCATCCCATCGATTACATGGACGAGGTCAGCATCTTGCAGATCTGCAAGTCATCTTTCAAAGAGGAAGACGTATGCAGTGCCAAGTTGCTGCTATTTCAGTCACTCGACCAAGTCGGACAGATGCCATCTCGCCGGAGGGATGGTGGCGAGAAGAGTCTGCAGGACATCATCGACCTGCTGAAGAAGACCGATCCGGATGACGTGCCAGATTTTGTGGCGAAGGAGCTGCACAAGCTGCCTCCTGTCACTTTCGACCACGTCGACGTCACCAGGCTGCTGAAGGACATCACGTCTCTGAAGGTGAGCCAGGCTGAGATGAAGTCCAAGTTGGAGTCATCAGCTATCATCATTGGTGAATTGCGAGCCGAAGTAGCGTTGTTGCGCAATGCTATTCCTGCAAGTGGGTCACCGGAAGGCTCCAACGTAAACCTACGTCGCGGGGCACAAAATGCTTCTGTTTGCAGTTTTCAGTCGGCGAGTGAATCAACGTCATCGGCTGTCAAGAATGCGAGCGTTGCATTGTGTTCCGCTGATCGCGTCGTACCCGCCGGGGAGGCGACGCGTGTTATAGGTACATCGACCCCCAAATGTGCCTATTCTGCAATTGTCGCCAAGACGAAACCTGCTGTGTCGCAAACAAAACGACAAGCAGAAAAATCAAAAGGGGGAAAGCAGAGTCGCTCAGCAACGAGCGCGACTAAGGGCGTTGTGATGGACCACGAACAGCAGGTTCCAACGAAGAACACATGCGATGGGGACGGCTTCATCAAGGTGGAGAGAAAGAAGAGGAAGCCTACGTATCGCAATCAGTGTGGGACGGCGCCGGCAGGATCTAACATGCTGCTACGTCCTGCAGTACCGACGACGCAGCTGTACGTGTCCCGTTTGCACCACTCTACGAAGACTGAGGACATCGTAGAATACATACGGGTGAAGACCAACTGGACCTTGAGGGTGGAAAAGCTGGAGGTGCGCCATAACACCAATTTCAAGTCGTTTGTGGTGCGCGTTCCGACTCATCATTTGGTGACCTTCCTCAAGGAAGAGTTTTGGCCGAAAGGTGTGCTGTATCGGCGTTTTCGCGGCCAGCTACGTGACACCTCGCAGCGTAACACGACGCCGTCACTTCGTGTGCAGTAGTTGTTATTTTTGTATAAAGTATTTATTAGTTTATAGTTATTGTTTTTTATACTTTGAATATGTATTGTGTTTTATGGGCCCTAGTTGCCTGAAATAAATGATATTATTATTATTATTAGAATCCTCAGCGAACTAAGCATTGTAGCTCTCTAACAATGCCAATAGTCCGTCGAGGATCACTTGCCGTGCGTCCTGACCCTGTCTGATGGCCTTGATAAGGTCCAGCAGCAGTTTGATGGCGCAGGCGGTGAAATCCTTCTCCTGGCGCTCATTGTTGTTGGCGCCAGTGCGAGGAACGCGACGCCGCTGTTGCTCTTGGGCGTCGGTAGGTGGGCGGCTAGTGCTAGCCGCCTGTGTTTGGGCGGCGATTGGGGCCGCATCTGTGGGTGGGGCGGGCCTTGCTGCTCGCTTCCCTCTCCCTTTACCTTTACCGGCGCCAGCAGCGGCGGCAGAAGGCTTCGTAGTGGTGGTGGTGGCGGTGGTGGACGGCGCCGTAATCGTCGCCTGCGCCTGAGCAGGGACAGGTTCCTGCCTAGGTCGCTGCGCAGTAGGTTGAGGCTTCTTCTTCCTCCTATTCCTACCTCCGCGCGGCCTCTTTCTCCGTCTCGAGGTGGGAGCGTCGTCGTTGCTAGTGCGGGGCCCGTTGGCGGTCGCCATCAGCGACGTGCTGGGGGCCTCGTGGTCGGCTGTCGCAGCAGTTGTCGTGGCCGTCGTGGGACGGCGCGGCTGCGTGATGGCGACTGTGCCAGCCCTCTTGTTCCGCACCTCTCTGCGGAACACCGGGCAGGCGCTGCTGCACGCAGGATGATGGCCCCCGCAGTTTACGCAGGTGGGCGTGTCCTCTCTCGTGCATTCGCAGTCCTTGGCCGCGTGCTCACCTCCGCATCGCACACACGCGAGCGGGCGGTGGCACTGATGCGAGTTGTGCCTAAATTGTTGGCATCTATGGCACTGCGCGGGCCCTCGCTTGCTCCTCCAGGCCTCAATACGGACACCACGCATGCACAAGAATGTGGTGGTGTCGTAGATGGCCCGGAAATCCGGTTGTCTCTTGAGGACGACGTGAAAGATGCAGCCGGGTCGTCCTCCGCGCGCGTTAATGTTGCGCACGTACTCCAGCTCGTATCCCATCGTCCTCAACTCCTCCAGGATGTCCTCCGGGTCGGTGTCGGCCGGCAGCCCTCTGATGGCCACCTTCAAGCTCCGTTCCGCCGGTAGCGAGTAGGAGAACCAACTAAGGCCCTCCGTCCTCTCCAGGTCCGTGAGGTATCGCTGGACTACGCGGTACTCGTCCTCCGTCTCGGGTACGAACTTAATTCCCCCCTGATAAGGACGAGCATGAGGTGGGTAGCCCAGCTTTGCCCTCACGGCCCTGAAGTGCGAGGCCCAGTTGGGAAGCCTCTCGACTACCAGCGGGGGGTAGCGGGGTCTCCTGGACTGTGGCTTCGCAGCTGCTCCGGCTGCGCTTGTGTCCTGTACAGGGGCTGCGGCGTCCGGCGTCGTGGTCCGTGTGCGGACTTGTTCTGTCGGCGAGTGGCGAGCCGCCTCGGCGAACGTGGGTGAACCGACTCCGGCTCGACCGCGCGGGACGTGCTGCGGGAGCGGGGGGTCGGTGCACAGGCGCTTCGCCTCTTCGGCGACCTCGTCGTCCGAGCTTCTCGGTCGGCGCTGGGCGCGGGCATCGAGTTGGAACTCGTACCCGAACGCCAGTGGGTCGTCGGAGCGCGCTATTGTGGGGGTAAGTGGAGTTCCACTTACCTCGTCGCTATATTCCCCCAGTGTGCTCCCCTCTCTGGAGGAGTACGGCGACATAGCGGCTGGTGAGTCGCGGGCTGCACTGCGTGGTGGTGGCGGCGACATAGGCACGCCCTGCACTGGTGACGCTGCGGTGGCTGAGCCTGCCAGCAAGCGGCGGGGTGCGGGCGGTGCAGCGCACGCGGGCCGCGCCGTAGAGGCGGCGGGGCGGGCGTGCGCGGTGGTGCGAGCAGTCGGGTGTGACGGGGGCGCCGCCGCCGCAGGACGAGCGGCGGCGGACGCGGGTGCTGAGTGCGCGGGGTGCACAGGCGCGGCACGTGCCGCGGGCGAGTGCGGCGGGCGCCCGGCTTGCGCGGTAGCGCGCACAGCGGGGGCGCAGGCGCGCACTGCAGGTGCGTGGTGGCACGTACCTGCCGGTCCTGGGGCCTGAGTCGGCACTGGGCGGAACGCCGACGGGCGAACGGGCACCGCCGGCGGTCGGCCCACTGGTGTGGACTGGCCCGATGTGGTTGGTCTCGATGTCGGCGAGGTCGGCGACATCGGGACGGGTGGCGACGCTGAGGAAGGCGGCCTCCTCCTCCCTTCCTCCCGTGCAGTCGTGGTTGGGGCGTCGGGCGTCGCGTCCCCTATGATGGGGAGCGACTGCGTCCGATCGCCCATGTTCTTCCTCGATGGCGGCGACATTTGGTGTCGTGGCCAACCGCAGCCGTTACGGTGCCTAGCACCGGGCGGCGCCGGTCTCCCTCCGCGAACACGTGGGCGCCTAGGCTAAGGCACCCGGGCCCCCATGGGTCCGCGACGGAAAAACCCCACTTCACTACACTATTTAGTTTTCGGCTCGGGCGGTATGTTTAACTTTTGCGATTTGGCCGTCTACCCTCACTCGTTTAACAAATCCGAGCGGGCGGCCAATCAGCGACGAGCGCCAGCGGCGGCGCACGGGCTCCCGCTTATGCACAGCGGAGGCCTGCGGCAATCGCCAACGGTGGCGCGCGCGCTCCTTCTGCCGGCCAACGGAGGCTACGGCGCGGCGGGGGGCGAAGGGCAAAAGCTAACTACTGGATGTGGCCACGGAGCCAATCCTCATGCCCCGCATCGCTCGGCGCTCCGTATTATAAAGGCCGACCCCTTCCACAACTCGCCTGATTCACTGAGTGGTGCGATGATGTCACAGAGCGTTCCGTTTCGTTTTAAGTCGTAATAATTTGCTCACGCCGACATATATTAGAGAAAAACCGAACGTTTTGGTGATTTGTAACACCCGTGCAAAGCTGGGGCGAGTCACTAGTAGTTGTTTACATATCTTAGTACGAAATATTAATTTTTGTGGAAGGTTGATACTACACTGGACAGCAAATAAACCGAGCCACCCGCTACCTAGGCACTCTAATTCGATTTTCTCAAAAACTAAAAAACCTACAATTATCAAAGTTGTACCTACAGAAAGTGCGTTTCATGGTGATTAAAATGAAAGGAAACTCATTGGGTTTAATCAATATTTCAGTGTTTATTAAGGATTTTACAAAGAAGAGTCGTTTTCCAGTCGTGACAATCGTTACTAATGATAAAGTGAAAAAAAAATTAAAGCCAAAAACAAAGATAAAATCAAAAAAAAGTTTTTGATCAATATTCCGTATTCCCTCCCCTTGCTCGAATAACTGCCAGCATCCTTGTATTCATCGACCTTACGAGCCTGACGATAAAATCTTGAGGAATTGTATTCCACTCCTCTTCAATTGCGATTCGCAGCTCTGGAAGCCTTGTTGGAGCAGGTACCCGGGCTCGAACCCGACGTTTCAGCTCATCCCATAAGTGTTCTATCGGATTCAAGTCCGGGCTTCGAGCTGGCCAGTCCATCGTACGAATGCTGACGTCGCGTAGATACTGGGTCACCACATGAGCAACATGAGGCCGTGCATTATCATGCATCAATTGCATATCCTGTCCGATATATCCTGCGTAAGGTACCACATGGTCTGCGAGGATTTCAGTAATGTAGCGATGAGAAGTCAGTCCACGTGTACGGCCCGTCGGTTCGATGAAAACTAACGCTGTATGTGCTGTTAACGAGATGCCGCCCCAGACCATTACAGATCCTCCTCCATAAGCAACAGTTTCCTCGATGCAACACTGAGAATAACGTTCTCCAGGGCGACGATATATTCTCTGACGTCGATCACTTCCATGTAGACTCACCCTGGTCTCATCAGTGAAGAGTACATTACTCCACTGCTCTAATGTCCAATCCCTATGCTCTCGAGCAAATTCAAGTCGTGCTCGACGGTGTGCTACCGTTAATGCTGGGCCTGTTGCAGCTCTTTTTGGGGTCAGGTTCCGTTCAGCAAGTCTCCTTCTGACGGTATCTGAACTTATGACCACTTGGCGTTCGTCACGCAGACTTTGTTGGACTTGAACTGCGTTGAGGTGGCGATTTCGCAGAACAGTAAGGTGGATATAACGATCATCTGCTGCTGATGTAGCCCTAGGTCTGCCCGTACCTGGACGGCGATCGAATGCTCCAGTCTCTAGGTATCGTCTGTAAACTCGTTGCACCGAAGATCTGCTGATTCGAAGCCTTCGAGCGACTTCACGTTGCGCAATGCCTGCTTGAAGTAATCCTACAGCTTGAGCTGCTTCCTGAGGTGTTGTATCCATTATTAATCGAAAAAAGTAGCAAAAACACACGCGTCTGAGCAAATGATGGACAAAAACTAAAGAAATGATAAGAAATATCCGACTACCTTCATTGTAGAGAAAAAGAACGCTAATTTCAAACTCTGGTGAAAACAGAGCAAATCGTTAGCATTGTGTTTGTTGCTTGATTACAATGTGAGTTGAGGGTACTTTCGAATTAATTTGTAGTCATTTTAATCACCATGAAACGCACTTTTTGTAGGTATAACTTTGATAGTTGTAAGTTTTATACTTTTTGAGAAAATCGAATCAGAGTTCCTAGGTAGCGGGTGGCTCGGTTTATTTGCTGACCAGTGTAGTTAAATAATACCAATAACACATTTTCTAAGTCAAACATAATATATTATTTTGAGGACGAAATAACTTCTTGTCAACAATGATTTATAAAAGAGCTCACGCGGGCCATATCATAGTTTGAAACCGAAACGAGAATTACAATTTGTGACCATTGAAAATACATTTCACAAAACAAAGGGCACAGCTTACTAGTGTGCGTCCCTGCACACTAGTGGGAGTGTCCAATTCTACACGTCATTGTATTACGACGAACACAACAAAAATTCGCTTCCTATTGGTCAAAACGCATGCATACGGTGATCGAGTCGAGAGCCGTGCTATGCGATTATCGCCTTAGAGGTGAGCATGCGAATGTTTGTTCGATAGTACTTGCACTAGTTCTTTTGTTTCACTACTAGTTTTTAATTTATCATTGGGATAAATGGCGACAGCGCTTAAATTATTAGGTTTAACAAAATGGTTAGATCCCCTTTGAACCATATCGGCAAAAGAAGCATTTCCCGAATAACTAGAGTCCCGAATCGTCTGCTTGAGCTCCAAAATATGTTCTGTCAGGTCACGCTGTTGTTTAAGGCTATCTATCATGTTATCCGCGAGTATAGCCTTTTTCTTAAGCGACTGGTAGTGGACTGCCATCTGTGACGTACCCGATTCCACTTTACGGCAAAGGTTTGCTATCTTCATTTTCTGCTCGGTGTTGAGTTTCCCATCCGCGGCAATAGAGCAAACTTCATTAAGTACTGCTGAATGGTGGACATCCATCGCTGGATTTCAGGCGTTGAAACGATAACATCGGCCGTGGCCGACTGCGACGGAGAGGCAGAGGGTTGCGATGGACCCCTTGGATTACAGGGGATGTTGTCCATTTTTTAGTTTTAACTAAAAGTTCACTATTTCGTGTCCATTATTCACTAAAACTGCACACTATGCAAGATTACTTTATGCATTACGACGGTAATACACTAAAGTAGGTCACTATTATTTAAGTAAATATTAATATTGCTTATGAGCAGGTCTGTACGCTGCGAGTGCACAATGTCAATCCTAATAGTATTAGTTCTTCTTTTAGATCTTTAAAATATTTTTGCTGAGCTGGGGTTTGGTCTGAGAATATTTTAATGTTTTCTGGCAACTTCTCTTTATTGCGTAGGAGATGCTTTGCGGGTGCTGAAGTGTCGTAACATACTTAGATTCGGCGGTCTTTTCCCGGCGAGTATTTGCCTATTCTAAAGATTTTAATCGGTTTCGGGAGGTCTTGGCTCACTAGTAGAGTAATTTTTAAAATATCGGCGTCATCTTGGGATTTTCGTTCTTCGGAGCTAGCAGCGGACTGTTCGGGCAGGCCCACAACATTAATATTTTTTTCTCTGCTATTGCGGTTTGCTACTTCCTTAATTATTTGTTCGTTCAGATGTCGTGTGTAAGTAATAATAAGCATGTATGTAGACAGCCTGAAAGGTGAATTTACTCAATAAAACATATTTTATAAAAGAAATTGAGACGCGCGTGGGTATTAATTACAACTTACTTGTTGGTCACGCTTACGCTTTACTTTCTTCATTCTCGCGCTCTCTGAGTTCCTTCCGACGTCGGTAGCTGACACGGGACAGGACTCGCTCCAAAGCTTCACTCCGCAGCTGCTTCTGCATCCAGTTTGTGTGGCATCGCTTGTACAAGCAGAAGAATCCGATCAGTACCGCTAACAGCATAGAGGCGCATATTATGGACAGAAGAATGTTGTTCGTCTGAAGGTGTTCCGCCGTCGCTTGTGCGTGGTTGTCTCCAGCTGCAGACTGCGCAATAATCACTTGCTCCTTGCTTTTCGTAGTTCCCATAGTCTTTCGATGTCCCAAATTGCAAAATCTCGAAGCTCGGTGCGACGTTTCAAAAACTTAAGGTTGCCGTTGAAGGTTGTTGCAGTACGGTAATTTGAGTGGCATGTGGACTGGCAGAGTCGTTGCAGTATGTTAGAGTGCTTTTGAAACTCTTAAACAGTTACTTACTAGTCCACCTGTCTTATATTATCCAAATTTTACTAAAGAAAATGAGTTTATTTTACAAACAGATAGTTCTGGTTTTGCTATAGGTAGTGTTTTAAGTAACTCAAACGGAAAACCTGTCGCATACGCTAGTAGAGGTTTAAATAAAGCTGAGTTAAATTATGCAACAATAGAAAAGGCCATATCTATATGGAAAGAAATTTGTAATTAGAGCCGACCATAGACTTTTGCTTTATCTTTTTAACATGTCAAATCCATCTAGTCGTTTAACAAAATTTCGTCTTTTATTAGAGGAATACGACTTTAAAGTAGAATACGTTAGAGGAAAGGAAAATGTAGTTGCCGACGCACTTTCTAGAGTTATTTTAACTTCAGACGAGTTAAAACAAATGAATAACAATTTGGTAAATGTAATGACAAGAGCGCAATTCAGAAAAGCACAGTAATTAACTGATTTGACAACTAGTACTGAGACTTCGAACGATAACAATAGGCCTGATCAACCTAAAGTCGCTGAAGTACTCAAAAAATGTGATATGGATGTGGAATTAATTATTTTACCGGAAAGAAATCTGCGCAGATTACTAAAATTATTGAATAATGACGATTTGTTATTTTCCCCAAGAAATAGGACTTTTGTTTATTGTAAGAGTAAAAATAATTTGTTTGCAAGTTCATCTTCTTTATCAGTAAACTCGCGAGACGATTTATTGGAAGAGATGGCATTATTTTGCGAAAAATTAAATATAGGAGAAATAATAATTATGAAAACGCGTACAAATAAAGAACTCATCGAAAGTATAGCTAAATATATTGCTAAAAATAAATCGAGTGATTTACCTCGAATATGTGTTGTAAAGGACGTCCAAAGAATCAATGATGATGACGAAAAAAAAGTAATAATGAATGACTTTCATTTATTACCATGTAGTGGTCATGTAGGAGTTAGGAGAATGATAAGTAAAATTAAAAAATATTATTATTGGCCGTCAATAGAGAGAGACGTTAGAAGCTATGTACAAAAATGCGGCAAGTGTCAAAAACAAAAATATACTAAAATCCATAAGGAACCATTAACAATTACATCTACAGCATCTTCATCCTTTGAGAAAATTTTCCTAGGGCTTGTCCTCGACAGCCGGTGGAAATTCGTGGAGCACTTCCGACGTTTGGCCCCAAAACTGGAACGGGCAGGAGCTGCATTCAAGCGGCTCTTGCCCAACCTGGGGGGTCCAAACGCCTCCTGCCGGAGGCTCTACGCGGGGGTCGTGCGGTCCATGGCCCTTTATAGGGCCCCGGTGTGGGCGCGTTCTTTGAGGCGGCGAGCCGCCCATTACCTGAACGCGCCCCAGAAGGTAGCCGTAAGGCTGATCCGGGGGTACCGCACGATCTCCGGCGAGGCGGCGAGCCTCTTGGCCGGATTGCCGCCATGGGATCTGGAGGCGCGTCCTCGCGCGCCTGCACGAATGACCAAGTTTGTGCACCGTAGTTTTGATAATTATTTTTATTTTGTACTTACACACGGAGCCAGCACCTCGACTACCATGAACCATATTTGTCCTGGGGCGGCGAGAAGGGGTAGCAATTGGCGTTGCGTGACGTGAAGCTGAAAAGATAAATATTTACATAAATACATGATCTATAATTTCAATTTTTTTCCTAAATCAATTAGGTATAAAATAAAAGTAAAAATCACCCCAGATATATGTTAATGAACTGAGTTCATAATTGAGCATGAGCAAAACCACATAATAATGGTCACTTACATGACGAAGCAGCAGTTCGACGACGAATCACTGGGGAGGCTACTTGGGTGGCACCGCGGCGTGAAGGAGAAGGTGTGGGTGTGTGTGAAAGTGTTATCGGTGGAGGGGACAGGCTAGGATGATATGTATGAGGATCTGGAGGAGGAGTGTGTTCTATCTGGATATTCTGAAACAACAGAAACAATCCTAAAAAAGAAACCCACTTACCTATATTATAATTAAATATTGAGAATTCAAGGAAAGTTGCTAGAGTGCTGCAGTAAATAATATTAAAGCACTTAAAAATTCAAAAAAATCTTATTTATATGTTATTAAATAATAATCAACAAAAATGAGAAACTAAAGTAATAATAAATATGTCGCATCATGGGTGGCCGAGATGCGAAGCATCGGGTCTTCTTCACGATTCGACATAGTTTTAGGTAAATGTGGGCACTGACTTGGGTACTCGAACGAAAGAACTATTAAATTCAAATCTCGATAACTTTATTTAAAAGTAACGGTTGTACAAGAAACAAACACGTGCGTTGGTACTGAGCGTCTGCCATGACTGTTGGAGTTCGACTGTCCAACACTCCGTCCGTCCCTCTGCTAGGGTTCACTGCATCCCCTCTACCGACGATCGTGTCCAAGCGGTTGGGCGCGCTTGCGTTTCTAGTGACGATATTGTTAATTCCAAAACGAATTGTTAGATGGCGCTGTCTGTTGCACCATGGCGCCATGTATCCACGACAAATATAATAAAATAATATAATATATTTATTTAAAAGTTAGAATCGGCACAATTAATACGATATAAATCTTAGAAATAATAAAGGTATAAAAAAGTTCAATGCCTGTACTAGGTTAAACCTGTATCACAGGCGACATGTCTGCAATAATTACTACTTGGACAACAAATTTTCTTAACAATATTTAATACTAAACTTATGAAATGGGTTAGTAAAAGTTAATATATCGACGGGTCCTACGTGTACTACGTGTACGTGTGTAGTGCAAGTGCAAAAACACAACTTTACAGGAGAGCGGTTTAAAGATTCTAAAGCTTGTAATTTTGACATAAATCGGTAGAAATCTTTGAAATTTTGGAATGTTATATTTGAATATCATATGAAAAAGACTGCATACTACGATTTTCTTATTTTTGTAAACTTTAGAAAATAGCATCACTTGCACTGATGTAGCTTGTTTTCTTTAATTTGCTAGAACCGGTAAACTGGTACAAGTGCCACTTATACCAGTTTATACTGTACTTAGTTATATATATAATTGAGGAAAGTACAAGGATATTACTATTTTTAAATTCATTATTTTATCTATTGATTAATACAAAGCTTACAATATTAAGAAAAACATCTTCTTTTATCTACTTTTAAACACTTGCAACAGTTTACCTAGTACTGGAAAACTACTTGCAACAGTTTACTACATGGTTTTTTTTTGTAATTAACCTGAAATATTTGAATGTGTATAGCAATAAATGAAAAAAATATATATTTAAAAGTCAAAATAAAACTTTGTTCCATTTAATAACCTCACCAGACCTTAATAAATAGGTGGTAGTTTGATGTTAAAATAATGAAAATTTTAAATCACTGGCCTTGCCATCTTTAAATAATAACATATTCTTCTTAATTTAAGTAGGAAAGAAGTAAAAGTTGTTAACTCTATTAATTATTCTAATTCTTTATGTGTGATAAAATCGGAAAACATGATTAACTGTGTAATGAAAATGACTAATCAGTATTTCCGACATTATCAAGATATCGTCGAGTCACATACTAGTAGTTATTTATCGTAACAACAATCACAGTAGGTTACGGTAGAAAATAACAAAGACATTTATAAAGAGAAATAACTTCTTAGAAAAGAAAACTAGGCTTATTCAAAATTTTACTTATTCAGAGACATCTACAGAATGATATTCAAATTATTAGTAAAAATGTGTGGTCCGCTCAAGAATCTTATTGGATTTGCAAAGATCTTGAATTATTTCTCTTCAATTATTTATCTTAATTTTTTATTGTCAATTTATTGGTATCAAACTTTTGTAAGCTGCATCCAATCCGAGAAACGTTTTGTATACTGCCACGTGTTAATACTTCTCAGAAATAGTTTCGTTAGCCTCTTTTTTAAACGCTTATCTATCATTAAGCATAAAAATAATCTTTGGCAACCTAACTCGACAAAACAAGATCGCCATTTTTCTTTCAGATATCAACAAAGGCAAGGCATAACTTAAAATCGAAGATGTTGTAACATCACTAATTAGTATGTTACTAATTGTCAAGCTCTAGTGATTATCTATGGTACACATCCTTCCGGAGGCCATAACTTGATCTCAACCCGTCTGCGACACTACGCACTGTCTAAATACAAAATGTAACCTGTGTCCTCATCATTAGCCTATTATGTTCCCACTGCTGGGACACAGGCCTCCTCTCTATGAGAGGGAGTGGGCTGTAATCCACCACGCGGGCCCAGTGCGGGTTGGTAGATGTCACATGTCTTCGAATTTTCAGTTCTAGGACATGCCGGTTTCCTCACGATGTTTTCCCTCACCGTTTTTGAGGGCAGCGGTGATGAAATAAAGTACACAAAGTAATGCGCCTGCCTGGGTTCGAACCCACGGCTTACTGCTCGTAAGTCGGGACTGCCACCACTGGGCCACCACCTGTGTCCTGTGATAATTAAATTAAGTATACCCAACGGTATCTTTCATTTCAACCATCCAACATAACATGGTGTCATAAGTGATCACCATACCTAACATGGTGTCAGAAGTCGTCAAGCAATAATGAGTCGTAAAAGTGCCGAAATTGTGACGAAAAAATGGCGGTCAAGAGCACGCAACTCAACTAAGTCAACTCCAAATCTCGTCTGATCCAGCAAATGACAATGCGGAGGCGAGGAGAAGATGGTCACAGCAGATTGAACTGCATTTGTTAGCCGTTATGTGAAGATATTTTCATAGCTAACCTACACATGGATTTATCACATGTGCGTCAAAGATTGCTTCAAGAATATAACCTAACCTATAAGAGGATGCAAGAGATAGCGAGCACACTCATAGTCGCGGAGCAGGATGCTGATAAAATTTTCCAAGCGAGCGGTGTCGGAAAACGTCATGCATCTTAGTCGGAGAAGCCGTGGTCGACGAGACGATCGACAGCGAGATTCCAGTCGCAAGTCTTCAAGCAGTCGCAAGTCTTCAAGCAGTCGCAAGTCTTCAGGCAGTCGCAGGTCAGCTTCAGCTTCGAGCGGCGACTCGAGGACATGTAGTCGCTGTGGGCAGTCTCATCAATACAAGTGCCCAGCTAAAGGCGTATAATGCAGGTCATGTAAATCTTTTGGTCATTTCGCTAAATAAAGTCAAAAATATAAAAGTCAGTCAGTTGCAATTGTGTGATTCAGTTAACTGCAGTCAAGAATATTTGTTGGAATGTTGCACAGTCAGTTAAAGTCGAGTCAAAGTCAAAAATATCACTATGATCCACATAGTAGTCTACCAACAAATAGTCAGAACACACAAGCGCACAGTCAGTCAGTGTCACATAGCGAGCAGTCACCGTCACAAAGTTAGTCACAGTCAAAGTCAAGTCATATATGTGTAGACGTATTGAGACCAAGTTATCACAATATCAATATAAAGTCTGTCACAGTCTAGTCAACATTACACAAAGTCATGTCATAAAGTTATCACAGTAGTATCGCAGCAAATAGTTAACGTCATATCCCAGCAATGTAATAATAACAGTCACATCATATCTGAGTGATCCGAGTCAAGGTCTAAATAAGTCAAGTCTAATACCCCATTTATATTGTGTGTGTCAATCATCAAGTCAAATATCTCTGCGGTGAAAGCAGTGATATGTCCGAGAGTTGTAAGCAACATCTCAACGATGAAAGTCAATCATCAGTCATAGGTCAGAGTACCAGTCAAATATCTCTGTGGTAAAAGCAGTGATATGTCCGAGAGTTGTAATCAACATCTCAACGATGAAAGTCAATCATCAGTCATAGGTCAGAGTACCAGTCAAATATCTCTGTGTTAAAAGCAGTGATATGTCCGAGAGTTGTGATCAACATCTCAATGATGAACAGTCATAGGTCAAAGAACCAGTCGAGAATCCACTCAAATAGTCAAAATAATAAATGTCAGTGTCCATATTCACATCTCAATGATGGAAATGGTCACAAGTCAGAGGGATTTCACAATAACACACAATATCATCGTCATAAAATCAACAGTCAGTATTCGCAGTCATAAAAAGGATCATTAGAAAATAACTCAGATAAAAAGTAAACAATGTCAACACTTTAGAAAGTAATAAGTTAAAACAGTCATGGGAATTAAATTGTCATTTGGGAATAAACAAATTAAATGCATCATAGATTCAGGTGCAAATGTCAATGTCATGTCAAAACAAATTTTCAATTATGTCAGACGAAATAATAATCAGTCTCAACTGTCACTTGTCAAACGTTGGATAAATGTCAAAGGATTTGGTGAAAAATCCATTCCGATTTTAGGTTATGTCAACTTAAACATTGTAATTTGTGTTTAGATAACAATTACGTCGTCGAAACTATAATGTTTATAGTAGTAAATTTAGATTGTCCAAATGTCCATTGTCTTTCAACTTGTTAAAAGTTAGGTATTACAAAAAATGTCATTTTCATTGTCAAACTAACATTTTTGTAAACAAATGCTTACACAATGTAATTATGTCTTCCAGGGTCTTGGATGTCTACCTCCAGTCTGTCATCTGCAACGCATGAAGGCAATGCAAGTTATTGTAAAGGTCACAAAAACAACAAAGAGTTGTTAAGTCAGTTTTCATTATAGTGAAAAGTCAGGTCAGTCTAAGAAGAATATTTCTTCAGTAAGGATGGTGCTGGGGCAGACCAAGAAAAGGTCAAAGCAATTGTCAACATGCCCACACCAAATAAGTGTCAAAGAGATACAGTCTGGACTTGGGATGAGAATCAATGTCAATGTCTGAGAAAACTGAAAGATGAGATAACTAGCTCACCAGTTTTAGCTCATTATAATCCCAAGATTCCATTAGTCTTGTCAGTTGACTCGTCAAGTCAAGTTTCATGCGACCCAACTCGTGAAGAGGGAGAGAGGAAGGTGACAGACAGGAGTGTACATGTAATGTAACCATAGAATATAAGATTATAAATAGATGTCTAGATTAAATAAGTAATTAACATTTGTCTTTCTTGTATATTTTGAGGGAACCTTATATATTTTCTTACTATTGCTGGATTATTAAGAGCTTCCACTACTTCATTTATGCAACGCGATGCTGATGGTTGCGATAAATATGTCCTTACATTTTCTTTTATTATTTTCTGGTAACTACCATTAGCCAAGAATGACAAGGTGCATAATATCTGTGAAACAATAAAAATTAAGTAAGTAATCTAGATCTAGTCAAAACAAAATAGGGACCAATATTTACAAGCTAATAATAATACCAAGTACCTATATTATAACTATAGGTATTAATATAGGGTCCTTAGTTAGACTAACATGAAAACATAGCTAGCAGGGAAACAACCTAAACGGAATACTCCTTATAATAGCAGAATTTCTAAAAACGTCTTTACTTTATCACACCTACCCCCGAAAAAAAAAGATAAATCAGATATACATAAGCTAAGTGAATATAATATTTGTACATTTGATACTTGTTTACAGCCCTCAGCGGCATTGATTTCTAATTCCAATGGATAATACGAGATTAACGTGTACCAAACCCCGATCCCTTAAATAAGGGTACTTTAATGCCAATGGCATCAAAGGCCAGCGTGATGAGATCGCCACTTTCCTCCGCGACCATCAAATTGATATCCTCCTCATACAGGAGACCTTCCTCAAGCCCAGTCACCGCGATCCGAGAATTGCCAACTATCGCATAGTTCGCAACGATCGGTTACGATGCCACAAGGGCGGAACTCTAATTTACTACAGAAAGGAACTGCACTGCATCCCCTTAGATCCCCCTCCCATGGAGTCTCTACTCGAGACTTCAGTCTGTCGACTAGGCATGACCGGTCATCAATCGATCACTATCGCCTCCGCGTACATCCCTCCCGGCGGCACGTCCGAGGAGCACACTCTGTTCACCAAAGACCTTGACGTCCTCTTCAGCTTGAGTGACTCCGTTATCATAGCGGGCGACCTCAACGCCAAACACCCCGCCTGGGACAGCACGACGACCTCTGCCAGAGGACGTCACGTGTATAACCTGGGCGAGTCCCTCAACTTCGATCCCATCGCTCCTATGGAGCACACTCACTATCCCCACGACCCCGACCAACGCCCGGACGTTCTCGACATAGCGTTACTCAAGAATGTCAACCTTAAGTTGCATTCCATCGAGACTTTACATGAGCTTAACTCAGACCATCGACCAGTGATCATGCACTTAGTTCCCCGCTCGGGTCCTTCTGACCCCAGCCAGCCCCCGCCGACCCAAGTGATAACCGACTGGAGGAAAGTCAGCGAAAAGCTGAAATCCACCACGTCGTCGCTTCACCTGGAGGCCATCCCCGACCACATAGTCTCATTCGCAGACACGATGGCCGCCATCAACTCGTTTACAGAACACGTGCAATCCGTACTTAAGGATTGCTCACGGGAAGTTCCAGCAATGAGCGATCAACGCTGGATTCTACCCGCTGACGTACGTGAACTGATAACCGAGAAGAACGCGGCCATCCGTGCCTACAGCAACTTTCCCTGCGACGCGAACAAAGCTCACATGCGTTACTTAAAGCGTGCTGTAAAGAAGCGCACTAGTGAGCATCGTTCAGATCAATGGGACAAGACGCTTAGCGAGCTCGAGCCTACCCACCTAGCCTTCTGGCAGCTGCAACGCAAGTTGCGCTCCACCGAAGAGGCTTCGATGCCTCCCCTCACCCGACCCGATAAGAGCGTCGCATTCGACGACTCCGAGAAGGCCGAATGCTTAGCCGACAGCCTGGAGTCCCAGTGCTCCCCCAGATCTCAACCAGTAGACAAGCGACATCTCGATGAGGTGAACGCATTCGTCGTGCCTGATGATCCTCTGCCTCCGGTCACAGCTGACTAAGTAACCGCGCGAAGTAAGTAACCGCGGAAAGTACCCGGCTCCGATGGAATCACCAATAGGGTGTTTAAACTCCTCCCCGCTCAGCTCGTCGTGTTAATGGCGGCCATCTTCAATGGCGCCCTGAGCAACAACGCTTTTCCCCAAATATGGAAAGAGGCCACTGTCATCGGTTTCGCCAAGCCAGGCAAACCCAAGTCTGAGCCCTCGAGCTACAGACCTATGAGTCTCCTGAACGCACTCGGCAAAATCTACGAGAGACTTATTTATAAGCGACTCAAAGACTTCGCCGAGGCTAAGAGTCTCATCCCCAACGAGCAGTTCGGCTTCAGAACCGGACACTCTTGCATTCAACAGGCCCATCGCATCGTAGAGCATTTGAGCGCTGGCTTCCAGCGAGGAGCGATGACGGGTGTGTTGTTCTTCGACATAGCAAAGGCTTTCGACAAAGTCTGGCACAACGGCTTATTATATAAGCTGTATAAACTGGGAGTGCCAGACCGTCTCGTGCTCATCTTACGAGACTTTTTGTCGGATCTCACCTTCCGCTATCGCATCGGGAAGGCACTGTCTTCCCCCCACCCCATTAGAGCCGGAGTCCCTCAGGGCTCCGTCGTCTCTCCCCTTATCTTTACTCTGTTCACCAGTGACATCCCCAAGAGCAAGAAGACTCAGTTAGCCCTGTTCGCGAACGACACGGCCATTTATTACACTGGCCGCAGTCACGACGCTATCTATAGCACCCTCCAAACCTCAGCCAACGTCTTAGGCACTTGGTTCCGGAAATGGAGAATCGAGGTGAACCCCGACAAGAGCCAGGCAGTTCTTTTCTCTAAGCAGCGTAAAAATAAGCCACCCGCGCTCAGCCCGATCACTATGTACGGTAAGCCTATCCCTTGGGAAAAGCAAGCCAAGTACTTAGGAGTCTTACTTGACAACCACCTGTCTTTCGCGGCGCACATCAAAGCAGCTCGCGACAGAGCTGCCTTTGCTATGGGTAGGCTTCATTTCATGATTTCGGAAAAAAGCAAGTTGTCACTCAAGTGCAAGTTGCGCCTTTATACCGCGGTGATCCGGCCCATTATGACGTACGCTTGCGTCGTGTACGCTCACACCAAGCCTAAGTACATCCATACAATACAATACAATACAATAGTAATTTATTTCTCTCAAAAAGGTACAATTTCGGAACATAGAATGTAGGTCACATGCAAATTCAAAACCTTTGTGAGAGCTGGAGTCTATACTGGGTTCGAGACCTGTATGACAGATCTCCAGGCTCACACCCTTAAAATTACAATATTAAAAATTGCACTTACGTACTACAACATTGTAAAAGCTCCAAGTAATGAGAGGAAGATAAATAAAACAAAACAAAAAGTGATGTCCTAAGAGTAGTCTATGGAGAGTGTTGTGTGTCCGTGAGTGCAACATAAGTCCTCACGCCCAAGCCCGCCTAGGGCACTGGGCGTGAGTGCCTACTTGCCCGAGAGTGTGTGTGCGTGTGTGTGTATGAGTGAATGTGTGTGTGCGAGTGTGGGTAAAGGTGATACGTGATCCAAGGTTAATTTGATTGGGAGAATATTTCTGGTAGGCGAAATTATTTTAAAATACATAGTAAATTTTCAGTCTCTGCATAATCCAATTCAAGTAGCCATTTTGTAGTAGTTGATTTGCATTTTGATCTGCACATTGGGTATATATTTAAAATTTTATTTACTTTATTATAGACGTAGCTGCTAAGGAAAGGGAAACCGCGTTGGGCTGAACGACACTTTGTGCGGATGGAGGGACAGACTATGTGTTTACGTCGTTTGGAGTCAAATTTGTGTGGAGTGTAGGGAGTTTGAGAGTGTGTGGTTAAAACAATATTAAGTATAAATAATTTTCGAACAGAGAGAACCGAACATGTCTTATAAAGGTCGATGGTAGGAAAGTGGTAAGGTAACCGCCAACCAACCTTCAAGAGTGCCCTTTGCGCACGTTCCAGTTTCAGCATGTGAGTTTTTGCTGAGCCACCCCAAGTAATTATGCAATATTGTATAAGCGATTGGCAGAGGGCGAGATATACAAGTCTTAGCACTGTAGTGTCCGCAGCGTGACGAAGGGACTTAAAAATGTAAATCAACCTGCGCAGTCGTGCGGCAAGTGTGTTTATGTGTGTGGAGAATGACAGGCAATCATCAATTTGTACACCGAGATATTTGACCACATTGCCGCGAGTAAGGCAGGGGCAATTACAAGCTGTGTGGTGAGGTAAAATGCAGGAGTGGGCAATCAAGGAATAGTGAGAGGTAGGAGGTTTCCCAGCGGCTGTAAAGGAAAAGGTTAAGTAATGTGTTTTGTCAACATTTAAAGTAAGCCGGTTTTGAGCCAACCAGGTGGTGACAAGGTTGAGGCCGGATTGTGCGTACCGAAACACTTGCTCCCAGGAGTCTCCGTGGAATAGTAGGGCAGTATCGTCGGCATAAGTGAATATGGACGCATGGGGAAGTGTTAGCCGGCAGAGCTCATTTATATAGATGAGAAATAGGGTCGGACCAATAATACTGCCCTGGGGGACCCCGTAAGATATAGGGAGCTCATCACTTGTCCAATCACCGATCCTGACGCATTGTCGTCTACCCGTGAGGTAACTTTGAAAAAGAGCAAGTTGAGTGCCTCTAATACCGATTTTTTCGAGTTTAGCAATGAGATTGGGGACAGATATCGTATCAAAGGCTTTGGCCAGATCCAAGAAAATACCAATTACCTTCTGCTTTTTATCCAGGTTGGAGAAAATGTCAGTGGTTAGGTCTAGCACAGCCTTATTTGTAGAAATTCCGGAACGGAAACCATATTGAGAGGGAGAAAGAAGATGATTCTGCTCGAGGTACTTAACTAATCTATTATTCATGAGCCGTTCAACTAATTTTGAAAGTGTAGGCAAAATTGATATAGGTCTGTAGTTATTTGATCGATCTCTGTCCCCGCCCTTGTGTACAGGATGCACTACTGCAAGCTTAAGCGCATCTGGAAAAATACCGGAGGTGAAAGCTAAATTACAAATATGAGTCAGATGGGGGGTGAGAATATTTTTAAATTTCTTGAGAAACGTACCCGACACACCATCAGCACCCACCGCACAGTCGCCCCTCAACTTCTCGATCAAACTATCTAATTCCGGCTCGTCTGTTCCTAGCAATACAAAACTATTATGAAGCGATGGGAGATCTTCGGTTTGTGGAGGTAAGCATGTGGAGACGTAAGGGACGTTTTCAGCTAAGGTGCGTCCAATGTTAGCAAAATACGAGTTTACTTCATTGACAGAGCGCTGCGGGTCAGAGGGTGAAAGAAGAGCATTGGCGTGTGTTTTAACTTTTGAAGTGTAGGTGATAGTTTTTATAGCATCCCAGAGTTTTTTATTATTATTTTGCGCATTAGTCAAAAGAGCTTTATCATGATTGGTTTCCATAGGATGCATACTTTGCAGAACCGGTTCTTACGTAGAGTCACGGGAGCACCTTTTTATGTCCGTAATGACCGTCTACACGTAGACCTTAGAATGCCCACCGTCCTTCAGTTTATGAAACGTCTATCGAAGCGTTTCTTCGAACACGCCATTAAGCACCGTAATCCCCTGATTGCAGCGGCCGCCCGTTACGAACCCTCGCGCATTAGTACAGTACGCCGTCCTAGGCATACCCTCGTCCCTCCAGATGATGCTATCACCCTCCTCCAGGAGAAAGACAAAGGCAAAGGCAAAGAGACTAGCACTCTTAAAAAGTTCCGACTCAAACCGCCGTCTTTCCGACCTCGCCGTCGAGGTCCGTCGCGACGTCCCGGTCCATGCCCTCCCCGACTCTCGCTCGAGCCAGCCCGCGATGCTGTGCCAGTAGTTTTAAATCAGCCCCTAAATAATGATACCATTCAGATCCAGCCTGTCCCCATGCAGTCCTCCCCCAGCGACGCCCTAAGCCGAGGTTCGTACCCCACAGGGGGTGCCCTTAGCGTACAGTCGCTTAGTTTGTAAGTTTTTATGCCCTGGCTGGAGGCCTTACTCTTGAGGCACCCACAGGATAGTCCGGTTAAGCAGACGACAACCTCATAGGTTGAACTGCGAGATGTCATTCATAAAAAAAAAAAAAACTTGTTTACGTAACTCGGACCGTGTGAAGTCTCTGTTATCTCAGCTAAACTTGAAACATTTAAATTCGGAAGAACAAATTTCTATACAAGAATTGTGTGCTAAATATGCGGATATTTTTTACTTACCAGGTGATACCTTGACCACTACACCTATATACAATCATAAATTTAAACTAAAAGAAAATGCTGACACCGTTTACGTAAAACCCTACAGATTGCCACACTCTCAAAAAGCCGAGGTTCAAAAACAAATAAATGACATGTTGTCTCAAAACATAATAATAATAATCATTTTATTTCAGGCAACTAAGGCCCATAGATAAAATACACAAATAATAAACAAACCAATAATAGAACCTTGTAAAAGTGAATGGTCTAGTCCAATACTATTAGCCTAATAAACCTAAACCTAATAGCCGTAACAGAGACAAATCTAGACCATTCTGTAGAGGACTCGGAAACATCAATAGGAGATTGGCGTATTCTGCGCAGAGACAGAGTGACCCTGGGCGGCGGAGTGTTGCTTGCTGCGCGCGCCGGCGTTACCATGAAGAGGCGGCTTGATCTTGAGACTGAAAGTGGCGAAGATTTATGGGCTACGATTACAATTTGTGGCCAAAAAATATCTGTATGTGTTGTTTATATAAAGCCCACTGCAACTGACGACGACTACATGTCTTGGTTTTGCAAAGTTGAGAGCATTATCCCTTATTTGAACGGAACTGTTTTAATATTAGCTGACTTGAATTTGAAAAGTGCTTCTGTAAATGTCAACAATTATTACTGTTACTTCTTAAGCTTCTGTTGTATGACTGAGATGAATGAAGTGTGGAATATGCGTGGAAGTAAGTTGGACGTAGTGTTGGTTCGGGAGGGCACCGAAGTAAACTGCGAACATGTAGAAGGTACAGAGCTAGTCCCAATCGACCTCTATCACCCTCCGTTAGATATTGCGTTTACCCTAAAAACGCAAAAGATAGAGAAACTTTAGATCCCAGCAACATTGATCGTAGCTGGGATTGGAACTTTGTCAAAGGGGACTATGCTCTTTTAAGTGATCTAATTCTTTCTGCTCCTAGGCAAGACGTACTTAGTTGCGATGATGCATCCTCTGCTGCTGGTAAGTTTTATTCAATTATTTATGACTTATTCGATTCCACAATTCCAAAGAAGAGGAGAATGATCGCTGGTAATAGGAGATATCCAGTCTGGTTTACGCGAGATATTGTGAACGACACTCGTCGTAAAACTAAACTTCATAATGATTGGAAATACTCACGATGTGAAGTCACTTATGCAGAACTGAGATCGAACCTAAAGTTAAGAACACAGGATGCCTACAGGTTGCACTGCACCAGCGTAGAAAATAGCATACGCAAAAATCCACGACTTTTTTGGCAGCACTTCTCTAGCCTGCGATCTAAGGGTGGTTTTGAGCCTAATGTTGTACTGGATGGTGAGACTTGTTCAGGTATCAGAGTGGCTGAGGCATTTGCGCAGTATTTTGCTAGTGTGTTTCAGCCCGATTCGCCTAAATTAGATCCAAAGAACTCCCATCTGAGTGGTGTTGGAAATAATATCCCACTCCCCTTCATAACCTCATCGGACGTAGTGAAGGGGATTGCTAAGCTTAGACCCTGTAGCTCGGTTGGCCCAGATAACATTCCAGCCTTCATCCTTAAGGGATGTAATGACACCCTGGCAGCTCCTCTGTGACATATTTTTAACCTAGCCCTTCGGTCCGGCGTATACCCTGAGCAATGGAAAACTTCGCGAGTCACTCCCATCCCTAAAACCTCCGACAAAACATCGGTAGAGGAACACAGACCCATTGCTATCCTCCCAACCATTGCCAAAGTTTTCGAGCATATACTCCAAACCTTCATTTACAAACGCGTAAATATGCTTCTGTCGGATGCCCAGCACGGTTTTCGACCGGGTCGCTCCGTCAATTCAAATTTGTCGATTCATGTAGACTACATATCCAGTAGCTTGGACATCGGGAGACAGGTCGACGTTCTATATTTTGATTTCCGAAAAGCCTTCGACAGAGTTGACAACGATGTACTCTTATCAAAGCTGGAGGCCATAGGTTTCTCGTTCGAATTTGTTAGCTTCTTTTCCGACTACCTGCGAGATCGCAAGCAATTTGTCAGACATGGTTGCTTTGAGTCTAAGCCTTACAACACCCGCTCGGGCGTGAGTCAGGGATCCGTGTTGGGGCCGCCTTTGTTCCTGATCATGATTAATGACCTGGTCACAAGGGTCAAGTTTGCTAAATGCCTGATATACGCCGATGACCTTAAACTGGTTGCACAGATCAGAACGGACGAGGATTGCAAACTCCTCCATACCGATATCGATGCCATTTATGAGTGGAGCATTCTGAACAAGCTGCCTTTCAATACTATCAAGTGCTACGTTATGACGTTCGGTAGAGGGTTGCGACCGATCCATTTCAAATACAGCCTGGGTGGTGACGTAATTTCTCGAGTCACCAACGTCAAGGATTTGGGAGTGACTTTCGATCGCTGTCTGACATTTAAAGACCACATTGTTACCCTTGCGAAGGAATCTTTCAGGCGCCTGGGCTTTATCATGCGAAATGCTCGTGATTTCTGCAATCTTAGTGTCATTCGATTGCTGTACACTACCCTGGTTTGAAGCAAACTCGAGTCTAGTGCCTGTGTCTGGCATCCCTACACTGCTGCTCAAACTTTAATGCTCGAAAAGGTGCAGAAAACCTTTCTGAGATGCTATTTCCAAAGGCTTTACTACTTTTTTCCCTTCATGTACCCTACGAACTACCTGTTAGGGATGTTGGGGTTTAACTCCTTGGAGGTGAGAAGAGGCTCCAATCAGCTCACGGTAGCGTGTAAAATCCTACGGGGACTAACCGACTGCCCAGAACTCCACAGCCTTTTCTGCCGGCTGTTTGTGCCCGACAAATACATTGGACACCGTAGGAGCCGCCGGCACAATCTGTTTGCCCCACCGTCGTCGAAAACTGTCGCCAGAGCTGAATCCCCATTTAAAAAATTTGTATAAATAAACTCAGTTGTCAAGAATCTTTCATATGTATGACAACTATTGTCGTTGTTTAATTTAAGTAGCACTACGAATAGGCATCTATTGGTATTTTTTTCTGGCCAATTTGTTCACATTTTTAATAATATAACTAATATATAAATAAATAATTTTCGAACTGAGTATCTGTACGAAAATGAAACAGCCCTCAGTGTTTCAAATTGCACACATTGCAAAACTATAATTCTGACAAAAAAAATATTATTAGGAAAGTCAATAGCTGTTAATACTAACAAGTGTATAAGACAAAGTCTTCCAAAACTTCGCTTTTCTGAAATAACTTGCTTGCTTGTTTTTAGGTTTCCGTACCTCAAAAGGAAAAAACGGAATCCTAATAGGATCACTTTGTTGTCTGTCTGTCTGTCAACACCCTTTATCTCGGGAACGCGTGGAGGTATCGAGTTGACATTAAAACCATATAATATGTAGATTTACAGCCCCTTCAAGCTGTGCAAAAATAAAAATTCTGAGTTACCTTAAAAAAAAGATACGGCCGTTTATGGTGTAAAAAAACGTATATTTCGACACTCTCAAGGGAATCAAAATGTACAGGGTACTTCCCATTAATAATAATAAGTTATTTATTGACATAAAAACATTATACACGGTACATAGGATTCCCTGACTCCTGCGATAGTTGAAACTGTGTTGCAGGAGCCAGTGTCCTCCCCTAATAAAATGTTAAAATTTCTATGACAAAATAAAAAGCAATCAAACAAAAACTTAGAATTAAATAAATACAAAAATAAATCAAATTAAAAACTAGACATTTGGGTAAAAAAACAAAAAAAAAAAAGATAAACATTTGACGAGCGCTAATGTTTGTTTATGTGAATGTATGCGTGAGTGTATGTGTGCGTGAGTGTATGTGTGCGTGAGTATATGTGTGCGTGTGTATGATGTATGTGTGTGTGCGAGTATGTATGTATGTGTGTACAGTGGGTGTGAGCTTAGGCTTGGATGAATTGTAAGGAAGAGTTACACACCCATGACAGCGACACATAATCTTAGAAAGATAGACTTCACTTTACTTGTTTGGGGGGCAGTAACTAGATTTTGTACCGACCCTTAATAGATAGGTAGATATAACTTACATTAGTGGGAAAAAAAAAGAAACAAAAAAAAAGATAGAAAGAGCATTAAGTTACCACTGCTCGTAGGTTCTCAACTGTTTCGTAGTCTAGCGACTTCAACCAGCCGAAGATAACTTTCTTAAACCTATTGTTGCTCAACCTTCGTACAGAATTAATTTTGTTGCATTTATTGTAAACGTATGGGGCGATGAAGTTAAAGTGCCTTTGGCCAAATGCAGTTCTTTGTGGAGGAACCGGGCAACGTTCAACTGACCGAAAAGTATGAAACTTGGCCAGTAATGTCGTCACTACAAGTACAGGTGTAATAGTTTCCAGATTGTAATTAAATCTTGAATAATAAAATATTATTTTTTATGATTTAATTAATGCGCATAACAAATGTGAATTTGTACGGAACCCTCGGTGGGCGAGTCCGACATTCACTTGGCCAGTTTTTTTTACTTGAATTGATATAAGGTTTTATGTGGTGTTGTTTTTTGAAAACAAAAGTATGCTATCAATATTGGAACGCCTTTTCAAAGGCTGACTGTACTGTACTCGTATATTGAGATGCCATCTCGAACCGATGTAATGTCACACTGTTGATGTAGGCTCAATGCTACCATGGGGCGGACACAAAGGCCCGATCCCTCCGGCTGACTCCGACCTGCGGCCCGGCGAGTTCGTCATGAGGCTACCCTTCACCGAGTTCACCGTGCAGGCTGAGAGGAAGATGGAGGCCGTTATGGCTGAACCACTGGTATGTTTACATATGATTCAATGATAAAACTGTATACTACTGTTGTCTTCATTTTAAAATGGACAGTTATCAGAACAACCAACTACTAAAAATGTCGTGGTTATTTCCTCAAAAGACGTGCCCAGACACTAATCAGCGAGGGCTTCACATGACTTGATCAAGACTAGGACTGGACTTGAAAATTAACTCTGACCTCATAGTTTTTTTTTCAGTCTTTCGTCTCAGAGCAGTTGATAAGAAACAACGACGTCGCCTAGTTTTAATAATTAAAAGAATAAGAATAAAAGCGTTTTTACAGATATAAACTTCTTCATTTACCATACTGTATTAGTGTGTCGTACTCTTATGACGCTCAACGCCCTTCTGACTGCCAACCCTGAGTGTGATGTGTTTGCGGATGAATGGAGTAAATTAATGCGTATATGTCTGGCGTTCTGTGAGAAAAAGTATGCAAGAGAGTCCACTGTTCCGTGTTAGTTTTAATTTAATTTAACTTAATTTCAACCATTGAATATTGTTAACTCGATGTATACTCTTGTTTTCTATTTCTAAGTTAATTATTGTAATTGGTGTAATACCGTTTTAATTAACTATAATAATAAATAAATAAATAAATAAATTAGTACCCAAAAAACAAGACGCTTCTGGGGAAAAGAAATCGCGTTTGGTCATAGACTATAGAAAGCTGAACAATAGCATTAAAGATGACAAGTTCCCACTGCCGAATATTACTCATCTTTGCCCGGCATTCATACGGTCAGCATACGTGTTCATTTGTTCTATGTTTGAAAATCTTAAAATGTATTCAATTCCGATATAATTTTAAAATAAAAGGCATTATTGTGACAATAGTTAATCAGTGAAGTGAAATTCTTAAAAAGAATACAAAATAAGTGTATAAACTAAAGTTATCTCGTGTTAACAGTTAAAAATTTCAAACCACAACTGATCAGCTGGTGAGTGAATGACAATACACTTTACATACAGTGCACAGAAATCTCACGGTTCGGGAGCGCACAGAAGGAGCATTATCGCTTGCTTCGCTGCGCGGTGACACATACGAGAGCCCGCACTAAAGAGTAAGCGACGCAGACCGGACAACGTTTTGTGCCTTCATTGCTCTGACTCTAGGAAGAAGACTACTTAATTATATTTTTTTTAACACATCTTAGGAAAAGTATGGACAATTCAGAAATGGAAAATATTACGTTTCGTAAAACACCAAGGTCGAACTCACTGGACAGTATTTTCCAAGTCAACTTAAGCTCAAATTCTACACAGTTCGATACAACAATGCTGAGTCTTCCAAACACATCATTAAATGACAACGATGCTATATTAAATCTCAAAGAAACTATTAATAAGTTAACCATGGAGCTAACAAGTGCACATCTTGAAATAGACAATTTAAACAGTGAAAATTTTCGACTTAAGATGGATATAGGTCAATACCAGAAAGTAATTGAAAGCTATAAGAAAGTGAATATATTGGAAACACGAAGATTCTCACCGAAGCCTGGACGCAAAACAAATACCCTAAGAACGAGCTGCTTCTCCACTCCGACAAAGTTAACTCTGCCTTCTAATTTGACGCATCATCACACTGACAGCGACGTTGTGATACAGACACCCTCAAGTGATGTGGGGGACCTATCGTTCAACACAGCCGGATCAATATGTGGTGCTGAGGAAATACAGCAAACAAAGTCATCACCAGAAGTCATCAATCAAAATGTTGGCACTCAAAGAAATACAAGCGATCACGAGTCTCGAAGAAAACGGTCTTCGGTAACTCGGGAAACCATAACTAACGCTAAGGAGCGATGCAAGCAAAACAAATTGTGTATTTTGAGTGCCAATAAACAGAATAAGGTACTTGCAATAGCGGAAGAAGCGATTGACAAGAAATTCAACTTTTGTCACTACGTTACTCCAAGAGGTGCCATATGCAATCTCATGCAGGGGATCAATACCAAACTAGCTGACTACACAAAAAATGATTTCTGTGTGATTTTTATCGGCGAAGAGGACTTTAAAACTAGTAATAATTACTCTAAACTCATAATGGATATAAGAAACACCCTCAATGGCATAACTCATACCAACATTATTATATGTTTACCAATTTATAAATATGATTCTAATTCAAATCTGTATAATTGGCGTGTCATGAATTTCAATCAATCTCTGTATCAAGATATCAGAAATCACAAATATGCATATGTTTTAGATACGAATTCAAATATAGAATATGACTACAATACATTCTTTAGGCAGTCTGGTCAAATAAATAATTATGGTCTCCAGACTATTTTTGCTAGTCTTCTCTCATTAATTATGGACAACCAATCCTTTAACACGCAAGATCAAAGGAGTCACTTGATAACATTAACGGCGCACGAACCAACCCATGTACTAGAAACTGACAGTTTTTTTGTTAATAATAGCATATACGTGATGCATCAGAACATAGCGGGCCTTTTAAATAAAACAACTGCACTGACTGTTTGTATGCAGGAATTGGAAGAAAAAAACACTAATGTTGATGCACTGTGTATAACAGAACATTTTATGATGTCAGGTTACGAAAATCACCTACAAATCCCTAATTTTAGTTTAGCATCATTTTTCTGTAGGAAAGATAGCAAACGTGGTGGAACTTGTATTCTAATGAGAAACGGGCATCAATGGAAAGATGTGCCGCAAATAGCAAATTCATCAATAACTGGTGTAGTTGAGTGTTGTGGTGTAGAACTCATACAGTATAAAACAGTCATTTTGTGTGTATACAGGGTACCGAAACTAAATAATATAAATATATTCTTTGAAGTAATAAGAAAGATACTACAAAATATATGTAAAAAGAAATATGAGCATATTATAATGGCAGGAGACTTTAATATAGATATAATTAAAAGAAATAATATTGTATTAGAATTTGAATGTCTGTTGCTAAATTTCAATCTAACATTAGCCATAAATGAGCCAACCAGACTACACAGCCAAACGTGCATAGACAATATTGCACATAACTTTAAATCCAAATGCAAAACTGAAGTGATTGAATTTGCGCTTTCAGATCACACAGCTCAAATAATTAAGTGCCCGGTAAAAAAAAAAAAACATTTTAAAATACTGGTTTATTAAAAGGCGTGATTATAGCTCAGAGAACCTTCTTAAATTTAAAGAATGTATAGAGCAACTGACTTTATCAGAAATTTATGAAACGGATAATCCCAACGACGCGTTTGACATTTTCATTGATACTTTTAAACTCTTTTATAACCTCTGTTTCCCATATAAATGGATAAAATTAAATGTGATAAAAAAACCTAAATGGATATCACACGGTATTAAATTATGCAGCAAAAATAAACGAAAATTACTATGGCGGTACAGACTTAACCCAAACTTGATAAACAAGTCAACTTTCCTTAAATACACAAAAAGGTTCAAAAAAATTATAAGTTTAACTCGACGAGCTCAAAACAATTACTTTATAAAAACGTCAACGAACAAAGCTAAAACCACTTGGAATATAATAAATAAATCAAAATCGTCTTTTCCTAAAGAATCGGTAACACAGATTAAAGTAGATAATAAAATAATAAATGACTCCCAAGAAATAGCCAATGCATTTAATAATTTTTTCGTAGACAAAATTCAACCCAGTAAAGACTCAGGAATTAATGTTACATCAAAGATTATACCGTGTCAAGATTCAATTTATATTTCCCCCAGCATACCAGGAGACATAAAAAACATTATAAAGTCACTAAAGTGCACAAATAGCACAGGATACGATGGAATTTCTACAAAAGTAATCAAATATGTATCTGACTTTATCTGTACCCACCTAAGCTATCTGATAAATCTAAGTATCTGTGCAGGTGTATATCCAAATGCCCTTAAAATATCTATAGTAAAACCATTATTTAAAAAGAACGATAGTGAACAGATATCTAACTACAGACCAATTGCTCTCATTCCAATCATATCTAAAAAAAATTAAAAATATATATATAAAGAACTGTATTTGTATCTTGAAAAGAAACACATATTAGTAGATGAGCAGAAAGGATTTAGAAAAAACAGGACAACCAATATGGCCATCTATGACTTCCTGCATAAAGTAATAGTTAGCATGGACAAGAGGATTCCAGTGTGCGCTATTTATTGCGATATGACGCAAGCGTTTGACTACGTGGACCATAAGGTTCTCTTAAAGAAGCTAGAAGCATGTGGCATTAGGGGAAATATACTCAGTCTTATACAGTCTTACCTAAGTGACAGAAAACAGTATACGGAAATAGCTAAAATTAATTTTAAGACAAAGAAAGAGGAAATATTTGCATCTGACAAACGAACGCAGGTATACGGAGTCTCACAAGGCAGCGTACTGGGAGCACTATTTTTTATAGTATACATTAATGACCTTCCTAGTGCTATTGAACACCCCATGACCCTATTTGCAGATGACAGTACTGTGACCATAACATGTAATAATAAGGACACGTATGAAATTGACATTAATGAATCTCTGACATCGATAATATCATGGCTAAATCGGAACAATCTTAAAATGAACTTAGATAAGACTACTATTATGCATTTCACTCAACGGATACAGAGTGATAATGCGATTGAAGCCCGACATAACGGCTCGGTACTAAAGAAAGTAGACAATACCAAATTTCTCGGGGTAATAGTTGACGCAAATCTGAACTGGAAAGCCCATATTGAACTTGTAAGTAAAAAGCTGAGCTCATCCGCGTATGCGCTTTTCAAACTGGCCCCAGAACTTAACCCTGACGCCTTGGTAACGGCTTATCATGGACTGGTTGCATCAGTCCTGCGCTATGGTATATTTTTTTGGGGTAACTCGACAAACAAAGAAATTGCGTTCAAGGCGCAAAAGAGATGTATACGAGCTATGTTTAATTTAAAATCGACAGAAAGCTGCAAACCGGTATTTACAAAACACAAATTATTAACCTTACCGTCTCTGTACATTTTTGAAGTAGCATCTTTTGTAAAAAGTAATCACCATCTATTTCCAAGACTATCAGACACCTTTCCACGAAACAGACGTGACAGTAGCCAACTTTGCTTACACTCAGCAAAAACTGCTCTAATGTCGATAAGCTTTTTTGGTATGGCCCCGAAGATTTATAACAAAATACCTCAATCTTACAGAGCACTGACAACAAATTTATTTAAAACAAAGATTAGGAATTTATTAACAGACAAATGTTACTATAATATTAATGACTTCTTAACGGATACCTTTTGACATATGATACCTTTTTACATATTATAACTGTCAACATATTGTACCTTTTGACATCTACCTTTTGACATATTTCAATTCTATTATTCACGACAATTGGACGATTTGTATTTTTTATTATTATTGTATTTGTATAATGTAACTCGAAGAAAGTAATAACGACATCAGTTATAAATATTATTATGAATGTACTCAGAAAAACAATGGCTTAAAACTTTATAATCTGTATAATTGTAATAAAAACCAAATTTGTACACCTCACCAGGTAAAAGCATGTACGGACCTACCCGCATTAATAAGATCTTACATGCTCAATTTTGTGTGTAAACGCATGTTTTAACAAATAAATTATCTTTATCTTATCTTTATCTTTACTGACATACTTGACTCTCTCTCGGAATGCGTTTATTTTAGCCATCTAGATCCATACCAAGGATTTTTTTATGTTAACCTTGATAAAGAAAGTCAAAAATATACAGCATTTAATTCCGGACAATACCAAATGACCAGAATGCCAATGGGACTTAAAACAAGCCCAAATTCGTTCTCAAGAATAATGAACATAGCCATGGCTGGTCTAACATATGACAAATGCCTTATATATTTAAACGATTTGGTCGTTTATGGAAAAAGCTTAGATTCAGCAATTAAAAATTTACTAGACGTGTTCGAACGGTTGCGTAACACAAATCTAAAATTGAATCCAGTCAAACGTAATTTTATGAGGAAGATGTTATATTTAGGCCATGTTATATCGCCAGAGGGTGTTTCACCCGACCCACAAAAATTTGAAGTTGTAAAAAATTATCCAAAACCATGTAATTCGGATGAGGTCAAGCGATTTTTCGCATTTGCCAATTATTACAGGAAATTCATAAATAATTTTGCTGCAATTACACAACCTTTAAACAATTTATGAAAGAAAAATATTAAATTGAAAATTTTATATTATTCAATGTATAATGGCAACCCTGAATACTTATTTCTTGAAATTGTTATCAAAGGGGTTAAGGCCGTTCTAGGTGTTATTTACTGCCCACCTGCTATAGATTACTTCTCCACTGTAGAATCTCTATTTGAATCTATTTCCTCAGAACACAAACATCTCATAGTCATGGGTGATTTTAACGGTGTCACCTTGTTTCGCAGACAGAAGTTTCACAGAATTTCGTTTCCCAGAAAATGTTTCACATAATATTTGGTCTTCGTATTTTTATTTCGAATATTTTTGTTTCAACTACTATTTACTTGAATGAAACAAATTTTACAGAAACACACTTCAATGAATTTTATAATCACATTTTTTTATTTTACAAATTTATCAAACAGTCGAATTACTTTTTAACGAATATTGTTTGTTCGATGTATGTTTCCATGGTATTTTATTTCAACGAAATTATTAACCTTAAATTAAAATATTGTCCTTAAAAGTCAAAATGGGTGTCACCTTGTTTCGCAGACAGAAATTTGACAGAATTTCGTTTCCCAGAAAATGTTTCACATAATATTTAGTCCCCGTATTTTTATTTCAAATATTTTTGTTTCGACTACTATTTACTTGAATGAAAAATATTTTACAGAAACACAATTCAAAGAATTTTACAATCACATTTTATTATTTGACCAACTTATCAAACAGCAGAATTATTTTTCAACGAATATTGTTTGTTCGATGTATGTTTCCATGGTATTTTATTTCAACGAAATTAATAACCTTAAATTAAATTATTGTACCTAACCTAACCTACCCCTAGAGTGTAATTTAAGCCCGCGTAGGCGCGGAGGGATGAGGCGCCCCGCGAGTTGAGGAGCAGGTGGTTTCTAAAGATCGCCGCCGTGGCTGAGGCTGGCCGGCTTGCCAGCCAGCAAGCCGAAGCTGCGGTGGTGAGCGTTAATACCATCTGCAACGATAAACTTGCGTGGGGCCGCCGGAGCCCCGCAGCGCCGGAGCCGTGACAGAAACCTTGCCTGTTGCATGTTACATGCTTGCATGCATGCTGCAAGTTGCATGGTTGCTTGCATGCATGCTGCAAGTTGCATGCTTGCTGCATGCTGCATGCAACAGGCTTGGACACCATTAGTGAGAATAACAAGATTGTTTTCCTGCTTGACAATAATTTAACCCGGTGTTGTAATTTTGTAGGAGGGTATGTATTTTTCAAAGGTTTGAATTTTAGAAACTGTCAGTCGATTAAAATTTTATTCTTCGTAATAAGTTTTATGTGAAACAAACAATATGTGGATAAATAATATTTGATTTTTTATTCTATGATATGAATATTCTAACATTAAATTTTATTTGAAACAAAAATCGATGATTTAAATTTCTTCAAAGTAAGTATTCTGCGTATTGATTATTCTATGAAATGATAATATGAGAAACAATTTATGTGAAACAAAATTCGATAAAACAATTAGGGTGTCGCCTTGTTTCGCAGACAGAAATTTGACAGAATTTCGTTTCCCAGAAAATGTTTCACATAATATTTAGTCCCCGTATTTTTATTTCGAATATTTTTGTTTCGACTACTATTTACTTGAATGAAAAATATTTTACAGAAACACAATTCAAAGAATTTTACAATCACATTTTTTTTATTTGATCAACTCATCAAACAGCAGAATTATTTTTCAACGAATATTGTTTGTTCGATGTATATTTCCATGGTATTTTATTTCAACGAAATTATTAACCTTAAATTAAAATATTGTCTTTAAAAGTCAATATGTTGTACTACTAAAGTTAGTGACAGAAACGAATGGCTGCAAAACGGTGTCACCTTGTTTCGCAGACAGAAATTTGACAGAATTTCGTTTCCCAGAAAATGTTTCACATAATATTTAGTCCCCGTATTTTTATTTCAAATATTTTTGTTTCGACTACTATTTACTTGACTGAAAAATATTTTACAGAAACACAATTCAAAGAATTTTACAATCACAATTTTTTTATTTGACCAACTCATCAAACAGCAGAATTATTTTTCAACGAATATTGTTTGTTCGATGTATGTTTCCATGGTATTTTATTTCAACGAAATTATTAACCTTAAATTAAAATATTGTCTTTAAAAGTCAATATGTTGTACTACAAAAGTTAGTGGCAGAAACGAATGGCTGCAAAACAGACTCCACGTAGTCTTGTTTGCCCTACCCCTAGAGTGTAATTTAAGCCCGCGTAGGCGTGGAGGGATGAGGCGGCCCGCGAGTTGAGGAGCAGGTGGTTTCTAAAGATCGCCGCCGCGGCTGAGGCTGGCCGGCTTGCCGGCCAGCAAGCCGAAGCTGCGGTGGTGAGCGTTAATACCATCTGCGACGATAAACTTGCGTGGGGCCGCCGGAGCCCCGCAGCGCCGGAGCCGTGACAGAAACCTTGCCTGTTACATGCTTGCATGCATGCTGCAAGTTGCATGCTTGCTGCATGCTGCATGCAACAGGCATGGACACCATTAGTGAGAATAACAAGATTGTTTTCCTGCTTGACAATAATTTACCCGCATTATTTTTGTGAACCCGGTGTTGTAATTTTGTAGGAGGGTATGCATTTTTCAAAGGTTTGAATTTTAGAAACTGTCAGTCGATTAAAATGTTATTCTTCGTAATAAGTTTTATGTGAAACAAACAATATGTGGAAAAATAATATTTGATTTGTTATTCTATGATATGAATATTCTAACATTAAACTTTATTTGAAACAAAAATCGATGATTTAAATTTCTTCAAAGTAAGTATTCTGCGTATTGATTATTCTATGAAATGATAATATGAGAAACAATTTATGTGAAACAAAATTCGATTAAAAAATTAGCGATGAAACAACGCACAACCAACAATTAGCGATGAAACAACGCACAACCATGGGTGTCACCTTGTTTCGCAGACAGAAGTTTTACAGAATTTCGTTTCCCAGAAAATGTTTCACATAATATTTGGTCCTCGTATTTTTATTTCAAATATTTTTATTTCAACTACTATTTACTTGAATGAAACATATTTTACAGAAACACACTTCAATGAATTTTATAATCACATTTTTTTATTTAACAAATTTATCAAACAGTCGAATTACTTTTTAACGAATATTGTTTGTTCGATGTATGTTTCCATGGTATTTTATTTCAACGAAATTATTAACCTTAAATTAAAATATTGTCCTTAAAAGTCAAAATGTTGTACTACAAAAGTTAGTGACACAAACGAATGGCTGCAAACCAGACTCCACGTAGTCTTGTCTGCCCTACCCCTAGAGTGTAATTTAAGCTCGAGTAGGCGCGGAGGGATGAGGCGGGCCGCGAGCTGAGGAACAGGTGGTACCTATCTCGGTGGTCGTATCTAGCTTGCCGCCGCGCGGCGGCAAGCGAAGCTGCGCAAAGCCGAAGCTGCGCAAAGCCGAAGCTGCGCAAAGCCGAAGCTGCGGTGGTGAGCGTTAATACCATCTGCGACGATGAACTCGCGTGGGGCCGCCGGAGCCCCGCAGCACCGGAGCCGTGACAGAAACCATGCTTGTTGCATGCTGCATGCTTGCATGCACGCTGCATGCTTGCTTGCATGCTGCGTGCAACAGGCATGAACACCATTAGTGAGAATAAAAATACTGTTTTCCTGCTTGACAAGAATTTAACCGCATTATTTTTGTGAATGCGGTGTTGTAATTTTATAGGAGGGTATGCATTTTTCAAAGGTATGAGTTTTAGAAACTGTCACTCGATAAAATGTAATTCTTCGTAATAAGTTTTATGTGAAACAAACAATATGTGGATAAAGAATATTTGATTTGTTATTCTATGATATGAATATTCTAACATTAAACTTTATTTGAAACAAAAATTGATGATTTAAATTTCTTCAAAGTAAGTATTCTGCGTATTGATTATTCTATGAAATGATAATAATATGAGAAACAATGTATGTGAAACAAAATTCGATGAAACAATTAGCGACGAAACAACGCACAACCGATTTTAACACTGACCTTTTGAAGGATAAACCTAGATCGCGTAGGCTGACAGCGATCTTGGAGTCGTCGAGTCTGTCACTCCTTACTCTTAGTCCGACTCATCATAACTTTGACTCAAGCGACTCATGGCTCGATCTCATGCTTGCTTCGTCTGTGGATCTCGTTACCAACCACGGTCAGGTCGCTGCGCCTGGTTTATCCAGACATGATCTTATTTATTTGTCTTACAAAATTAAACCTCCTAAGCAGCGGCCTGCTGTTGTTTTCATCCGGAATTTCGTGAGATTTAAAAAGAAAAACTCAATAGCGATGCACAAGACCTTGATTGGGTTGTGCGTTGTTTCATCGCTAATTGTTTCATCGAATTTTGTTTCACATAAATTGTTTCTCATATTATCATTTCATAGAATAATAAATACGCAGAATACTTACTTTGAAGAAATTTAAATCATCGATTTTTGTTTCAAATAAAGTTTAATGTTAGAATATTCATATCATAGAATAACAAATCAAATATTATTAATCCACATATTGTTTGTTTCACATAAAACTTATTACGAAGAATAACATTTTAATCGACTGACAGTTTCTAAAATTCAAACCTTGGAAAAATGCTTATCCTCCTATAAAATTATAACACCGGGTTCGCAAAAATGATGCGGGTAAATTGGTTGTGCGTTGTTTCATCGCTAATTGTTTAATCGAATTTTGTTTCACATAAATTGTTTCTCATATTATCATTTCATAGAATAATCAATACGCAGAATACTTACTTTGAAGAAATTTAAATCATCGATTTTTGTTTCAAATAAAGTTTAATGTTAGAATATTCATATCATAGAATAACAAATCAAATATTATTAATCCACATATTGTTTGTTTCACATAAAACTTATTACGAAGAATAACATTTTAATCGACTGACAGTTTCTAAAATTCAAACCTTTGAAAAATGCATACAAAATTACAACACCGGGTTCACAAAAATAATGCGGGTAAATTATTGTCAAGCAGGAAAACATGTTGCATGCAGCATGCAGCAAGCATGCAACTTGCAGCATGCATGCAAGCAAGCATGCAACTTGCAGCATGCATGCAAGCATGTAACATGCAACAGGCAAGGTTTCTGTCACGGCTCCAGCGCTGCGGGGCTACGGCGGCCCCACGCAAGTTTATCGTCACAGATGGTATTAACACTCACCACCGCAGCTTCGGCTTGCTGGCCGGCAAGCCGGCCAGCCTTAGCCGCGGCGGCGATCTTTAGAAACCACCTGCTCCTCAACTCGCGGGCCGCCTCATCCCTCCGCGCCTACGCGGGCTTAAATTACACTCTAGGGGTAGGGCAAACAAGACTACGTGGAGTCTGTTTTGCAGCCATTCGTTTCTGTCACTAACTTTTGTAGTACAACATATTGACTTTTAAAGACAATATTTTAATTTAAGGTTAATAATTTCGTTGAAATAAAATACCGTGGAAACATACATCGTACAAACAATATTCGTTGAAAAATAATTCTGCTGTTTGATAAGTTGGTCAAATAAAAAAATGAGAATGTAAAATTCTTTGAATTGTGTTTCTGTAAAATATTTTTCATTCAAGTAAATAGTAGTCGAAACAAAAATATTCGAAATAAAAATACGGGGACTAAATATTATGTGAAACATTTTCTGGGAAACGAAATTCTGTCAAATTTCTGTCTGCAAAACAAGGTGACACCTGTTATTCTCACTAATGGTGTCCATGCCTGTTGCATGCAGCATGCAGCAAGCATGCACTTGCAGCATGCACGCAAGCATGTAACATGCAACAGGCAAGGTTTCTGTCACGGCTCCGGCGCTGCGGGGCTCCGGCGGCCCCACGCAAGTTTATCGTCGCAGATGGTATTAACACTCATCACCGCAGCTTCGGCTTGCTGGCCGGCAAGCCGGCCAGCCTCAGCCGCGGCGGCGATCTTTAGAAACCACCTGCTCCTCAACTCGCGGGCCGCCTCATCCCTCCGCGCCTACGCGGGCTTAAATTACACTCTAGGGGTAGGGCGTACAAGACTACGTGGAGTCTGTTTTGCAGCCATTCGTTTCTGTCACTAGCTTTTGTAGTACAACATATTGACTTTTAAAGACAATATTTTAATTTAAGGTTAATAATTTCGTTGAAATAAAATACCATGGAAGAAACATACATCGAACAAACAATATTCGTTGAAAAATAATTCTACTGTTTGATAAGTTGGTAAAATAAAAAAATGTGATTGTAAAATTCTTTGAATTGTGTTTCTGTAAAATATTTTTCATTCAAGTAAATAGTAGTCGAAACAAAAATATTCGAAATAAAAATACGGGGACTAAATATTATGTGAAACATTTTCTGGGAAACGAAATTCTGTCAAATTTCTGTCTGCGAAACAAGGTGACACCCCTTGATTGGGATGATATTGCCCAGTCAACAGATGTGGATCAGAAAGTGGAAATCTTTAATAGGAATGTACTCCATTTCATGGACAAGCATGCGCCACTGAGGGCTGTTTGTGTGAAGCGCCCCCCAGCACCATGGATAACCCCTGGAGTTCGAATGGCAATGAGTAGACGTGACCGGGCTTTTAGAAAATATAGGCGGAACCGCAGTGAGGATAACTGGAACTTGTACAAGTTGTCTAGAAACCGCTGCAACCAGATGGTTCGAGCATCTAAACGCCGATACATTTGTGAAAATGACCTCAATTCTTCACCGGCTGATATTTGGAAGTTCCTTAAATCACTTGGCATATCAAAATCCTCCTCTAGTATCATTTCTCTTAATCTGCCTTTAAATGATCTCAACAAACATTTTTCAGCGTCTGCTTTGCTTGCGGATGACGTGAAGAATAATACTATTCTTGATATTACTTCCAAGCCAGTGCACTCTTTTTCTTTCTCCCCCGTGACTAACAATGAGGTCCTTAAATAATATACATCTATTAAGTCTAAGGCTGTGGGCTGTGATGGGGTCAGTCGAACTATGCTATATTTTATGATTGAGGACTTAATTCCAATTATTACTCACATCATCAATTCATCTCTGCAGACTGGTGTGTTTCCTGCAATGTGGCGTAAGGCTTACATTAGGCGCCCCAGAAGGTGGTAGCCGTAAGGCTGGCCGGGGGTACCGTACGATCTCCGGCGAGGCGGCGAGCCTCTTGGCCGGATTGCTGCCATGGGATCTGGAGGCGATAGTCCTCGCGCGCCTGCACGAATGGCGCGAACACTACCTTGAGGTAATCCATTTTTTTGGGCTCGCCATCTACTTTTATCTTCAAGGAGATGCACCTGAAATCGTCTGTTACTGAGCAGTTCTCGGAGAATTCGGCTGAACTTGAAATCCTCTGTCAGGTTGGTCACTTTCCATAATAGGCGTTTTATATTTATCGTGTCGTATGCTGCCGACAAGTCCACAAATACTGCCCCCGTCACTTTCTTAGTTTCAAAACCGTCCTCGATGTGCTGGGAGAGGTTAAGTACCTGGCTGCAGCAAGATTTTCCAGGTCTAAATCCAGCTTGTTCTGGGATTAATTTCGGATCAATGAGGTTTGTGAGACGAGATAACAATAGTCTTTCGAACAGTTTGTAGGTATGGCAGAGTAGGGATATAGGACGAAAGTTTTTAGGGTCGTCGTGTGGTTTTCCAGGTTTTGGAATAGCAATGATCTTTGATCTCCTCCAAAGGCGAGGTATGCTTACTGACTCCAAACAGTTGTTGAAAAGTTGCAACAACCACGACACAGATACGGGACCGAGGTGTTTAATTTGTTCCACTGATATGTCGTCCACTCCCGAGGCCTTACCGGAACTTAGTCTTTGAATGGCAAAGACGACGTCCGCTAGTTGGAATGGGTCACATACAGATTCATTGGACGAACAGGAGTTGCTTACTTTGGGAATTCTGCCAAGTCGTTTTGGAGGTTTGCCATTTAGGATGAGTTGATGAGCAACTTGATTAGCTGTCACTGTGCTAGGCGTATAAGGTGGTGGTGGTTCGCTGGTGAGTTTGCGGATAGTTGTCCACGCCTTTTTGCTATTGTGAGTCATGTCAATACTTGTCACCGTATCCATCCATTTTTCTTGGCGTCGCTCGCTGATGAGTGACAGCAGATTTTCACCAGCTTCAACGGTCTCCTCCGAGAAAGGGTCAGAATCGTACAGTTGTTCGTACTTCTTAAGCAGTTCTCTAGAATCCTGAGATATGCCGGGGATGTATGAAGTGCGGCAACCTCGGGGGATAAATTTCCGGGATGCCATTGAGACTAGGCTTACGAATTTATCGTAATTTGGTGGAGTAGGCGGAATGGTGAATAATTCGTCATCCACAAACTTCGAAAATTGTTCCCAATCGGCTTTTAAGTAATTGAAGCGGCGTTTTAGTGGCATAATCACTGGGTGGATAGCGGATTGGATTGTACACATAATTGGTCTATGTTGGGTCCGGGGTATCGGAGGACAAATAGTATTTTTGCTCTGGCTACAAATATTTGAGCTGACAAATATCAGGTCGGGATTATACCCGTGCTTCCATCGTCCGCTATTAAATGATGCTGGTTGTTTTGGGTCATGAATTAGAGTCAGATCGTTAGCTTCTGCCCATTCTACGACATATTGACCGTCTGTGTTCGTGGAGCGATAGCCCCAACTGGTGCTATGGCTGTTGAAGTCACCAACTACTATTTTTGTGCGCTGAGTGTTAAAATCAGGTGAGTCAAGTTGGAAAGGAGTGCCAGGGGGTTTATACACGGATGTTACTGTGCAATTACCGAGGTCTACGGTGATAATCTCGATGTTGTCATCGTTACTGCACTTTGTGGAGATGACACTTACGCCGGGAGCAACAAACACTGCGTTACCGTGTTTCGGGTAACAGATCTCGGCGACAAGTGACAGTCCAGGAATGTGAGGCCTGCATTGAGTGGAATCCCGATGAGTCTCTTGAACGCATAAGATGCCACAATGCGTTTTACGAGATAGTTCCGAAAGTATTTCTGCTTTATCTTGTGAGAACCCTTCGATGTTGATCGAGATTACACACAACGCTGGTTTTGTAAGGGGACTGTTTGGCCCTGAAAAGGGCCGGTTATAACTTATATTTGCCATCGTGGTGAAAGGATTAGCCAATCGACAGAAGTCGATTGCCCAGGGTGCGCCAGACGTATCAGAAGGTAGTAGAATACGTCACTCGGGGAGGCTCCTTTCTTGCACCCCAAACCTAGTTACCTAGTTACCTAGTTCGTAAGAATCCACAAGTGCGACTTTACTTCGGATGAAACTTGCTGCAATTGCCCTACTATTCAACAAGTTACCCAAACAAAATATCTGGGAGTGATTATTGATCAGCGCCTTTCCTGGTATCCTCAACTGGAACAAGTTATGAGTAGAGTACGAAAACTTATGTGGATATTCAAAGAGCTGAGATATGTTGTGCCAGGGAAAATAAATGTAAATAAAAATAGTGACAAAAACAGAAATCTATTAAATGAAATTTATATATCTTTGGTTCAGTCTGTCTTAGTATATTGCATAGTTGTATGGGGTGGAGCAACAAAATCTAGTTTTCTAGAGTTGGAACGCGCGCAAAGAGCTATTATTAAGGTGATGTATTTCAAAAAAAGAAGATTCTCCACTGAAAAGCTTTACGAATTATCTAATCTGCTGTCAGTGAGACAATTGTACATCCTTCATATAATCCTTAAAACACATAAAGAGATACCATATGATCCTAAAATATTAAGAAAGAGAAATAAACACCACATAGTAAAAGTTCCCACAACCAAAACAGAATTTGCCACCAGACAATTTGAAATACGATCAGCTTATTTGTATAATAAAATTAATAAACTAATATATATTTATGATAAAAAAAAATATGACTGCAAAAATAAACTAATTACATGGCTGCACAATTTAAATTATGATGATACCGAGCTACTTTTGCAACGTGTGATCTAACAATAAACTAATAGAAAATGTTGTTACTCACTCATTTAGTCACACACGTACACTCAAAATCTGCCTCTCAACCTTTCACACACACACACACACACACACATACGCACACGCGCGCACACACACATACACCCACATGCCCACACACACATACAATTTTATTGATAGTACCCTAATTTAATTTTTCTCTCTTTTGTTACCAATTTGTAAGTTTATAATGTAAGGGAAGAGCGGAGCCTTCAACTACAGGCATTTTTTATGCCTAAATGGAGACTCCTCAACATGCATTTAAGCCAAAATGAACTGAAATAAACTTATTTTTTTTTTTTTTTAGTTAGCCTAGTTTCTGAAAGGAACCAACTGGTATTAATCAGTCTTAAAAGTTAAGAAAACAGACCACCACGCGTGCAACATCAAATGTCCGATCTACCAGGCGGAGATTAGGAACAGGCGAGCGCGCTCAGCTGTCCCTGCCACGACCGCCTCACACCAGCTGGCTGCGGCCGCCGTGCAAATGTAAAACGAAGTGGCCTCCGCCGAGGCCTAAGGCGCTTCGCTGATGGCGGTAGCCAACGGGCCCACCAATTGGGAAAACCCCCCTCCTCCTCCTAGCGGCGGAGGAAGAAGAAGCGTGGGGCAAGGGGATGAAACTCCCGCACCTAAACAAGACACTGCACGGGCCAACCTTGTCTCGACCCAGACGCAGGCTGTCACCGAGACCAAAAAGAGGACAACGAGGCTGACAGCTGGAGTCGGCACTGCACGGCCACCGACCAAACTTTCTACTGCCAAAACAACCTCCACGAGTGCCCAGCTGCCCCCAAGATGAAGAAAAAGGAGTTTATAACCTACGCTGTAAACTCCTTTTTCCCCTGCTACAACTGCTGATGGGCTTAATCAAATCCATCAGGCAGGTTCAGGACGCGGAGCTGGTTATCCTGGACGGACTGGCCTTTCTCCTTCATTTTTACCATGGCTAGACCGTTGAAGGTGATCCATTGGAATGCCCGCGGCCTCAAAGGTAAGATCGCCCCCCTACGCCACCCTTTCAGGAAGAAAACATGGACGTGGCGCTAATAAGCGAGACGCACCTGGGACAGAAGGATAAGCTCAGTCTCGGGATACCTCGCTTATAGAAAGAAGAAAGGTCGGCAACCAACGTTCGCTACCTTGTTCTGGCGGTACTAGTGAGTCGTAGTGTCTTCCATCAGGAATTCCCTGTGCCGTCACTTGGCACGTTTTACGCATTGGGTGTGCAGCTGCACGTTACTGGCGAGGAACTCGCCATCTACGCCTGTTACAAGGCGCCCTCGGCTCGACTGGACTCTACGGAGCTGATGACCTTCTTGAGACCCCAGTGGCGCGACGATCTTCGCTGGTGACCTTAACTGTAAGCACCCAGCGTGGATCTCAGCCGTGACAAACACGGGAGGGAGAAGCACGCTACGCACATATGCCGGACGTATTGCACATCGTGACCTACCGAGTGCTACACTGCCAGATCACGCAGCAAGTTTTGGATGACGAGATGCAGTCGGATCACCATCCTGTACGTCTACCATGAGTTGTCATAGTTAGATCTCTTGACGTAACTGCAATAGTTCTGTCAATAAGCAAATACTATAGTTAGCTTTTTCAATGTTACCATGAGCTGTGTTGGTGCTTACTTCCAAATTCTAAGCAAATGAAGCCCAAACTTGCAGTCGCTGTAGTTTAGTTTACTACACGGTGACGTAGGATAGATAACTATAGCGACCCATACTGCGCATTTTACTCACGAACACCCCAGCTCCGGTGTGCCCGCTACTGGACAGCGGAGGGGTGCTTAAGTACATAGCGGAGGCACTTTGGTTGGAACACGGTTACCGGTCACCATGTTAGTTAGTCGGTTTGCAAAGTCACCCTGCCCCCTTCTACCTGGAGCTATGTTTCAACGCAAGTTTGTATTGCGCGTATGTGAATGACTCGCACTCGTACGCAAACATAAATTCATTAAAAGTCAAAAAGAGTGAAGCCGGAGTCTATCAAAAGTAGTTAAATGCATTTAATTTGAACAAAAATAAATAGATTGCCTAAACCTCGAAAAACAAATAATCGCTATGATACAATAAGTAATTTTAACCAAAATAAAACTGTAAACAATGACCGTCACTCGTTATAACAGAAGTCAGTCAGTGCACTTAATGAATTTTAACCAAATGCTTTTCAAAAGCGATGTGTGAAACGCGTATAGTAAAAAGTTTTTAAGTTACTTTAATGACATTTATATCACAAAAAAATGACCAGTTTTGTTTTTTTTTTATTAACTAAAAACTATTATTGTGCTTTACCGAGTTTCTAAGAACCAGGTAATCCGAAATGGTAGTTATCGACTTTACGCCTAGGTCATAACGTCTAAATTTGAAAAGCTAGAAATAAATGAGTTTTTGCTCTATAAAGAGCTAATCAGGACGAGTTTAACTGTTATATTAACTGTACTTAATGATTTTTTGCCGTTAGTGACTTCTTGCAATAAGCCGACGAAATGTAAATACATAATGCTAAGATATATAAACAAATAAAAATACATATATAAATCAGATTTGAGAGGAAAGGTAGTGCTCTTTCACTCGGTTTTTGAATAGCGAAATGGTCTTTAAGTCACGAATGTTAGGCGGAAGTGAGTTCCACAACCTTACAGCATGAACAGAGAAGGAATAGGAGTAATAGCTGGATTTGTGAGGATGGGATTTAAGGATGGATCTAAGGTGCGATCTACATGGTACGTCACTGGGGCGTGCTATTATATATTTCTGCTTTGATAGTTACGAAAGCCGCATCAATGCGTTGGACTAAATCATCCCTAGTCTCAACTTCCGTGGCGTTATTTCTTTGGCTCGTTCTTAAACGTAAAGATCTAACAGAGTTAAGTCTGGGGCCCGTGGTCATGAAATAACCATCCCAAAATACCGAAACAGACTTCCCCTTATTGTTAGCTGAGCTGCTAACTTTCCGTGAAGACATGTCTTTTGTATTCCAACAAGACAGTTGTCCCGCTCACTGGAGTTTAACTGTCAGGGAGTACCTCAAAGATACGTCAGTTTCTAGAATCAAGGATTGGGAGGGATGGCCCTATTCTATGGCCTCCACGTTCCCCAGACTTAACTCCGTTAGATTTTTACGTCTAGGGACGAGCCAAATAAATTGTCTACGCCTTGGAAATCGAGACTAGGGAGGATTTAGTCCAACACATGGATGTGGCTTTCGTGACTATCAAAGCAGAAATACGTTTACGCACAACTACAGTCGAGATAAGACGAAGATGCCGTGCGGGCATTCGCAACAGTGGCGGACAACTCGAACAAGATTTGTGATTTCTGAATTAAAGTTTTTTTTTTTTTATTTAAATTCTTTAAAAGTTGGTTCCTGTTTAAGAAAGAGATAGAACACTACGCACTAGTGACATAACAGTATCTATCTACTTACTTGAGGCATGTTATTTATTAAAACTACTGTTCTTACTGTAAATTCGAATATCAGCCTAGTGTCTCGATTACACATTTAGTTAAAACCGGCCAAGTGCCTGTCGTACTCACAGGCACACAGGGTTCCTTACCACCAAACAATAAAATATAAAATATTATTAAATTATTTTTACATGTAACAGCAAAACTAAATTTGTTTTTCATAGTATGTTAATGAAAAACAAAGTTACTGCTGCAGTTTGATGAAAAAGTCCTATATCTAAAAAAATAAACATCATATCTTATTCAAACCAATTTTCGTTGACAGTTTTTTTTACGTTCTATAATCCTAAATATTTTCAGAATTTTCATCCTCTTACTTTAGAAATTAGAGGGGCACACATTTTACCACTTTGGAAGTGTCTCTCGCGCAAACTAATCACTTTAGAAAAAAATGATATTAAAAACCTCAATTTCATTTTTGAAGACCTATCCATAGATACCCCACACGTAAGAGTTTGATAAAAAAAAAAAAATGGGTTTCAGTTCTAAGTGTGGGGAACACCAAAATTTATTGTTTTTTTTTTCTATTTTTGTGTAAGAATCTTAATGCGGTTCACAGAATACTTACCAAGTTTCAACAGTATAGTTTTTATAGTTTCGGAATAAAGTGGCTGTGACACGGACGGACAGACAGACAGACAGACAGACAGACATGACGAATCTATAAGGGTTCCGTTTTTTGCCATTCAAAGTCAAAGTCAAAGCATTTATTTCAATTAGACCATTACAGGCTCTTTTGAAAGTCAACAAAACAAAATAAAACGCGAAGCTACAGTCCCAGTCACAAGGCATAATAACTTGTGAAAGTACTGTAGTTGCCCATTCCGTAGCGTAGATCTCTATGGAGAAGAACGGGCAAGAAACTCCATGGACACTCTTTTAAATCAAAATATGTTACAAAATCTTGGTTACATCATTCATGTTAAGAATTACAAATATGTGAGAACAATGTAGAAATACGGGCAAGTTAAGAGCGTCCAGAGTAAAAGATTAAATCAGTAATAAAAAAATAAAGTAATTAAAATAAACCGTGGCAGCTAAGAGATGACCAGTCACAACTGACAGCGCCCGTTCACGAACATGACGCATGTATCAGCCATCATTCAACTCAACCATTTTGAAGGGAACTAAACGACCCGACAAACCCGCCACCATCAGCGTGGCATTTAAGTGAGCATGACATTCACTCAACCACCAGGGTAATTTCGCGTCAATGAAAGATTTAGGTACTCATTAAATAGTGGCTTTACAGTACATGGTACTCACACATGTGCTATGAAATTATATAATACTAAGAGATTGAATCTATACAATGCAAATATATTTTTACAGTCTTCTGCAGCTTTCACAATAACTTCACTTTCTAATTCTGATGATTCCGATTGCCCCTATGGTTGTGGAGCAGGACCAGCATTGAGCCAAGCATTTTTATCATCAATATAATCCCCCAACTTATAATATGCTTGCCTACATAGTGTGCGTTTTATGCAAGATTTAAATTTCGTTTCATTCAGTTGTAAAATGTGGGGAGGTATTTTATTGTAACATTTTAAACAGTACCCCATGAAAGATGAGTCTACTTTAGCTAACTTGAAACCTGGCTGAACTAGTTGGTCTCTGTTTCTAGTATTATAGTGGTGCCGGTCACCTCTTTTACTAAATAAATGCAGATTTTTTCTAACGTACATGATGTTTTCATAGATGTATTGACAAGGTACCGTCATGATGTTAATTTCCTTGAACAGTTCTCTTAGAGAATCGCGCCTACGTAGATTATATATGGCTCTGATAGCTCTTTTCTGCAGAATAAATATAGACTCGATGTCTGCAGCCCGTCCCCATAGTAAAATACCATATGACATAATACTATGAAAATAACTAAAATACACTATCCTCGCGGTATCTACATCAGTAAATTGACGGATTTTTCTGACAGCATATGCTGCTGAACTTAGCCGTCCTGCAAGAGATGTTAAATGAGGACCCCATTGTAGCCTTGAGTCGAGCGTGATCCCCAAGAAAACAGTTTCATTGACAAATTCAAGTTTCTCTTGATTCAATACTATGTCACAGTCACTGCTTTTGACATTTGGTAGAGAAAATCTTATGCACTTAGTTTTTTTCCCATTTAATACTAAATTATTTGCGGTAAACCATTTATGGACCTGCATTAGAGCGTTATTTACATCGTCAAGGTTTGTGGCACGTCTGTTTATCTTAAATATTAACGAAGTATCGTCCGCAAACAACACCATTTGTGGTTGGTTATTAAATAAATGGGGAAGGTCATTAATATATACTAAAAAGAGGAAAGGACCCAATATCGAACCTTGTGGTACACCCATTTTTACTTTCAGAGCCATTGAATTTACACCATTTACCTGTACTTGCTGCTGTCTATCATTCGGCTACGGAACCCTAAAAATGAAAAGGTATTAAAGCGTTTTTGGGCATATTGCACACCGTTGGTAAGGGGACAGACTAGAGAACTTTTTAAAAGAATTCGAAGATCCCGATCGCTTTTAGTTTTTTTTTTTTATAGCTATTTAAAGTTGAGTTTTTAGTTTATTTTTCTTTTACAAAAACTTTACGAGCTATTAAAAATGAAAGTAATTGTTCCTAGCAAGTAATTTTGAATTTGATAGAATCATATAACAGTACACATCAAAATTAAATCGAAATTTTTACTTTTTTATTTGACCTAAAATGTTGAATTTTGGAATTTTTCAAATTTAAATTAAAAAACCGGTGTGGCAAGGAATGAGTTAAAGGGCGTGAAGAGATAGCAAATGACCTCTCCTTTCGGCCTATTCGATTTGGCAAACGATGCACCAAACACCCTGTAGTATATATTAGTATATTTTATTTGTATAATGTGTATTAGTATTTATGTGAATGATGAATTTTCGAAAATTAGTAGTTATTTGTAAATATTTTTTTTGTACCCTACCACAATGTTGTCGTATTTTACCCTATGGTTGACTGGTTGTTACGTTGTTTTTTTTTGGTACCTAACATTTACCTGCGAGCATACGTTGTATATTGATAGGTTTCCAATATTGATCTCAATGGTTTCCAAGCGAAATGTTTATTGTAGTTTTCGCAAATGATTTTGGCTTGTGGTTTAAGGAAAGAGTCATCCTTTCATCGGCACTTCGTCACTGGACTCCTTAGTAACACTTTCTGAAACTAAATCACATTCCAAAACCCAATTAAACGGGTTTTCACAATAAATTAGATATATTTTATCGTAATTGAAAGACAATTGCTTGTTGTCGGTCCAGATGTCATTCAGCTAAACGTCAGTGTCTGACAGTTGGAGGCGACATCTAGCGGTTGTAGATCCGCCTTGGTAATAATAATCGATAACGATTAATTTACTTATTAGCATATTGTTTGGAAGCCATCGAACTAATATCGTATGGACCTATTCTTAATAATTTTTAGTCTTTTTACCGTAAACGGAAACAAAATTAGTTTTTTTATATAGACTTTATTCTAGAAGGTTCGGGGGAACGTAATCCATCTTTAATCTATGGTTTGAGTGTTGCAAGGTTATACATTTTGAATTCGCCGAAGGAATCAGGGGAATGGTAACCCGCTATATTGTTGGAAATGAGAAATAAGGAGTTTGTAAGCTTGGATTTCGAAGGGGGTTATTTGTTTCAGAGTGTAAACGTCATGGTGGACAGTCGTTAGGCATTTTCAAGAATTAAATATCTTGATGTAGTGATTCTGTCATCACGGCTCTTAAAAGTTTTACCTGGACGATGGGACATTTTCTAAGTGTTCCGCCGAATTTAGGTTAGAGGAAGAGACTACCAGAGACAAGTCAGTGGCGTCTTTTTGCGATTGAACGCGCTTCGGTGAACACACCAAATTAAATTCATGTCTTAAAAAGGTAAGGATTTTGGGTGTATTAGTGTCGGAAAGTGCTCTCAGAGTCCTTCTCTGGTCGTTAAAAGGATATTGTAGTGATCCCAGGATATTCGTTACAGGATTCCATGTGTTAAGGAGGATTCGCCATCAAACAGGCGGACCCGTTCTCCAGCCGGTCGAATCCCACAGCCAAGTGATTTCACTATTGTTCAACCGTGAGTATTACACGCCCCATGGCTAATCCTATTTCTTATTGTCCCATCACGGGGGTTAGGCAAACCAAAGTCGAAGCCTATTCTGGTGTATTGGCCACAGGCCATATTAACCGGCTAGGGTTTTCAGACCATCGGTTCCCTAGCTCGGTCACCTCTATTCCTTCTCAAGGAAAGTACCTTAGTTTCCTTTATATCATAGGGCCCCGTATTGTCGATTCCAGGTGAGGCAACTCGAGAGATTCGTCTCGCCGCCAGGATCTAGAGGCGCCTCTGGGGCCTGGACGCGAGACCCGTTCCTCGAGTCCACTCAACGCCTCCTGGGGAGACGACTGTGCAGTGGCAGAGTCCGCCTAGCGACCTAGCGCAGGCGGGACGGTTTTTTTCTTTCTACAACTTATTTTCCTACTTTCTACCGGTTCTAACCAGAACCCAGATTACACCTGTCCGGTCTTCTAAACAAGAAGCCGGGCTTAGTATCAAATTTAATTTGAGGACCCCGGGTTCGACACCTGCGCTTAACTGGAAGCCTACTGGAAGCCTGATAGAAACATCTTCGTCGGTTCCGGGATCCGGGACTCTTCCAGTCCCTGGCGCCCATTTACTTATTGTTAATACTCCATAAAAAACTGGAAGGTTGTACCTTGAGTGATATAATTTAAACGTTTAAAGATCAAGGGACAGTACTAAGGTTATCTCCAACCCCCCACAACCCTAGTTCTACCAACTAAACTGTATGCTGGCTGGCTTTATCTTTAATTGACTGTTATTACCTTGCCTTTTGTTACTTATAAATTATCTTTCGGTCAGTTAAAAATACTTGTGTACTATAATTAAAGTTATGTTATTTAGGACAGTTTGTTGTTTCCTTTGATACCAATACTATCCCACCTTGCGTCTGGGACTTTGTTCCGTTACCTTAAGAGGGACAAAATCTCATACGTAACATGGTAGAGAATGCCTTGTGGCATTGTCCACCTATGTACCACTATTGTACATGAAGTTTAAATAAATAAATTCGAGTGGTCAGAAAATTGCCAAAAAGCATTTGACTCACTGAAACAAAAATTAATTTCACCACCAGTACTACAGTATCCAGATTTTTCGAATGAGAATGAGTTTGTCATTCAGACAGACGCATCTGGGTTAGCCATAGAAGCTGTTTTAGCTAACCAAAATGGAAAACCAGTAGCATACGCTAGTGGAACATTAAACAAAGCGGAAAAACTTTACCCGACAATTGAGAAAGAGTTGCTAGCCATTTTTTGGGGTGTAAAACACTTCAGACCTTTATGGTCGCGAATTTAAAATTAAGGCCGACCACAAACCTTTAATATACTTGTTTAATATAAAAGAGCCATCCAGTAGGTTATTAAAATTTAGATTATCATTAGAAGAGTATGATTTTAGTGTGGAGTATGTTAAAGGCAATGCAGACGCATTGTCTCGAGTCGTCATAACATCCAAAGATTTGCGAGACATGCATGAAAGCATGATGAATGTGATGACAGAAAAGAATGTTAGTTCCAACACAAGACACTTCGGATGCTATAGTCTCTACTGATGACTGGTCTGATCATCCAAGCGTTGTGGCAACTCATAGTAAACCAAAGATGTCTATTGAGCTCAGATTTATAAGTAATCAGACTTTACATAAATTAAGGTCAGAACAAATGATAGAGGAATAAAATAAAACGTTTATGTTTGTGCCAAAACAAATGATTATTTACATACTACCAGCTACTCGATCGCAACTGACGCCAGACGCTTTTGCGAGAGAACTGGAAACGTTTTGTAAAAAGATAAATATAAATGAAGTGTATATTATAAGGGACAAATTAAATAATTCTTTTATTTCTTTTATATTTTTATTTAATTCTTTTATAGATAAAATAGCACAAACTATAAAAAACTTAAGTAGTTGGACTAGTCCCCGTTAATGTGTACTGAAAGATGTTGAAAGGATGGATACAAGATAAAGACGAGAAAAGAGTTATTCTCAACGACTTTCATCTGTTACCTACGAGTGGCCACGCAGGTATCAGACGAATGGTCAATAATTAAAAAAAAAAAAAAACTAGGCAGGACTGGAGCGTGATGTTACACAATCTATAAAGAGTTGTGACAAGTGTCAAAAGCAAAAGCACTTAGTACGTATTAAAGAACCAATGGTAATATCAACTACAGCCCACTCCGCTTTTGAAAAGCTATATCTTGATGTAGTAGGACCATTAGACAGAGATATGCATAACTACTCGTATATATTAACACTTCAGTGTAAATTAACCAAATATGTAGAGGCTTATCCGTTACGGCCTGGTCACGACTTTGGTCTTAGCGGTGCGCGGCGCGCGGCGCGGCGAGCGGGGCGGCGTCGGTGAGCGGTGCGTTTTGCACGCCACGTACCCTCAGTAGCGGTTAGTTGCAGCGGCAGCGGTGGACGTATTTAGGTAGTCAAAACGTGCTCAAAATCATGGCGTTATCAAAATTATCCCTTCTCTGTTTAGGAAGCAGTACATTTTTAAAACAAGATATTCTTAATATGAGAGAAGGAGTGCACGAATAAAAATCAGTATTTAAATAACGAATTTCGTGACCTATATACGAAGATTACAGAAATATCCAGATAAGTTTTATGAGTACAGTTTTGACATCCAAATAGGCGGTCGATTTAAAATTTCAGTAATAAATGCCTCGGTATCCATTACCGCCACAAAATCGTCTAAACTTTTTTGTTCTAATCTACGCCGCTGAGTACGTCACTCCTACACCGCTGTCCGCGCCGCTCTATTTCGTGGCGTCGTCGCACTCATTCGCTTGTACTTTTGTTCCTGCCGCTCTCCGCACCGCGCGCCGCTGCCGCGATTCGCTCGGAGAAAACCGCGCGCGTTTTCGCTATGAGCGGCGTCTCGTGGCGTGCTTCAAACATTTTTATACTTTTGATCTTACCGCTCGCCGCCCCGCGCTTAGCTGCCGCTCACAGCGGCAAGGTCGTGAACGGGCTGTTAGTAACGCTATGGAATACCCAACGAACTAGCAACAGACAGAGGAGCAGAATTCATGTCCGCCACAATGAAAGAGGTATGTAAACTACTTTATGTAAATAAAATTAATTCCACAGCCTATCATCACGAGAGCATTGGTGCACTCGAAAACTCGCACAAAAATTTAGGTGCGTACTTGAGAATACATACAGATAATCATCCAGAATCATGGAGCAGTTGGCTTCCTTACTGGAGTTTTAGCTACAATACATCTGTACATTCTATGACCAAATATACACCTTTTTAACTAGTTTTTGGTAAGAAATGTAATTTACCCAGTAGTCTAACGAAAACCATCGAACCACTGTATAATCATGATAGCTACTACCCTAAAGAACTAAGATATCGACTACAGGTGTCTTTGAAAAAATTACGTGAAAATTTGATTCAATCTAAAACATTACGAAAGGGACAATATGATAAAACTTCAAATCCCATTCAATATAGAAAGGACGACTTGATCTTAATTCGAAACGAAACTGATAATAAGTTATCCAGCATCTATTTAGGTCCGTATATTGTTTTAAAAGACGAATCACCAAATGTACAAGTATTAAAAGACGGTAAACCCGATACCGTTCACAAAACCGTACGAAACTGTATATTCCAAAATTCTAAAGTTGTATTTTGTAAAAAACAAAAACTTATCATGTCATTGTAATCAATTTAGTATTAAGTTTAAAAATAAAATAAACCTATATATGTTTTATTTTATTTTTCCATACGGAGGGAGATGTAGTGTATAAGCATGTACCTATTATAGTTAAGTCATGTGACCAATGTAACCAATATACAGGGTGTTTAGTACATCTTTTGCCAAATCGAATAGGCCGAAAGGAGAGGTCATTTGCTGTCTCTTCACGCCCTATAACTCATTCCTTGTCACACCGGTTTTTTATATTATATTATTGAAAAATTCCAAAATTCAGCATTTTAGGTCAAATAAAAAAATTAAAAAAAAGTTTAGACTTAAAATTTCGATTTAATTTTGATGTGTACTGTTGTATGATTCTATCAAATTCAAAATTACTTGCTAGTAACAATTACTTTCCTGTTTAATAGCTGGTAAAGTTTTTGTAAAAGAAAAATAAACTTAAAACTCAACTTTTAATGTCTATAAAAAAAGAACTAAAAGTGATCGGGATCTTCGAATACCTTTAAAAAGTTCTAGTCTCTCCCTTTTCCAACGGGAGATAATATTCCCAAAAAAACGTCTAATACCTTTTCATTTTTAACTAAATGTGTAATCGAGACACTAGGCTGATATTCGACATTACAGTAAGAACAGTAGTTTTAGTAGAATGAGTTAGAAGGAGGTGGCGGAACGTGAGAGGGAGAGAACCTAACGTCCTAGCCGCCGCGGGAGACGCCCAGGGCGTCGGGGGGCAACCAGTGGCCCCCGGCCACCGTAGGCGCGGGCCTGTGGACGGTGAGTAATGGGCTATTGTATTGTATAGCGGGCTGGTTTCCGCAACTCCACGTCTAAAACGCGTATTTTGCGTATGGGTGGGAACATTACTCCAACCACCCCAGCTCCCCGAGAAAGGCCAGCAGCTCCTTGGTGTTGCTGACGATCTCGCGGAGAGTACCTGGGTTACCTAAGTACTTTGCCCTGTATGTTGCAACCTCTGGGCAGTGTAGATGCACGTGGGCTGCTGTCTCGTCCTCCTCCATGCAGGCTCTGCACAGTGGGCTATCTGTGACTCCTAGGACAAAGAGGTGTTTATTAAAAGAGCCGTGACCAGTGATGGCGGCTGTGACTATGCGGAGCTGTAATTTGGTCAGCCGAAGCACCCGTTTGGTGAGGCCGCCATCTATAGTAGGAAGTGCCTCCTTGGCCTGCCTACACTCACCATAGTCTAGCCACAGTTTGTGGTGTTGATCCCTGGTGCGTTTCCTTACCAGAGTCCGTAGATACCCGAAAGGGAGTGGCACGATGGGTTCCGGTCCCACTGCTGCCATACTGGAACCCCTACTAGCGAGTTCGTCCGCTGCATCGATGCCTCGGGAATTGCTGTGGCCCTTAATCCATTGTATGGTTATTCTGTTGTGATTACCAACCTGGTTTAGGCGCTGGTGACACTCGTATATTAACTCGGAGTTGACCGTGTGGTTGTCTAGTGCTAACAGTACAGCCCTGCTGTCTGAAAGTATACGGATAGAATGGTCCTTAGCCCTCCTGGCTAAGATGGCTGATGCGGCCAGGAAAATGCCCATGCATTCCGCCTGAAATACCGTGTTGTGGACCCCCAGTGGTACGGCTATATGGATGTTGAGATTCTCTGAGAAGACTCCAGCCCCAGTACCTGTACCTGTTTTAGATCCGTCCGTGAAGATCCGTAACTCTGCAGGATTCAACCCCTCGCAGCGGTGGTCCTCATGGAGCTGGATCTTGTATTTTTTGTCGAATACAAATTGTTTTGGTACCCGATCGTTAATGGCTTTCGCCAGGGGGAACTCGTTGTAGAATCCCTCCAGTACCGCAGTGTGTTGCGTGTTTGACTTACTCCATAGTTGAATGTTTTAAGGCGTGCTGCCGCCATTGTTGCCTCCTGTTGTATGTACAGATGGAGTGGCGGAAGCTCCAGCATGGCTTCGAGGGCCGCTGTCGGAGTGGTTCTCATGCAGCCTGTAATTGCCATGCAGGCAAGCCTTTGCATGCGTTGGAGTTTGTTCGAGGCTGTGACTAGTCTGGTGCGTGGCCACCAGAGCACCGCCCCGTACGTGATCATGGGACGGATAACCGCACAGTACAGCCAAAGTATTATTTTGGGAGATAGGCCCCACTTCTTACCTATCATCCTCCTGCACTGCCAGAAGGTATTTATTTATTTATTTATTTATTTACTGATTTGCTCACATGTAAAACACTGGATTGTAGGCATGCATTACCTTACATACCCCTTTCGTCCGAGCAGTCGTCCTGAGCAGACGTGTTATCAGTTTTTAACCAAATAATATCGCATAATTAGTCCCAAGTTATTCTAAACTATAACTTATAATAATAGTTTTAAACTCGTAACTTGCAACCAGTGCGCAAAAGTGAAAGGCGGCCCGCGCTGCGCAGAGTGTCTGTGCGAGGAGTGCAATCGCCATAATTGTTGTCTCTGTCACCCTACGCTCGGTAACCACCGCTACGACGACGACGCCTACGTAAGCGCTGTGCTACGCGGGTGACGTCACTGCTGCCAGCTACGAAGATACAGCTACGAACCACCGCGGCCGCTACTAGTGCTACGCGCCTGCTGCATTATAACAATAGTCTGCGCAAGGAACAGTGAGTCTTAAACCTATTCAATATGAATCCGACTCGTACTCCACCGCAAGGACTGTCTGCATCAGACTCTAACATAAATAGATCCGTTATAAGCAGCTCGTCGACACCTGCGACCAACGTTACAATGAGATTTAATCCCAAACGTATTCGACTAGATGATGACGATTGCAATATATTTGATACGTTTAAAGATGAGATTAAGGATATGCTTTCAAACTGGATGAAACAGCAAGATGAGAAACTGCAAAAACTCGACAAGGGTCTTTCTAAACTGGCAAATCTTGAAAAAGGATTGGCCGAAATAAAAACTGGATTAAAAGTTTCAAACGATGAAATTGAAAAATCGTTAGGAGAACTATCAGCACAAATAAAGGACCTTGATAAAAAGATTGATATTCTAGACCATGAACGGATTAATACACGTGCAAAAATTGAGGAGCTTGAAGAGAAAAGTGAAGGGTTAGAAAGAATCATAAGAAAGACATGTATTGAAATTAGAGGCGTCCCGAAGAAGAAAAAGGAGAAAAAGGAAGACCTACTTGACATGGTTACCAGCCTGATGAAAAGTATTGGTAGTAATTGCTCTCCTCAGGAAATTAAAGACATATACAGATTGCCATCTAAGGCGAACGCGACAACATCAGCCGTGGTCACTGAATTTACCAATACCTTTGCCAAAGACAAGTTCCTAAGAGAAACAAAGCAATATAATATCTCGCATCCTGATAGACAAATTAACACAAAACACCTTGGTCTAGAAGGGCCTGAAATGTCACTGTTCGTGTCGGATCATTTGACCCCAAAAGCGAAAAGACTCCTTTTTCTTGCTCGTGACTTTGCCAGATCGGAAAACTTTCAATACTGCTGGATTGCGAATGGCCGAATTCTCCTGCGTAAAAAGGAAGGCGATAAATATTCTGTTGTCAAAAGCGAAAACACCTTTCAGCAACTGCGGGAAACCTACAAAGCTAGCAACTAATGTCAAGTATAGTATAGCTGTTCTTATAATTATAATACTCTGTAAAATGTTATTACACCTGCTTGCCCTTACGGTTAAGTTCAACACAATTTCTCTCAAACGTTTTTCCTACACACAATACCATAACTCACTTACTAACACATACTACACACATGCTTCTTTCAAACAGCACACCAGAATTAATATTTCCTACATTTCGTTATCTTTTCCGATATATGAGCGATTTGGCGCAAATCCATGCAATGTCACAACCCAACCTTTTAATAATTCTCAATGGCTTCCATAAACATCATTAACAATGAACTTGATAATTTTCAATTGGGTAATTCATTTTGTTGTGAACCTGAAGACTGCCTCAAGTATATCAACAAATCCGATTGCAGCATAAACTTATTACATATTAATATACGTAGTGTAAACAAAAATTTTAGTCAACTCCAAGTTCTGTTAAATATGACGAAAATCAATTTTGACATTGTTATCTTGACGGAATGCTGGCTTGGTAAAGTCCATAACCTACCTGTTTTAGACGGATTTGACTCCCACTCGACTTCTAGAAATACGAACCAAAATGATGGTGTAATAATCTACACGAAACAAGGTCTGCATGGTTCTGTTTGGGAGCCCATTTTTGTGGGCGGGAATTGTCTTGTTTTTCAGATCGAAAAAAGGTTAGCAGTTCTTGCCGTGTATCGTTCTCCATCGCTTAATTCAAAAGAAAAATTTGATAATTTCGCTGAGAGCCTAGTTAAAATATATGATAAAATATCCTCCTGTACTAGTGTTGTACTCGTAGGCGATCTAAATATCGATATATACCCAAGTAATAGAAACGACCGGAGCTTAGAATATCTTATGATAAATGCCTCCTACGGGCTTATGCCAACACACCTATTTCCTACCCGACTTGAGCACTGCATTGACCACTTACTCCTTAAGTCAAACCTTCGTGCAACCACACTAGTTCTGGAATCACATATTACGGACCACAAGCCTATTCTCTTGTCTATAGCTAACGTTGCTCCGACTAGGAAAGCTTGCCAAGTCGCCACCCGTCTTGATTACGATGCCATTATACTTGAGCTAGAAGACATGGACTTCACAGTTATATACCAAACTGAAGATGTAAACGAATGTATGACCAAATTTACCAGTATTATTAAATCAGTTATCTTAAAGCATACAAAATTAGTTAAAATCCCTAGACAAAAACGAACAATAAAACCATGGATGACTCCTGGGCTCTTGAAATGTATTAAAAATCGGGATAAAATGCATATGAAAACAAAAAAGGCTCCAAATAATCATATTCTAAAGACCACATATACACGGTATAGGAATTTTTGCAATAACTTGCTTCGGAAATTAAAAATAGCTTACGAAAAAAGTGAGTTAGAAAAAGCAAACAATAACCCCAAAAGCATGTGGAAAATAATTAAAAATATCACCAATACACAAAAGGCTAATGCCAGTGCTTCAGAGCTGCTCAAAATACGAGATGACCCTAAATCATCGATAAACGATGTTAATCTCTTTTTCAGCAACGTAGGCAAAAATTTGGCCGCGAAAATAATATCACAGGCTCGTACAACCACCACCATCAATAATCCTAGTCCCCCTACTTTATGCCATGACCGCTCTCAAAACTCCCCATCTGACTCTCTTGTAATACTGGAGGTTGACGAAGCAGAAGTTGAGTCCGTCATACTCCAATTGCGAGATGATAGTGCTGTGGGATGGGACGGAATATCATCTATACTGCTAAAGAAAAGCCGACATGTACTGGTCCCACTGGTAACGTACCTGTGCAACCGTTGCTTCCAAACAGGTGTATTTCCGGATGCTCTCAAAAAGGCAATAATTCACCCTATTCACAAGGGGGGGAGCAGAGACAGTGTCAATAATTATAGGCCAATATCAGTCTTGCCAGCCCTCTCTAAAATTCTTGAAAAGATTTTAAACAAACGTCTGAGGAGCTTTCTAGACAAACATAAAATAATTGCTGAGAATCAGTACGGATTTCGGCAAGGTGTGTCGACAGAAGATGCCGTACTGGATCTCACGCAACAGGTTGCTAGAAAGTTAGATAGTAAATCAAAATGCCTGGTTATCCTACTTGATCTTGCTAAAGCATTTGACACCGTTTCTGTTCCCAAACTTATTGCTAAACTGGAACTCGTCGGTGTACGTGGAATACCGCTTGAAATGTTCAAAAATTACCTCACAAATCGAACACAAGTGGTCAAAATTGACACACACTACAGTGACGAGGCACCAGTAACCTATGGCGTCCCTCAAGGAAGCATACTTGGACCTACACTTTTCCAAATTTATGTTAACGACCTGTGCAAGATGTGCCTTACCAACTGTAACATCTACGCGTATGCTGATGATACCGCGATTCTTGTTTACGGACCTACATGGGATATGGTCAAGGCTACCGCAGAAAATGCCTTGTGCAAAATAATGAAATGGCTCAGTTCAAACCTCCTGACACTCAACTTAAGCAAAACAACATACCTCCCTTTCGCCATCCGACGTAACACCGCACCTTCTCATACTTTCTCTGTAGTTGCTCACTCATGCCCCAATTTAAACGAACCATGTGTCTGTCCAGCACTCACCAGAGCTGACAGTGCAAAGTACCTTGGAGTGCAAATTGATAGCGGCCTAAGATGGGACAAACAGATTGAAGCCGTTACCACAAGAACAATGCGCCTTATCCACATCTTTAAGTCCCTTAGAGATTCGGCCAATCTTGACACACTGAAGATGGTTTATTATGCTCTGTGTCAGTCAGTTCTTGGGTACTGCATAACTGCGTGGGGTGGTGCAACCAAAACTAGTGTTCTGAGAGTGGAAAGAGCACAAAGAGCTATTCTCAAAGTCATGACTAAAAAACCTTACAGGTACCCGACCACAGAGTTGTACTCTGACTGTAAAGTTCTGACGGTACGGCAACTCTATGTGCTCCGATCACTTCTAAGAATTCATCTCAGTCTGCCTCCGCCAAACCCAAATAAGCGAGTAAATCTTCTTCCAAGAATCCAACACAAAACTACCTTCGCAACACACCAGTTCTACACACTAAGTACACACATATACCAAAAAATTAACTCACAAATAAATATTATAAATCTAAACGTACACAAACTTAAACCTGTGGTAACAGAGTGGCTATTACAAAAGGATTATGCCTACACAGAGTCTTTACTCACATACATTGTCTAATAACATAAGTACTCATTCTCTAACACATACTAACAATTAAAGGACACACACGCCTATATTCCCTAACCATCAACTCATACTCGCACTACACTTCATCTATCACACACATACGCACACAAACACACGCACACACACACACACACACACACATACACACATTCACGCTCACACGCAATGTACTCACCTCCTATCACATACTTATACACTTCACTATCACACTTCACACAAAAAAATCTACAACACAAATCCTAATTTACTTGTACCGTCCACCTATTGTAATAAATTATGTTTAAGGAACTGCTCGGCCGAACACTGTCTCTTAAAATACAGGTGATCCTAGTTTAAGAGGCAGGGTTATATAAATTATTGTACTGATTTTGCAACATTTGTATTGTTATATGTATATCTGTAGCTTTTGTTGGTTAATAAACAATTTTATTATTATTATTATTATTAAAATTTCATGACACAGTATTAAGACATGCACCCTGTAAGGGCACTGCAAATATTTTATAACTAATTATTAAATTAAGTACATATTATGATTATTACAATTATATTACATTAATTATACAAAACATTAATCAATCATTCATCATATACATTTTAAACATTTTAAAATTAATCATTATTATTTTACATTTTTGTTAAGTTAATATCGGGTCAGGGTCGATCGATTCACAATTTGTCAGTTTTAAATTCCTCTATGGTATAGTAGCCTTTCTTTATTAGCAAAGATTTCAACTGTTTAGAGAAAATGGAGTCATTTGGTAGGGATTTTAATTTTTCAGGCAGCTTATTAAATATATTAGCTAGTCTTGAGTGTGGGCTTTTCCCGATAACTTTTAAGCTTGTGATGGGTAGTATTAATCTATTCCTGTTCCGTCGGTTATAGTTTTCATTTAACTCGATATTAGATTTGAAAAGGTGCCTATTTTTTCTAACGAATATACAACTTTGCAATATGTATATTGCTGGTAGTGTAAGAAGTTGTTGTTTAATAAAGTGTGACCTACAACTCTCTCGCTGATCTATGTTCATTAGTATTCTGATACATTTCTTTTGCTGAATGAATAGGTCCAGAAAGTCAGTACTTTCTCCCCACAAAATGATACCGTAATTTAGCCAGGAGTAGGCGTACGCATAATAGGCAGATAAGGCGGTTTTATAGTCTGTGTTACGTTTCAATATGCTTAGCGCATAGATAAATTGGGACAATTTTCCTTTTGTATTTTCTATATGTTTCTTCCAATTTAGGTTTGAGTCTAATGTTAGGCCTAAAAGTGTAAATTCATTTATTTCTTCTAATTTAATTTTTTGTGTTAATATATTAAGATTGATTGGGGTTCTTTGGTAAGTTCTGAATTGGCATATTTTAGTTTTAGATAGGTTTATTTCTAAGTTATGTTCGTTTAACCATTGCTCAGTTTCTGTGAAAGTTTTTAAAATAGCTAGATGGTCAACATTCGCTGGCGTTTTAAATAATAAGGAAACATCATCAGCGAACAAAATACAGGTCGAACTTATCTTTTTTGGCAAGTCATTTACGTATAGTATAAATAGGGTACATCCTACGACGCTTCCTTGGGGTATTGAATTATTAATGGTAGCCATGTCTGATCGTATGTTGTACATTTCCTGGTTAATGCTATCGAAATGTTCTACTTCTACGAATTGTACTCTGTCCTGTAAATATGATTTAAACCAATTAAACGCTTGCCCCCTAATACCCGATCCGTAAAGTTTTTGTAATAAAATTTTATGTGACACCCTGTCATACGCCTTCGTCATGCACGCCCTGTTTATTTTGTTGTCTAAGTGACTGCTCCAGTTTAACTTACTGTCTAGGATGACTCCCAGGTACTTGGCTTCGGTGGCTAACTGAAGTTCTGTATCACATAGTTTAGGCAAGCGATAAGGTCCTAAAGTTCGTTTTTGGGTAAACATGACTAACTCAGTTTTCGTGGGATTGACTGAAAGGTCATATTCCCTGCACCATCGTTCCACGATGCGTAGCGCCTGTTGGGTGAGGTTGCAGATTGTTCCTGTCACTTTCCCCGAGATGAGAATAGCGAGGTCATCTGCATACCCAATTGTGTAGAAATGACTGGCGTTGAGTTTGGTGATGAGATCATTTATCACCAGATTCCAGAGGAGGGGGGAAAGAACTCCACCTTGGGGGCAACCTCTGGCTATCAGAGCCATCTGCTGCTCTCCTTCCAAGCGAACGTTTGCTCAGCATGTTAGTGATCCAGTCAATCAGCACCTGTTCCGCCCCATGCTCCACGAGAAAGGGCGGAGCTGATGCTGGAAAAGTAATGGGCTAGCTCACCGTCCATCCGTCTTATGATGACAGGCCGTGCCGACGGCGCGTTTGTGTTCCACGCGCGCCTCAAGGAGATGTCAGCAAATCGGAAGGGGTCCGAGAGGGCGATGCCTGCCAGGACTGCGGGTTGTTCGAAAGAGATACTGTGGCTTGGAACACAAAGGGCTAAGAAGGAACATGGATGGGTTTTAGTCAGTTAAGTCTGACACTCCCTCCCACTCCGCCCAGAGCAGGAGAAGTCATTTGATTATTTCCCATCCTTAAAAAAAAAAAGGGTTACTAACTCAAGTGATTATGTCAGCTAAAATATTATTGCAAAGGCTATGGTTGTTGAAAATAGATTGGGATAACGAAGTTCCTTCTGACGTCATACAAGCGTGGAATAGGTTTTGTAGTTCGTTAGACATTCTCAACAATGTACGCGTACCACGACATGTCATAGGAAGTGACCCTGAACAAGTGGAGTTGCATATTTTCTCGGATGCGTCGTAATCTGCATATGGGTCATGTATTTATGTGCGCACAGTTAATCGTGACTCATCGATCACTGTTAGATTATATTGTTCTAAGGGTAAGGTTGCGCCACTTAAACCGATAAGTATTCCGAAGCTAGAATTGTGCGGGGCATTACTAAGCGCTAGGTTATATAACAAAGTACGTGAGTCCATTAACTGTCAGGTCGATTCTGTAACATTTTGGTGCGACTCAACTATTGTGTTGGGTTGGTTACGCATGTCACCCAACCAATTAAAAACATTTTTGCAAAATCGTACAGCTGAAATTCATGAAATCGCAAAGGATCTTCTGTGGTGTCATGTAAGTGGTAAGGAGAACCCTGCCGACCTTGTGTCACGAGGTGTAAGCTATCTAAGCTTATCTTCTGTCTCAGATCTTCAATCTTCCACACTCTGGTGGCAGGGACCTTCCTTCTTTCACGATCCAAAATTTTGTTCAGGCCAGGCAATATCAGAAAGGATCCATGCATTACGTACAGATGATTTACGGGAAATCAAGTCAAAAGTGGTTCACTCATTACTCACAGCGAGTGAGATCTCATTATTTCCTTTCAATAGATTTTCTCAATTTAACCTTATGAAGCGCACGTGTGCATACATCCTACGCTTTATTTATAACACACGGAATCCACATAACGATCGCCGTGGACCTTTTGCTGTCGATGAACTGAGGGAAGCGAATTTAACACTCATAAGACTGTCTAAGCAAGAATCTTTCCCAGACGAATATAAACTATAAAAAAATAATAGTTATACAAGGTGTTGTTTTGCAACCACGTCAAATTTCAGGAGGTGGTCACGAAAGACATAAATAAGCAATTAAAATTACGGTACGTAGTTAATTATTAATAAACGCTGTTTTTTTTGGTTGTTTAAGTTTGTCAGTATTTCAGAATAATCCCTTTAACGTGATTAAGGGACTAAGAAATTATCAAATAAACGTTTGAGATTGTTTGTATGTGTGTAAGCGAGGTTATAAGGCAAGAAACAGACGGGCCGCGTTTAAAACAAGGGTGGTTCACACTTACCGATTTCCGTAAAAAAGAAAAAAAAGAAGAATCACCTACCCATTTTATTATTGATTCGGGATGAGAATCATTAGCATAGTTACCTCCTGGAATTTGACGAGGATGCAAAACAACACCTTGTATAAAATCAAAACATAATCTAAGTAAACTTAATTTATTTATGGATAGCAATAAAATAGTACGAGTTGGGGGAAGAATTTAATACTCACTTAGGTTTAGTTTTGATTAAAAACATCCCAGTTTAATTAGGGTATCATTTAAGCTATCACCAATTTAATTAGTTTTGTGTTTCTTAAATAATAGGGTTTGTCCTCAAAATAGTAGATCTGTCACCTAAATGGAATCATCAAATAATATCAAAACGCTTACCTAAATATTAATTAAGAATTACTTGGAAATAATATCAATCATCAAGTAATTTTATTAGGTTTCAAAATAATAGAAGTGTCACGAAAATTGAATCATCAAACAATGTAAAAATGTTTACATAAAACTCCAAACCACAGGTCCAAACTAAGGCGTAGTCGACGGAGCCCCGCTACGCGGGGCTCCTATTTCTCTCTGCAGGGTTTAAAAGTAACCTAACACGAAGGGGATGTCGGGGTCTTAGTTCGCTCGCTCCGCTCGCTCACTAGACCCCGCCATCCCCTTCGAACCTAACCTGTCCGAGTTGATGTGCCCTATGTCTCGTATTAGGCATTTCTTCATAGAAATAAGGAACTGATCTATTTATTTGGTGACAGATCTACCATTCTGAGCACAAAGTCATTATGTAATAAAACTATTATTATAGATAAGAACGAAGTTTATATTCATCTAATGCACTAAAATTTTATTGGTAATTTATCTCTTATTTTACACATATATCAACATTTATTTGATAATTCATACCTGGGAATACTTTTTATTTATCTGAGAACGAAAATATTTTCGTGGCGATAGATCTATTTATTAGGTGATACAACTTTGATGACAAATATAAATTTTGGTGACAAGAAATATAGTTCCCGTTTAATTACTTCTAAACATAGGTTTTCAATATTATTATTTCGTTATGAACACATACAGCTACAGCATGCTGGACCGCAGTCGTTGTTGTATAACATGCGTGAATCATACTGGCCGCTAGGGGGAAGGGACCTAGCTAGGCGCACCGTACACACTTGTGTTATCTGTACCAGATTGAGAGGCCAAACCCTGTCGCCGATTATGGGAAACTTACCTGAAGAAAGAAAAACCCCAACCTTTCCATTCTTACGATGCGGAGTAGACTACGCTGGGCCTATTTTTACTTTAAACCTCAAAGGTAGAGGCTCAAGGTTAGTGAAAGGTTACATATGTTTATTTGTTTGTCTCGTGACGCGTGCGGTGCACTTAGAACTAGTGAGTGACCTGTCTAGTAATGCTTATCTACTAGCGCTGAAGAGACTGATTTCTCGACGCGGTAAACCCGCTAAGATTATGTCGGACAGTGGTAGAAACTTTGTAGGTGTTGCCAATGAATTTTCTAAATTTTTATCTACTTGTTCCCCTGCTATTATTGATTACGCGGCTAGCAAAGATATAAAATTTACTTTCATCCCCCCTTATGCGCCTCATTTTGGCGGGTTGCGGGAGGTTGAGGTCAAATCGTGCAAGCATCACTTGCTACGAGTGGTTGGTAATGCTCACCTTACATTTGAGGAATTTAGTACGGTATTATCACAGGTCGAAGCCATTCTCAACTACCGACCTATCAGTCCCATGTCTACCAATCCCAACGACTTCATTCCTTTGTCTCCTGCCCATATCCTGGTTGGTCGTCTCCTCACAGCGCCGGCTGTGAGGAGACGATCTACAGAGCTGCTTGATGTTCCTGTTCATCGATTAACACGCTACGAGAGACTCGAACAGATGCGACAACACTTCTGGAATCGCTGGAGCAAGGAATATATCTCAGAGATGCAGGTCAGGAATAAATGGAAGGAGAATAGAACTGATCTTCAACCTTATACATTGGTCGTCATCAAAGAAGATCACACGCCACCGTTAAAATGGAATTTGGGACGAATCATTTCCATAAGACCAGGGAAGGATGGAGTGGCTAGGGTAGCTGATATACAAACTGCATCGGGAGTTATCAGACGCGCATTCCCACGCATTTGTCTGCTGTTTACTGAAGAGTGACTATTGGACGCCAGTGCTTCCAAGGCCGGGGACATGTTTACGCTAGCAACACTACGCCCCATCTAGCAACCCTAACGGTGGGAAACCATCATCTCATCACATCATCTTCAAGGCTTTTCATTGGTTCAACATGCATCAACATCATCAACAACATTTCTTCTTCTTAAAAGCAACCGATATACGCTATTGTTCCCGAACCCAACGCACCTCGAATATTGTTAACACTTAGGGAGTCGCGTCCTAATTTGCAACACAAGTACTCACTACCGGGTCCGTTGGACCCAGTATAATATCATAAGTTTTTTTCCATAACTGCATACTAAACGTTAATGTTTACTTTCTTATAAGGATTCTATATGTATAATAAAAGATATTATTTAATCAAATATTAATATTTTTGTTTTTACTTAAACCAGCCATTACAAAAATATACATTTTTATTTCCATAGTTTTGTGACAAGATTTAGGCTAACATCATTGTAATTTCTATAATTACTTATTTTACACAAAATCTTTTGTATTTAATTCTCCTCTCTTCTTTAATCGGTCCCTCATTACTGAGGATCGTGGTCACAGGACCCCTTTAAACGGGCAATCTGCCTCCATCGACTCCGGTCCAAAGTTGCCATCACCACCTGCTGAAATTTGCTTGAGGATATAGCCTCTTTTACTTGGTCGGACCATCGTGTTGGCGAACGACCTCGTGCTCTCTTGCCTTCGGTATTGCCAACAATGACCAGCTTTTCAAGGCTGCTATCTCCTCTTCGCATTATGTGGCCGAAATATGTCAATATACGCTGTAGGCAAACTATAGACAATCGGGCCTTGATATCGAGTTGGGAAAGGATTTGTGCGTTTGGCTGTCCATGGAATTCGGAGCATCCGCCTCCAGCACCACATTTCGAACGCGTCTATCCTCTGTATTTCTCTTGCTCGGATTGTCCACGTCTCAACTCCATAGAGAAAAATTGGGAAAACTAGTGCTCTGACCAAACGGGCCTTCGTTTTGTAGCTTATACCACGATTTTTCCAGATGTTCTGGAGGCTTGTCATCGCATCTTTAGCCATGGTTATTCGCCGTTTTATTTCTGGGACGCAGCTACGTTCATAGTTGATATTAGAGCCCAGATAAACCAAACTGTCCACGGTATCGATGCCTTGGATGTGATTGGCACCCGACAGCTTTCCCGCACGATCTATCACCATAAGTTTGGTTTTCTGCCTTTTTATTTTAAGCCACAATTTGCCACTTTCCACCTCCAATCTGCGTAGTATCTCCATCATGTCGCCAAATGTTGTAGCAATGAGAACGGTGTCGTCAGCGTACCTCAGATTGGAAATGCGCTTTCCACCAACAGCAAACCCCTTTTGCCAGCCCTCAAGAGTCTTCCGAATGATGTACTCTCCATACACATTGAAGAGTGTTGTGACATCACTAATTGGTATGTTACCAATTGTCAAGCTCTAGTGATTATCTATGGTACACATCCTTCCGGAGGCCATAACTTGGTCTCAACCCGTCTGCGACACTACGCACTGTCTAAATACAAAATGTAAACTATGTCCTGTGATTATTAAATTAAGTATACCCAACGGTATCTTTCATTCCAACCATCCAACATAATATGGTGTCATAAGTGAGCACCAAACCTAACATGGTGTCAGAAATCGTCAAGAAAAAAAGGAATGAGTCGTAAAAGTGCCGAAATTTTGACGACAAAAATGGCGGTCAGAACGCAACTAAACTAAGTCAACTCCAATCTCGTCTGATCCAGCAAATGACAATGCGGAGGCGTGGAGAAGATGGTCACAGCAGATTGAACTGCATTTGTTAGCCGTTATGTGACGGTATTTTCATAGATAACCTACACATGGATTTGTCACATGTGCGTCAAAGATTGCTTCAAGAACATGACATAACCTATCAAAGGCTGCAAGAGCTAGCGCGCACGCTCATAGTCGCGCAGCAGGATGCTGATAATATTGTCCAAGCGAGCGGTGTCGCCAGCGAAAACGTCATGCATCTCAGTCGGAGGAGCCGTGGTCGACGAGACAATCGACAGCGAGCTTGAAGTCGCAGGTCAGCTTCGAGCAGCCGCAAGTCTTCAGGCGGTGGCAGGTCAGCTTCAGCTTCGAGCGGCGACTCGAGGACATGCAGTCGCTGTGAGCAGTCTCATCGATACAAGTGCCAAGCTAAAGGCGTATAATGCAGGTCATGTAAATCTTTTGGTCATTTTGCTAAATAATGTCAAAAATATGAAAGTCAGTCAGTTGCAATTGTGTGATTCAGTTAACTGTAGTCAAGAATATTTTGTTGGAATGTTGCACAGTCAGTCAAAGTCAAAACAGTCAGTCAAATCACTATGATCCACATAGTAGTCAACCAACAAATAGTCAGAACACACAAGCGCACAGTCAGTCAGTGTCACATAGCGAGCAGTCACCGTCACAAAGTTATTCAAAGTCAAAGTCAAGTCATATATGTGTAGACGTATTCACAGTCCAAACTCAAGTCATATATGTGTAGACGTATTGAGACCAAGTTATCACAGGATCAATATAAAGTCTATCAAAGTCAAAGTCATGTCATAAAGTTATACAGTAGTATTTCAGCAAATAGTCAACGTCATATCCCAAAAATAAAAGTAGTCACAGCATATCTGAGTGATCCGAGTCAAGGTCTAAATAAATCAAGTCTAATACCCCATTTGTATTGTGTGTGTCAATCATCAAGTCAAATATCTCTGCGGTCAAAGCAGTGATATGTCCGAGAGTTGTAAGCAACATCTCAACGATGAAAGTCAATCATCAGTCATAGGTCAGAGTACCAGTCAAATATCTCTGCGGTGAAAGCAGTTATATGTCAGAGAGTTGTAAGCAACATCTCAACGATGAAAGTCAATCATCAGTCATAGGTCAGAGTACCAGTCAAATATCTCTGCGGTGAAAGCAGTGATATGTCCGAGAGTTGTAAGCAACATCTCAACGATGAAAGTCAATCATCAGTCATAGGTCAAAGTACCAGTCGAATATCTCTGTGTTGAAAGCAGTGATATGTCAGAGAGTTGGAAGCAACATCTCAAATGATTATAGTCATAGGTCAAAGTACCAGTCAAATATCTCTGTGTTGAAAGCAGGGATATGTCCGAGAGTTGTAAGCAACATCTCAATGATGATTGTAGTCATAGGTCAAAGAACCAGTCGAGAATCCACTCAAATAGTCAAAATAATAAAGTCAGTGTCCATATTCACATCTTAATGATGGGAATGGTCACAAGTCTGAGGGATTTCACAAATAACACACAGTATCATCGTCATAAAATCAGCAGTCAGTATTCGCAGTCATAAAAAGGATCATTAGATATTAGCTCAGATAAAAAAGTAAACAATGTCAACACTTAAGATAGAAATGATTTAAAACAGTCGTGGGAAATTAAATTGTCATTTGGGAATAAACAAATTAAATGCATCATAGATTCAGGTGCAAATGTCAATATCATGTCAAAACAATGTCTTAAATGTCACTTGTCAAACGTTGGATAAATGTCAAAGGATTTGGTGAAAGGTCCATTCCGATTTTAGGTTATGTCAACCTAAACATTGTAATTTGTGTTTGGATTACAATTACGTCGTCAAAACTATAATTTTTATAGTAGTAAATTTGGATTGTCCTACTGTCCATTGTCTTCCAACTTGTTAAAAGTTAGGTATAATAAAAAATATGTCTTTCCAGTGTCAAAACAGGAATTGTAAACAAATCCTTACACAATTTAATTATGTCTTCCAGGGTCTTGGATGTCTACCTCCAGTCTGTCATCTGCAACGCATGGAGGCAATGCAAGTTATTATAAAGGTCACAAAAGCAACAAAGAGTTTTAATGTCGGTTTTCATTATAGTGAAAAGTCAGGTCAGTCTAAGAAGAATATTTCTTCAGAAAAGATGGTGCTAGGGCAGACCAAGAAAAGGTCAAAGCAATTGTCAACATGCCCACACCAAAAAAGTGTCAAAGAGATACAGTCTGGACTTGGGATGAGCATCATAGTGTCGGTCTCAGCTCATTGTAATCCCAAGATTCCATTAGTCATGTCAGTCGACTCGTCAGGTCCTATGCGACCCAACTCATCAAGAGGGAGAGAGGAAGGTGACAGACAGGAGCATAGTCATCAAGATTCCTCACCAAGGAAATCCTCAAGAGTAACAATAAGGTCAGTTCGAATTGTAAAACCTACAAGAAGGTTAATAGACTAAATGTAACCATAGAACATTAAGATTTATAAATAGATGTCTGGATTAAATAAGTAATTGAGTGGAGTTGTATGTAGTGTCAATTATTGTCAAGGGTCTAATTTGGGCTCAGCAAGGGGGATGTTGTGACATCACTAATTGGTATGTTACCAATTGTCAAGCTCTAGTGATTATCTATGGTACACATCCTTCCGGAGGCCATAACTTGGTCTCAACCCGTCTGCGACACTACGCACTGTCTAAATACAAAATGTAAACTATGTCCTGTGATTATTAAATTAAGTATACCCAACGGTATCTTTCATTCCAACCATCCAACATAATATGGTGTCATAAGTGAGCACCAAACCTAACAAAGAGCAGAGGTGAGAGGATGCATCCCTGTCTAACGCTTTTCTTGATGGAGAACACATTTGAACAGTCGGTGTCTATTTTGACGAAAGAGCGGTTATTGATGTAGAGGCATCGGATTAGGTCAATAAGATGTTGAGGCGTACCCATGTCCTTCAGAACCTCCCACAGCTTGTCCCACTCTACACAATCAAAGGCTTTGGTGTAATCAATGAAACACAACAAAACAGGGCTGTTAAATTCCCGACTCTCCTCAATAATTTGGCGAACGTTCAGAATTTGTTCCCGCGTGCCTTTGCCTTTAACAAAACCTGCTTGTTCTTTAGGAATTTGTGGCTCGAGAAAGTGTCTTAGCCTGTTGTTTATGATGTACAGGAGTATCTTGCTGACATGTGGAATAAGTGCAAGGGTCCTGTAGTTACTGCAGTCTTTGGTAGAGCTTTTTTTATGAAGTGGAACAAACACAGACTCAGTCGACTCTTCAGGCCATCTTTTGGTCTTCCAGATAGAATTGCAGATGCTTAGAATCTGCTTCACACCTTTGGAATCTAGGTTTTTGAGTAACTCGGCGGGAATTCCATCTTTACCTGGAGATTTTTTATCCTTCAGACATCCAAGGGCATATTCGACTTCTGACTGCAGAATTTCGGGTTCTTGCGGTGTTAATTCTGTCTGCATGCCGCTTGTGATAGGTTGACCGGTTTCATAAAGTAATGTGCAGTACTGTTTCCAGCGTTCCAAAACCTGTTTTTTTTTTCAGTGAGGATGTGACCTGCTTCATCTGCAATTGTGCAGGTTTTGGTAAGGCTTGCAGGTCAACATGACGCATATTCAGTGTGCGTTCTTGCTTTTGGAGTTTTCTCAGCCGAAGTCGGATTGTGGTAACTAAAAGTTGGTGACCAGAGCCACGGTGTGGCAAGTGGGTTTCGTGGTAGGTTATGAATGAAACCAAAGGTTTATTAGTAGTGAAAACACGAGACACAGAAAGATCAGGGTATGAGTTCTTAGGGTCTCTAAAGCACTTTGCACTGGCACTTGGTAGATAGAAAGTTACTGCCCTGGGCTTAGGCTACGCCGCAGCACGTGGGCCGGTGTGAGGTCGCAGGGCAGGCAGCGGAACGGCGACCCCAGAGGTCACCAAGACGTGGGCAGCACCACGCAGAGGAGAGGGCGACCGCGTTTCCGTCGCGTTCACCGGCAGGTAGACAAGCAGGCTACGCCTCCAGCTGGGCACTGAGTCAGCAGAGGCTAGTGGCCTCGACACGTTGCAGCGTGGGATCTCGGCACCCACGTAAGTACCATGTGGAGGTAGGGCTAAGGCGGCGGTAGCGGCCGCGTGGATAATGCGCGTGACAGGCGTCTCTCCAGCGGTAGGTGCGGAGGCAGCGGGACGCCTGACAGCGGTCGACAAGTAGTGTAGCCCTACACTGGAGGCGTAGCCCAAGACTGGAAGCGCAGCCCTAGACTGGAACCCTGGAATCAGCGCGTGGCGGATGCTTCCTTAAGCGTTGTGCCAGTGCAACAGCAAGCCTCCGTCGATGCGTGCGTCTCCCAGCCGTAAGCCCAAAGCAAGGTGGATGGAGGAAGACTCACCCATCGTGGCGGCTTACAATAATAGGTTATGCGCGCACATCTACATCACTAGGCATTTAGAAGGTTCCTCGCCGCGTGGCCAGGCGATTTAAGCGAGCAGCTAGGCGATGCGCGGCAAGGCAAGCATGATGCATGATAGCGAAGCATGTGGGCGCATTTACAATGAGGTGCAAGATGGCAGGCGATGTGGCAAGGGCCAATCGAAGTACATAGATTATCTCGACAGTCATAGCTAGGCTGCCGAGAAGTAATAAAGGCTGCCGGACTGCGCCGACAGAAATACACAGAAAAACATAAAAAAAATACAAACATCCGAATTGAGAACCTTTTTTAGAAGTCGGTTAAAAAGGAAACAATATAGAAATATAATCACACTGAGCACTTACCCGTTTATCTCGGGGTTAAATATGTAGGAGTCTCCTTGGTTGGAGTTGAGAAAGGGCTTTGGAATGACTTGCGTGGGTTTATATAGTCCCTCACAGACGCTTCTACTTAGCAATGACGTGTTCGTATTTGAAAGATTTAGGGATGTCACTCGAAACTAGTGATGTGCGTTATAGTCAGTTTTTAGGAAATCGACTACAACGCTACAGTACCCCGGCTGCTATGAAAGGATTTTCCCTAGGGGAAATCCGCTAGAAGGCCTGAACCACTAAACTGAGAACCGTTACGTTCATACATCCCATTCATGAGCTTCTATTCCATCATCATTCATTCACTCATACTATGTCCGTCATTGACTTGGAAGTAGTCCTAAGTCAGTGACTTACTGTGCATTCAAGAGGTAAACTAATAGTAGGTAGTGTAACTCAAGGCAGTCAGTTGGAAGAAAAACAAGATAACAGCAAGTGTTCCTCCATAGGGTTAGGTAATCTAGGTGTCAAAACGCAGGGTAATGTATCTATTACCTAGGTAAGAGTTTAGTCCGTTGTTGATTGTTGTGATGCATGTAGTTTAGTTGAAGTTAGTTATGTCTTTTTTTTTTTTATAAATTAAGTTTTGTCCAAAAAAAAAATTTTGTCCAAGTTTAAGTTCTATAAAAATACATTTTAAGTTATATTTTTACTAAAAATATTTATTTTAAAATAATATTTATTTATTTGTTTAGCAAAGAATTAATTTGATTTTAGTAAAAGATCATTCATTTTAAAGGAAATAATTGTTAACTGATAAGGTCCCTGTTACAATAAAATTGATCTAAGTCTCGGTCTAAGATCAATGTCTATGGTAAAATTATAAGTATAAGATTCAGTACAAGTTCTATGTTAATGACGCAACTGTTGTGTGCGAATATCCGAACGTAATTGACGATGTTCAAAGTCAAAGTCAAAGCATTTATTTCAATTAGACCATTACAGGCACTTTTGAAAGTCAACAAAAACAAAATAAAACGCGAAGCTACAGTCCCAGTCACAAGGCATAATAACTTGTGAAAGTACTGTAGTTGCCCATTCCGTAGCGTAGATCTCCATGGAGAAGAACGGGCAAGAAACTCCATGGACACTCTTTTAAATCAAAATATGTTACAAAATCTTGGTTACATCATTCATGTCAAGAATTACAAATATGTGAGAACAATGTAGAAATACGGGCAAGTTAAGAGCGTCCAGAGTAAAAGATTAAATCAGTAATAAAAAAATAAAGTAATTAAAATAAACCGTGGCAGCTAAGAGATGACCAGTCACAACTGACAGCGCCCGTTCACGAACATGACGCATGTATCAGCCATCATTCAACTCAACCATTTTGAAGGGAACTAAACGACCCGACACACCCGCCACCATCAGCGTGACATTTAAGTGAGCATGACATTCACTCAACCACCAGGGTAATTTCGCGTCAATGAAAGATTTAGTTACTCATTAAATAGTGGCTTTACAGTACATGGTACTCACACATGTGCTATGAAATTATATAATACTAAGAGATTGAATCTATACAATGCAAATATATTTTTACAATCTTCTGCAGCTTTCACAATAACTTCACTTTCTAATTCTGATGATTCCGATTGCCCCTATGGTTGTGGAGCAGGGCCAGCATTGAGCCAAGCATTTTTATCATCAATATAATCCCCCAACTTATAATATGCTTGCCTACATAGTGTGCGTTTTATGCAAGATTTAAATTTCGTTTCATTCAGTTGTAGAATGTGGGGAGGTATTTTATTGTAACATTTTAAACAGTACCCCATGAAAGATGAGTCTACTTTAGCTAACCTGAAACCTGGCTGAACTAGTTGGTCTCTGTTTCTAGTATTATAGTAGTGCCGGTCACCTCTTTTACTAAATAAATGCAGATTTTTTCTAACGTACATGATGTTTTGATAGATGTATTGACAAGGTACCGTCATGATGTTAATTTCCTTGAACAGTTCTCTTAAAAAAATCGCGCCTACGTAGATTATATATGGCTCTGATAGCTCTTTTCTGCAGAATAAATATAGACTCGATGTCTGCAGCCCGTCCCCATAGTAAAATACCATATGACATAATACTATGAAAATAACTAAAATACACTATCCTCGCGATATCTACATCAGTAAATTGACGGATTTTTCTGACAGCATATGCTGCTGAACTTAGCCGTCCTGCAAGAGATGTTAAATGAGGACCCCATTGTAGCCTTGAGTCGAGCGTGATCCCCAAGAAAACAGTTTCATCGACAAATTCAAGTTTCTCTTGATTCAATACTATGTCACAGTCACTGCTTTTGACATTTGGTAGAGAAAATCTTATGCACTTAGTTTTTTTCCCATTTAATACTAAATTATTTGCGGTAAACCATTTATGGACCTGCATTAGAGCGTTATTTACATCGTCAAGGTTTGTGGCACGTCTGTTTATCTTAAATATTAACGAAGTATCGTCCGCAAACAACACCATTTGTGGTTGGTTATTAAATAAATGGGGAAGGTCATTAATATATACTAAAAAGAGGAAAGGACCCAATATCGAACCTTGTGGTACACCCATTTTTACTTTCAGAGCCATTGAATTTACACCATTTACCTGTACTTGCTGCTGTCTATCATTTAAATACGATTTTACTAAACTGAGCGCAAGTTTACCTAAGCCGTAATGCTCAAGTTTCAAGAGCAAGGTTTGGTGATTTACGCAATCAAATGCCTTCGAGAGGTCACAGAAGATTCCTATGGCATCTTGTGCCTCTTCCCACGCAGTATATATGTGTTTTAATAAAGTGACACCGGCGTCAGTTGTACAACGACCCTTGGTGAAACCATACTGTTTCTCGTGTAAGATTTTGTTGGTGTTAAAGTGGGTGAGCATTTGATTAAGCATTACCTTTTCAAACACCTTGCTGAAAACCGGCAGCACGGATACGGGTCTATAATTATTCGTATCTTTACTGTCCCCAGATTTGAAAAGTGGTATTACCTTGCTGTATTTCATAAGGTCTGGGAAGACCCCTTGGTCCACACACAAATTAAAAATTAAAGCCAAGTACGGTGCTATAGTGTCAATAATAGCTTGACACACTTTAATAGACAATCCCCATAGATCTTCTGTTAATTTGATTTTGATTTCCTTAAAAGCTTTAATGACTGCTATGGGGTTTATATGCTTAAATTGAAACTCAACCGGGCTTGCTGAAACGTTCGCTTTTAATAAATCAATAGAAAGCAAGGGTGAGGAATTTAAGGTTTCGGTAGTTTTAAGTGGGATATTGGTTCAAAAGCCTAGAGTCCATGACTATGACAACTGTCAAAGTTAACAAGTGTCAGTTCTTAAACGTCATCTGTCAACGACACCGGAATAGGGGATAATCCTATTTTTTTTTTCTTTGTCCGTCGGGTAGTTTATTGAAAAGTATTGGACACGTAATTTTTCTTTTTTCACGTGGTCATAAAATTACGGAGATATATTGAGTTGAAATGGCGCATGACGTCACATGTAGGTAAGTTTTATACCCACTTGTGACGTAGTAAGCCCCCACTCTCCAACTTTAATGAGTTTTAATTAAGTATTTTTTTGATATTATGATAAAACAAAAAATACGTGTCTAATATTTTTGTTTTACCTGTCTGACGGACAAAATGGAATGTCGTTTTCTTTACCCAGTCCGATCCCCTATTACTGTAGGTTCTCCTAGGACATGCTGAATGCTGATAGACCAAATTAATTAATTAATTAGCTTACTAGGGGTATAGGTATTAGGTATTTGCAACTATACTTACGCCCATTGTGTTATTAGTAGTTGAGCGAAGTTATAGAAGTAGTAATCAACTTTATTGAAAGTTTAGTTTTAAGGTTATGTTTATAGAAAGTTTAGAGTTTGGTAGGTCTAGGATACATGCGTTCAACAATCATACGAAGCGACAAGGTTAGATTAGATTTCAGGTTGAGTGCTTAGGTGAAAGAACTTTAGTTAGTTATAGTTTTAGAGTTAGATTAATTATTAGGTAGTTTTTAGGTACGCAGTAGGCTTGTTTTTTTGAGTTGCGAACCGCTCATAGTTAGTTAGTATATAACTGGGCAGCTCCAGTTTACTAGAAGTAGTTTATATAAATACCATGGAGTGATATTTACCTAGGAATGGTTTAGAGCCAAATCCTTTAGAACTTATTACCAGGGTAGACTGATATAAGATTACTAGTACTAGTTGTAAATACCATGTAGTGATACATAGGAATGGTTTAGAGCCAAATCCTTTAGAACTTATTACCAGGGTAGATTTATATAAGATTTCTAGTAAGTACTACTTTAGGTAAATACCATGTAGTGATATTTATCAAGGAATGGTTTAGAGCCAAATCCTTTAGAACTTATTACCAGGGTAGACTGGTATAAGATTCAACTGTGGTATTTAGGACTCGACGTTCGTCGCCCGTCCGGAGTAGTCGCGTATAAATTTATCCTCAAAATCCTTTAAGTAATGCTCTTCAAACATAACTAATAGAAACACAAAGATAGAACTCAAATTGCAAAACCAATAAATTTTTAATTGCGACGTTTCGTCCCTGTGTCCTGCGGCTCAAGAACAACAAGCCATCCACGGACGACCCGCGCGAGCGCGCCTCACCTCCGCGTGAGTAGACCAGTTGCTATTTTTTAACTCGCTCGCACAGTGACTCGCGCGTCACACGCGGCAGAGTGTACACCGGTGGTGCTCAAACCAAGTAAATCAACGATAAGTACACGTGCCCTCATTATTGAAGTTGAGCGTGCATTGAATACTGTCACACTATTATGAATGTTGTACAAAGATCGCCACCGCGCGGCGCAGGCGGCGGATCGCAACCCGACTTATCAAAGCTAAGCTCGGTAGCAGTGGACCCGCAAATTACCTTTCGAAATAAAAGGAAACATGAATGTGAATGCGCCACCGAAATTAAAGAAATGCGGTCGGAATTATCCCGTATCGGTTCGTTGCTAGAAAAATACGTTGTATCTAATGAGCAGATTATAATTAAAATGCAGGAAAGTTTAGCAGAGGATAAAGTTGAGGTCACTGAGTTGAAGTCATGTAACGAACAAACAGCAGACATGATTCGCGGAAATACATCGCAGATTAATGAGATTAAATCATCCACATCTAGCATGATAACTGAACATAAACAATTAAAAACCACTGTATCACAATTGGAGAAACAATTATCGATGGGGGAACATAAAATTAAATCCTTTGAGTCACAGCTTAACACATTTAAACCCACCTCTGAATCTACGACGTCAAACTTTCAAAATCAGCTATGTCTGTGTAGTGTGATCAGCATAGCTATTCACAACCAATCGATTGGACAACTAATCTAATCGAGTGACCGTGCAATCGATCAAGTCCTCCAAACGCTATTCACACAACCGATGTCGATCGATTTTGACCAATTTTGACATTTTCCATCGATTGTGATTCGGTTATGAAGACATCAATTGACCGACAGCTATTAGCAGTAGAGAGTAAAGTCGAATGAAAGTTAAAAGCACTTTATCCTAATATAAGTAGTGTCTGAAGTATGTGTACATATTGTATAGATGGTTAAACTATTCTTTTGACTATTGCATAAAGATTTACACCAGTTTAAGTCATGATATACGTACGTTACATAAAAATTTGTTCTTGGGTTTGATTTTAATTATTTGGGTGGATGAAGTTCGTGATTGTGCGATCCTGAGACCGTGAGCGTGCCGCAGAAGGACAGAGGCTGGAGACATTATCTCTTCATCGAAGAATACGAGACATGATGGATCCATTTGCTGACCCGCGCTTCCAGTCCGTGTACAGGCTATCGCCTGACATGGTCCTTAGCCGAATTGTAGAAATAAAGCCCTATTTCCCAAGCGTTGATTCATCAGCCGCAATCCCCATTGAACTCAAAGTAAGTAATAGTAAATATAAAGTAAATAATGAAAGTCATAACAATAACAGCACGGTAGAGAAACTATAAAACGAGGTGTCATTATTCACTCACATTAAAATTTGTTATTATAGCCTGCAATCAGGAACAAACTATACTGTTACTGATAAACTCATCCCTATAACCCTACCTCTATGTAGTACTGCCTTAGTGTGGTTAAGGTTTAGCTAGACCCTCCCTGGGTTTAGGTAAACATTCAATCCCTAGTATACATATAATAAAACGTGAATCCAATGCAGTCATCTGACATGCATATTTATTTACACTCTTTTATTTTAGGTGTTAGCTGCCTACACTTTTATGGCCAAAGCAGTTGCCAGAAAACTGACAGGAGCAATACCTTTGTTAGCTTGAACCAGGCATCTGTTTCCAGGGCCATAACGGAGACCACGATGGCACTAAATACTGCACTCAAACAGTGCGTTCAATTCCCTTGCCAAGTAAATGAAAGGCAACAAATTTTACAAAAGTAAGAAGTATTCTTTATTTAGATTACAAAAATCACAGAATGTTTTACTAATACACACATAACACAGTTAAAAATAAAACACTTTCTTTTACATTAGGACAATTTATTGGAATAGTGCAATACAAAACAAAGTCAACAGGAAATACTACTTTAGAAGATCACATATTTGTTTCTTTATAACTAAAGTCACCATAATTTAAAAGATACAAGAACTTAACTAAGAAATTGTCTATGAGCTGTTACAATAAATTATAGTATATAAGACGAAAACATCTATTTATTGTACAATTAAATGTTTATTTTCAGAAAATACAGCAGGTTCGGGTTCCGTAGTGTTTTAGGATATGTGGATGGGACACATGTTCTGCTGCTACATCTTGCTGGCTTCTAGGTCAGTAACTGTAACAATAATGATAAACGTTCATGTTAAAAAATAAATACTTAATTAAAATTTAATGTTTCCAGGTGATTCTGGAGCTTTGGATTCTTACCCCGTTTCTTAATGCTGAGCCTAATTGCTCGGAAGCATGGTACACAGAACTGCAAAACATACATAAGATCATGCATCAAGAGTTACTTCAAGGTGTAGAAAGGGTGCTTTAGGTGCTTGAATACAGCCCAAATAAAGTAGGATGCATCACCAAGGCATTTGCAGTTCTGCATTACATGTATATGGGGCCGCTTGCCTAAACACTAAGAAATTGAATTGGAGAACCAACCCCCTACAGAAACATCACGGATTCAGGAATTGAGCAAGATGGCTATAGTAGAGGACTTCAATTTAGGGCCAATTTAATAAATAGATTATTTTAATAATTTCTTGTGTATCATTTATTTCCATACCTTATCCTTCCTCCAGAGGCAAACAAATTTCAGGCTACAATTTGGTGAAGGATAGCTTCGATGCCACATCTTCAATTGCTGCTGCGTGCCGTGCGAGTATAGCATGAAGCGGGTCTGGGCGGCTTCTTGACTGTTGGGGCTCTTCTGTTACATATTTTTTTGACACAGGTCGCATCCTGACCTGAGACTCGGCCCCGGGCAAGTCCTCATGCCCCTGCGTGAACGCAAACATTATGTTTCTTTGCTTCAAAGACACTTTTCTGAAAATATGTAATGTCAATTATGTTTTGTAATATATAAATGATAAGTAAGAAAAAGGATGATGTTTTATATACTAGTAAAATACTTACACCATTATTGTTTGAATATGTGTTAAATTAAACCCGAGTTTCGCACAAAACACTTTTGAAAACTTTTGAGTTTGAGGTTATCATTGAAATTGCCAGTTTGACATTAAATCTCATTTACAAAGCAAGTTTGATAAAAATCTGGTAAACTAATTTAATAAAACAATCAGTGTTTGCTGTTTTGTTTTATATATGATTACTAAATGTAGATTCTGTAGCCGTACATAACAAAATCCATAGTAAAATAGTTATTTATCCAACAAGTGAGGAAAGTTCGTTTTTCCTATGAGTTTTGATTTTGAGTCTTGAGTAACGAAGGATTGAAAAATAGAATCACGAGCGCAGCGAGTGATTATAAATTTCAATCCTGAGTAAGCGAAAGACTCAACAAAACGAATAGCAAATGAACTTGCTCACATGTTGCATACAAAACTTTTCACCACTCCCAGCAAGAAAGTATTCAGTCATCATAGGTAAATAAATTAAATAGTCACAAAGCAAATCAAAATAATTATTTTTTCGAATTTTTGCTTCTAATGTCCTTCTTTCACAGGCTTCTTTCTTTGAGTGCGTTCAAAAATTATAATCCTAAATTTCAATATTTTATCAAACTTTTTTAATGTTTCTGAACTTATACACTTACAATAATTTGATAAATTTTATAAAAAACATTAATCTTAACTTATAAATATTTCTATTCTAAGCATAAAATTATTTATTTTTGAAAATATCTTTAAAACTTAACATAAAAAAATCAAGCAAAGTTAATTTCTGAACGGAATCATTACTTTCCTCACTGTTCAAACGGTGAGGAAAAACCAATTTTCCTCACTGTTTTCGTAGAGGAAAGACACTTCTTTCGTGCGGGAGTGGTGAAAATAATATATTTGCCACTTTAAGCTTTTCTACCACCAATTTCTATTTCCTACCATTTTGTAACGATCCCCTTAAACATAATTGTCAATATTTCAAATATTTAAAAAAAAAACCTTACCGCTCGGATCTGTGAATAGCGTTTTGATAACCGTTCGGTCGCGTTTTGATAACCGTTCGGTCGCAGTTCGGTTATAACCGTTCAGTGTCTATGATTCATTCGGTTTCGATTCGATTGTTTGTGAATAGCTATGCAGGTCGTTAGGTTGGAAGAGTTGAAATGATACGTCTAGTTGGTTTCATGGTCTTAAAATACATACAATTTATTATAAAACAGTATTGCTGAAGAAGCACTTTGAATAAGGCTGTCTACATACATGCTTATTATTATTATTTACACACTACATCATCCGCGTTATTTGAAAAAAAAAATGAACACGTGAAACATTTTTTTTTTTTTTTAGTATAAAGCCCACTTAAAATTAACTTAACTATGGTTCCGTATACAATTTTGTCCTATTCTTATGAACTATAACATTTTTATCATTAATATTTATTTTAACATTAGGTGTAAGGTCTTCTATAACAATATATGGGCCGTTGTACAAATTATCCAATTTATTTCCTATCTCATTTTTCAACAACAGTGAATCACCTGGTTTGTATCTAATACTATTTATTGACTTATCATAATTATCTTTTCTACGTTCTTTACTTAAAATTAAATTATTTCTTGCATCTCTTTGGGCTTTTTGTAATCTGTACTTAAATTCCAAAACATAATTTTCAAAGTTATACAGTGGTTCTACAATATTACATAGATTACTAGGTAATCTACAGACTTGTCCAAACACTAACTCGTAAGGTGTATATTTAGTCTCTGAATGTACAGTAGTGTTATATGAAAAACACCAATACTGTAACCATGAACTCCAACTTGAGGGATGATTATCTGTTTGGATTCGCAAATAACTACCTAACACTTTATGTGTATTTTCTAATGACCCGATACTTTGATGGTGGTAAGCAGTCGCAATTGTTTGTTTTATATTTAAAATTTTACATAATTCTGACATTAATTTTGAAATAAATTCAGTACCTCTATCGCTTGCTATTTCTTTTGGAATTCCATATCGTAAAATAAAGTTTTCCGCGAATGCTTTAGCAACATCTGTTGTAGTTTTCGTTTTTAAAGGGTAAGCTTCAACATATTTACTGAGCTCGCACTGTAATGTTAGAATGTAACTGTTGCCTAAATCATCTTTATCTAATGGACCTACTATATCTAAGAAAATTTTCTCAAAGGATGAAGATGCTGTAGATGTAATTGTTAATGGTTCCTTATGGATTTTAGTATATTTTTGTTTTTGACACTTGCCGCATTTTTGTACATAGCTTCTAACGTCTCTCTCTATTGACGGCCAATAATAATATTTTTTAATTTTACTTATCATTCTCCTAACTCCTACATGACCACTACATGGTAATAAATGAAAGTCATTCATTATTACTTTTTTTTCGTCATCATCATTGATTCTTTGGACGTCCTTTACAACACATATTCGAGGTAAATCACTCGATTTATTTTTAGCAATATATTTAGCTATACTTTCGATGAGTTCTTTATTTGTACGCGTTTTCATAATTATTATTTCTCCTATATTTAATTTTTCGCAAAATAATGCCATCTATTCCAATAAATCGTCTCGCGAGTTTACTGATAAAGAAGATGAACTTGCAAACAAATTATTTTTACTTTTACAATAAACAAAAGTCCTATTTCTTGGGGAAAATAACAAATCGTCATTATTCAATGATTTTAGTAATCTGCGCAGATTTCTTTCCGGTAAAATAATTAATTCCACATCCATATCACATTTTTTGAGTACTTCAGCGACTTTAGGTTGATCAGGCCTATTGTTATCGTTCGAAGTCTCAGTACTAGTTGTCAAATCAGTTAATTGCTGTGCTTTTCTGAATTGCGCTCTTGTCATTACATTTACCAAATTGTTATTCATTTGTTTTAACTCGTCTGAAGTTAAAATAACTCTAGAAAGTGCGTCGGCAACTACATTTTCCTTTCCTCTAACGTATTCTACTTTAATGTCGTATTCCTCTAATAAAAGACGAAATTTTGTTAAACGACTAGATGGATTTGACATGTTAAAAAGGTAAAGCAAAGGTCTATGGTCGGTTCTAATTACAAATTTCTTTCCATATAGATATGGCCTAAAATACTTTATTGACCAAACTATTGCCAATAGTTCCTTTTCTATTGTTGCATAATTTAACTCAGCTTTATTTAAACCTCTACTAGCGTATGCGACAGGTTTTCCGTTTGAGTTACTTAAAACACTACCTATAGCAAAACCAGAACTATCTGTTTGTAAAATAAACTCATTTTCTTTAGTAAAATTTGGATAATCTAAGACAGGTGGACTAGTAAGTAACTGTTTAAGAGTTTCAAAGGCACTCTAACATACTGCAACGACTCTGCCAGTCCACGTGCCACTCAAATTACCGTACTGCAACAACCTTCAACGGCAACCTTAAGTTTTTGAAACGTCGCACTGAGCTTCGAGATTTTGCAATATGGGACATCGACTATGGGAACTACGAAAAGCAAGGAGCAAGTGATTATTGCGCAGTCGACGGCGGAACACCTTCAGACGAACAACATTCTTCTGTCCATAATATGCGCCTGTATGCTGTTAGCGGTACTGATCGGATTCTTCTGCCTGTACAAGCAATGCCACACAAACTGGATGCAGAAGCAGCTGCGGAGTGAAGTTTTGGAGCGAGTCCTGTCCCGTGTCAGCTACCGATGTCGGAAGGAACTCAGAGAGCGCGAGAATGAAGAAAGTAAAGCGTAAGCGTGACCAACAAGTAAGTTGTAATTAATACCCACGCGCGTCTCAATTTCTTTTATAAAATATGTTTTATTGAGTAAATTCACCTTTCAGGCTGTCTACATACATGCTTATTATTACTTACACACTACATCTGAACGAACAAATAATTAAGGAAGTAGCAAACTGACATAGCAGAGAAAAAAATATTAATGTTGTGGGCCTGCCCGAACAGTCCGCTGCTAGCTCCGAAGAACGAAAATCCCAAGATGACGCCGATATTTTAAAAATTACTCTACTAGTGAGCCGAGACCTCCCGAAACCGATTAAAATCTTTAGAATAGGCAAATACTCGCCGGGAAAAGACCGCCGAATCAAAGTATGTTACGACACTTCAGCACCCGCAAAGCATCTCCTACGCAATAAAGAGAAGTTGCCAGAAAACATTAAAATATTCTCAGACCAAACCCCAGCAAAAATATTTTAAAGATCTAAAAAAAGAACTAATACTATTAGGATTGACATTGTGCACTCGCAGCGTACAGACCTGCTCATTAGCAATATTAATATTTACTTAAATAATAGTGACCTACTTTAGTGTATTACCGGCGTAATGCATAAAGTAATCTTGCATAGTGTGCAGTTTTAGTGAATAATGGACACGAAATAGTGAACTTTTAGTTAAAACTAAAAAATGGACAACATCCCCTGTAATCCAAGGGGTCCATCGCAACCCTCTGCCTCTCCGTCGCAGTCGGCCACGGCCGATGTTATCGTTTCAACGCCTGAAATCCAGCGATGGATGTCCACCATTCAGCAGTACTTAATGAAGTTTGCTCTATTGCCGCGGATGGGAAACTCAACACCGAGCAGAAAATGAAGATAGCAAACCTTTGCCGTAAAGTGGAATCGGGTACGTCACAGATGGCAGTCCACTACCAGTCGCTTAAGAAAAAGGCTATACTCGCGGATAACATGATAGATAGCCTTAAACAACAGCGTGACCTGACAGAACATATTTTGGAGCTCAAGCAGACGATTCGGGACTCTAGTTATTCGGGAAATGCTTCTTTTGCCGATATGGTTAAAAGGGGATCTAACCATTTTGTTAGACCTAATAATTTAAGCGCTGTCGCCATTTATCCCAATGATAAATTAAAAACTAGTAGTGAAACAAAAGAACTAGTGCAAGTACTATCGAACAAACATTCGCATGCTCACCTCTAAGGCGATAATCGCATAGCACGGCTCTCGACTCGATCACCGTATGCATGCGTTTTGACCAATAGGAAGCGAATTTTTGTTGTGTTTGTCGTAATACAATGACGTGTAGAATTGGACACTCCCACTAGTGTGCAGGGACGCACACTAGTAAGCTATGCCCTTTGTTTTGTGAAATGTATTTTCAATGGTCACAAATTCTAATTCTCGTTTCGGTTTCAAACTATGATATGGCCCGCGTGAGCTCTTTTATAAATCATTGTTGACAAGAAGTTATTTCGTCCTCAAAATAATATATTATGTTTGACTTAGATAATGTGTTATTGGTATTATTTAACTAGTATCAACCTTCCACAAAAATTAATATTTCGTACTAAGATATGTAAACAACTACTAGTGACTCGCCCCAGCTTTGCACGGGTGTTACAAATCACTAAAACGTTCGGTTTTTCTCTAATATATGTCGGCGTGAGCAAATTATTACGACTTAAAACGAAACGGAACGCTCTGTGACATCATCGCACCACTCAGTGAATCAGGCGAGTTGTGGAAGGGGTCGGCCTTTATAATACGGAGCGCCGAGCGATGCGGGGCATTCCGACGACAACCCAATCCATTTCTCCCCTTGTGCAGTCAGACGCGCCTTCCTGAAAACCAAGCTGAGGAAGGCCCCCGGTGCGGACGGCGTGTCCAACACAGCGCTGCGCCACTTGCCCTACCGTACAGTAGCGGCTGTGGCACGCCTGTTTACGGGTATCGTCCGCACGGGCGCTTTCCCAGCCGCATGGAAGGAAGGGCGCGTGATTATGCTGCCCAAGGCAGGTAAGAATGTTCTCAAGCCGGAGAGCTACCGGCCTATTACTTTACTTCCCACTATCTCCAAGGTGTTTGAGCAACTCCTGCTGCGACACCTGGCCCAATACATCGTCCCTCGGCCTGAACAATTCGGGTTTCGGGCCGAACATTCGACGACGCTTCAGTTGTCAAGGGTACTGCACCTGCTGACCGCGGCACTCAACAAGAAAGAGCACGCAGTCGCAGTATTCTTAGATATGGAAAAGGCGTTTGATCGAGTCTGGCATAGATGTCACAGACAGGCGCGCCTCGTCGCTTGATACAGGTGGTTTCTTCCTTCATCACAGATAGGACTATTAGGGTGGTGGTCGATGGCACGGTATCGGGCGCCCGCCCGGTCGCCGCAGGGGTGCCGCAGGGCAGCTGCGTCTCGCCGCTCTGTTACACGTGCTACACCGACGACATCCCAACCACTCGCGACACCACGCTCGCGCTGTACGCCGACGACGCCGCGTACATCGCTGTCTCTATGAACGCAAGACACGCGGCCGTCAAAATGCAGCGCGTGCTGGACTTGCTGCCCGACTGGTTGTCGAAATGGAGGTTGTCGGTGAACGTGGGTAAGACGCAGGCGCTCCTCGCAGGCACCTCTCCCCTCCCGCCACCCCTCCAATTGGACCGAGCCGACGTCGCGTGGTCGCCCCAGGTAAAGTACTTAGGGGTCACTATCGACCGTCGGCTAACGATGACAGCCCATATCCGTGGCATTGTCGCCAGATGCAGGAACGCCCGCTTCCAGCTCCGGCCAGTGCTCTCGTCTAAACTCCCGCTGCGTACAAAGCTGGGCGTGTACAAGTTGTACGTACGCCCGCTGTTAACCTACGCCGCGCCAGCTTGGCTCGCCCTCGCCAGCGAGACCAATAAGAAGAAGCTCCGCGCGCAGCAATCGCTTGCGCTGCGGTCAGTCGCTGCCGCTCCTCGCTGTGTGAGGAATACCACCATTCAGCGGGACCTCAAGATTGAGAGTCTTGACGAGTTCTGCAGCCGCCTTGCGTCGCGCATGTTTGCGCGCGCCGACGCCTCTGCCTGGCCCCATCTGGCTCAGATAGCGCCATGGCACACGCGCCCGCCGGACGCGGGGCGCACACGTCGCCTTCCGCGCAACCTAGTGCCCGCGGACGAGTAGCTGCGTCATCGCCCTCCCCCCCCCCGACACCCGGGTAAGTCGTTAACAGCTACACGCGACCTACCCAAACAATAACACTCCACATGCATAACATGCACTGGAACGCGTCGTGTTCTAAGTTTACATAGGCACGACGCGCACCGTCCACACATTACGTGACTCCACACTCTACTATACTCACGCGACGAACAATGCAGTGCGGGCTCGCTATTCGTTGCTTACAAGAGCGGCGTTACACAAACATTGCCGCTCTAACTCATTCACTACGGCCTCTTAGTCTGGAGCGTGAACGGCTAGGTCTGTGAGCGTCTATAGACGGGGGCCAACATCCTTAGCGGTAGGATGCGCCAACAGAGTCACCTCTGTCGCAGGTCGTCATCCGCTGGGCCTCCTCCGGGCAACCGGAGGTCTCACCTGGCGGTGACAGACCGCCGGGGTGGCGCTCGTTTCGGTAAAGTTTGTTTATCGTACCTGAGCGCGCTGCGCCAGCGCCGCTGGTGCCTCCTACCGGACAAAATGTCAACTACACATATTTTTTTTTTTTTTTTTTGAATGGCATCTCGCAATTCAACCTATGAGGTTGTCGTCTGCTTAACCGGACTATCCTGTGGGTGCCTTTAGAGTAAGGCCTCCAGCCAGGGCATAAAAACTTACAAACTAAGCGACTGCACGCTAAGGGCACCCCCTGTGGGGTACGAACCTCGGCTTAGGGCGTCGCTGGGGGAGGACTGCATGGGGACAGGCTGGATCTGAATGGTATCATTATTTAGGGGCTGATTTAAAACTACTGGCACAGCATCGCGGGCTGGCTCGAGCGAGGGTCGGGGAGGGCATGGACCGGGACGTCGCGACGGACCTCGACGGCGAGGTCGGAAAGACGGCGGTTTGAGTCGGAACTTTTTAAGAGTGCTAGTCTCTTTGCTACTCTCCTGGAGGAGGGTGATAGCATCATCTGGAGTGACAAGGGTATGCCTAGGACGGCGTACTGTACTAATGCGCGAGGGTTCGTAACGGGCGGCGACCCAACTACACATAGGCGAGTTGCGTCATAATAAACTAAATTACGCGCGCTCGCCCCCATTCACGCCTAAATTGGCACCCAAATTGAGGGTGCCCGTATTGACGGGCACACCATTTCTCCGCGGGCCAAAGGACGTAGTCCATACCCCGCCTCGCGCGTCCCCCTGCGAGGACGTAGCGATTTCCACGAGTGCATGCGGGGCATTCCAATTCTAGCGAGCGACCCGTCCACAACTCTAATTGTGACACGGTTCACGCCTGAATCATATTATCATCAGTTTAAATTTAATTATTGTTTTAATTCATTATTTTGTAATCATTTTTAAATTCGTATTAAAATGTTTTGATTTAATATTGATTTTCTTTAAAAATAATGGCAAATGACCATGCTCAACACGACATGGACCCCGTAAGAATTCAGTGTCCGTCACCGATAATCCAGTCCGGCCATACTCGCGCCGAAATCAGAAGTGGGATTCGAACCCACGCCCACAAAGTGGACTATTGGTGATGCGTGGCTTGTAAAATCACCTGTCTGGAGGGAGATGCGAGAAGCATTGATACAAACGTTCGAACCTGAAGCACGTTACTCTACTGATGTCCTTAAGGTGAGCAACTTCTAATTTAATGTCTAATCTAGCAGAATCGATAACCGAAAGTGGCATAGTTGAAAACGAGTGATAAGCCGCAATAAAGATACTGACGCTGTGGAAGCCATTGCATTGTATTGTATAGCGGGCTGGTTTCCGCAACTCTACGTCTAAAGCGCGTATTTTGCGTACGGGTGGGAACTTTATTCGATCCACCCTAGTTCCCCGAGGGTTACCAAAGTACTTTGCCCTCTAAGTTGCAACCTCTAGGCAGTGTAGAAGCACGTGGGCTGCTGTCTCGTTTTTCTCCATGCAGGCTCTGCACAGTGGGCTATCTGTGACTCCTAGGACAAGGAGGTGTTTATTTGAGGAGCTGTGCCCAGTAATGGCGGCTGTGACTGTGCGGAGCTGTAGCTTTATCAGCCGGAGAGCTCGCTTGGTAAAGCGGCCGTCTATAGTAGGAAGTGCTTCCTTGGCCTGCCTACACTCACCGTGGTGTTGCCACAGTTTGTGGTGTTGTTCATTGGTGCATTTCCTTACCAGAGTTCGTAGATACCCGAAGGACAGTGGCAGGAGTCTGGACCCACTGCTGCCATGCTCGAACCCGTTCTGGCGAGTTCGTCCGCTGCATCGTTGCCCCGGGAATCGCTGTGACCTTTAATCCATTGTATGGCTATGTTGTTGTGATTACCGACCTGGTTTAGGCGCTGGTGACACTCTTATATTAACCCGGAGTCGACCGTGTGGTTGTCTAGTGCTAACAGTTCAGCCCTGCTGTCTAAAAGTATGCGAATAGTAGTCCTCAACCTTTTTTTGCTAGGATGGCTGATGCGGCTAGGGAAATACCCGTGCATTCTGCCTGAAATACCGTGTTATGGACCCACAGTGTAACGGCTATATGTATTTTGAGATCCTTCGTGAAGATCCGCAGCTCAGCTGGATTTAACCCCTCACAGCGGTGGTCCTCATGGAGCTGGATCTTGTACTTTTGTCGAATATAAATTGTTTGGATAAATGATGTTTATTTTGCAAGTAGGTTTTTACAAACACTTTTACACGTCATTTTTTTTTTTTTAATTATTTGGGGCCGGTGTTTTGTACCTGACTACTCTGAGAAGAAACAGCCGAAACAAACTCAGAGGTTCTCTGTTAACTTGTTACCCTTTTAAAGTCCAGACATTCCTCAATTTACATGAGGACTATGCAGATAAGTATCTGAAATGGTCTTTTGAAGAAAGAACCACACAGATTTGAGTGGACCTGTCCAGTCAGTGCAAGCATTTGTCAGTTATCGTGTAGCTCGACTCTGGTACTAGATCGTTTATGGCTCTCGCCAGGGGGAACTCGTTGTAGAATCCTTCCAGTACCGCGGTGTATTGCGTGTCTTTTTACACCAGAGTTGAAAGTGTTCTGAGGCGTGCGGCCGCCATTGTTGCTTCTTGTTGTATGAACAGATGGAGCGGCGGAAGCTCCAACATGGCTTCAAGAGCAGCTGTCTGAGTGGTCCTCATGCAGCCTATAATTGCCATGCAGGCAAGCCTCTGCGTGCGTTGAAGTTTGTACGATGCTGAGACTAGTGTGATGCGTGGCCACCAGACCACTGCCCCGTACGAGATCACGGGACGGATCAACACACAGTATAGACAAAGTATCATTTTGGGGGATAGGCCCCACTTCTTACCTATCATCCTCCTGTACTGCCAGAGGGTGATGCATGCCCTGTTAATTTTGTTGTGTAAGTGACTGCTCCAGTTTTACTTACTGTCTAGGATGACTCCCAAGTGTTTGACTTCGGTAGCTGACTGAAGTTCTGTATCGAATAATTTAGGTAGGCGATAAGGCCCTAAAGTTCGTTTATGGGTAAACATGACTAATTCAGTTTTAGTGGGATTGACTGAAAGGTCGTATTCCCTGCACCATCCACAATGCGTAGCGCCTGTTGAAGCCGTTATTGGCTGCATGGATAATGAGTATCTTCGCTCAAAATTGCTGTCCAGTAAGTGCACAACTGTCCCCGAATTAATGTCTGTTGCAGCCAAAATCAGGCCACAAGAACCACGCCAAGGCAAACCGCCTGCCAAACGGCCCAGGCTTAGGAACGATCAAGAAGAACCGATAGTATGCTTCAAGTGTGGCAAGACTTGTTCAAGCAAATTGCAACAAAGCAAATGGCAAACTGAACGACCCAAAGCCATTACTGAGCGAACACACTAGAGAGGAGTCTGGGATTCGAATGGAACGCCCAAAACTAAAATGGAATTATTGCAACAAAACTGGACACATTGAAGAGAAATGTTTTAGAAAGATGACTAACGAAGCTGAAAAAGTCAATGTAGCACTGGAACATGACGAAATACTTACCCCAATGGCATTGGATAAAGACTGTCATTACGTTTCACATTGTTGATGATCAAGAAACACCATATGATCTAATGATTTGAACTGAAATCATAAAAGGCACTGGCTTGAATATTCTGGTTACTTAACAAAATGCTTAAGTAGTAAGAAGCTAGCCTTCAACGGTTCAAGCTACTGAGGACGCTTTAAGCAATTTGGATACCGATTTCACTAATGAAGAGGAAAACTAACTACTATTACCTATATAAAACTAGTCAGAGGAAGACCAAACTAAGTGGCACATGACCAGCTACGGTTAGCACCGAAACTTGGAGAATGCATCGACCAGGGTACCGTGTCGGCGAAAGATGAGTCTATAACATTGGAAGGTGAACTCAAGTTAAGTTACATTTACACTATTTGCATTTTGTACCCATGTTCTGTAATGATTTATTTAAGTTTGTTGAGGACATGGGCCTTCAAACATTTTAATATGTGATATGGTTTGTTGAGGACAGGGGCCTCCAAACCATGAGACTGATAAAATTTGTTGAGGGCAGAGGCCTCCGAATTTTTGATGCCGTTATTAAGAGTTCGTTGAGGACGGAGGGCCTCCTTGCTCTTAGTTATGTGTTTGAGTTGTAGCCATTTCATGTTATTATTGAGATTTCGTTGAGGCCGGAGGCCTCCTTTCTCTTAATAATATGTTTGGTTGATGTTAATAACACCGGTTTGTTGAGGACGGGGGCCTCCAAACTAAGACTGATAAAATTTATTGAGGGCAGGTGCCTCCGAATTTTTGATGCTGTTATTAAGAGTTCGTTGAGGACGGAGGGCCTGCTTGCTCTTAGTAATGTGTTTGAGTTGTAGCCATTTCATGTTATTATTGAGATTTCGTTGAGGCCGGAGGCCTCCTTTCTCTTAATAGTATGTTTGGTTGATGTTAATAACACCAGTTTGTTGAGGACAGGGGCCTCCAAACTGAGACTGATAAAATTTGTTGAGGGCAGGTGCCTCCGAATTTTTGATGCTGTTATTAAGAGTTCGTTGAGGACGGAGGGCCTCCTTGCTCTTAGTAATGTGTTTGAGTTGTAGCCATTTCATGTTATCATTGAGATTTCGTTGAGGCCGGAGGCCTCCTTTCTCTTAATAGTATGTTTGGTTTATGTTAATAACACCGGTTTGTTAAGGACAGGGGCCTCCAAACTGAGACTAATAAAATTTGTTGAGGGCAGGTGCCTCCGAATTTTTGATGCTGTTGTAAAGAGTTCGTTGAGGACGGAGGGCCTGCTTGCTCTTAGTAATGTGTTTGAGTTATGGCCATTTCATGTTATTATTGAGATTTGGTTGAGGCCGGAGGCCTCCTTTCTCTTAATAATATGTTTGGTTGATGTTAATAACACCAGTTTGTTGAGGACAGGGGCCTCCAAACTGAGACTGATAAAATTTGTTGAGGACAGGGGCCTCCGAATTTTTGATGCTGTTATTAAGAGTTCGTTGAGGACGGAGGGCCTCCTTGCTCTTAGTAATGTGTTTGAGTTATAGCCATTTCATGTTATTATTGAGATTTCGTTGAGGCCGGAGGCCTCCTTTCTCTTAATAATATGTTTGGTTGATGTTAATAACACCAGTTTGTTGAGGACAGGGGCCTCTTAACTGAGACTGATAAAATTTGTTGAGGTCAGGGGCCTCCGAATTTTTGACGCTGTTATTAAGAGTTCGTTGAGGACAGGAGCCTCCTTGCTCTTAGTAATGTGTTTGAGTTGTAACCATTTCATGTTATTATTGAGATTTCGTTGAGGCCGGAGGCCTCCTTTCTCTTAATAATATGTTTGGTTGATGTTAATAACACCAGTTTGTTGAGGACAGGGGCCTCTTAACTGAGACTGATAAAATTTGTTGAGGTCAGGGGCCTCCGAATTTTTGACGCTGTTATTAAGAGTTCGTTGAGGACAGGAGCCTCCTTGCTCTTAGTAATGTGTTTGAGTTGTAACCATTTCATGTTATTATTGAGATTTCGTTGAGGCCAGCGGCCTCCTTTCTCTTGATAATATTTTTGGTTGTAGGCAAAGATGACCCGTTCTGTGGTATCTTTTCTCGTATTGCAGAGTTATGAGGTCAGTGACGACCTTTTAGCAGAATGGCCGTGTCGGCGTGAGCAAATTATTACGACTTAAAACGAAACGGAACGCTCTGTGACATCATCGCACCACTCAGTGAATCAGGCGAGTTGTGGAAGGGGTCGGCCTTTATAATACGGAGCGCCGAGCGATGCGGGGCATGGATTGGCTCCGTGGCCATATCCAGTAGTGTGCTTTCGCCCTTCGCTCTTCGTCGCGCCGCCGCCTCCGCTGGCCGAAAGAAGGAGCGCGCGCGCCACCGTTGCAATCGCCGCAGTCCTCCGCTGTGCGTAAGCGGGAGCCCGTGCGCCGCCGCTGGCGCTCGTCGCTGATTGGTCGCCCGCTCAGAATTATAAATCGAGTGTGGGTAGACGGTCGATCGCGAAAGTGCACATACCGCCCGAGTCGAATTTTTAGAAAAGTGGGGTTTTTCCGTCGCGAACCCATAGGGGCCCGGGTTTATACTTAGGTTTCCACGTGTTCGCGGAGGGAGTCCTGTGCCGCCCGGTGCTAGGCACCGTAACGGCAGCGGTTGGGCCACGACACTATGTCGCCGCCGAAGAAATGTTCTATGGGCGATCGGACGCAGTCACTCCCCTTCATCGGGGACACGACTCCCGACGCCCCAACCACCACTGGACAAGAGGAAGGGAGGAGGAGGCCGCCTTCTTCTGTGTCGCCGTCCGTCCCGATGTCGCCGACCTCGCCGACATCGAGGCCAACCTCTTCTGGCCAGTCGACACCAGCGGGCCGACCGCCGGCGGTGCCCGTACGCCCGTCGGCGTTCCGCCCCGTGCCGACTCAGGCCCCAGGACCGGCAGGTACGTGCCACCACGCACCTGCAGTGCGCGCCTGCGCCCCCACTATGCGCTCTACCGCGCAAGCCGGGCGCCCGCCGCTTTCGCCCGCGGCACGTGCCGCGCCTGTGCACCCCGCGCACTCAGCACCCGCGTCCGCCGCCGCTCGTCCTGCGGCGGCGGCGCCCCCGTCACACCCGACTGCTCGCGCCACCGCGCACGCCCGCCCCGCCGCCTCTACGGCGCGGCCCGCGAGCGCCGCACCGCCCGCACCCCGCCGCTTGCTGGCAGACTCAGCCGCCGCAGCGTCACCGGTGCAGGGCGTGCTTATGTCGCCGCCACCACCACGCAGTGCAGCCCGCGACTCACCAGCCGCTATGTCGCCGTACTCCTCCAGAGAGGGGAGCACACTGGGGGACTATAGCGACGAGGTAAGTGGAACTCCACTTACCCCCACAATAGCGCGCTCAGACGACCCACTGGCGTTCGGGTACGAGTTTCAACTCGATGCCCGCGCCCAGCGCCGACCGAGAAGCTCGGACGACGAGGTCGCTGAAGAGGCAAAGCGCCTGTGCACCGACCCCCCGCTCCCGCAGCGCGTCCCGCGCGGTCGAGCCGGAGTCGGTTCACCCACGTTCGCCGAGGCGGCTCGCCACTCGCCGACAGAACAAGTCCGCACACGGACCACGACGCCGGACGCCGCAGCCTCTGTACAGGGCACAAGCGCAGCCGGAGTGGCTGCAAAGCCACAGGCAAGGAGACCCCGCTACCCTCCGCTGGTAGTAGAGAGGCTTCCCAACTGGGCCTCGCACTTACGGGCCGTGAGGGCAAAGTTGGGCTACCCACCTCATGCTCGTCCTTACCAGGGGGGAATTAAATTCGTACCCGAAACGGAGGACGAGTATCGTGTAGTCCAACGATATCTCACGGAGTTGGAGAGGACGGAGGGCCTTAGTTGGTTCTCCTACTCACTACCGGCGGAGCGTAGCCTGAAGGTGGCCATCAGAGGGCTGCCGGCCGACACCGACCCAGAAGACATACTGGAGGAGCTGAGGACAATGGGGTATGAACCGGAGTACGTGCGCAACATCAACGCGCGCGGAGGACGACCCGGTTGCATCTTCCACGTTGTCCTCAAGAGGCAGCCGGACTTCAGGGCCATCTACGACACCACCACATTCTTGTGCATGCGTGGTGTCCGTATTGAGGCCTGGAGGAGCAAGCGAGGGCCCGCGCAGTGCCACCGATGCCAGCAATTTAGGCACAGCTCGCATCAGTGCCACCGCCCGCTCGCGTGTGTGCGATGCGGAGGTGAGCACGCGGCCAAGGACTGCGCACGCACCAGAGAGGAGACGCCTACCTGCGTGAACTGCGGGGGCGATCACCCAGCGTGCAGCAGCGCCTGCCCACGACGGCTACGACAACTGCTGCAACAGCCGACCACGAGGCCCCCAGCACGTCGCTGATGGCGACCGCCAACGGGCCCCGCACTACCAACGACGACGCTCCCGCCTCGAGACGGAGGAAGAGGCCGCGCGGAGGCAGGAATAGGAGGAAAAAGAAGCCTCAACCTGCAGCGCTGTGACCTAGGCAGGAACCTGTCCCTGTCCAGGCGCAGGCGACGACTACGGCGCCGACCATCACCGCCACCACCACCACTACGAAGCCTTCCGCCGCCGCTGCTGGCGCCGGCAAAGGTAAAGGGAGAGGGAAGCGAGCAGCAAGGCCCGCCCCACCTACAGATGCGGCCCCAATCGCCGCCCAAACACAGGCGGCTAGCACTAGCCGACCACCTACCGACGCCCAAGAGCAACAGCGGCGTCGCGTTCCTCGCACTGGCGCTAAGAACAACGAGCGCCAGGAGAAGGACTTCACCGCCTGCGCCATCAAACTGCTGCTGGACCTTATCAAGGCCATCAGACAGGGTCAGGACGCACGGCAAGTGATCCTCCATGCTTAGTTCGCTGAGGATTCTACACTGGAATGCTTGCGGCCAAAGAAGAAAGGTCGCACCACTCCGTCTCCTCCTTCAGGAACAGAAGATCGACGTGGCGCTCATCAGTGAGACACTCCTGGGACCTGCGGACAGGCCCCGGTTCCCGGGATACTTTGTCTACAGAAAGGATGAGAAGTCACCTCTCGGCATCACCTACCGCGGTCTGGCGGTACTGGCAAGTCGGAGAGTCGTTCATCAACCGCTACCACAATTGTCACATACGACATTTTATTCCTTGGGTGTCCAGCTGCACGTCGCTGGCGAGGACATGAATATCTACGCCGCCTACTGCCCGCCGTCGAATACGGCCTCGCTCGATTTAGCGGAGCTGCGGGCAGTACTCTATGGATCGCCTCACCCAACACTCCTCGCCGGTGACTTTAACCAGAAGCACCAGGCATGGAATAGCCGTATTTCCAACCCAGGGGGTAGACGACTCTTCGCAGACGCGGAGGCCCGCGGGTACACGGTGTCCGAACCAGAGACACCTACCCACTACCCTGATAATCAGGCGCACGCACCGGACGTGCTGGACATCGTGATCCACAGAGGCCTGAGTTGTCAGATCGCCACCCAGGTAGTCGACGACGAGATGCAGAGCGACCATCAGCCTGTACTCGTCGTCCTGTCAGAGATGCCGACACGACTCTCTCCTACAGCGCCACGCCGCACTACGGACTGGTTGCAGTTCGGAGAGAGGATCAGGAGGAGTGCTGATTATCAGCCTAGTTTGAATAAATGACTTTTGATTTTGATTTTTTGATTTTGGATGAAAACCACCACTCCTACTTGGCCCATCACCACCGCCGCGGACGTCGACGGGCTAGCACAGGAGCTAACCACTTGCATCCAGAGCGCCCTTAGCGAGGCGACCACTACGCAAGAGCAGCCAAAGAGGCCGGCTTACAGGCCTCTACCGATCGCCATCACGCGGATGGTCGCCCAGGGGAGGCGCCTGTGCAAGCGGTGGCAAGACACCGGGTGCCCACGCGACAAGCGCGACCTGAACCGCCTCGCGGAGAAGGTAAGGGCCAAGCTACAGGAGCACAACGCCGAGAGCTGGGAGGAACGTATCGACGCCGCAGCGACAGACTGGACGTCGGTACACAAGCTGTGCAGGCAGCTTGCGAATTCCCCAGCCCCGGTACGTCCGCTATTACACAGCGACGGGGTGCCAAGATACACCGCAGCAGACCGTGCGGAGATCTTCGCCGAGCACCTGGAGCGTCAATTCGTCCCGAATCCGACCTCTAACACCGAGCATGTCGCAGCAGTCGAGAGGCACCTTAGGGAGTACTTCTCGACGCCGTTAGCTCCCGACGACAACCCAATCCATTTCTCCCCTTGTGCAGTCAGACGCGCCTTCCTGAAAACCAAGCTGAGGAAGGCCCCCGGTGCGGACGGCGTGTCCAACACAGCGCTGCGCCACTTGCCCTACCGTACAGTAGCGGCTGTGGCGCGCCTGTTTACGGGCATCGTCCGCACGGGCGCTTTCCCAGCCGCATGGAAGGAGGGGCGCGTGATTATGCTGCCCAAGGCAGGTAAGAATGTCCTCAAGCCGGAGAGCTACCGGCCTATTACTTTACTTCCCACTATCTCCAAGGTGTTTGAGCAACTCCTGCTGCGACACGTGGCCCAATACATCGTCCCTCGGCCTGAACAATTCGGGTTTCGGGCCGAACATTCGACGACGCTTCAGTTGTCAAGGGTACTGCACCTGCTGACCGCGGCACTCAACAAGAAAGAGCACGCAGTCGCAGTATTCTTAGATATGGAAAAGGCGTTCGATCGAGTCTGGCATGCCGGCCTGCTGTACAAGATGTCACAGACAGGCGCGCCTCGTCGCTTGATACAGGTGGTTTCTTCCTTCCTCACAGATAGGACTATTAAGGTGGTGGTCGATGGCACGGTATCGGGCGCCCACCCGGTCGCCGCAGGGGTGCCGCAGGGCAGCTGCGTCTCGCCGCTCTGTTACACGTGCTACACCGACGACATCCCAACCACTCGCGACACCACGCTCGCGCTGTACGCCGACGACGCCGCGTACATCGCTGTCTCTATGAACGCGAGACACGCGGCCGTCAAAATGCAGCGCGCGCTGGACTTGCTGCCCGACTGGTTGTCGAAATGCAGGTTGTCGGTGAACGTGGGTAAGACGCAGGCGCTCCTCGCAGGCACCTCTCCCCTCCCGCCACCCCTCCAATTGGACCGAGCCGACGTCGCGTGGTCGCCCCAGGTAAAGTACTTAGGGGTCACTATCGACCGTTGGCTAACGATGACAGCCCATATCCGTGGCATTGTCGCCAGATGCAGGAACGCCCGCTTCCAGCTCCGGCCAGTGCTCTCGTCTAGACTCCCGCTGCGTACAAAGCTGGGCGTGTACAAGTTGTACGTACGCCCGCTGTTAACCTACGCCGCGCCAGCTTGGCTCGCCCTCGCCAGCGAGACCAATAAGAAGAAGCTCCACGCACAGCAATCGCTTGCGCTGCGGTCAGTCGCTGCCGCTCCTCGCTGTGTGAGGAACACCACAATTCAGCGGGACCTCAAGATTGAGAGTCTTGACGAGTTCTGCAGCCGCCTTGCGTCGCGCATGTTTGCGCGCGCCGACGCCTCTGCCTGGCCCCATCTGGCTCAGATAGCGCCATGGCACACGCGCCCGCCGGACGCGGGGCGCGCGGGGCGCACACGTCGCCTTCCGCGCGACCTAGTGCCCGCGGACGAGTAGCTGCGTCATCGCCCTCCCCCCCCCCGACAACCGGGTAAGTCGTTTACAGCTACACGCGACCTACCCAAACAATAACACTCCACATGCATAACATGCACTGGAACGCGTCGTGTTCTAAGTTTACATAGGCACGACGCGCACCGTCCACACATTACGTGACTCCACACTCGACTATACTCACGCGACGAACAATGCAGTGCGGGCTCGCTATTCGTTGCTTACAAGAGCGGCGTTACACAAACATTGCCGCTCTAACTCATTCACTACGGCCTCTTAGTCTGGAGCATAAACGGCTAGCTCTGTGAGCGTCTTTAGACGGGGGCCAACATCCTTAGCGGTAGGATGCGCCAACAGAGTCACCTCTGTCGCAGGTCGTCATCCGCTGGGCCTCCTCCGGGCAACCGGAGGTCTCACCTGGCGGTGACAGACCGCTGGGGTGGCGAGAAGAGAGCGGCGCTCGTTACGGTAAAGTTTGTTTATCGTACCTGAGCGCGCTGCGCCAGCGCCGCTGGCGCCTCCTACCGGACAAAATGTCAACTACACATAGGCGAGTTGCGTCATAACAAACTAAATTACGCGCGCTCGCCCCCATTCACGCCTAAATTGGCACCCAAATTGAGGGTGCCCGTATTGACGGGCATACCATTTCTCCGCGGGCCAAAGGACTTAGTCCATACCCCGCCTCGCGCGTGCCCCTGCGTCCCCGCAGTAGCGATTTCCACGAGTGCATGCGGGGCATTCCAATTCTAGCGAGCGACCCGTCCACAACTCTAATTGTGACACGGTTCACGCCTGAATCATATTATCATCAGTTTAAATTTAATTATTGTTTTAATTCATTATTTTGTAATCATTTTTAAATTCGTATTAAAATGTTTTGATTTAATATTGATTTTCTTTAAAAATAATGGCAAATGACCATGCTCAACACGACATGGACCCCGTAAGAATTCAGTGTCCGTCACCGATAATCCAGTCCGGCCATACTCGCGCCGAAATATAATATAAATGCTACCAATACACCTTAATCTTTCTCATAAACTCTGAATATTGGTAAAATCCCCCGAAAATCAGTGCAGCAGTTCTTGAGACGCGGCGCGGTGGGCCGCGGGAGACTGTTTTATTATATGTTTATGTTTTATAATAAGAATTTTATTTGCTTGAACATTCTATTCTTCATCATCAGCCTATATTGTTCCCACTGCTGGGACGCAGGCCTCCTCTCTATGAGAGGGAATGGGCTGTAATCCACCACGCGGGCCCAGTGCGGGTTGGTAGATGTCACATATCTTCGAATTTTTAGTTCTAGGACATGCCGGTTTCCTCACGATGTTTTCCTTCACCGTTTTTGAGAGCAGCGGTGAAGAAATAAAATACACAAAGTAATGCGCCTGCCTGGGTTCGAACCTACGACTTACTGCTCGTAAGTCGGGGCTGCTACGACTGGGCCACCGCTGCTCCCCCAAAGTGAAAGGCGCTCTGAAGAGCGCCTTTCACTTTATCCCTACTCCGCGGCCGAGCGTCACGCGACATGAAACACACAGACGAAAAAGTTTGAGACGATGTAATAAATGTTTCACTTAAAAAAAAAAACGAAATCACAAATCTTGTTCGAGTTGTCCGCCACTGTTGCGAATGCACGCGCGGCATCTTCGTCTTATCTCGACTGTAGTTGTGCGTAAACGTATTTTTGCTTTGATAGTCACAAAAGCCACATCTATGTGTTGGACTAAATCCTCCCTTGTCTCGATTTCCAAGGCGTAGAAAATTAATTTGGCTCGTCCCTAGACGTAAAAATCTAACGGAGTTAAGTCTGGGGAACGTGGAGGCCATAGAATAGGGCCATCCCTCCCAACCCATGATTCTGGAAACTGACGAATTAGGTACTCCCTGACAGTTAAACTCCAGTGAGCGGGACAACCGTCTTGTTGGAATACAAAAGAGATGTCTAGACGGAAAATTAGCAGCTCAGCTAACAATAAGGGAAAGTCTGCTTCGGTGTTTTGGGATGGCTATTTCATGACCTCCACGTTCCCCCAGACTTAACTCTGTTAGATCTTTACGTCTAAGAACGAGCCAAAGAAATAACGCCACGGAAGTTGAGACTAGGGATGATTTAGTCCAACGCATTGATGCGGCTTTCGTGACTATCAAAGCAGAAATACGTTTACGCTCCACTACATTTGAGATAAGATGAAGATGCCGCGCGTGCATTCGCAACAGTGGCGGACAACTCGAACAAGATTTGTGATTTCTGTATTTTTTTTTTTTTAATTTCAAATTATTAAAACGTTGGTTTCTGTTTAAGAAAGTGATAGGACACTACGCACTAGTGACATAACAGTATCTGTCTACTTACTTGAGGCATGTTATTTATGCTAAAACTACTGTTCTTACTTTAATGTCGAATATCAGCCTAGTGTCTCGATTACACATTTAGTTAAAAATTAAAAGATATTAAACGTTTTTTTGGACATATTGCATACCGTTGGAAAGGGGACAGACTAGAGAACTTTTTAAAGGTATTCGAAGATCCCGATCGCTTTTAGTTTTTTTTTTAATAGCTATTTAAAGTTGAGTTTTAAGTTTAATTTTCTTTTACAAAAACTTTACGAGCTATTAAAAAATAAACTAATTGTAACTAGCAAGTAACTTTGAATTTGATAGAATCATACAAGAGTACACATCAAAATTAAATCGAAATTTTAAGTCTAAACAATATTTTTATTTTTTTATTTGACCTAAAATGTTGAATTTTGGAATTTTTCAAAATTTAAATTAAAAAGTGATTATAAAAAACCCGGTGAGGCAAGGAATGAGATAAAGGGCGTGAACAGTTAGCAAATGACCTCTCCTTTCGGCCTATTCAATTTGGCAAACGATGCACCAAACACCCTGTATTTCGTAAAGTTATCGAAAACTTAATATAGTTTATTTGATATATATATGTGTATAGACGTAGTGTGTATGTGTTAAATATGAACAGTCCTTTATGGAACACGTTGTTTATAATATTCTTACTAAATCTGGCTATCATATACAATATCACTGGTAGTTCCAGACATTAGCGCGACTAAACAAACAAATCTTCAGATTTACTATATTATTAGTACCCATTTATTTATATTGATTATACAGGACGACTTCAATATAACTGGCACAATCATTGGACAAAATAACATTATAGCCATATTATTAAAGAATTAGAATAATACGAGTTAGAATGATTGAAATAACATACTAAAATATAGGGTGTAAAAAAACAAATCAAAGTGACACCACCGTGAAATTTAAATGATTTTTTCCTGCAGAGAAATTATATTATCTTGGTAGTAAAATCCATATAAAAAGAGTAAATGTGATTAAAAAAAAAATCAAAAGTGATCTCACTCGAACCAATTAATATTATAATGATGATTTTTTATTATTATTTGGAAACACAAAAATCTTTAATATTTAAAGTTAGCTCTGTTTTGATAGTAAGTACTACTTAACTGAGGGCAAATCATTCTGCCACGGGGAAACAACCATCAAAATTTCAGAATATAATATATTTTTTATATGTTCTGGTTCCAATAGTGACGTCATAAACTAATAAATTAGCAAGCGTATTCAAAAATACTCTACGTATTCTTGATTGTTGAGTTATATTTTTTTTACAATCTTTTAAAAACATTTAAGCGTACCGCTTTAAAAATTCTATATCTTTTACACGCCTCTTTACATTCAAGTTGCTTTGCAAATTTCTACTTTAATAAATGGTAATATTTTAAAAAAAAATTGAAGTAAAAGTTTCGATTCTTTATCACTCGAACAATTAAATTCTCCCTTCATCATCATCATCATCGATCAAAATTTTTTTCAAATCAAAAATTTTGATGATAATTTTGTATCTAATAAAACTCTGGCACCTCCATTTCTGGATACACCGTGCGCACAGTTGGTAACATAATATGTTCAAGCACATCTTTATATGTGTGGCCATTTGCCCTCTCCGGTATGAAAGCAAGCTCGCCTGGTCCAGCAGCACTCATCCAGTCCCACATATTCACGACCTTCTGCATTGGGGATAACATTTCGAGGTTCGTATCTTGTGTTATCTATACGCCTTAAATTCCGACGACCTTGTTGGCTAGACCTAAAGCTCTTTTCATCGGAAAATATGGCGTAAGAAAAATCAAAGTCTCTGTAGTCCCGAGCGATTCGTAAGCGAGCAGCTTTTTGTTCCTCAGTCATTTTTTTTTTGCAGGCCGTCTGTGATGGACTCTAGCTCTATGCAACTACTCGTTCCGAATAGTTTGCATTGACACATCAAATTCTTGCGCGAAATTGTGAGTAGGTGTAAATGGGCTTTCTTCAAATGCAGCGAACATATTGGCTAATTGCCCTTCGTTTATAGCCCGAGGTAGAGGTGCACAAGCGCGCTGAGTTAAGTGGGTGATAGACGTGCGAACTTTAAGTACGCGGTTTTTAAGATCGCGAACTTACTCGGCTCGACGTCGGTGACACACGAGAAGCTGGCTCACACTGTATTACCATGTCATCGACGGAACAAGCTTTGTGTTATTTAGGAATTGTATCTTAAAACGTTTTAAAAACAAGTAAAAAAAGAAAAAGAAAACGAAAAGTTTGGATAAAAAACTATATTTTTGTCTTTGTATTCGTTGCTTTTAATTTTCCAAAGACAAGGATTATTACGGAATCCTTCTAATAAACTCTGTTAGTAGATCATGAGAATATGTACGGAAATCACTCATTTTAAAATTTCTACAACACAGATGATTAGCTAAAACAACAAAAAATACGTGGAAAAATGGCGGCTCGCGGCTCGCAGTGCTGCCACACGTACGAGCCAAGACGAGCTACGAGTAAGATTTCAAACCGGTTGGATCGCCGGCGAACTTGCGCGGCAATTTTTAAGTACGCGTGCTTTAGGTGCCACACACGCGAAAAAGGTCGACGAGCCACAAGTCCGCGTACTTACTCGCACGTCTATCACCCACTTTAGATTTTCTCCTTCTTTGTATCTACGCACCCAGCGACGGACTGTAGTTCTCTGTAAAAAAAGTAACAATTAGCATCGATTTGTCACATAATATAGGAATTAAAAAATACATTACTAGCTGTGTGCAAAAGGATTAAGTTAATAACAAATAAACCCTAACTTTTTAAATATCTATTTTAGGTATTAACATTGTTATCTGTGTTTTATATGGGTAGTAGACAACAAACAGATATTTAACAATGGCATTGTAGTAGATTCCAATATTGCGTAAAACTCTCCCAAGCAAATTTGTGCATTATTGTTAAGCAACTAAGTGCGGTAATTCAATTTCAAAATGCAGTGATGACTTAAAATGAAGAGCAATTGTTTAAGTGTTAAAAGATTTGTTATCGGGTCATAAAATGTCCAAACAATGTCTCTGAACGCGCCGATATTAAAATAAAGAAAGGAAAAAACAAACATATTTTTAAATTAATATTTTGAATAAATAACAATTATTTCTTATTTTATTATTTTCAAAATTATATTATGTTATGTATTTTATTAATATTTATCATAAACTAGCGATCTACTTCAACTTCGCACCGGTCATACAAATCTCTAAAATTCTCGGCTTTGCTCTATAATAATTTGCATGCATATAAACCTTCCAAAATAATTCTCTAAATGAGAATAAAAACAGACACAGACAGAAACAGCGACTTTGCTTATACTACGAGTATTTAGAGACTCGAGGTAGAGATTTGACATGAAAAATGTTTGCAGTCAGCAATTATTGATATATATTCTTTTACACGAAAACTCAATAATACGTACGCTTTAGTTAGAATTAAATTTCTAATAACAACAACAAAGATGTAAGAAATATAAAAATGCATGTAGGTTTTTTTTTGAGGCATGCAAATTTAATATGAAATCTCTCAAGCTCTGTTGTCGGGCCGACGCGCGACGGCGACGACGTTGGCGTCGGCTCGCGAAACAATAACTTGTAATTGGGTCTGTGAATTACGGTAACAGAAGAAAAAAAATAAGATCTATATATTAATGCAAACAATAAAAATATAGCTCAGTAAAGGAAACCAACATGCACTTAATTTATTTCTATTATCTCTCTCTCTGGATAAAAACAAAAAAAAACTTACTTGTAGATTTAACTCCAGCGCAATTTGGAATACATTCAATCCTTGTCTATGCAAGACAATGATTTCATTCCTTTCTTCTTCATTAAGGTATCGGGTTGTCATGGTTATTGATAAAACACAGTAGTCACGCACGATACACAGTCCAGGATACGAGCAAGGGTCAAAAAGAGTACCACGATCACAGTTCGGTATACAAAGCAAAGGTCACAGTTGGGCAGGCAATCAGTCCGATAAAAATAAACAGGTCGTAAAATAAAATTGCGATGAGAACAGGAAGCGTGAACAATTAGCGAGATGCAAATTGGCACTGGCTAATGTTTGTTGATATTTTTTGCCGCACGCACTTACTGCACTCACACAAATATGTATTGTCTCTAATTGGGTGGAGCAAGGAAGGGGCGTGGTTTGTCACTATCTGCGCTTCCACAGAACTATTTTCTTAACTGAGCATGCTTAAGTTTGGCCAATAGTACGTGGTGTCCGTAAAACGAAAAATGGTGGCGTGATTATAAGTACCGAGACGAAAGAAGACGCTGATAAGCTGAAGAACGCAGTCCAGCTCACTACATCTGGACTTACTGCCGACGAACCCAACAAGCGCAAACCCCGGATCGTGGTTGTAGGTGTGCCGACCTCCTTGGCTGAAAATGAGGTCTTCAAGTGCATTTATGAACAAAATGTTGCCGACAAGTTACCAGCGATGTCCTTGGAATCCTTTTTGACCATGATAGAATTAAGCCACAAATCTGGGAAGAGAGAGGCAGCAACTAGTAACTACGTTATTGAAGTTGCGGCCAGTATACGGAAAATTCTAATCCCTCAATCAAGGATTTTTATAAATTGGACATCCTGCCCCATCAGGGACTTTACGTTAGTTACGAGGTGTTACAAATGCCAACGGTATGGCCATGCAGCAAAATCGTGCAGAGAAATTAATCCTACATGTGGCCACTGTGGTGAAGCAGGTCATATGATGTCCGAATGCGCGAAGAAAGCATCCTTAGCATTTCCAAGATGTGCAACTTGCTCTCGCTTCAAATAGCCCAGTGACCACAAAACGGGTGACACTGAATGCCCTGCTCGAAAAATAGCCGAGACCAGATACATAAACTCCGTCGATTATGAGGGCACCTAGTGCGTCATACTCATGGCCAAACTTCCGTTGATATCGCGCTGCCTAAGCAAATTGTCGCCCACAACAAAAATGCCTTGACGGTGTTCTTTTTGCAATAATTACTTGTTTCGTACTGCTGACTATCATATTTATATTAGCAAAGTATGTGCCACAAATTGTTTTCCTTAGAATTTTTTGACCTACATTATTTTTGCTTGTATGTTTTATTAGCGTTTTAAGTACATTAGGTTTATCATAATATATTAACTTTTAATCACCAATTTCATAATTTTAGTGTTAAATATTGTTAAGGAAATCTGTTGTCCAAGTAGTAATTATTACAGACATGTCGCCTGTGATACAGGTTTAACCTAGTACAGGCATTGAACTTTGTCATACCTTTATTATTTCTAAGAGTTATATTGTATTAATTGTGCCAAATCTAATTTTAGAATAAATATATTATTAATACGTCGTCAAAATGATGGAGAGAATGGACTGACTATAAAGTACATTAATGGCACACCTACAATAATAAAAAACCCTGCAAAAAACTTCGCACAATAATCGAAACCTACGACAATCACTAGCAATACCTACCAAGTTATCAACAATTACCAAAATATAGAAACCAACAAATCACGGCTTAGATTTTTCTACCTTAATGCTCGAAGTATACGCAAAAAAGGAAAATTTGACGAACTTAAATGCATTCTACAATCGCTTCCTAGAACAATACATGTTATCTTACTGACTGAAACTTGGATAAGAACTGAAACACAAGCATTGAAACTACAAATAAACAACTACACACACTACTACAACTACAGAACCGATTCAAGAGGAGGTGGAGTTCCAGCATATGTTCACAATGACCTTAAACACAGCTTATCAGATTCTAAGTACACAGGAGGAAACAACTATCTATGGATACGACTAGAGCGATATGCACTGGAAGTAGGAGTCGTATATAACCCCGGCGATACTAACTACGTAGATTTTCTCGAGGTTTATGAGTCCCAACTACAGCAAAAAAACAGAGCAATTGTGTTCGGAGATTTTAACATTGATCTTTTAAACAAAGACAAAAGGACTAAACAATATCACGAACTTTTGAAGGGAACTGGACATACATTACTAAATAAAATCACTAAGAAGTATTGTACAAGAGAATCGAATACTAGAAAATCTATTTTGGACCATGTAAGTTCTAATCTGAAAGACGATCATTTCCACATGGCAATAGCAGACTCTTCAATGTCAGATCACAAACAAATATATGTTGAACTCAAAAAAACTAAATCCCCTCGGAAAATTCGGACACAATACGAAGCCATTGATTTTACGAAACTATATGATATGATAGAAACCACAAACTTTGAAGAATTAGATGATAATTATGCATTGCTAGAAAACAAAATAAAATCAATAATTGACAAAAGTAAAACAACAAAGACCAAAATTCTGAACCTACCCCAAAACGACTGGATAAACAGAAACATAATTGATGATATCAACAAAAGAAACGCATTGTGGACAGAACTAAAGAAGAATCCAAAGAACACCACCCTGGAAGCAGAATTTATCACAAAAAGAAAACATGTTGCCAAACACATGCAAGATACAAAGAATATTTTCTACTATAAAAAGTTTAGCGATTGTATTAATAAACCCAAGAAAATGTGGAATTTGGTAAACTTTCTAGCAAACAATAAAATTAAACTAAATTGTGCTCCTTCAAAACTATTGATCAATTCGAAACACATTACGAACCCAAACGAAATTTGCCAGATTTTCAACGAATACTTTGCCACTATTGGACCCCTTTTAGTGAATGAAATACCTAGACCATTTCACGATAATCATAAAAATGCATTACCAAAAACTCCTTCTGAAGACACTCCAGTGTTATCTACTCTTTATCCGTGTTCTACAACTGAAATTACAAAAATCATATCAAATCTCGACCCTAACTGTAGTACTGGATTAGATGGAATTAGAACCAAAGCAATAAAATGCATACAAAATTTAATTGCGAGCAACCTGAGCAAATGCTTCAATAAATTGCTAGTTGAAGGTAATTTTCCCGATACTTTGAAAATAATAATAATAATATAATAATATCTTTATTCAGAAGCAAAAATGGGTCAAATACAAAATATAATCTTAATTAAACAAAGTAGGTCTCACAATGTTCGATGCCTGTACTAGGATAATCCTGTATCACAGGCTGAAGGAGCTCTAACAATATACTAATTATAGGACAACAGATTTTTAAAACAATATTTAACATCTTAAAGTGATCTAATTAGAATCATTTGATATAGTACACCTAAATTAACTTAAACACTAAAACACGTAATAATAACAGGGAAAAATAAGCGTCAGCAGAAATATAAACACGGTTAAAGTCCATAATTACAACGGTTGCTTTTACAACCAATTACAGTAACTAAAATAAACACATATCAAAATATACAAACAAGTAAATCAAATTAAGTAGAAACATTAATAAGATAAAAAAAAACATGACATAAATAAAAGAAGGTTAACAACACTTTCATAAATTCCTCTCGCAGTACTTCTGACATACCAATAAAATCTTCATCCATCCATCCGCAAACAGATCGCAAGTTAGATTAGACTCTAAGAGATCATTAAGCGCGGCCAGAGTGCGAGGAATTGGCGACTTAGCACGTGCAACAGTACGACATGAAGGCACGGCAAACAGCCTGTGCTTTCTTCCCCGGCAGTAATAGTCTGGGACAAAGAAGCGCGCCAGTGCATCAAGCAGATCCGGAGCGTCTATAGCGCCACGGAGCGTCTTACAGGCTATTACGAGCTGATCTCGAGCTCGCCTTACCTCTAGCGAGTTGTATCCGAGGCAACCCAGTAAGAATTTTGTCGGATAGAGGTAAGGATACCGTTGGGCAATCGCTACGTCCCCGACATGGGGGCGTGGCGGGCGGGATGTGGGCAAGCCCTTTCCCCGCGGGGTCAACACAGTGCCCGTTACGACGGGCATTATTTTTTTTTTTTTTTTTTTGAATGGCATCTCGCAGTTCAACCTATGAGGTTGTCGTCTGCTTAACCGGACTATCCTGTGGGTGCCTTTAGAGTAAGGCCTCCAGCCAGGGCATAAAAACTTACAAACTAAGCGACTGCACGCTAAGGGCACCCCCTGTGGGGTACGAACCTCGGCTTAGGGCGTCGCTGGGGGAAGACTGCATGGGGACAGGCTGGATCTGAATGGTATCATTATTTAGGGGCTGATTTAAAACTACTGGCACAGCATCGCGGGCTGGCTCGAGCGAGGGTCGGGGAGGGCATGGACCGGGACGTCGCGACGGACCTCGACGGCGAGGTCGGAAAGACGGCGGTTTGAGTCGGAACTTTTTAAGAGTGCTAGTCTCTTTGCTACTCTCCTGGAGGAGGGTGATAGCATCATCTGGAGTGACAAGGGTATGCCTAGGACGGCGTACTGTACTAATGCGCGAGGGTTCGTAACGGGCGGCCGCTGCGATCAGGGGATTACGGTGTTTAATGGCGTTATCGAAGAACCGCTTCGAAAGACGTTTCATAAACTGAAGGACGGTGGGCATTCTAAGGTCTACGTGTAAACGGTCATTACGGACATAAAAAGGGGCTCCCGTGACTCTACGTAAGAACCGGTTCTGTAAAATTTGCATTCTATGGATGTACTTAGGCTTGGTGTGAGCGTACACGACGCAAGCGTACGTCATAATGGGGCGGATCACCGCGGTATAAAGGCGCAACTTGCACTTGAGTGACAACTTGCTTTTTGCCGAAATCATGAAATGAAGCCTACCCATAGCAAACGCAGCTCGGTCGCGAGCTGCTTTGATGTGCGCCGCGAAAGACAAGTGGTCGTCAAGTATGACTCCTAAGTACTTGGCTTGCTTCTTCCAAGGGATAGGCTTACCGTACATAGTGATCGGGCTGAGCGCGGGTGGCTTAATTTTACGCTGTTTAGAGAAAAGAACTGCCTGGCTCTTGTCGGGGTTCACCTCGATTCTCCATTTCCGGAACCAAGCACCTAAGACATAGGCTGAGGTTTGGAGGGTGCTATAGATAGCGTCGTGACTGCGGCCAGTGTAATAAATGGCCGTGTCGTCCGCGAACAGGGCTAACTGAGCCTTCTTGCTCTTGGGGATGTCACTGGTGAACAGAGTAAAGATAAGGGGAGAGACGACGGAGCCCTGAGGGACTCCGGCTCTAATGGGGTGGGGGGAAGACAGTGCCTTCCCGATGCGATAGCGGAAGGTGCGATCCGACAGAAAGTCTCGTAAGATGAGCACGAGACGGTCCGGCACTCCAAGTTTGTACAGCTTATATAATAAGCCGTTGTGCCAGACTTTGTCGAAAGCCTTTGCTATGTCGAAGTACAACACACCCGTCATCGCTCCACGCTGGAAGCCAGCGCTCAAGTGTTCTACGATGCGATGGGCCTGTTGAATGCAGGAGTGTCCGGTCCTGAAGCCGAACTGCTCGTTGGGGATGAGACTCTTAGCCTCGGCGAAGTCTTTGAGTCGCTTATAAATAAGTCTCTCGTAGATTTTGCCGAGTGCGTTCAGGAGACTGATAGGTCTGTAGCTTGAGGGCTCAGACTTGGGTTTGCCTGGCTTGGCGAAACCGATGACAGTGGCCTCTTTCCATATTTGGGGAAAGGCGTTGTTGCTCAGGGCGCCATTGAAGATGGCCGCCATTAACACGACGAGCTGAGCGGGGAGGAGTTTTAACACCCTATTGGTGATTCCGTCGGAGCCGGGTGCTTTCCGCGGTTGAAGCTTATTAATGATGTCTTGCACTTCGTCAGCTGTGACCGAAGGCAGAGGATCATCAGGGTCTTCTACGGGAGGGAGGGCGGCTTTACGTTCGACGAATGCGTTCACCTCATCGAGATGTCGCTTGTCTACTGGATGAGAGCTGGGGGAGCACTGGGACTCCAGGCTGTCGGCTAGGCATTCGGCCTTCTCAGAGTCGTCGAATGCGACGCTCTTATCGGGTCGGGTGAGGGGAGGCATCGAAGCCTCTTCGGTGGAGCGCAACTTGCGTTGGAGCTGCCAGAAGGCTAGGTGGGTAGGCTCGAGCTCGCTAAATGTCTTGTCCCATTGATCTGAACGATGCTCACTAGTGCGCTTCTTTACAGCACGCTGTAAATAACGCATGTGAGCTTTGTTCGCGTCGCAGGGAAAGTTGCTGTAGGCACGGATGGCCGCGTTCTTCTCGGTTATCAGTTCACGTACGTCAGCGGGTAGAATCCAGCGTTGATCGCTCATTGCTGGAACTTCCCGTGAGCAATCCTTTAGTACGGATTGCACGTGTTCTGTAAACGAGTTCATGGCGGCCGTCGTGTCTGCGACTGAGACAATGTGGTCGGGGATGGCCTCCAGGTGAGGCGACGTGGTGGATTTCAGCTTTTCGCTGACTTTCCTCCAGTCGGTTATCACTTGGGTCGGCGGGGGCTGGCTGGGGTCAGAGGGACCCGAGCGGGGAACTAAGTGCATGAGCACTGGTCGATGGTCTGAGTTAAGCTCATGTAAAGTCTCGATGGAATGCAACTTAAGGTTGACATTCTTGAGTAGCGCTATGTCGAGAACGTCCGGACGTTGGTCGGGGTCGTGGGGATAGTGAGTGTGCTCCATAGGAGCGATGGGATCGAAGTTGAGGGACTCACCCAGGTTATACACGTGACGTCCTCTGGCAGAGGTCGTCGTGCTGTTCCAGGCGGGGTGTTTGGCGTTGAGGTCGCCCGCTATGATAACGGAGTCACTCAAGCCGAAGAGGACGGCAAGGTCTTTGGTGAACAGAGTGTGCTCCTCGGACGTGCCGCCGGGAGGGATGTACGCGGAGGCGATAGTGATCGATTGATGACCGGTCATGCCTAGTCGACAAACTGAAGTCTCGAGCAGAGACTCCATGGGAGGGGGATCTAAGGGGATGCAGTGCAGTTCCTTTCTATAATAGATTAGAGTACCGCCCTTGTGGCAACGTGACCGATCGTTGCGAACTATGCGATAGTTGGCAATTCTCGGATCGCGGTGACTGGGCTTGAGGAAGGTCTCCTGTATGAGAAGAATATCAATCCGATGGTCACGGAGGAAGGTGGCGATTTCATCACGCTGGCCTCTAATGCCATTGGCATTAAAGTACCCTAATTTAAGGGATCGGGGTTTGGTACACGTTAATCTCGTATTATCCATTGAAATTAAAGATTAATGCTGCTGAAGGCTTCGCCTAACTTGATTAGGGACTTGAGGATAATTTTAAGCTTATCACCGTCAGTGTTAGCCTCCCTGAGATCTGCCGCCATGCGGTCTGCTTCGGGGGTGACTAACTTTGCTAACGTTTCTAAAGTTACGTTAGGAGAGGAGACCGCGGCCGCGGGGCCGGGAGGCGCGGGACGAGCGGGCGCCGGTGCGCTCGCTTGGGCCACGGGAGTGGGGACAGGGGCATCTAATAGCCCGGGAATGGGGCTGGACTTTGCTTTGCCGAGTGCCGGGAAGGCTCTCTGGTGGTTCAGCGAGGTCCAGGGAGAGGGCCTCTGAGGGCCGAGTCTCTCCGGCATCTGTGCAGTTGGTAGCCTCACCGATGGGCTTTCTCTCTGCTGGCGGGCGTTTGCACGCTTCGCCAGTTTAGAGGAGGAGCCTTTGGGGGCTTTCGGGCAGCCGCGGTAGTTAGCCGGGTGGCCCGACTGGCCGCAAAGCACACAGCTCGGTGGCTCCGTGCATAGTGATTTGTCTTTGGGACGGGGGCAGTCTGCCGTACCATGGTCGCCTAGACACTTTACGCATCTGTGCGGCGCATGGCAGTTGGCTTGGCTGTGTCCGTACAGCTGGCAGCGGTGGCACTGCCCTACTACGGTTGAGCGGTAAGGCTTCTCTATTGAGATGCCTGTGAGGGAGCATACCGACTTCACTTTGAAGATCGGGTGGTGTCCTTCTACTGGGTCACAAATGACCAGTACCATGTCGTACTGGTCGCCGCCTCTCGCCTTATGAAGGCGGTGGACGGCTGCAACCGGGATGTCCTGGCCTTGGAGGTCATTGAGGATGTCCTCCGTGGATATCTCCTTCGGGATCCGCCTGATCACCACGCGGGTGGGCTTCTCCTCTGGAAGGGAGTATGTATGGAAGGCTATGTGCCTTCCGATCAGCTGACGGGTTAGTTCCCTGAAGTCGGTGGTCGTAGGGACTACCACTTTGATACCCTGCTGGGTGCTTTTTGCGCTAGTGTATTGAATGCGGCGCTCAACACACATTTTGGACACGTCTGTCCATTTCCCTTTGTCCTGAATGAACAACGGGGGAGGGGGCTTCAGCTTCTTTGAAGAAGCGGCTGAAGAGTTAGCCTTAGGGCTGGATGGTCTGCTAGTATGAGCAGCGGCGGACTTTGGTGCGGGGACCGGGGAGGAGGGGTGGGAGGCCTCGGGAGAGGGGATGAGAGGGAGCGCGACTAATTTTTTGGCCATGGTGGCCTGAGAGTTTTTGCCCTTTTTCCTCTTGCCCTTTCCGACGACTTGATAGTCGTCTTCAGAGGAAGAGGAAGCAGAGCAGGAATCTATAACCGATTCCGAGTCGGAGACTGGCTCAGTTGTGTCCATTTTCTCCGAAATGGGAACAATGGACGCAGGTGCGGACTGATCCATTGTTTGCTTAACAATGGGTCCGGGGTTTGCCGGAATCGCGGCGGCGACGGCTGGCGGTGAGCCTTTGTCCATGTTCTCAGAAACGGGAACAATGGACGCAGGTGCGGACTGGACCTTTGTTTGCGAAACAATGGGTTTCACTACAATGGGTCTTGGAGTTGCCTTAATCGCGGCGGCGACGGCTGGCGGTAAGCCTCTGTCGGCAGGTGGCGGTGATAAGGGGCTCTCGAGCGCGTCACTGAAGTCAGTGACGGTATCGGTGGTTTGCTGAATGGCAGCAATTTCTGACCCATATTTTTGTAAATATGGGTCGGTCGTGAAGACGCGCAAGAAAAAGCGCAAAAGCGCTTTATCTGTGTCGTCGAGGGACGACATTTTATCGGCTAAAAATTAGCGGACATTTGAGTGAAGCTCAGCGCGCCTAACAACCTAATTCCTTGACCAATTATTTAGGGAATTTACTGAATCAGTGACTTACCCGCTTCAACCTTCCCGCAGGCACAGTCTGAGGGTCCTGGCTTGTTAGCAACTCCAACTCCAGTCCAGGGAACTTTGCTTTCAGGAACTTGTTCAAACGGGAAACACTAGCACAGTATATCGGCGGCGCATGCGAACGCGACAGAGCCCAATTTTTCACCTAGACCCTGAAGGGGTTAGGCGGGCGGGTTGGGTCACCACCCTCTCTCGGTTTCGTTGGCACCGTTAGGTTTCCCACCAAGAACCTCGAAATTGAGGATTTTTCTGATGGGGCAAAGGAAGTTAAATCGGAATAATATCCGAAGCAAATGAGCAAGTGCTGTCTTAATAAAAAGACAGCAATTGTTCGGGGGTGTAGTCGAAAGACAACTGATGACGTCACGACACTGGGAAGCGACGAACCGATGACACACACTGATAGCGAGCGGGAATGCGAGCAGGTAGCGGCACGTCCGTACGCGACGGCGGTCAGGCGGCGAGTGTTACGACGGGCACCTCAATTAGATTGCCTTATAGGCGTGGTAATTGGCGAGTGCGTGTAAAAAGCGCAACTCGCCTGTGTGTGGTTGTCATTATTGTCCGGTAGGAGGCGCCAGCGGCGCTAGCGCTGCGCGCTTAGCTACGGTACAACGTTACCGTAGCGAGCGCCGCTTTCTTCACGCCGCCTCGGCGGCTTGTCATCGCCAGGTGAGACCTCCGGTTACCCGGAGGAGGCCCAGCAGATGCAGACCTGCCGGAGGCGACTCTGGTGACGCATCCTACCGCTAAGGTGTTGACCCCCGTCCGTTGCGCTCTCAGAGCTAGCCGATTACGTTTCAGACTAAGGGGTCGTAGTGTATGAGTTAGAGCGGCATTGTACTGTGTAACGCCGCTCTTGTAAGCGAATGAATAGCGAGCCCGCGCCGCACATTCATCGCGTGAGTTAAGATGCATGTGGAGTAATGAATGCATGTTCGATGCGCGTCATGCCTATATTAACCTAGGTCATGACTCGCTTCGAGTGTATGTAGTGATTGTGGAGTCTTTTGGGTTGGGTAGGTCGCGTGAAGACTGGGGCGGCCTACCCGGGCGAGTCATGTCCGGGAGTGACGACGGCTACGTCACATCCGCAGGCACCAAGTCGCCCATGTGGCGACAAGGGCAGGAAGCGGGCGCTCCTGCGGTTGGCGTGGTGCCGCGGACGCGACATGCCATCGTGAGTCGGCGGTCGCTGGTGCTCCCTTGGTGCAATACCTGGGGCAACCGTGCGACGCCGGCTCCTGTCAGTCCGAGTTAGTCCTACAACCTAGAGGAGGAGGCGGAGATGGGCGGCCTTATTCTTAAGGTCGCGGCAATCCAGACTTGTTGCTCGACGGGCTGGCGTAATAGAGCCGTAGTAGCTCGGTGAGCCCGTCGAGGATGACCAAATCTGCGTCTTGGCCCTCTTTAATGGCCCTTATAAGGTCCATTAGGAGCCTTTTGGCGCAGGCGGTGAAGTCCGACGAGGACGGGAATGGGCGCTGTTTCGCTGGGGCGCCGGCTAGCGGCTGGCGTGTGCTCGGCGCCGCTACTAAGTGAGCGGCGGCCGTAGCCGTGTCTGTGGGTGGGGCGGGTTTCCCCGCAGAGGTAAGGATAGTAGCCGTGCTTCTGCTTATATAGGTACCTAAGGAACGCTTTTTGAACCTTTTCTAATAAAAGTGCGTAGGTACTTTCGTGTGGATTCCATACGCAAGAACTAGTTTCCAGCTTGCTACGTACGAGCGCATTAAATACAATTTTGACGGCGTGAGCGCTGCGAAAATCGCGACAATTACGGAGAACAAAACCTAGTCTCTGGTATGATTGTTTACTTACCATGGTCATATGGTCGTGGAAGGTGAGCTTTCGGTCGAATGTGACTCCCAGGTCTTTCATGGTTGTTGACTTAGTGATGGTTACATTATTTAAGTTATATTTAAAATTAACTGGGTGCCGCATTCGACCGAATGTCATAGCGTAGCATTTGGACGAGTTAAACTCCATCTTGTTGTCTACACTCCACTTGTAGATCGCGTCTATGTCTCGCTGCAGCGCTAAACTGTCACCCTCGGAGTTTATTTCAAGGTACAGCTTCAAGTCATCAGCATACAAGAGACATCTTGCATGCAGCAGAACTTGAGGAAGATCGTTGACCATAATCAGAAATAGTAAAGGCCCCAAAATTGAGCCTTGACTCACGCCGGAACGCGTGTGATAGGTACCCGATACGTACACTACTAATATACGTAGACAGCAAAAACTTGATGAGTAGGTCAACACAGTAGTCTGTTATTGTTGTGACATGCGCATGACGCAATGCGGAAGTCTGACCTAGAGTATGACGCTTTACGCGTCCCCATAGTCGATCGAGTTGATGTACCTGTATTCGGCTATTTTTCTAGCAGGGCACTCAGCGTCTCCCGTTTTGTAGTTATTGGGCTTTTTAAAGCGCGAGCAAGTTGCACATGTAGGTGACAGCGCTTTTTTCTCGCAATCGGACAACGAGTGCCCTGCTTCTCCGCAGTGACCGCAAGTAGAGTTGACCTCTCTGCATGATTTGGCTGCATGACCATATTGCTGACATTTGTAACATCTGGTAACAAGTGTAAAATCTCTGACAGGGTAGGAAGTCCAATTTATAAAAAGCCTTTCTTGAGATATTAGGGCTTTTCGAATCTTGCCTGGAACCTCGATAATGTAGTTACAGGTCATCGCATCTTTCTTTCCCGATTTGTGACTGAACTTAACCACGGTCAAAAAGGACTCCATTGACATCTCTGGAAACTTATCGGCTACATTCTGCTCGTAAATGCACCTCAGGACATCAGTATCACCCAAAGAGGTCGGCACTCCTACGACCGTAATCCGCGGTTTGCGCTTTTTGGGTTCATCGGCTGTAAGTCCAGATGTTGACAGGTGGACTGCTTGCTTTAGTTTATCAGCATCCTGTTTGGTTTCAGTGCTGATTATAACACCTCCATATTTAGTTTTGCGGACTCCACGTACATGCAGCTTCATTTGATCAGGGCGTATAATTTGTTGCACGAGGTTTTTGGTGTCGTCACTCGACTTTAATTTATCGCTGGGATAAATGGCTACAGAGCTCAAATTGTTTGGTCGAACGAAATCATTTGACCCCTTCTTTACCATGTCAGCAAACGATGCACTTCCCTTCGTACCAGAGACCTCAATTACCTGCTTCAGCTCCGAAATTTGATCCGTCAAGGTGCATTTTTCTTTTAGGTCATCGATAATCTTGACGGCTTGCAGGGCTTTCTGTTTCAGAGCTTGATATAGAACTGCCATTTGAGAGGTACCAGATTCTACTTTGCGGCATAGGTTAGTAATTTTCAGTTTCTGCTCCGAGTTGAGTTTGCCATCCGTGGCAATAGAGCAAACCTCATTTAGCTGCTGTTCAATTGATGACATCCATTTTTGGATATCTGGCGTGGAGACAACTGGTATGGAGAAGTCCGGCTGGAGGGTTTTTGCAGGCGAGGCATTGGGTTGCACTGGACTACAGTTTGCCATTTTCCAACAGGTTCACTATGTAAATGTTTTCATTATTTACTAAAACTATACACTAAGCAAAAAATTAAAAGGAGGTCACTGTTATTGTGTTAATGAAATATTGCTAAAGAGCACGTCTGTACGTTGCGAATGGTCGCGTTAAAATGGCGAAGGTCACTCCCATACACAAATCGGGTTCAAAAATGGACCCAGGTAACTACCGACCAATATCAGTGTTGCCAGTTATGTCAAAAATATTAGAAAAAATCCTATACAACCGATTGTATAAACATTTAACTTTAATCAACTTTCTTTCAGACAGACAATACGGGTTTAGACCAAAAAGCAGCACACTAACAGCTACAGTCGATCTCGTTACTAAAATTAAGCAAAATGTAGATGGAAAAAACATAGTCCTTGGTATTTTTATTGATCTCAAAAAAGCGTTCGATACCGTAAGTCATGAATTGTTACTTAAAAAGCTAGAAACTATCAATATTACCGACAGTGCACTAAAAATGTTCCATTCCTACCTAAAAAACAGGTCGCAGTTAGTTAGAACGGATAATAATTATCAAAGTGGCACATTACCTATAACGTGCGGCGTTCCCCAGGGATCAATCTTGGGGCCCCTGCTCTTTTTGATCTACATAAATAATATTTAGGAAATTCAACTACATGGACATCTTACTTTATACGCAGATGACATTTGCTTATTTTATTTCGGACCTTCCATTCATGATTTAGTTTCTCAGGCTCAAGACGATTTAAACACCCTTTTTTCATGGTTTCAATATAACTTATTAACAATAAATATTTCTTAAACATGCTACATCTTGTTTAAAGCCAAAAATAAAATAATACCTCCACATAATCCCTTACTTATTAACAATATACCCTTACAGCAAAAATCTTGTGAAAAATATCTTGGTTTAAGAATGGATAGTTCTCTGTCGTGGACTGTTCACTTGGATCATATAAAAACAAAGCTTACGTCACTACTCGGATCCCTTCGAAACATAGTTCAATGTATTCCACATAGATTGCGTCACACCATCTACAACGCCTTAGTAAAACCACACCTATTATATCTGGTTGTTTGGGGAAGTGCGCCCAAGACGAAGCTAGCAAATCTCCAAGTTGCACAGAACAAAATAATAAAAATGATTTTCAACTACCCATATCTAACATCAACAAGCAAAATTTATGAAGAAACAAAAATAATGAACATAAGACAGTTATACAGGGTGTTTGGTGCATCGTTTGCCAAATCAAATAGGCCGAAAGGAGAGGTCATTTGCTATCTCTTCACGCCCCGTAACTCATTCCTTGCCCCACCGGTTTTTTTATACCAACTTTTTAATTTAAATTTTGAAAAATTCAAAAATTCAGCATTTTAGGTTAAATAAAAAAAATAAAAAATTGTTTAGACTTAAAATTTCGATTTAATTTTTATGTGTACTCTTGTATGATTCTATCAAATACAAAATTACTTGCTAGGAACAATTACTTTCTTTTTTAATAGCTCGTAAAGTTTTTGCAAAAGAAAAATAAACTTAAAACTCAACTTTAAATGGCTATAAAAAAAAAACTAAAAGCGAACGGGATTTTCGAATACCTTTGAAAAGTTTTCTAGTCTGTCTCCTTTCCAACGGTATGCAATATACCCAAAAAAACGTTTAATATCTTTTCATTTTTAACTAAATGTTTAATCGTGACACTAGGCTGATATTCGAAATTACAATAAGAACAGTAGTTTTAGTAAAAATAACATGCCTCAAGTCAGTAGATAGATACTGTTATGTCACTAGTGCTTAGTGTCCTATCTCTTTCTTAAACATTCCTGTTTAAACATTTTAAGAATTTGAAATCACAAATCAAAATTGAAGTCTAACGGAGTTAAGTCTGGGGAACATGGAGGTCATGAAATAGCCATCCCAAAACACAGAAACAGACCTCCCCTTATTGTTAGCTAAGCTGCTAATTTTCCGTGAAGACATGTCTTTTGTATTCCAACAAGACGGTTGTTCCGCTCCCTGGAGTTTAACTGTCAGGGAGTACCTAATGATACGTCAGTTTCCAGAATCATGGATTGGGAGGGATGGCCCTATTCTATGGTCTCCACGTTCCCCAGACTTAACTCCGTTAGATTTTTACGTCTAGGGACGAGCCAAATAAATTGTCTACGCCTTGGAAATCGAGACAAGGGAGGATTAAGTCCAACACATTGATGTGGCTTTCGTGGCTATCAAAGCAAAAATACGTTTACGCAAAACTACAGTCGAGATAAGACGAAGATGCCACGCGTGCATTCGCAACAGTGGCGGACAACTCGAACAAGATTTGTGATTTCTGTGTTTTTTTTGGGTATCTAAATGATATCCAAAAAAAACACAAAACTAATTAAATTGGTGATAGCTTAAATAGCTATCACCAATTTAATTAGTTTTGTGTTTCTTAAATAATAGGGTTTGTCCTCAAAATAGTAGATCTGTCACCTAAATGGAATCATCAAATAATATCAAAACGCTTACATAAATATTAATTAAGAATTACTTGGAAATAATATCGATCATCAAGTAATTTTATTAGGTTTCAAAATAATAGAAGTGTCACGAAAATTGAATCATCAAACAATGTAAAAATGTTTACATAAAACTCCAAACCACAGGTCCAAACTAAGGCGTAGTCGACGGAGCCCCGCGTACGGGGCTCCTATTTCTCTCTGCAGGGTTTAAACTAACCTAACACGAAGAGGATGTCGGGGTCTTAGTTCGCTCGCTCCGCTCGCTCACTAGACCCCGCCATCCCCTTCGAACCTAACCTGTCCGAGTTGATGTGCCCTATGTCTCTAAGGAACTGATCTTAGATTTATTTGGTGACAGATCTACCATTCTGAGCACAGAGCTATTATTTAAGTAACAAAACTGTTATTATAAGAACGAAGTTTATATTCATGTAATGCAATATAATTTTATTGGTTATCGATCTCTTATTTTACACATATATTAACATTAATTTGATAATTCATACCTGGGAACAATTTTTGTTTATCTGAGAACGAAAATATTTCGTGGCGATAGATCTATTTATTAGGTGATACAACTTGATGACAAATATAAATTTTGGTGATAGAAAATATAGTTCCCGTTTTTTTTTAATTTTTTTATTTCAAATTCTTAAAATGTTAAACAGGAATGTTTAAGAAAGAGATAAGACACTACACACTTGTGACATAACAGTATCTATCTACTTACTTGAGGCATGTTATTTATGCTAAAACTACTGTTCTTACTGTAATTTCGAATATCAGCCTAGTGTCATGATTAAACATTTAGTTAAAAATGAAAAGATATTAAACGTTTTTTTGGGCATATTGCATACCGTTGGAAAGGGGACAGACTAGAGAACTTTTTAAAGGTATTCGAAGATCCCGATCGCTTTTAGTTTTTTTTTTTATAGCCATTTAAAGTTGAGTTTTAAGTTTATTTTTCTTTTAAAAAAACTTTACGAGCTATTAAAAAAGAAAATAATTGTTCCTAGCAAGTAATTTTGTATTTGATAGAACCATACAACAGTAGACATCAAAATTAAATCGAAATTTTAAGTCTAAACAATTTTTTTATTTTTTTATTTGATCTAAAATGTTGAATTTTGGAATTTTTCAAAATTTTATTAACAAGTTCTTATAAAAAAACCGGTGTGGCAAGGAATGAGTTAAAGGGCGTGAAGAGATAGCAAATTACCTCTCCTTTTGGCCTATTCGATTTGGCAAACGATGCACCAAACACCCTGTATATTTACAATACACATGTATTTTCATTCGTAAAGCACTCAACAAAAGTATACAGACTAATTTATCGTTTACAAAAGTGAAACAAGTAACCCAACGTAGTACTCGCCGAGCTAGTTTTTTGATTTTGCCGAAGATGAGAACTAAGTATGGCAAAAAAGTGTTAACATTTGAAGGAGCACAATTGTACAACAAGATACCCCCATGTATTAAAAAAATACACTCATTCAATGCATTCAAAACTCTTTTAGCCGAATATTTGATTACAAATAACACCCTTCCTAAAACGTGAATTCATTGTATGGGTGTATCATACATAATAATTGCTACCGTGACGTCTGTGACGAACTATAAATATAATTTATTTTTAAGCATTGTTCTCATGTAAGTGACTGTGTGTCTTTTTTGAGAATAAAATATCTTTAAACCTTATTTAGTACCTACAGTTGTTCGAGTATGTAACTGGGCAGCTCCAGTTTACTAATAGTAGCTAAGGTAAACACCATGTAGTGATATTTACCGAGGAATGGTTTAGAGCCAAATCCTTTAGAACTTATTACCAGGGTAGACTGGTATAAGACTCAACTATGGTATGTAGTGCCTACAGTTGTTAGAATAGTTAATTTTGGGACTTTGCCTTTTAGTAGTTATTATATAGTTCAAGTGAATTTAAGTTAGAAGTTTTAGGTTTTCTATTCTGGTTTAGAATCCATTGGTGAATAAATGCGGTTATTTAATTTAAATATTCCAGCTTTAAGCTGTTTTTAGTTAACCGTAGGAAGACAACAATAGTGAGCAGTAGTATGCTATATAGAATTACTTTGACCTCCAGGGTAGCCTTGGGGTCAACAACATCTCTCTATAGGTACGCCGTTAGTAAAATAAAGTAAGGATTTACTTGGTAGGCAGGATGAAACAGAGTACCTATGTGATGTGTAGTGTGTGTATGTGTGTGTGTGTGGGTCAGCAGATAGTATAAATAGTGACTATAGTGTCTTACAACCATGCAGCCCATGGCAGTAAACTAAAAGAATTTAAGTTTTGACAAGTTATTATTCCTAGTCAAGTTTAGTTAAATGGTTTTGACTTTCTTTTGTCAATGCTGGATAAAAGTTTGTCGAGTTTAGATTATTTTTTAAAATCCACACACAGTAGACAGGCAAATAGTGTGCCATTAGAATAACTATAAGGAAGTTATAGCTATCTTAGGTAGACGGCGAAAGCGGTAGAGCTTGTACGCCGTGGACTAGGGGTGACCTAATCTCTGGTACTAGTTGACCTCCTACAACTAGATGGAGTACGGTCGTAGGTGTGTAGTTCCCTTGGCATCGTCTGTCCCAGTATTGAGCCAGACACTAGTTAGTTTTAGCTAGGCCTACGGGATTTACGATGGGCAGATCCACCGTATATCCTTAAGTTTGGCCTTTCTAAGGTGGATAAAATAGGTGAGAGCTCATTGTGATTTTACATTTGTCAATTGATTTAGCTGCTATAACTAACAAATACAATTCACGGACCTAGCGGCAGATGTTAGTATGAACAAGGATTGTCTGCACCTCGAGAACTACTGGTAACAGACGGAAGATAGGAAGGAACGAGGTAGCTGGAAATAGATAACTCACTGCCGGTCAAGCAGACTCACAAGACCGTGGTTAGGCTAAAGGTGTCTTGGCCGCAGTAAGGGGATACACAGTTTAGAGGGTTAGTAACAGTAACACAAGTACTTACCACCACGATGGAGAGAATAGGAAATAGTAACCAGTGCAAAGAACTTAGAGAACCTTTACCGAGTGGGCGCCACTGTGGCAAGTGGGTTTCGTGGTAGGTTATGAATGAAACCAAAGGTTACTTTACACGTTTATTAGTAGTGAAAACACGAGACACAGAAAGATCAGGGTATGAGTTCTTAGGGTCTCTAAAGCACTTTGCACTGGCACTTGGTAGATAGAAAGTTACTGCCCTGGGCTTAGGCTACGCCGCAGCACGTGGGCCGGTGTGAGGTCGCAGGGCAGGCAGCGGAGCGGCGACCCCAGAGGTCACCAAGACGTGGGCAGCACCACGCAGAGGAGAGGGCGACCGCGTTTCCGTCGCGTTCACCGGCAGGTAGACAGGCAAGCTACGCTTCCAGCTGGGCACTGGGTCAGCAGAGGCTAGTGGCCTCGATACGTTGCAGCGTGGGGTCTCGGCACCCACGTAAGTACCACGTGGAGGTAGGGCTAAGGCGGCGGTAGCGGCCGCGTGGATAATGCGCGTGACAAGCGTCTCTCCAGCGGTAGGTGGGGAGGCAGCGGGACGCCTGACAGCGGTTGACAAGTAGTGTAGCCCTACACTGGAGGCGTAGCCCAAGACTGGAAGCGCAGCCCTAGACTGGAACCCTGGAATCAGCGCGTGGCGGGTGCTTCCTTAAGCGTTGTGCCAGTGCAACAGCAAGCCTACGTCGATGCGTGCGTCTCCCAGCCGTAAGCCCAAAGCAAGGTGGATGGAGAAAGACTCACCCATCGTGGCGGCTTACAATAATAGGTTATGCGCGCACATCTACATCACTAGGCATTTAGAAGGTTCCTCGCCGCGTGGCCAGGCGATTTAAGCTAGCAGCTAGGCGATGCGCGGCAAGGCAAGCATGATGCATGATAGCGAAGCATGTGGGTGCATTTACAATGAGGTGCAAGATGGCAGGCGATGTGGCAAGGGCCAATCGAAGTACATAGATTATCTCGACAGTCATAGCTAGGCTGCCGAGAAGTAATAAAGGCTGCCGGACTGCGCCGACAGAAATACACAGAAAAAGGAAACAATATAGAAATATAATCACACTGAGCACTTACCCGTTTATCTCGGGGTTAAATATGTAGGAGTCTCCTGGGTTGGAGTTGAGAAAAGGCTTTGGAATGACTTGCGTCGGTTTATATAGTCCCTCACAGACGCTTCTACTTAGCAATGACGTGTTCGTATGTGTCACTCGAAACTAGTGATGTGCGTTATAGTCGGTTTTTAGGAAATCGACTACAACGCTACAACAGTCCGCCCCCGGGTATGTCGTAGTGTTCATGACAGACGATTTCCATCGGTTCTGGATGAGGATATAGTCTATCTGGTTTCTAAAACGGTCGCCAGGAGAAATCCAAGTGTACAATCGCCTTATATGTTGTTTAAAACAGGTGTTCGTCACGGTAAGATTTTCCTCACTACAGAACTGAAGCATACGTTCGCCTCTCTCGTTTCTGTTACCGATTCCATACTTCCCGACTACCCGTCGAAGGTGTTCGTCGCTATCCGTTTAACCGATTTTAGCTTTTAAATCACCTAAAAGACAGTTATCTCCCTTTTGGGTATTTCTTGGAGAGATTTTGCCAAGGCACTGTAAAAGTCTTCGATTTCATCCTCGCTAGGTTGAGCAGTAGGCGCATAGACTTGTAAGATGTTCAATTTACAGGGAGCTGTGTTAACTTTAATGGCAATTATTCGGTCGTTAATCGGCTTATAACCGATGACATATTTGTCCATGCTAAGTGGTACCACGAAGGTGACACCATTTGAGCTTTAATATTCAGGTCCTGAAAAATAGACTTTATTCAACTGGTCAGTTGGAAAGTATCCCGATTTTCTCCAGTGTGTTTCGCTGAGTCCGAGGATAGTGATTTCCTTCCTTTTCATTTCACTCTCTATTATCTGAAGTTTACTAGGTTGGTTTAGGCAGCGCCAGAAGGAAAAACACAAAATTTTCTTTGGAGTAAAATCATACTTGTCAATATTCTTCAAACACTTTGAACATAAAATTTAGTTATAACAATTTGTATAAAAATGCTTTGTATAAAAATAATTTAACTAGCTTCATACTACAAACCTTTAGATAATTAACATCTAGGTAGGTATCTATACAGGGTGTAACGGAAAGGGTATATACATCCTTAAGGGTGTGCTACAGACCATCAAACTGAACATGTTTCTCACCATAAAAAAATTTTTGCAGCAAAAAAAATATCTGCTGCCCCATAGAAAATTACAATACCTATTCCACCCAAATGTATAGACAGCTGATTTTTTTTTTTGCTGCAATTTTTTTTTGATGATGTGAAACATGTTCAGTTTGATGGTCTGTAGCACACCCTTAAGGATGTATATACCCTTTCCGTTACACCCTGTATACGTCTATAAGAACGATAATTTTGGCGTAAAGAGTCGCCATTCATAAATCCCGGCAAACTCGTGTCTAAGCTCAAGCCACGCCCCCTTCTGCGCCAGCGATGGCCAGCGATCCTTTATCGGGCGAGCAACAAAGACAGTGCTAATTTGTTAGCGGAAGTGTGCGCGTGCTTCTTCACTTAAATTGTTTGTTTACGTTTTTACTGTCGCAATGGCTTACCAGTTCTCATCTCGGGAATACGGCAATGTTGTCACTACCATAGCGCAGTGCGTGAATACCTGACGGAGGCGTTCGGGAGTCAGTGGATCGGTTGAGGTGGCCCCGTGGCATGGCCTCCACGGTCACCGATCTCACGCCATTGGACTTTTTTTTGTGGAGTGAACTTAAGCGACTAGTGTACATTAGTGAGCCAACAAGTGTAGAATAATTAAAACAGCGCATATTGGACGCTGTTATGACTTATGAGGTCTTGAGGCGTTTAAATAATTGACGACTTCTTCAAAATAAAAAAAAATATTTATTTTAGTAGCACTTTAACACTTAAGGAGTCGCTACTGGGTCTAACGGACCCAGTCCTTCATATCTTGCTTAATAACTTTTAAATGTGACGTTGCCGCTCTAAGTACCTATTAACGATAGTGTAGCACAACAAATGACGACGTTGGTAGTCTGTTAGAGCGCTGCCCTTACTTGCTACGGACGTAAATGGTGTGTGTGGGTCTGCAAGACCCGGTAGCGACTAAATACGTAAGTGATTTTTGCATATTGTTATTACTACTTATTTCCTGTTTCTTTATTTTATTTCATAGAAAATGGCAACCAATACGGTTTTCATTCTAAATTACTATTACAAACATTCCACAGCACGTCAAAAACCGTATCTGAAATATAATACCAGAAGTAGAACTAACGCATTCAACCCACTACTGAGAGGACGAAAATTGCGTTGCGTGCGGTCTAAGTAATTGGAAAAAGATAGAAAAACTACATTTTTTTGCACATAGTGCAGTGTAACGGTTTGTGCAGAACACATGAGGCATTTTTATACAAATTGTTATAACTAAGTTTATGTTCAAAGTGTTTGAAGAATATTGACAAGTATGATTTTACTCCAAAGAAGATTTTGTTTTTTTCCTTCTGCGGTGATTGATCTGTCTGTGCTAAGTAACTACATAAAAAAAAAAATAGCTTAATTGATTCCTTACATTGTTTGATATCTTAATCAGTTGATTACATTATTTGTTTTTGGTAATCCAATTTTTCCTTCACGCTAATCATAGAATTTATTATTAAGAACAATTGGGCTAATTTAGAATAACATATTATATTTACTTCTTCATGCTTCCTAAACATTATTTTATAACAATTCATGCAATTTTTTTATTTTTTATTTATTTTTTATTAACAATTAACATTCATGAGTAAGAATTTCATCCTGTGAAATTATTAACATAATTCTAATATTATTAAAATGATTGATATTATTTTGTTTTCTTCATGCAAATTTGACTTAAATAATGATTAATTTATTACTTATTTATTATCAACAATTTAGCATCATTTTATAAGATTTTATTCATTCAAAACTATCATAATGTTTATATAATTAATTATTATTTAATATTCTGATTACTGTTTTAATCAAATTAATTCTTTAAATGTAAGGACCGCCTATAGCGGTAAAAGCCTCCTCCATCATTTTCCATCTCGCTCTGTCTCTGGCCAGCCTGCTCCATATTTTTCCTGCTACTTTGGCTATGTCATCGTCCCACCTCTTACATGGTCTACCTCGGCGGCGTTTTTTGTTTATCGGGTACCAGTTTGTGGTTATTTTTGTCCATTTCTCGTCATTCATTCTTTGGATGTGTCCTGCCCATTTCCATTTTAGCTTAAGAGCTTGCTTAACTACGTCCTTGGCTTTGGTCTTCTCTCTAATTAGCGTGTTTTTAACATTATCCCTTAGTTTTATTCCCATGTAGCTCCTTTCTATAGCTCTCTGACAAACTCTTATCTTTTGTAATGATTCTTTTGTTAAAGACCACGTTTGGCATGCATATGTGAGGTAAGGCATTAAGCAGGTTTCCACAGCTTTTGTTTTTATTTTGGCAGGCAGTTCACTTTTAAATATTTCTTTCATGGACCAATATTTGTTCCAGGTGTTCTTTATTCTGCGGTTTATTTCTTTCTTAACTGTATTTCAGTCCAGTGATCTAAATATTTGTTCTAAGACTGCTATGAAGATCTTGGGTGAGAGTGGGTCACCTTGTCGCACACCGCGTTGTATATTAAAGACTGGTCCGTAAGATTCAAGTTTGATTCTTGCTTTACTGTTCTTATATATTTCTCTGATTATGTTTTTGTATTCTGCGTTCAATCCTTGCTCCGCCAGCGCCTTCCACATCGAGTTGTGCGAAATAGAGTCAAAGGCCTTTGAATAGTCGATAAAACTAATGTAGAGTGGCTTGTCATATTCGTTGTATTTTTCAATAATCATTTTGAGAGTGTGAATGTGGTCCACCGTTGATCGAGTTTTCATAAACCCTGCTTGCTCTACCGCTTGATTCTCATCTATTATTCTGGTTATACGGCGTAGAAGAGTTGACGAAAATACTTTATAGAGACATGGTATAAGACTTATGGGTAGTTCGATATTTTTGTTGGGTCTCCTTTTTTGTAGAGAAGGATAATATCTGTACATGTCCATTGACTAGGAAGTGGGTTTTCCATTAAGATTTGATTGAACAAAGTCGTGAGCGGTTTGATTAAGTTGTCTTTGCCTGCTTTTATGAATTCATTCTTTATTCCATCTGATCCGTGGCTTTTTTCTACTTTTAATTTATCTATTGAAAGCTCTATTTCATTTTCATTAAAAAATGGAACAGGATCGTAATTAATTATCATGTATGTGCTATCTTCTGTGTTGTTATTAGAATATAAAGTTTCATAGAATTGAGTAGCTATTCCCAGTAAGTCTTGTCTGAGCCGCTAAACTGCTACTGCGTAGTATAATACGCAAAAAAAAATTTACCGTAGACTGCTACTGTCTACAAGAATGATGGAACGATACGGGCGTCATAATATATCTATTTCTTTCTATCTCAAGATGTTTAATATCTTTTTTCTCTTTTTTACTTGAACCATAGTGAGTTCCTTCATGCAAAAAATACGACAACAGTTCACCAATCATTCATTTTGATTTAAAAAATAATTGTCAAAGTCAGTCTGTGGTTCACGTGCGACACGCGAAAGTTGTTCCGCGGATTAAATTCATATTTTCGGTTGTGAATGAGTGTTTTGAGTAAATAACTGCTTTAATTAGTTAATTAGAATATAGTTTGTGTGTGCAACCAGTTTTTGACCTGAGGCTAAGGATATTTCTATTTTTATATGGTTTTCAATGCACTCGTAACGGTTCTATAATTTGGCGGAATGCTATCGTAATTTATTAAATAGTGAGACCAATTCTGTGTAAAAACTAATAACTATTGCATTGAATATTTATTCGATAATAGTTTCCAAGCAAAACATATACCAAAGCTACAAAATTTGTGATAAGATCATCATTTTTGTTCAACTGAGTCGGGAAAACAGCGAAACGTCAACAAACAAGATGGCGGCCACCAATAAAGGCTGGAACACAGTGCCATTTTCACTCGATTCAGTGCCGGTGTGGTGTGTGGTGTGTGGTGTATAGTGCGTGGTCTGTCAGTGCCGTGCCCTTTGGTGCCGGGAACCCCAGAAGTGCCGCCCCTTGTGTTCCTCAGAGGTAGGAGCTGCAGTCAGGTGAGTAAATTATAATAATTACCTACATACATTCGAAAAACATTACCCTCTTTTTTTTTGCAGTCGGGTAATAAAAATCATCACATTGTTTTTTATCCTCCCATTGAAACAGGGATTGGGCCCTGTGACCTCATTACATTTTTTTTTATCACATATAAAAACAATAGCTTTTAACATGGATGTGGATGTGTATTCAGTGTTACCCCGCCTTTATGACATCACGTGGTTTCTTTTTTTTTTGTCCATTCTCCCGATTTGTGATATTTCTTTACTTTTTTTTTTTTCGATGGCTATTGAATAACATTGTGATACCTCATTGGAAAGAGCATTTCTTGTAAAAAATGTTTAGATATAATGTACTTTCTTAACTCAAACTTCACTGAACAAAAAAATATACAAGAATTGTTATGTGCGTTTTTCCGTAAGCGGGACTTCCTTCAATCAATCCCATATATTTCTGTAGTAGATTAACCTATCAACTTCATATTTACACATAAGTTCCTCTATGAATGTAGCTTTTAGTTAATTTTAAGTTTACTTTAAACGGTTTAGTCGTAATAAATTATTTAATTTGGTTGAAAAATTATTCGCCGTCGGCAAATATTTATGCCAGTCTTATGCATGTAAATAAATATTTTTATACTCTGAAGTATATATTTATATTTTTTGAGTACGTAGATAGAACCCTTCTACTAATAAAAGTCACATATTGTACATATGTTATCGATTTACTTTATAAAATAAGCCTCTTTAAAGTTCACATAACGTTTTTTTTTTTTTTTCTACTTGCGTCAATATTTACCGCTAAATATAAACAAACGGAAACGAAATATTAACAAACACTTGACACAACTCGAAAGAGCCATTCATTAGCTTGAATAAAAACAACACTTGAGATGACTCACGTTACAAACGAGGCGACAAAAAAACCATTTCGTGCGCGGGCCATCTGGCGCGCGGCGGGGTGACGTCATCCGTTGAACCGCCATACAGTAGAACTTTTTATTACCGATGGTTTTGTTCAAATAAGCGTTGACCTTCGTTCCAGAAGTATTTTGCAGTTGAGTCATAAGTTGTCTTGATAGTATATTGTGAATTAAGGGCGGTAAGTAAGGAATTACGATCGAGGCTCTAGTAGAAGCCCGAAGTCGAAGACTGAGGGCTTTCTGAGTCGAGGTTCGTAATTCCCGTACCGCCCGTGAAACATAAAATGTTTTTCATCACATTTGCGAGCTAATAATTATGAATATACACAAGTCAGCACATATTATTACGAAATACGTGAACTGATTTCCGGATAGCGGGCTGTTTGCCCACACCACAGATTATACAAATGTTTTGTTCAGAAACGTTAAAGGCAAATACTTACCTAGGTATATAGCCATGACGGAGTATAAAAAAAAATAAAAAAATCAAGTTTTGATACAAAAAACTATCGATTATTTAGATTTTAGAACATTAGTTGAGTAATTAAATAACATGTAGCAAGATTGAATGAAATTCCTGTTTAAATAACATTTTAAGTCAATTTTTCAATTGCGTGTAAACTCCTTGCTTGAACTTGCATGACCTGTGTGCTGTCATGCTGTGCTGTAAATTAAAAAAAAAATACTTACCGCCCTAGGGTTTTATATGGGGCATTACAGCCATGTTAACCTGTATGTTATGACACTGTTTACGTGCAAGTGTGATAAAAAATATTTTTCATCACACTTGCACGTAAACAGTGTCCTAAAATGTTATAAGTAACTAAGTATTTGCCTTTAACGTTTCTGAACAAAACATTTGTATAATCTGTGGAGTGGGCAAACAGCCCGCCATCCGCAATTCAGTTCACGTATTTTGTAATAATATGTGCTGACTTGTGTATATTCATAATTATTAACTCGCAAATGTGATGAAAAACATTGTATGTTTCACGGGCGGTACGGGAATTACGAACCTCGACTCAGAAAGCCCTCAGTCTTCGACTTCGGGCTTCTACTAGAGCCTCGATCGTAATTCCTTACTTACCGCCCTTAATACACAATATACTATAACTTCTTGTAGGCTTTTTTTACTGCTCCAGATTTTTGTATATGTTCTTCTATCGTAGTGAGTCTATAGGTTCGAATATTCAGAGTAATCTTTTAATTTATAATCGATATAATTTGCTTAAATATTGTCTGTCCGATCTTGTTTTGTTTTCCTTATTTTTAAGGGTATGTCTCTTCTCTATGAATTCTTCGACCTCATTTGTTATAATTAATTGTTTTTTAAGGTTTTTCTTACCAAAGTTGAGGTTTCCTTGCAGTTTGTTATTGACTCTTCTAGAATATCGTACTTCTCTTGAACTGACATGGTAGAGTCTGGTGTCGGTCTATTAGATAGATGAGATTGAAATTTTTTGTAATCAACGCCTTGAATTTTGTTTTTAAATTGTGTTCGCTTAAGTTTTACTTTTTCTAGGTTTAAGGTTATTCTCACTAGGCGGTGGTCGCTTGGATGTTTAAAGTTGCTCAGTACACTGATATTATCTAACAATGAATCTGGAATGTTTGTAGCAATGTAATCTATTTCATTTTTAGTTTTACCATCCGGCGTCCACCTCAGTTTTGAGGATTTTTAGAACGTTTTTACTATCTTTAATTTGTACTGAAAGCAAAACTCCACAAACATTTCTCCTCTTTTGTTTCTGTGTCCGTAACCATACTTGCCCATTATAAGCTTATCGTCTGGCATTGGATTTCCAATTTTTGCGTTTAAATCACCGATGAATATTATCTTTTTTGTGCTGTTATCCATGGCCTTTCTGTGGACGCATAAACTTGAATAATTGTATAAAGTTTGTTTTTTATTTTTACGTGAATAACTCTTTCCGAAAATCCCATGAAGTTTTCAACCACTACATTTTTTTGTTTTCTGATAAGAAATCCAATTCCTTTCTCTCCTTTTGTTTCTCCGAAATAGTATAGTAGTGTCTGTCCTCTATTATGTATCCTGAGCGTCGTACTTCTGAAATTCCTAGTATGTCCCATTTTATATCTGATAGAGCATGTTCGAGTTCAATGATTCTTGATTCGTTAGTTAATGATCGTACATTGAAAGTCGCTATGTAGTATTGGATTTGTTTTGGAGGGTTGCAGTCTACTGCCCCCGTGGTGACCGGCCGTTCTGGGGGAGATGTGTGTGGGAGGGGCGTCTTTGGTTGCTAGATTTCTTCTTTATCTATTGTCTCGTTAGAGTTATTTTTGTTCGTAAAAGACAATAAGGTTTTGTGCATATTTGGGTCTACCATGGTTCTCTGCCCTTTCTCCGAAAATTGTTTGCCAGATTTTCACTTGCTAACTAACGTTCCGCAAAATTTTATTTCGCCGAATAATCGTTTGCCAACTTATCATATAATTTTGTTTTATTTCCCAACCTCACAGTTACCAACTGTACGTTTGGTCTGATTTTCACAATGACACTTTTTAAAATGCCAACTTTTTCCCCTGGCATGAAAAGGTAATGCACCGTTCTTGAGAAAAACCAATTATTGTAAACTAACCTCAAAGCATTTTACATTCGCCTAAAAAACGTAGTCGACGTAGCCCCGCTACGCGGGGCTCCTATTTCTGTCTGCAGGGTTTACAGTAACCTAACACGAAGGGAATGTCGGGGTCTTAGTTCGCTTGCTCCACTCGCTCACTAGACCCCGCCATCCCCTTCGAACCTAACCTGTCCGAGTCGGGGTGCCCCAAGTCCAGAGCTCGCTTCACTCGTTCTTGCATACAAAATCTCCTGGTAGCATAAGTAACATTGCCTATTGTACACACATACAATCAGTGGGGCTACATTGGGGATTTTTAGGTTGTTTTAAAAACGGTATGTTTGACAAATGATAAATGTTCCAAACGTTTTGTATCATTATAATAATCAGCTTAACAATAATTCTACCAAATGAAACGTTGTCATACAAAAATTTGCTAATCGTTAGTTGTCAAAGTGAAACATCGGCGAAACGTTGGTTGGCAAGTAAAAATCGGACAAACAATTTTCTGCGAAAAGGCAGGACACCGTCTACCATTTTCTTTTTGTGGGGTAGGTTTTATTGGTTTCGCGTTGTACATATAGGAGATAATATTGTTCGCTTTATTTTTCTTCGGTATCTGTTCGACAATGCCTTCGCTGACTACGGTGGATTGGTGGTCAGGGGATTCTGACAGATTCCGTTTTTGTTTCCGTGTGTCTCCTACGTAGTTCTCATTTTTGGGGTTACCTGGTAATGTTACTATTTTGTCGTATGGAAGTACTACATTTTTCCGAGTTTGCGTTCTCTTTCTACTTCTTCTTGAAGTTCCTTACGCTTCAACAGAACTTTTTTTTTTATTATTATAAATAGGCTCGCGTTTGACCACTATCTCACCTGATGGTAAGCGATGATGTGGTCGACAGTGAAGCACGCTTGCCTAGGAGAAACCTATTCACTCTTGACTTGAAGACCCCCAGATTGTAGCTATCGGGAAACATCTCTTCTTGTGGAAAGTCTTCCTTAATGTTAATGAGTGAGCCCTTCAATGTTCCTTTGTTCTTTATAATTTCAATTTTCCGCCCCATTGTTGTAAATGTTACTAATAAGGGTCTTGCCTTATTCCCTTTTTTGCCAAGTCTTCTCACTAGTTCTATTTCAAATTTCTCGATGTGAATCTCCATGTTGTCTTTTAGGTAACCCAATAATAAATTTTGTAATTCTTTGTATCCATGCTCGGTCTCTTCTACTCCATAGAATATAAGATTTTTCTTTCTAGCCTGTCTTTCTAAGTAGTTTATTGTTTTTTGCTGTTGATTTATTTTTATTTCTAGATTGTTCGTTCTATTTTCCATAATTGTAAATTTTTGATTTATATTGTCGTCTATAGCTTTGGTAATATTTTTTGCATGTTTTTCATTTCCTGTTTTTGGTTGTTTTTTTTTTTTGCAAAAACATGTGTAGATAATATACATAGTATGATGCTTATTATAGATGTCAGAAGGTCTTCTTTGGCTCAACATGTTTGACCATGGCTGGTGTACAAATTTGGTTGAAAGACAATAAAATTACAAACAATAAAAATACATAGAATAATAATAAAAATCAATCAAAGAATAATAAAATTAAATTTTTAAAAAAATATTAGGCAAATAGGCATGCAATTCAAATTAAATAAGTTAGATTCAGTATATTTAGAGAGATTTGTCAGTTAAAAAATCATTCACATTATAATAAGCTTTTTCTGTCAGTATTTTTTTAATGTTTTCTTAAACTGGTCTGTATTAAGTTTTTTTACACCGTTAGGAATATTATTATAAATTATTGGCGCTCTGCATACAACGCTTTTATGCAGAAGCGCTGTTTTAGACGGTTGAACACGAAGTTTACTATTATCCCGACGATTTCGTATTACAATATCCGATATTCGAGGAAACAAATGGGGGTTATTTCTAACAAATAAGGCTATTTTTTAAATATAAAGTGAAGGAAGTGTGAGGATTTTATGCTTTGTAAAAAGTGGCTTACAGCTCTCAGTACTTTGGATACCGAACATGGCACGTATGCATCGCTTTTGCATTTTAAAGGCCATGTCTTTATTAGATGAGTTACCCCAAAAGATAATGCCATATCTGAGGACAGATTCAACAAGTCCATAATAAGCCGAGAGTAACACATTAGTGTTTATAGATGGGGCAAGTTGGTATAACGCATATGCTTGACTACTGATTTTTTTACATAGTGCGCCAATGTGTTCTTTCCAATTTAGTTTATTGTCTATAATTAAGCCTAGAAAACGGGCATTAGATACTTCATTAATAGAGTAATTATTATGAATTAATGATACATTTAATGGATTATGCAATCTTTGTCCAAAGTGCATTATATTTGTTTTTGATAGATTTATTTTTAAATTATTATTATCAAGCCAAGAAATTATAGATGTCAGTGAATTATTTATGTCAGATTTATAATTATTAATGTCCTTACATGCAATTGAAACGGTACTGTCATCAGCAAATAATGTCATAGGTTGCGTCGTTGCCTTTGGCAAGTCGTTGATATAAATAATAAACAACGGCGGCCCTAGCACACTGCCTTGAGGAACACCGTATGTAACGTATTTTTTCACGGACCTGAATGTTTCTTCTTTTTTAGTTTTGGGATTCACTCTAGTTATTTCTGTTATTTGTTGTCGATTCGATAAATAGGATCTAATTAAATCTAAAATATTGCCTCTTATGCCGTATGCCACTTTTCAAATCTGGGGACAGTAAAGATACCAATAACTATAGACCCGTATCCGTGTTGCCGGTTTTCAGCAAGGTGTTTGAAAAGGTGATGCTTAATCAAATGCTCACCCACTTTAACACCAATAAAATCTTACATGAGAAACAGTACGGTTTCACCAAAGGACGTTGTACGACTGACGCCGGTGTCACTTTATTAAAACACATATATACCGCGTGGGAAGAGGCACAAGATGCCATAGGAATCTTCTGTGACCTCTCGAAAGCATTTGATTGCGTAAATCACCAAACATTGCTCTTGAAACTTGAGCATTACGGTTTAGGTAAACTTGCGCTCAGTTTAGTAAGATCGTATTTGAATGATAGACAGCAGCAAGTACAAGTAAATGGTGTAAATTCGATGGGTTTAAAAGTAAAAATGGGTGTACCACAAGGTTCGATATTGGGTCCTTTCCTCTTTTTAGTATATATTAATGACCTACCCCATTTATTTAAAAACCAACCACAAATGGTGTTGTTTGCTGACGATACTTCTTTAATATTTAGGATAAGCAGACGTGCCACAAATCTTGACGACGTAAATAACGCTCTTATGCAGATTCATAAATGGTTTACCGCTAATAATTTAGTATTAAATGGGAAAAAAACTAAGTGCATAAGATTTTCTCTACCAAATGTCAAATGTAGTGACTGTGACATAGTATTGAATCAAGAGAAACTTGAATTTGTCGATGAAACTGTTTTCTTGGGGATCACGCTCGACTCAAGGCTACAATGGGGTCCTCATTTAACATCTCTTGCAGGACGGCTGAGTTCAGCAGCATATGCTGTCAGAAAAATCCGTCAATTTACTGATGTAGATACCGCGAGGATAGTGTATTTTAGTTATTTTCATAGTATTATGTCATACGGTATTTTACTATGGGGACGGGCTGCAGACATCGAGTCTATATTTATTCTGCAGAAAAGAGCTATCAGAGCCATATATAATCTACGTAGGCGCGATTCTCTAAGAGAACTGTTTAAGGAAATTAACATCATGACGGTACCTTGTCAATACATCTATGAAAACATCATGTACGTTAGGAAAAATCTGCATTTATTTAGTAGAAGAGGTGACCGGCACCACTATAATACTAGAAACAGGGACCAACTAGTTCAGCCAGGTTTCAGGTTAGCTAAAGTAGACTCATCTTTCATGGGGTATTGTTTAAAATGTTACAATAAAATACCTCCCCCCATTCTGCAACTGAATGAAACGAAATTTAAATCTTGCATAAAACGCACACTATGTAGGCAAGCATATTATAAGTTGGGGGATTATATTGATGATAAAAATGCTTGGCTCAATGCTGGTCCTGCTCCACAACCATAGGGGCAATCGGGATCATCAGAATTAGAAAGTGAAGTTATTGTGAAAGCTGCAGAAGATTGTAAAAATATATTTGCATTGTATAGATTCAATCTCTTAGTATTATATAATTGCATAGCACATGTGTGAGTACTATGTACTGTAAAGCCACCACTTAATGAGTACCTACATCTTTCATTGACGCGAAATTACCCTGGTGGTTGAGTGAATGTCATGCTCACTTAAATGTCACGCTGATGGTGGCGGGTGTGTCGGGTCGTTTAGTTCCCTTCAAAATGGTTGAGTTGAATGATGGCTGATACATGCGTCATGTTCGTGAACGGGCGCTGTCAGTTGTGACTGGTCATCTCTTAGCTGCCACGGTTTATTTTAATTAATTTATTTTTAATTACTGATTTAATCTTTTACTCTGGACGCTCTTAACTTGCCCGTATTTCTACATTGTTCTCACATATTTGTAATTCTTAACATGAATGATGTAACCAAGATTTTGTAACATATTTTGATTTAAAAGAGTGTCCATGGAGTTTCTTGCCCGTTCTTCTCCATAGAGATCTACGCTACGGAATGGGCAACTACAGTACTTTCATAAGTTATTATGCCTTGTGACTGGGACTGTAGCTTCGCGTTTTATTTTGTTTTTTTTTGACTTTCAAAAGTGCCTGTAATGGTCTAATTGAAATAAATGCTTTGACTTTGACTTTGACTTTATGCGTCAAGTTTACTGATTAATATATTATGATCTACATAATCAAAGGCCTGTGACATATCGCAATAAATGGCACAAACTGGAACTGTTTTGTCAACGTGGACATTTTGGATGAATTCATAAATGGCCATATTTGTGGTTTTATTTTGTCGAAAGCCCTTTTGTTCATTGCACAAAATTTTATTTTTTTCTAGATATGAATTGAGTTCGCCATAGAGATTTTTTTCGAAATTTTTTGAGAATATAGATAATAGTGCAATAGGCCTATAATTCACCATTAACTGTTTGCTATCTTTTTTGAATAAAGGTTTTATAACTGATAGTTTAAGATCTTGTGGGAATATTCCAGTTGTTATCGACAAGTTCATAATGTGACTCAGGAGGTGGCATATATCTTCATTTACTGCTTTAATAATTTTCGTAGAGATACCATCGTATCCTACACTGTTAGTATTTTTAAGATTGTTTATAATTATTTTAATCTGGTAGGGTGAACTTGGTACAAGAAACATTGAATTTAATCGGTTATTTATTAGAGAAGTTACTTTTTCCCCGGTACTCGGAAGGGGATTGACTTTTTCAATAAAATAATTATTAAATGCGTTAGCTATTTCTGTCGGATTATTAATGACATTGTTTTCGTCAATTTTGATGTTATTAATGGTTTCTTTTGGGTCTCGTTTTGTTTATAATCCGCCACGCTGTTTTGCTTTTATTATGAGACGTTATTATTTTATAGTTATTTTGCGCACGTTTTGTAAGTTTTTTTTTTTTTTAATAACTGACATTAATTAAATATTTTGATTTGTTGTCTTTTGTTGAGTTTAATCTGAATTTCCATAGCAAATCCTTTTTTTTTCGACTGCAAATTTTTACACCACGTGATACCCACTTTGGTTTCTGATTGACCTTTATTAAAAATTGTGTTTGTGAAAAACAGAGGTCATAAAAAAGTTTAAAATCAGCTATAAAGCGTTGATAAGCCGTGTTTGGGTTATCAGTGAGGTAAATATCCGAGAAAAAATAGCTCTTAATGCACAATTTAAATTTATCAATATTTTCTTTACTATAATCGCGTTTTGTTGTACGCCAATAATGCAATGTCAGATTTTTTTTAACTGGAACTTTGATTAATTGGGCCGTATGGTCCGACAGACCTAATTCCAAAATTTCAGTTTTACAACCCTTTTTTAAATCATGTGCGAAATTATCTATACAAGTTTGACTGGCGAATCTGGTCGGTTCATGTAAAGCCAATTTTAAATTATAGTTTAACAGTAAGCATTCAAAATCTAATGTTACATTATTGCGATTTAAAACATCTATATTAAAATCACCAGTAATTATTATATTTTTACAATTCAATTTCGTAACATAAGTCAGAAGTTTTTCCAGTTTATGGAAGAACGTATACAATTTATTTTGTTTAGGAACCCTATATATACAAACAATAATAATTTTGTAGTCAAGAAGTTTAGATCGCCTTGAATTTCTTTCAGGACTTTCATAACATTTTCCATGTTTTGGTACTTATAGTGTACTCTAGTGGTGAATAGTGGTACTACAATCTAAGTGCAGACGTTTCCTTGCGCTGTCAAGCTGATGCGCGTACGCAGCTTGTGGCACGTCTAGTCAGTTTTGTTCTTTTTTTTAAAAAAAAAAACGTTGCCCCACACTAGGAATTTCTCCTGTATCGTGGGTGCGTTTACAAACATTTAAACTTATATACACAAACAGCCAGACCCGGAACAACTATCTGTAGGCGATACAAATAATTGTTCCGTGCGGGGATCGAACCCGCGACATGCAGCGCAGCAGTCGATCGCTCGGCCACTGCGCCAACCATGTCGTCAATAGATAGCGTGAAATTCAATAAATATTTGTGTGATGATTAATATTTGCACTTTTATTCGTAGGATAAAATCATAGTAATTTCACAGTCCACTTTTTACTAGTTTCTTTCTTCTTTGCACTAGTATTTCCCGGGGTGGCCTTCTGAGGTGTCGATAGTTTGATTTTCACTTTAATCTGATTTGTAGGTACTAGCACAATATATACAGTTCTTGTTTTGATGAATATCTTTGGGTTATCAGTGAGGTAAATATCCGAGAAAAAATAGCTCTTAATGCAAAAGGGCATTGTCCAAACTTGGCCATTTTTAAACACAATGCTCAACAAAAAAATCATTTACCAATATTTTAAATTCTATTTTAGTAAATATCTGATGCAAATAACTTTGTATCAATTATCACTGTAAAAAAACCTTTTTTTTTTAGTATCTGATTTGATGCTTCACATGAATTGGCGTCGGTTTGGTTTCAGTGTTGCCATACCAGAACTCCATAAAACAACAAATTCAAATCGATTTAAAATACAGAGCAATCCTTCCGCTGTATTTGACATATTCTTCGTTAAATCACGTAATTATAAATGTTAATAAACGATATAAATTAGTTAGGACATATAATGATGATAAAGTGACGTTAAACATTATTTCGGGAGAAGTTTTAACATTTTGATCGATTTCAAATGGATCGATATGTACATATTTTTTTTTATATGGCAACACGATGCTTTAAAATGTTGTATCAATTTGTCAAAATGACAGTTATCATTCGCTTTGTTTCTTTGCATCGTGAATGTTGTTTTTGTGAGCTAAATAGCGACTACTTTGGTTTTTTTAAAATGGATTCCGATTCTTCCCTTCTTGACGACCCCGGCACTTCTATGGACTCCGAACCTAGTATTTACGTTGAACCTGGCACACCTACGGACACTGAACCTCGCCCTAACGATAACCCCGGCTTGAATGTGCATCTGGATCCTGTGTTACCACACGGTGATCTGATGACGAATGAAGAGACAACGCAGCGATGTGTGAATTGTGGAAGCGATTTGTTTCAAAGAAGGAGACACAGTCTCACTTTAATGGATGTGCGGTTAATTGTACAACATTGGATTGCTCCTCGTTTGGTAAGTTTTTATTAAGTACCGTTAAACCTTAATGATTCTGAATAAAAATCAAACGATAAACTAACATTATCTATTTTTTGGTTTGTTTAGATTGAAGATGATAGTTTAGTTTGTCATCCTTGCTGGACTGTGGCTCTCCATCATTCGAGGAGGATAAATGAACCAACAACTAGCGGTGCTCATCGTCGAAGTATCTGTGTCATCTGTGGATGTTCTTTGTTACGGACAAGATCTCATAGGCTGCATACTGAGACGGAAAGAGAATCTCGTATTCGAAATATGGTGATGGAACAGATTACACCTCGTCAAGTAAGTATTTTAAATAAGTATTGAGTGCATTTGTAAAATGCAATATAATGTAAATTATTTAGCACCACAGTTTTGTTACAATAAAGCGTGAATGCTGGAACAGAATAAACAAGCTTATACATATATATGTATATTGGCACTCCGGGGCTGTCCCTACAGCAGTATTTGAACATAGTTTGGTATAATATGTGTATTTCACGCCTTGGTTTTGTGTTTATAAATATGAAATCTAAGTACATCTTTTAATCAGTTTATTTTATTGTTTCTGATATTTATTTATTTTGTTATAGTTGCATGGATCTGATCAACTCTGTCATACCTGCTGGCAACGAGTAGATCGAGCTGCTGTCCATTCCACTGAGGCTGAAATACAGGGTGAAATATCTGTCAACTTGCCATTGTATACCAGAGCATCAAGCACTCAAAGGTGCTGTTTTTATCCTGATTGCAATTCCACCCAAAGGCTAGCTGTGCCTAAATGGCTAAGGGTAAAGTTATTTATTGATTATAAATTCTATGTGCCACAGAACTGTAGGATTTGCTCATTACATTTATATAGTAATAATTGGGAAATTCTAGCTGATATCCAGTCACCCATTCATAGTTTTAATGTAGAACACATACAAGATTTTGCTTCATTTGTAGAAGAGCGACAGTTAATTCTGGATTTTTCTAATATAGAAACTATGTCAGATGAACTTTTACATTATTGGGTTGGGTTGAGCAAAGAGCAATTTGGACTACTATATTTAGAATTGCCAGGAATTCAAAACATTCGCCAAGCTAAATTAGCGCTTGCTGCCTATCTAATTAAATTGCGAACGGGTGATAGTGATCAAAGGATCTCAACACTTTTAAATACACCTCGGACCACATTAATGAGGTTAATGGGTCAAGCTCGAGATATAATAGAGCAAGTATTTGTTCCAAACAACTTAGGGATCAGTCATATAAGCAGAACACAAATCTCTGAAAGGAATTTATTAATACCTAATGGTTTATTTGGAGGTGATAATAGGCAACCAATTATTTTAAGTGACGGAACATATTTATATGTACAAAAATCATCTAATTATATGTACCAAAAAGATACATATTCTTTGCACAAGTATAGGAACTTGATGAAGCCTTTACTTATGGTTTGTTGTGATGGATACATTATAGATGTATTGGGACATCAGATGCTAATGTAATAATAAATGAATTTAATGAAGAAACAAAACCACTAAGGAGGTATTTCCAAGCAGGTGATGTTTTTATACTGGATAGAGGCTTTAGAGATTCTGTGCCATTGCTGAGAGAATGTAATTATTCAATTCATATGCCTGCATCCTTACAACAAGGTGAAACTCAATTGTCAACCCTTGCTGCTAATAAGTCGAGAGCTGTCACGGTTTGTAGGTGGGTGGTTGAAGCTGTAAATGGCATATTTAAACAATCATACAAATTGCTTAGGCACGAATTTTTTAATCGTGCATCAAGACATGCAATGACAGACTTTCGCATAGCAGCAGCTCTGATAAATAGGTTTCACCAAAGAATTAGAGACAGAGAGGATGCAGGACAAATTCTAGAAATAATAAATCAAAATATGCATATTAATAATTCTCTTGCTGATTTTGTAAATCAAAATAATTTAAATAGACGGCGAACAGATTTCCTCTCAATAAATGTAAACATACATAATGTATCCTTTCCGAGGCTGGAATATAGTGACTTAATTCTAATTGCATGTGGAACATACCAATTGAAACAAGCGCGTTCTTACTATGGTGAACACATAAGAGGCGACGGTTCCTATACTATTGAGCTGTGCAGAAATACAGCCAGCAACCTACTGGAAGGTTTCCCGCTCCCTTCGGTCAACTGCAGTTTATTGCGTGGGAAAATACAGAGCAGACACATAAGCAGAAAAACATATTTTGTTTATATATTATATGATAATAACACTGGAGGGAGGGGTGCAATAAAACAATATTGCTGCAACTGTATGGTGGGCCGTAGGACAGTAGGTTGCTGTGCTCACATTATGACCATTATTTGGTTTTTAAGTTGGGCAAGGTATCAGGAACATATTAATCCACCTGCCCAGTTCCTTGACCATATTCTTTTGACATATGAATCTGATTAATAAAAATAATTAAAAAAAAGCAAGTTTTATTTCATACATAACCTTATTTTACAAATGTAAAAAAAAACCTAAATATACAAACTGATACAAAACTAAGTTTATATCCTCATTCTTACTGATATGACCTATTAAATCAATCACATATTATTAGCTGAACTGTTTGTTTATGAGTGGCCAAAGTCCTATACAAATTGGACAATGCCCTTTAAATTTATCAATATTTTCTTTACTATAATCGCGTTTTGTTGTACGCCAATAATGCAATGTCAGATTTTTTTTAACTGGAACTTTGATTAATTGGGCCGTATGGTCCGACAGACCTAATTCCAAAATTTCAGTTTTACAACCCTTTTTAACCGACTTCTAAAAAAGGAGGAGGTTCTCAATTCGGATGTTTGTATTTTTTTATTTTTTTTTTATATTTGTTCGCGCATTACTCCGTCGTTTGCCAACCGATTTGGAAAATTCTTTATTTGTTGGAAAGGGTATACTTCCCAAATGGTCCCATAGTCACCAAGTCGGGATCTGATGATGGAATCTTGGCGAAATCGAGGGAACTCTTTAAATTTTATAGGAAAACGTACAGTGAAATCACTGTGTCACTGGTATTTTCCACAACAAGTGAAGCATTTGCGTCCAATAAGAACCATTCTACCATCAGATCTGATGATGAATCCAAGAGACAGGCTTCGGAACTCCATAACAAGGCAATGAATCTTAGCTGTGTCTGGGCTTGTTGGAATTGTAACGGTATGCACTTTCCAGGTGTATACACCAATTACGCTGAGATTTATGATCCGATTTACGTGATTCTTCTTTAGTTTGATGTGGAATACCTGCCATTTGGTCCCATAAAAAAAAATTAATATAGTTTAGCCATATAGTTTTCATTTTATTAAAATTTTTGTTATATGTAAATTTTTCACGTATGTACACCGATTTCTCCGTGATTACTGGACCGATTTAGATGATTTTTCATTCATTTGGTAGAGAAGCTTGCCCGGTGGAGCCATATGAATTTTATTATATAATATACATCGCTAGACTCCACAAAAGGTCCGTGACCTGACGGCATCCCACCCTCATTTTTCAAACGTGTTGCTGATCACCTGTGTGATCCTTTGCATTTGCTGTTCAACAAATGTATTAACGACGGTGTTTTTCCAGATGTATGGAAACTAGCACATTTGACTCCAGTCTTCAAAAAGGGATCCAAGAATGACGTGGAGAATTACCGCCCAATATCGATTCTGTCCACCTTGTCGAAGCTTTTTGAGAAGTTAATTTATAACGAAATATATCCCACTTTACACAAGTCCATAATTAAACAACAACACGGTTTTGTCCGGCAACGATCCACCTACACAAAGGACATCGGCAGAAATGTATGGGAGTTTCGTACCGCATATTTTTGTTATTGTTTCGTAATAGAATTTATACCACTTATTAAGGCAACTAAGCCATTTATTATCATGTAAGTGTACTATTTTTAAAACATGGGATTCATTTATAATATCAATAAAAAGATTTGAATAAATAAAACGTAATACAATCGGAAACTAAACGCAGTTTTGGTTTTAGAAGTTGCCATATGCAAATTAACACAAAAATCGAAACAATAATTAACAATTTAGAAATATAAATAACATTAAATATAATTAAACACTTAAATGTTATACCTAAGAATGCATAATTGTAGCGTTAAATTATAATAGTTAACGATTTAATGATAAAAAAGTTTTTCGTCATCTTAATATATTTTTTGTTCATATGGCAATTATTTATTGACAGCTAAAGAAAATCTGTCATGTATTGCTTGTCAACATTTGAATGACTTTTATGGACCAATAATATTGTTCTTTGCTGTTGTTTTGGATTGTGGCTTTTGACTACGTCTGAGCAATTTAGCGAATTATCTGGCCGTTTTTACGTTGAGTTGGGCATCTGCTCCTCCGTACTCGGTCTCTTAATACTAGTTTCACGAAAGGACGCTATAATATCTGTGCTGTGTGTGCACGTGCTTCGATTAAAATGACGAGCTTGCAATGTAATCATTGCAACATTCGCTTGTCCCGATTAAGGAGGCACGCTTTATCCGATGAGAGCGAAGATCTTGTCAATACTATTCGACTGTGGACATATCCTAGAGATGTAAGTAGTTTACGAAAAACATTCAACTTAATATGAGTGGGCCGTGGACGAACTCTGTGATAAGTTTTACGTGTTGAAAAGTAGTCCTTATCATTTAAACCATACCATACTACTAAAATATGTATGTCTGCTAAAACCAATCTTAATGATATTCGAAAAACTAACGAAGACGGTTATGTGTATGTGAGTATATAACATATAAATTGTTATTTACATGAGTATCTTACTTGGAGTGTTTGAATTGGTATTACTCTGATGGTATGACAGCTGAAACGGAAAGTAAATAAAATAATGTTGAACAGTAATCACTTACATCATATATTTTTTCTAGATAACACCTACTGATCATGTTTGCTATGAATGCGAGGTTTTCTTTATTTATATTTTATTATTTTAGCTTTGTTCTGAAGATGAAGCTTGTATGCCATGTTGGCTACGAGCTACAAGAACTAGGTTTGCTCCACCTGTTGAAGACGTTCAACCCCTTCACCTGATCATGTGGATGGTGATCATTCTGTTTTGATGTGTACTGATTGTGGTCAGTCTGTCCACCACAATATCAGATGAAGAGTGGAATCCTGACAACATTGCCCGTTTGTTGCGGCACCAGCAGGTACATAAATATGATATAATATATTTATAGTAACTAGCTTATTAACACTTGCCATGCAAATGGCATTACTCTTATATGTTATTAACTCTGGGATACTCATGAGTTTGGCTCCACTAACAACAAAAGGAGGGTTCCTTCCATTGTCAAATGAGCCTTTTTCCTCTACTCCAATGAGCAATAAACTTATTCACTCATAGTAACACAACATAGCTATTTGGTAAAGGTTTTCTATAATTTGAAGGAAACCAATTATTGTCAAATTCAATCAGGAATCTTGCTGTGTCCTTCCTCTTATTTCTTTTATGCTTGAACATGTTGGGCGCACATTATGTCCATCGAACTTCAGTGTTTAATTTGTATATATCAATGCTATTTTTGCAATGCTTATCTCATGAAGGGAATTATTTACAGATGTCATCCATGATTGAAGTTTGTGGAGTTTGCTGGGTCCAAGCTCGAGATTTGAGCTTACATGTTCCAGAAGATCCACAAGAAAGACCTGAGCATGTTGTGTTGCCCAGTATAAGAAGAGCAGCTGAAACACCAACGCATTTCATTTTCCAAGAATGCATGGAACCAGAGCTAAATGTTGTGCCCTAAGAAACCAGGCAAGAAGTATTAATTAGGTATCAATATTATATGCGGTGCTCGTATTTGTTCTCTGCATAGACAGGAGGCAAGTTATGGAAGCCTCTATACTTCACACATAGAAGAGATTATTTTTGTATTAATGGAAGGCCCTATTAACATCTCTTATGAGGACATTCAAAACAACCTGAAAACCAACCAACCTACCGTCTCCCCGGACGGTAGGCATTTTTCACCAAAAAAAAGAAACAAACAGAGGCAGTCATAAGGACTGCCGACAGAAGTGAAAGCTCAAAACAATGGAATTACTGAGTACCTTTTTTTTACATTGATCACCCATCCGCACAACGGACTTGGCAGCCGTTGCTTAACCTTAATCACCCATCCACGGACAGACCTTAGCTGCTGTTGTTTAACCTTGATCACCCATCCACATACTGACTTGGCCAACCGTTGCATTACCTTGAACACCCATGCACATACTGACCTCGGCTACCGTTGCTTAACCTCGATCACCCATCCACATACTGACCTAGTCAACAGTCGATTAAACCTTGATCACCCATCCACCCACTGACCTGGCCAGCCGTTGCTTTACCTTGATCACCCATCCACATACTGACCTGGCCAACCTTTGCTTTAACTTGATCACCCATCCACATACTGACCTAGTCAACCGTCGCTTAACCTTGATCACCCATCCACATACTGACCTGGCCAACCATTGCTTTACCTTGATCACCCATCCACATACTGACTTAGTCAACCGTCTGGGGTGATCAAGGTAAAGCAACGGTTGCCAAGACCGGTTTGTGGATGGTTGCCAAGGTCAGTATGTGGATGGGTGATTAAGGTTAAGCAACGGCTGCCAAGACCGGTTTGTGGATGGGTGATCGAGGTAAAGCAACGGTTGCCAAGGTCAGTATGTGGATGGGTGATCAGTCTGTGGATTGGCCTTTGCCTCAAGCAGCAATCCACATACTGACCTCGGCTACCGTTGCTTTACCTTGACAAGATTATAACTGACCGATAAAAAACTCAATGACAAATGTCATTAAGTACTACATCATAAAGTTCAAATTCCTTCGTAACCTAATATCAATCCGTTCGATCAGGATCAGGACCAGCATCACGTGACAGTTGACGCGAGTTTAACAATTTTTACCCATCACAAAAGTGCACAACGCCGCTAAAGAAGTTTTCACTTCAAAAACATGCATTTATACTACAGGCAATATTTGCCAGCCACTAACAGACTTGTTGGAAGGATATCTCTGCAGCAAGGATTACAATACAGCGTGACGACACGGAGGTAGCAGTCGTCTTCACCTATGCCTGAGGCCGAGGAGCCACCGCCTCATGACCTCGTCCGCCCCGTAAGACATTGCGAGAGCTTGGGGCTGGAGATTGTCATAGATTGCACCATACAGGGAAAAGTACTTCGGTAACCTAGGTAATCTCCGCGTGATCGTCAGCATCACCAAGGAACTGCTGGCCTTTCTCGGGGAACTAGGGTGGACCGGATAATGTACCCGTAAGCTCGTATTTTGCGTACGGGTACGCAAAATACGAGCTTTAAACTTGGAGTTACGGAAACCACTCCCAATCCAGTACAATATAAGAATCGATTAATTATTAATAAAATAAATGTACTTAAAAAAAAACAAAGTGTTTATTTATTGACCTACACTCAAAACCCCCAATCTTCATCATTATCAAACTGTTGCACTTCGTTGCTGGAAGGTACGATCTTACAACTTAATGGTAAGTAAAAAAAACTACTAAGTGACAAGCAATCTAAAATATCTATTTACCAAGGTTTTGTAACAATATACTGATTTTAAAGAGTGTCCATGGAGTTTCTAGCCCGTTCTTCTCCATAAAGATCTAGATACACTTTGAAATGGGCAACTAGGTACAGTACTTTCAGATTTTATGCCTTGTGCCTGCAACTGTAGCTACATTCAATTGTTGTATGTAGTTCAAAAGTGCCTGTAACTGGCTTACTTGAAATAAATGCTTTGATTTTGGATCAAAGTGGTTACCTACCAATTTGATAAAACATACATAACAAAGATAATGCAAAAAAATAAAAATGGTAATAACTTTTACGTCCCAAGTTATAAAAATCTAAGAATATAAAAAAAGGCTTTTCCATCAAAATAACTACGAATTAAAACAAGAAATTGTTAACACAAAAAATGGGTTTTATTAACACTATTTGCTTGGATCTTTCTTGTGATTCTTCTGGAACATGTAAGCTTAAATCTCGAGCATGGACCCAGCAAACTCCACAAACTTCATTCATGGATGACATCTGTAAATAATTCACTTCATAAGATGGCCATAAATATCAAAGTAGCTTTGATACATACATGTTCACGCAAAAAGAAATAAGAAGTAAGACACAGCGAGATTCCTGATTGAATTTGACAATAATTGGTTTCCTTCGAATTATAGAAAACCTTTACCAAATAGCTATGTTGTGTTACTATGAGTGAATAAGTTTATTGCTCATAGAGGAAAAAAGCTCATTTGACAATGGAAGGACCCTCCTTTTGTTGTTAGTAGCCAACCTCATGAGTGTCCCAGAGTTAATAACATATAAGATTAATGCCATTTGCATGGCAAGTGTTAATAAGCTAGTTACTATAAATATATTATATCATATTTATGTACCTGCTGGTGACCGAACAAACGGGCAATGTTGTCAGGATTCCAATCTTCATCTGATATTGTGGTGGACAGACTGACCACAATCAGTACACATCAAAACAGAATAATCACCATCCACATGATCAGGTGAAGGGGTTGAATGTCTTCAACAGGTGGAGCAAACCTAGTTCTTGTTGCTCTTAGCCAACATGGCACACAGGTTTCATCTTCAGAACGAAGCTAAAATAATAAAATATAAATAAAGAAAAGCTCGCATTCAAACATGCTTGTAATAGTGTGTGAAATAGCGGGAAATAATTTATTTTGTTTCTTATTTTAAATCAAATAAAGATAATTATTAATAGTTACAGTAGGTACATGATTTTAATACCTCTCATGGTTGGATCCAAGTAGAAACTACATTAGCCACTGTTTGTCCTTCTTCATTTGCCCCGTCAATCAAAATCCTGCGTCAACTAATTCTTAGTATAAATCTTCCGCATACAACACAAACACTTTGATGGCCAACTCGTCTTCTCGGCACATTATCAGATGAATGTGGATGAGAAGCTAGCTGCCAGCATTCATGGCAAATATGATCAGTAGCTGTTGTTTAGAAAAAATATAATAAGTTATTATTTTATTTACTTTCTGTTTCAGCTGTCATACCATCAGAGTAATACCAATTCAAAAGCTGTTAGACAAACCAAGTATGATACATGTAAATAACAATTTGTATGTTATACATACTAACATACACATAACCGTCTTTGTTAGTTTTTCGAATAGTAGTAAGATTAGTTTTAGCAGACATACATATTTTAGTGGTATGGTGTGGTTTAAATGATAAGGACTACTTTTCAACACGTAAAACTTATCACAGAGTTCGTCCACGGCCCACTCATATTAAGTTGAATGTTTTTCGTAAACTACTTACATCTCTAGGATATGTCCACGGTCGAATAGTATTGACAAGATCTTCGCTCTCATCGGATAAAGCGTGCCCTCTTAATCTGGACTCGTCATCTTAATCGAAGCACGTACACACTCAGCACAGTTAAAAAAGCGTCCTTTCGCGAAACTAGTACTATTAGACAGAGTATGGAGGAGTAGATGCTCAACTCAACGTAAAATTGCTCAGACGTAGGTAGTCAAAAGCCACAATCCAAAACAACAGCAAAGAACTGAACTGAAAGTCGAAAGAGACATTCAAATTGCATTCAAATGTTGATAAGAAATAATGACAGATTTTCTTTACCTGTCAATAAATAATTGCCATATGAACAAAAAAAAGATTTATAACGAAAATCATCCCAATCATTAATCCGTTAACTGTTATGATTTTATGCAACAATTATGCATTTTTAGGTGTAATATTTAAATGTTTAATTATATTTAATGTCATTTATCTTTCTAAACAATTAATTATTGTTTCGATATTTGTGTTATTTTGCATATGGCAACTTCTAAAAACTGCGTTTAGTTTACGATTGTATTACGTTTAATTATTCAAATCTTTTTATTGATATTATTAATGAATCCCAACTTCTAAAAATAATACACTTACATGAAAATAAATGGCTTAGTTGCCTTAATAAGTGGTATAAATTCTATTACAAAACAACAACAAAAATATGCGGTACGATAAATGCCGTTGTCCTTTAGTAATTTTTGTTAGTAATATTTTTGAAAACATGGATAATCGTTTTCAAACTGACGCTGTATACACAGACTTCCAGAAGGCTTTTGACAGGGTGGATCACGAATTGCTATTACAAAAAAATGCTTTTAATGGTATTCGCGGAAATTTGCTGCGTTGGTTCATTTCTTATGTAACAAACCGTACTCAAAAAGTTGTGGTTAATGGCTACCAATCTGAGCTAATTTCAGTCACGTCCGGAGTCCCGCAGGGATCAATTTTAGGCCCTTTTTTGTTTCTTTTATTTATAAACGACATAATTGCTTGTTTCAAACATTCCAACTTTCTACTTTACGCGGATGATTTAAAAATGTATAAAACTATAAAAAGTATTGAAGACTGTTTATTACTTCAAAGAGACTTAGATCGACTTTCTCTTAATTGTGCCACAAATAAACTCCTACTGAGCTTACCCAAATGCAACGCTATAACTTTTACAAAAAATAAAAAACAACATATATATAACTATTATTTATCGAACACAAAACTAAATAGAGTGCAATCACTGCGGGACCTCGGGGTGGTAATGGACTCAAAACTTCATTTTAACACACATATCGATACTATTATCAACAACGCGCTCAGAATGTACGGTTTTGTTATGCGCAACACTAGAGACTTTAGACGCCCATCAACTTACTTATATTTGTTTATATCTCTAGTTAGGCCTTGTCTGGAAATTGCAACTGTGGTATGGAACCCCTACTATAAAAAATATATTGACTCAATCGAAATAGTACAAAGAAAGTTCCTGCGAGCCATGCATTGGAGATGTAGTCATAGTCAAGGTTCGTATGATGTAATGCTAAATGATTACAACCTGCTTTCTTTAGAATCCAGAAGACTGCTTCTTGGAACAATGTTTCTTCATAGTGTTGTCCACAACAAATATGATTGCACTGAAATATCCAATAAACTATGTTACCTCGTTCCGAGAACAGTAGTGCGTAGACGAGCGCGCCCATACCGTTTACTGTCTACAAATACCAGCCAAGTATGCCACTCTAATGCTGGTTCTCGCGCTCCTCTGCGTCAACTTGTGGATTCTTACAACAATAAATTTGAGAGCATTGATATATTTAACCTTTCCGCTAGCAAATTTAAGGAGTTTGTAGTCGAACAAATACTAGCTTCGTAATTTTGTTCTCTTTTATTTGTTAAGTTTTTTTTTTTTCTTCTTTATAAACTGAACGTCCGTAATCACTGTTATTATATTATATTTTTAATATGTTTTACTCACGTAGCATTAATCATAAGCTAGTGATCAGTGTATAATGGTGTTGGTTGTGCAATAAGTGCTATTATTTTAAGTTTAAATATCATGTAAAACATATGATTGTACAACCGTTTTTCATCCCTAATAAATAAATAAATAAATTATCTTTGCTTAGGTGCTTTTTGAGTCATCCTCTTTATTATGCATTTTGTCCTTTGTCGTATGTATGGACGATGTGCTGATGTCTAGTTACAATGTAAAAATTATACTTGACTAGGATTATAGTGAGATAGGTACCACAACTGAAAAGGCTTAAATAAAAACTTTTTTACAAAAAAAAAAAAAAAACCGACTTCCATAAAACACTAAAAAGTGGCAAATAATTTTAGTTTCGGAAGTCGGTGGCAAAAAAGTAAATGAAACAAACAAGTCACCGACTTTTTGTAAAAAAAAATTTTAAATCATGTGCGAAATTATCTATACAAGTTTGACTGGCGAATCTGGTCGGTTCATGTAAAGCCAATTTTAAATTATAGTTTAACAGTAAGCATTCAAAATCTAATGTTACATTATTGCGATTTAAAACATCTATATTAAAATCACCAGTAATTATTATATTTTTACAATTCAATTTCGTAACATAAGTCAGAAGTTTTTCCAGTTTATGGAAGAACGTATACAAGTTATTTTGTTTAGGAACCCTATATATACAAACAATAATAATTTTGTAGTCAAGAAGTTTAGATCGCCTTGAATTTCTTTCAAGACTTTCATAACATTTTCCATGTTTTGGTACTTATAGTGTACTCTAGTGGTGAATAGTGGTACTACAATCTAAGTGCAGACGTTTCCTTGTGCTGTCAAGCTGATGCGCGTACGCAGCTTGTGGCACGTCTAGTCAGTTTTGTTCTTTTTTTTTTAAAAAAAAACGTTGCCCCACACTAGGAATTTCTCCTGTATCGTGGGTGCGTTTACAAACATTTAAACTTACATACACAAACAGCCAGACCCGGAACAACTATCTGTAGGCGATACAAATATTTGTTCCGTGCGGGGATCGAACCCGCGACATGCAGCGCAGCAGTCGATCGTTCAGCCACTGCGCCAACCATGTCGTCAATAGATGGCGCGAAATTCAATAAATATTTGTGTGATGATTAATATTTGCACTTTTATTCGTAGGATAAAATCATAGTAATTTCACAGTCCACTTTTTACTAGTTTCTTTCTTCTTTGCACTAGTATTTCCCGGGGTGGCCTTCTGAGGTGTCGATAGTTTGATTTTCACTTTAATCTGATTTGTAGGTACTAGCACAATATATACAGTTCTTGTTTTGATGAATATCTTGTCTATTTAGTGCACTGATCTTTGAAAATTTATAATGTTCACTGTTGTTTAAGTTTTTAGCACTGAGTTTTGCACTTATATTGTGTTATTATTCACTTTGTATATTTTTTACTTGAAAAATACTACGGAGCCAAAGTAAACACGAGCACAGTAGCGCCACCGATTCGTTGACGTTGCCGCTCTAAGTACCTTTTAACGATAGTGTAGCACAACAAATGACGACGTTGGTAGTCTGTTAGCGCGCTGCCCGTACTTGCTACGGACGTAAATGGTGTGTGTGGGTCTGCAAGACCCGGTAGCGACTAAATACGTAAGTGATTTTTGCATAATAATATTTTTATTACTACTTATTTCCTGTTTCTTTATTTTATTTCATAGAAAATGGCAACCAATACGGTTTTAATTCTAAATTACTATTACAAACATTCCACAGCACATCAAAAACCGTATCTGAAATATAATACCAAAAGTAGAACTAACGCATTCAACAGGAAAGTCAGCGAAAAGCTGAAATCCACCACGTCTTCGCTTCACCTGGAGGCCATCCCCGACCACATTGTCTCAGTCGCAGACACGACGGCCGCCATCAACTCGTTTACAGAACACGTGCAATCCTTACTAAAGGATTGCTCACGGGAAGTTCCAGCAATTATCGATCAACGCTGGATTCTACCCGCTACGTGAACTGATAACCGAGAAGAACGCGGCCATCCGTGTCTACAGCAACTTTCCCTGCGACGCGAACAAAGCTTACATGCGTTACTTACAGCGTGCTGTAAAGAAGCGCACTAGTGAGCATCGTTCAGATCAATGGGACAAGACGCTTAGCGAGCTCGAGCCTACCCACCTAGCCTTCTGGCGGCTGCAACGCAAGTTGCGTTCCACCGAAGAGGCTTCGATGCCTCCCCTCACCCGACCCGATAAGAGCGTCGCATTCGAAGACTCTGAGAAGGCCGAATGCTTAGCTGACAGCCTGGAGTCCCAGAGCTCCCCCAGCTCTCAACCAGTAGACAAGCGACATCTCGAAGAGGTGAACGCATTCGTCGAACGTAGAGCCGCCCTCCCCCCCGTAGAAGACCCTGATGATCCTCTGCCTCCGGTCACAGCTGACTAAGTAACCGCGCGAAGTAAGTAACCGCGGAAAGCACCCGGCTCCGATGGAATCACCAATAGGGTGTGTTGATGACCACGGCGCCATCTAACCAACGCGGCAGCAACACTTAGCGCGGGTGGCGGGACGAGGCGGGGAGGGGCAGGCACGGACCTCGCGAGGACAGCGGCGCGCGCGCATTCCTTGATTTTGTGACGCGACGACGACTACATCATCATAACGATTGTAAAAATTCAAAATTTTCAATTAGTCAATACACGTTATATTACGAGCTTATCTGGGTTTAATTTGAAGACCACAACGACGACGACCTGAACCAGAAATCCCAAACATAAATTGGACCTCCGAGCCGAACATTCTTCTGAAACAGCCCCCTGGATTCCTGGTACTGGAGCCTAGATCAACACCTGGAGCAACGGCAGCAACGTGCAACGGTCAGGTCAATCAATCCATTTTGCTACCCAAACCCAGAACTCAGTACAATTTGTGCTAATATCGTTGTTTTCTCGCAAAATTCCAGTGTACGGTGGTCAATTCTGCCGTCCTTTCACTAAAAAGCCGTTAAGCCCAAAAAGTAGTTTTCGAGATAATGGCAAAAAAGGTGCGAATCGTTGCTTCTTAAAAACTATGATACTTAGGTTAATGATTGTTGGACACATCGATTGGTATTTCTTTCTGCTTGTCGTTAAGAATTATGTCTGTCCAGAAACTCCTATTACTTACTTTTAAAATTAATTTTTGTTTTTTAGTTAAGGATATAATTTCGTTATTACACCTTATTTCTGTACTAAAAGGCCGTTAACTATACCTTAGCGGCTTTTTAGTGAAGTAATTTATTAAAAATTTTAACGTTCATAATATTTGCTAATATTTTTGCAGAAATACTTAACAAAAAAGTTGTTAGGTGATCTTAACTGCTTTATAGCCATGGAATTCGCTCAGATTAAAGTAACAATAACTTTCCTTATGAGAGGTTACGGGGTTTTAGCTGCTTTTAAGCTAATTATGCCAATTTTATATGGAAGTTTTGTAAAATCTTACCAAACTTACTTAACTAAAAGGTAGTAGTATTTCATTTGTAGGTTAACGTCTTTTTAGTTTAGCAATAATAAGGAAAATGTGAAATTTATTGACAAGTTCTTGTTAAAATCTGAAATATGAATCAAAATTTTAAAGGTAAATGCAAAGTTAGTTTAAATAAATATACATTAATAAAGCGTTATTTTTATGCCCACGCTGCCGCATACTTTAAAAGTACCTCTAATAAAATAAGCGCATTACAAACTAAGAACAAACGCGACCGATCAAAGTGTTACTCTAATCGTGGAATTGAGCGAAAATCCATCTCAACCAATTCAGAATCAATCCTTCCAGAGACCCACTTTGGTTTTCGTCTTGGAAGCGGAACTTTTGAAGGTATATTCTCTATTCGCCAGCTTCAAGTGTAAAGAAAAGGACAAAGTCGACTTCTGTTGATACCTCTGTTTTGTCGATCTTGATAAATCTTTTGATAGTATTTCCCGAGAAGCTGTTATAAAACAAGAATGTTCTGAAAACTTGGTAATGATAAAACTACTCATGGATGACGATTTTTTGTCTTAAGATGCAAACTATATATATGCAAGGAGGTACCTACTTGTGTTTACACTCTTTGCTGTCGTTATTCAGGAAACTTTAAAACGTTCTTCAGAAGGCCTTTAAATTCGTTTCCTTACTGGTATTAGCCACACGAAAAACCCGCTCTTATACCGGCAATACAAAGATTATCTAAGTACGTTAATCACCTGTGCTTCCTGGCGGACACTTACAAGGAGTGTGCAAGAGCGCAACTCTGAAAGCGAGCCAAAGTCCTTAGCATAAAAGCCTGGTTGAGGAAACGCCAACTAAGTTTGGGTACGTCTCAAAAATTTACGATGTCTCTCATCGTACCTTTAAGCTTCAAGCATGTTCAGAATTCTTCCAATTACTAAAGGCTAGCCATTTTTTTCTGCTTCTCGAGTGCAAGGTGGAACAGCTCAGCAGCAGCTCCTGATTACGGTCCATTCGAAAATGTTTATAAGTCAAAACTTTGTTTCTCCGACCGACATTACGATTCTTTACTAGTTTTCCCACTTCTGGTGCCGAAAAACTTGTTCGAGGTTAGCAACCCTTGTTCGATTAACGGTCTTCATGACTGGGGGTTTCTTTTCGTCTTAAGATTTCGTTATGTATGACTTTCTTCGTCTAACTTTCACTTTCAAAGTTAAAAATAGATACTTACTAAAAAAATGTGGGTATGAAATGGACCTTAATTTCGACGTTATGAGCAGCGGCAAGTTGCATTAAAAGTGATGACCTTAAAGCTAGACCACCAACAGCTATAACTTACAATGTCTTCAATGGTTTTCTGACATGTCCGCTTTGAACTCGTAGTTTTTCGCCCAAAGTTAGATATGCTAATAACTTGAGAGCACATAAAATAGCATCACACCAAAACACCTACAAAAACGTCGAACAAAGTCGCTGTGGCCGAAATCGGCTGGACGGCCTCATCATCAATTCACAGTCAGTATGCTATAGTATATATAATTAGAGTATTATATTGATGATTTAGGATGTTTATTCATCCATCACACCTCAACGTCTGATCAGATTTCATAGAAATTCGGCACATTAGTAGAAAATGATCTGGAATAAGACATAGAATACCGAACCGTAAACACAGCGCAAGAGTCGGAAAACTGCCTTTTAGCTAAGTAATGCTGCTTAACTGCTTTGTAGCTAAGCATAATTTACAACCAAAGTATTAAATACTTAACTAAAACGCCGTTACGGGCGGATAACTGCATCTAATCTAGCTTTTCAAAACGTGTGCATAAGAAAATACTGAATTACAAAGTAGTTATAGTCCCTTAGCGTCTTTATAGTCAAGAAAAATCAGATAACGTATTTGTAGTTAAGTAAAAGACCAGAAAATAATGGACAGATCCGGCAGTTAAGGTATTTTAACGTACATTTAGCGAAGAAATGTGGGTTAGACGCTTTCAAGTGATGGAATCGTCACAAATTCTGTTACTTAACGGCCTACACTTTTTTTATATCTCTGGAACTGTTCACATTATAAAAATCTTTCTTAGACAGAAAGATAGAGAATTTTGAACTCTATCAGGTAGCATCAAAAAGTGAAAATTGACCATTTGAGGGTTAACGGCTTTTTAGTGATAGGACGGCAGAATTGTGCGTCTACCTACATCGGACTCAAACGCAGCCGCGTACCGGTTAACTGTAAGTACTTGATTCTATTCTCTTGCAAGCCACCAATATGAATAATAACAAAAGACATTCAATAGTAGAAATAGAAACTAGTGAAGACATTATTCGCGATTTAATTAAGAAAAGAGGTATCGTTAAACGAAAATTAACTTTGTTTTCAAAATACATTCCCTCATTGGATGATTCGCAAATAACGGACACTCAGAAAGCCGAATTAGAAGAGCGTTATCAATCTTTTAAATTATTAATCGATCACTTTTCTATTATACAAGATGACTTAGACTCTTATGTGTCAGATAGTGATCTGGATAGGGAATTGCTAGAGAGAGAAACGTTTCAAAATCAGTTTTATGGTATTGTGGGCAAGGCTAAATGTATTCTTAAGGATAATTTCAAGCAAGATTCTGTGGGTCAAAGTCGAACTTCTAACTATATGAAGTTACCCACAATTTCATTACCTAAATTCGACGGTTCTTATGATCAATGGCTCGAGTTTCGCGACACTTACTTATCTATGATACACAATAGTGACCATCTAGATAATGTTCAGAAATTCCACTACCTACGTTCAGTTCTTACAGGTGATGCGTTACAAGTAGTAAAAGCACTCGAGTTTTCATCTGACAATTATTTAGTTGCTTGGAGTCTCCTAGAGAATAGGTTTAATAATGACAATTTGCTAGTTAGTAATCACGTTAAAGCATTATTCTATGCGCAATCAATGAACAAAGAATCAGCTGCTCAAATTCGTAAGCTCATAGATACAGTTTTGAGAAACATTCGGGCGTTAAAAACGTTAGGAGAACCTACCGATACGAGGGATACATTAATTATCCATATAATTACTTCGAAGTTAGATTCTCTAACCGATCGCGAGTGGGAAAGTCACAAAAGTACCCTCCCAAAAGTAGGAAAATTAAAACTGTCTGAACTGATGAAGTTCCTCACGGATCGTGCTGATTTCTTAGAATCTATTAGGCCTCAAAGCAAACAATCGTCGGACACGCACACAAACACAAAGAAACAGTCGGTGACAAAATCACACAGTCATGTTATAACACGCAAAGATAACAATAACAAAAATTCACCTCGTTACAAATGCGCTCAGTGCGGCACCCAGTGTACTCTTGTGAAGATTTCCTGAATCTATCTCTTAAAGATAAGATAGACTTCATTGAGAACAAAAAGTTATGTCGTAATTGTTTACGATCAGATCACGCGTTAAACGATTGTTGGTATGGACCGTGCAGGCTTTGTAACAAAAAACATAATTCGTTAATTCACACTGATACCATATCACACTCTCTTACATCATCAGCTGTTGGTCAAATCACGCAAATAATGCCACAGTCTGATTTATGTAATACGAGTGCTTCACACACACGAACACCGCTAACCACGTCTTGCAAGTCTCACACAATTCGCAGGGAAGATAATAACATCACGGTGCATAATTCAGTATTATTATCGACCGCCTTAGTGGAAATAGCGGACGCACAAAATAAATATCACACAACGCGAGCTCTCCGCGATAACGGGAGCCAACATTGCTTCATATCTGAATCGCTTTGTAAAAAACTTAACCTTCCATTGATACAGTCCACTGTTCAAGTTATAGGAGTAGGTAACAATATTTCTCAATCCACGCAATCATGTTGTATCCAAATGCGATCCAAAACAAACACGTATAACACACGCTTTAACTGTTTGGTTTTGAATCGTATAACGGCACAATTACCTTCATTAAGAAGTGATCACAATAGTATATCTATACCAGACCATGTACTACTTGCCGATCCCGAATTCTATCTGTCTAGCGACATTAACTTATTGATAGGAGCAGATAGGTACTGGGACCTGCTTAGAGATGGTCTCATACGGTTGCCGAATGGTCCATACCTGCAAAACACACAACTAGGTTGGATCATATCGGGAATTGTTCATGAAAAGGTTTCACGCGTCAACCTAACTCATTGTAATCACACACAAACATTAGATTCAGAACTCAAACGATTTTGGGAACTGGAAGAAATACCTCCAACAAACAACACCTTTACTAAAGATGAAACTGCATGCAAAAATTCATTCAGAGATACTACTTTACGCGACGATAAGGGCCGTTTCTCTGTGCGCATTCCACTCACTCAATCAGCAGATGGTTTGCATGACACATTTTCTAGGGCAAAAAACAGGTTTCTCGCACTCGAACGCAAACTCATTAGGAGCGCACCTAGCTATAGACAAATGTACAAAGATTTTATGAGTGAATATTTAAGTCTGGGACACATGAGTCACATAACGGAATACCTTTCACCATGTTATTTCTTACCGCATCACGGGGTTTATAGGGAACACAGTTCAACAACCAAACTTAGAGTTGTCTTTGACGCAAGTGCAAAGTCCACTTCGGGCAAATCATTAAACGACATACAACACATTGGACCTACGTTACAAAATGATTTGTTTTCGATTTTACTTCGTTTTAGGCAATTTAAATATGTTGCATGCGCCGACATCGAAAAGATGTATCGGCAAATATTAATTCAGCCTGACCAGAGAAATCTGCAACTAATACTTTGGAGGGAAGATCCATCTCAGCCGCTCAGTGTGTTTCAGCTTAATACCGTCACTTACGGGACGGCTTCCGCACCATATCTGAGCATTAGATGTTTGAAACAACTCGCGTTAGAATGTAAGGATGACATCATCGCAAAGGTAATTAATGACGACTTCTATGTCGATGATCTAATAACGGGACATCAGGATCAACAAAAGTTGTTACAAATATGTAAAGACGTTTCTGAAGTATTGGAATCAGGTTGTTTTTTCCCTTAGAAAGTGGGTATTTAATTCACCATCTCCGCAAATCGAACCACTGTCTATGTCAAAGGAATTTACACAGGGCGAACACTGTCATACCAAAACACTAGGCATGGGCTGGTTCCATTCATCTGATGAATTGTATTTTACCACTAAATGTGAACATGACGTAACTCACGCTACTAAACGCAATATTCTCTCAGTAATCGCACAGATATATGATCCCTTGGGATTACTTACACCAACTATTATTATAGCTAAAATCATTTTGCAAAAACTATGGTTATGTAAGATAGGGTGGGATGATGCAGTTCCAACAAATATACTTTTAAATTGGCAGAATTTCATTACAAAATTATCAAATTTAAAAGAAATAAGCATTCCACGTTATGTCATTGGAGAAAACTCACACATTATTGAATTACATATTTTTTGTGACGCCTCGCAAGACGCATATGGCGCCTGCGCATATATACGCAGCTATACAGACGCACAGCTGATATCGGTCAAGTTGTTATGTGCGAAGAGTAAGGTCGCACCCGTCAAACCGGTTAGCGTACCACGCTTAGAACTGTGTGGCGCGGTAGTAGCAGCAAAGTTATTTGTAAAAATATGTAACTCATTACGATTGAGTTTTCATAAAGTATATTTTTGGTCAGACTCAACAATTGTTTTAGGGTGGCTTAAGATGTCACCTAACTTATTAAAGACATTTGTACAGAACCGAGTTGTGCAAATTAATGAACTCACGGGTGACAAGCTTTGGCTTCACGTAGCCGGTAAACAAAACCCAGCTGACTTGTTATCGCGCGGTGTACATTTGGATTCACTTATGACTAATGACATATGGTGGCGCGGCCCATCATTTTTAAATGTTCCTAACCCGCAATGGGAACATGATATTATTTCTAGTAATATTCATTATGATGAATTACCTGAACTGAAAACAATTAAAACTTCATTGCTTGTTCAAACAAAATCAGATTCGTTTTTATTCGATAGGTTCTCACGTTTTAATCGTTTGCGACGTGTAGTAGCATATATTATGCGTTTTATCAATAATAGTCGTACAAAACTAAAACCACAACGTCTCACAAGTTGCCTATCCATAGACGAATTTAATATTTCTGTTAGAATTTTAACTAGGATTTCTCAACAACAAACCTTTTTGGATGTTTATGACACTTTGAAAGATAACCGACCAGTAAAAAGCCCACGTAGTATATCTAGTTTGAACGTATTCCTAGATGAACACGATCTAATTAGAGTAGGTGGTAGATTATCATATTCAGACACATTTTCCTATAATAAAAAACATCCTTTGTTATTGTGCGGTAAACACAAACTCACTCGTCTTATATTTTTGAGCATCAACATATAGAATTGTTACACGCAGGGGCTCAGTTATTACTGGCCACTATTCGTGATACTTGGTGGCCCACTAGAGGGCGTAACTTAGCTAAGCAAGTGGTTCACACCTGTATGAAGTGCAAGCGTATGCGACCTAAACCGTTGAACATACAAATGGGTAACTTACCTACTGAACGATTGGAGCCCGGGTATCCATTCATACGCACTGGCGTAGACTACGCTGGGCCATTGTTCATGTTGAACCGCGAAGGTAGAGGAGCCAAACTGACAAAATGTTACATCTGTCTTTTTGTATGTTTTGCTACGCGCGCAATACATTTAGAATTGGTTACAAGTCTTACTACTAAGGCATACTTGCTGGCATTGAAACGTTTCATCTCTCGACGTGGCAAACCAATGCAGATTTATTCTGACAATGGCACTAACGACCGAGCTGCGTTTGCTATGGGTAGGCTTCATTTCATGATTTCGGCGAAAAGCAAGTTGTCACTCAAGTGCAAGTTGCGCCTTTATGCCGCGGTGATCCGCCCCATTATGACGTACGCTTGCGTCGTGTACGCTCACACCAAGCCTAAGTACATCCATAGGATGCAAACTTTGCAGAACTGATTCTTACGTAGAGTCACGGGAGCCCCCTTTTATGTCCGTAATGACCGTCTACATGTAGACCTTAGAATGCCCACCGTCCTTCAGTTTATGAAACGTCTTTCGAAGCGTTTCTTCGATAACGCCATTAAGCACCGTAATCCCCTGATCGCAGCGGCCGCCCGTTACGAACTCTCGCGCATTAGTACATTTCGCCGTCCTAGGCATACCCTTGTCACTCCAGATGATGCTATCACCCTCCTCCAGGAGAGTAGCAAAGAGACTAGCACTCTTAAAAAGTTCCGACTCAAACCACCGTCTTTCCGTCCTCGCCGTCGAGGTCCGTCGCGACGTCCCGGTTCATGCCCTCCCCGACCCTCGCTCGAGCCAGCCCGCGATGCTGTGCCAGTAGTTTTAAATCAGCCCCTAAATAATGATACCATTCAGATCCAGCCTGTCCCCATGCAGTCCTCCCCCAGCGACGCCCTAAGCCGAGGTTCGTACCCCACAGGGGGTGCCCTTAGCGTGCAGTCGCTTAGTTTGTAAGTTTTAATGCCCTGGCTGGAGGCCTTACTCTTAAGGCACCCACAGGATAGTCCAGTTAAGCAGACGACAACCTCATAGGTTGAACTGCGAGATGCCATTCATAAAAAAAAAAAAACGCATTAAACACTCGCCACCTGACCGCCGTCGCGTACGGACGTGCCGCTACCTGCTCGCATTCCCGCTCGCTATCAGTGTGTGTCATCGGTTCGTCGCTTCCCAGTGTCGTGACGTCATCAGTAGTCCCTCGACTACGCCCGCGAACAATTGCTGTCTTTTTATTAAGACAGAACTTGCTCATTTGCTTCGAATATTATTCCGATTTAACTTCCTTTGCCCCATCAGGGAAAAGTCCTCAGTTTCGAGGTTCTTGGTGGGAAACCTAACGGTGCCAACGAAACCGAGAGAGGGTGGTGACCCAATCCGCCCGCCTAACCCCTTCAGGGTCTAGGTAAAAAATTGGACTCCGTCGCGAACGCATGCGCCGCCGATATACTGTGCTAGTGTTTCCCGTTTCAACAAGTTCCTGAAAGCAAAGTTCCCTAGACTAGAGTTGGAGTTGCTACCAAGCCAGGACCTTCGGACTGTGGCTGCGGGAAGGTTGAAGCGGGTGAGTCGCTGGACCCAGTAAATTCCCTACATAATTGTTCAAGGAATTAGGTTATTAGGCGCTCTGAGCTTCACTCAAATGTCCGCTAACTCTTAGCAGACAATATGGCTCTTGACGCGGATGATGAACTCCTTTTGGCGTTTTTCAAACGCGTTTTCCTGAACGACCCAGATTTTTCCATTTTTATTCCATGCAGAAAAAAAAAGTCAAACTGTCAAATTTGAATGATGTAACATGAATGATGTAACCAAGATTTTGTAACATATTTTGATTTAAAAGAGTGTCCATGGAGTTTCTTGCCCGTTCTTCTCCATAGAGATCTACGCTACGGAATGGGCAACTACAGTACTTTCACAAGTTATCATGCCTTGTGACTGGGACTGTAGCTTCGCGTTTTATATTGTTTTTTTTTGACTTTCAAAAGTGCCTGTAATGGTCTAATTGAAATAAATGCTTTGACTTTGACAATTACGTTGAATATTTATTTTCTGAATTTTTCTGTTTGTTTTGTTTGGTATTTTTGTTTAATTTGATCATATATAAAGAGATTTTTATTTTTACACTCTTACCATTTTGTAAAGATGAAGCTTATTATTAAATATGAATCGATCAAAGACTACTTGTGCTAAATGCTTTATACCGTCATGTAAAAACAGCAAAACAAATAGCCGACACAAATTGTTTGTCTGGTGCGAGGAAGTAAATCCAAGTATTTATGCCTCGATGAAGCCAACAAAAGAAGAATTTATCCAAACAAAAATAGAGTCCACATAGAAAGAGTTATCCTAGAACCCTTCTTGGGTTCGGGAGTTTTGATTTCTTTGCCACAAACATGTTGGTCCGATGTCGCTGCCTTGCAGCAATCCAGTATTGCCGTCACTGACTTCAGTGACGCGCTCGAGAGCCCTTTGTCGCCGCCGCCTGCTGACAGAGGCTTACCGCCAGCCGTCGTCGCCGCGATTAAGGCTACCCCAAGACCCATTCTTGTGAAACCCATTGTTTCGCAAACAAAGGTCCAGCCCGCACCTGCGTCCATTGTTCCCGTTTCCGAGAACATGGACAAAGGCTTACCGCCAGCCGTCGCCGCCGCGATTCCGGCTAAACCGAGACCCATTGTTTCGAAACCTTTTGTTTCGCAAACGATGGATCAGTCCGAACCTGCGTCCATTGTTCCCGTTTCCGAGAACATGGACACAACTGAGCCAGTCTCCGACTCAGAGTCAATTTTAGACTCGTGCTCTGCCTCCTCATCCTCTGAAGACGACTATCAAGTCGTCGGAAAGGGCAAGAGGAAGAAGGGCAAAAATTTCCAGGCCGCCATGGCCAAAAAAATCGTCGCGCTCCCTTCTGTCCCATCTCCCGCGGCCTCCCGTCCCACCTCCCCAGTCCTCTTACCTACGTCCGCCGCTGCTCATACCAGTAGGCCAGTCAGCCCTAAGGCTAAACCTTCAGCCACTTCTTCAAAGAAGCTGAAGCCCCCTCCCCCGTTGTTCATTCAGGACAAAGGGAAATGGACAGAATTATGTGTCCAAAATGTGTGTTGAGCACCGCATACAATAGTATACAAGCGCAAAAAGCACACAGCAGGGAATCAAAGTAGTGGTCCCTACGACCACCGACTTTAGGGAACTTACTCGGCAGCTGATCGGAAGGCACATAGCCTTCCATACTTACTCCCTCCCAAAAGAGAAGCCCACTCGCGTGGTGATCAGGCGGATCCCGAAGGAGATATCCACGGAGGACATCCTCAATGACCTCCAAGGCCAGGAAATCCCGGTTACAGCCGTCCACCGCCTTCATAAGGCGAGAGATGGAGACCAGTACGATATGGTACTGGTCATCTGTGACCCAGTAGAAGGACACCACCCGATCTTCAAAGTGAAGTCGGTATGCTCCCTCACAGGCATCTCAATAGAGAAGCCTTACCGCTCAACCGTAGTAGGGCAGTGCCACCGCTGCCAGCTGTACGGACACAGCCAAGCTAACTGCCATGCGCCGCACAGATGCGTAAAGTGTCTAGGCGGCCACGGCTGACTGCCCCCGTCCCAAAGACAGATCTCTATGCTCGGAGCCACCGAGCTGTGTGCTTTGCGGCCAGTCGGGCCACCCGGCTAACTACCGCGGCTGCCCGAATGCCCCCAAAGGCTCCTCCTCTAAACTGGCAAAGCGTGCAAACGCCCGCCAGCAGAGAGAAAGCCCATCGGTGAGGCTACCAACTGCACAGATGCCGGAGAGACTCAGCCCTCAGAGGCCCTCTCCCTGGACTACGCTGAACCACCAGAGAGCTTTCCCGGCTCTCGGTAATCAAGCAAAGTCAAACCCGATCCCCGGGCTATTGATACCCCTGTCCCCACTCCCGTGGCCCAAGCGAGCGCACCGGCGCCCGCTCGTCCCGCGGCCATGGACTCCTCTCCCGACGTAATTTTAGAAACGTTAGTAAAGATAGTCACCCCCGAAGCAGACCGCATGGTAGCTGATCTCAGGGAGGCTAACACTGGCGGCGATAAGCTTAAAATTATCCTCAAGTCCCTAATCAAGTTAGGCGAAGCCCTCAGCGGCATTGATTTCTAATTTCAATGGATAATACGAGACTAACGTGTACCAAACCCCGATCCCTTAAATTAGGGTACTTTAATGCCAATGGCATCAAAGTCCAGCGTGATGAGATCGCCACTTTCCTCCGCGACCATCAAATTGATATCCTCCTCATACAGGAGACCTTCCTCAAGCCCAGTCACCGCGATCCGAGAATTGCCAACTATCGCATAGTTCGCAACGATCGGTTACGATGCCACAAGGGCGGAACTCTAATTTACTACAGAAAGGAACTGCACTGCATCCCCTTAGATCCCCCTCCCATGGAGTCTCTGCTCGAGACTTCAGTCTGTCGACTAGGCATGACCGGTCATCAATCGATCACTATCGCCTCCGCGTACATCCCTCCCGGCGGCACGACCGAGGAGCACACTCTGTTCACCAAAGACCTTGCCATCCTCTTCGGCTTGAGTGACTCCGTTATCATAGCGGTGACCTCAACGCCAAACACCCCGCCTGGAACAGCACGACGACCTCTGCCAGAGGACGTCACGTGTATAACCTGGGCGAGTCCCTCAATTTCGATCCCATCGCTCCTATGGAGCACACTCACTATCCCCACGACCCCGACCAACGCCCGGACGTTCTCGACATAGCGTTACTCAAGAATGTCAACCTTTTTTTTTTTTTTTTTTTTTTTTTTCTGGATGGGAAATCATCAAATGACTTCTCCCGCTCTGGGCGGAGCGGGAGGGAGTGTCAGACTTGTACTGACTAAAACCCACCCGTGTTCCTTCTTCGCCCTTTTTGTTCCAGGGCCGCGGTATCTCTTTCGAACAACCCGCAGCAAGAATGTCAACCTTAAGTTGCATTCCAACGAGACTTTACATGAGCTTAACTCAGACCATCGACCAGTGGTCATGCACTTAGTTCCCCGCTCGGGTCCTTCTGACCCCAGCCAGCCCCCGCCGACCCAAGTGATAACCGACTGGCGGAAAGTCAGCGAAAAGCTGAAATCCACCTAGTCGACTCACCTGGAGGCCATCCCCGACCACATTGTCACAGTCGCAGACACGACGGCCGCCATCAACTCGTTTACAGAACACGTGCAATCCGTACTAAAGGATTGCTCACGGGAAGTTCCAGCAATGAGCGATCAACGCTGGATTCTACCCGCTGACGTACGTGAACTGATAACCGAGAAGAACGCGGCCATCCGTGCCTACAGCAACTTTCCCTGCGACGCGAACAAAGCTTACATGCGTTACTTACAGCGTGCTGTAAAGAAGCGCACTAGTGAGCATCGTTCAGATCAATGGGACAAGACGCTTAGCGAGCTCGAGCCTACCCACCTAGCCTTCTGGCAGCTGCAACGCAAGTTGCGCTCCACCGAAGAGGCTTCGATGCCTCCCCTCACTCGACCCGATAAGAGCGTCGCATTCGACGACTCTGAGAAGGCCGAATGCCTAGCCGACAGCCTGGAGTCCCAGTGCTCCCCCAGCTCTCAACCAGTAGACAAGCGACATCTCAATGAGGTGAACGCATTCGTTGAACGTAGAGCCGCCCTCCCCCCCGTAGAAGACCCTGATGATCCTCTGCCTTCGGTCACAGCTGATGAAGTGCAAGACATCATTAATAAGCTTCAACCGCGGAAAGCACCCGGCTCCGACGGAATCACCAATAGGGTGTTTAAACTCCTCCCCGCTCAGCTCGTCGTGTTAATGGCGGCCATCTTCAATGGCGCCCTGATTTGACGTTGCAAAATCTTAACGTCGACTTTTGGCGACATCTATCGGATTGTTACTATTGACGTATCTCGTTAGTTCAGCCTCAGTAAAGAGATGGCGCCAAAGTCGTATGAACTTTAGTATAAGATTTAAAGTTTCTTAATTGTGGCAATTAAAATTAACAACACAATTAAAGAAATGAAATATTCTAAAATTAAACTCAAGTAATTATTTCAGTTCTAATTGGTTTTCGATATAATAGTAAGATATTCCGGTTCATTGTAACTTTTAGTCGATGATTCGTTTATGGTCAGAGACTTTAGATGACTTTGGAATTGCGTTTCCGTGATGGAGAGTCGAGGCATTTTTTCCAAGACTGCAAGACAGACGACTTTCGAATGGATCGCGCTCCCTTGATTTTTAAAACCAAATGGTGTGTCTTGGAGGGAGTTGCGGATCCTTTTGCTCGCAGCCAGAGAAGACCGATGGAGTCGCAGCCGATTGATTGCTAGGCTTTGCTCTGGAATTTGCTGGTTCTGGCTTTTAGATGCTAGCCTGTAGAGGGACGCAGAAAACACGTTTTGGAGCGTGCTGACATCGATCCGGCGAGTGTGCGGATACCGTGGCCGACCCATTTAGAGGTAGACCACGCACATTCAACGTCGTTCGTGGAAGCCATCCAGGTACATACGTCGTACATTCCTGTCGGTTTCTGATATCTCCCCGTAGGACGTGCTGGGCGCGTGGTTCTGTGTCTCACAGAACCGATGCCAAGGGGTTATTGACCCGCCGCTGAAAAGGGCTAATCACGCTATTTAAGACGCTATTTAGGACTCTGATTGACCGTTGGTTAGCGTATATTACGTGTTGAGTTTAAGTCACTGATAGAGAGAGAGCGAGAGAGAACCTCACTGGTCACTTATTGGTAGAAAGACCGTGTACTTGAGGGGTTGGTATAACTTACCGTGTATGTTACGTTTCGCACAACTAATATTTATTTAATTAACTTAAACGATTGAGCTTAAAGTTTTTGCGGACGGGAAATCATCAAATTACTTCTCCCGCTCTGGGCGGAGCGGGAGGGAGTGTCAGACTTGTACTGACTAAAACCCACCCATGTTCCTTCTTCGCCCTTTGTGTTCCAGGGCCGCGGAATCTCTTTCGAACAACCCGCAGCCCTGGCAGGCATCGGCCCTTTCGGACCCCTTCCGGTTTGCTGACATCTCCTTGAGGCGCGCGTGGAACACGTACGCGCCGTCGACACGGCCTGTCGTCATGAGACGGACGGACGGTGAGCTAGCCCATTACTCACCGTCCACAGGCTCGCGCCTACGGTGGCCGGGGGCCACTGGTTGCCCCCCGACGCCCGGGGCGTCTCCCGCGGCGGCTGGGACGTGAGGTTCTCTCCCTCTCACGTTCCGCCACCTCCTTCGCTAGCATGACTGCTTCGCAGAAGGAGGCGACGGCTTCCCATTCCCTCTCGCTCCGGACCATGGATTGAACCAGGGCCGGACGCGAGAGGTCACCGCCACCAATCGCCGCTACGAGGACACGGCGGTGCTCAGCCCAAGCGGGGCAGAGCTCCACGGTGTGCTCCACCGTGTCCTCCGGCCGATCCTTGCAGTGGTAACACCCGGGCGTTTCCTCCCGCCCGATTCGGTGCAGGAACCTCCCGAAACAACCATGTCCGGTGAGAACCTGCGTCAGGCGAAAGGTGAGGGCGCCGTGGCGCCTCTCTAGCCACTCCTCAAAGAGGGGACTTATCGCCACTATTGTGGCGTGCCCTGCACGTGGTTGCGACAGTCGCTGTCTCCATGTCGCCATGAGATCACGCCGGAGGTCTGTCCGCTGAGCGACAATTTGCCGCGGCAGCGGAGTTTCCCCCCGGCGTAGTGCCTCCGCGCGCCATTCGTGCAGGCGCGTGAGGACTATCGCCTCCAGATCCCATGGCGGCAATCCGGTCAAGAGGCTCGCCGCCTCGCCGGAGATCGTACGGTACCCCCGGACCAGCCTTACGGCTACCACCTTCTGGGGCGCGTTCAGGTAATGGGCGGCTCGCCGCCTCAAAGAATGCGCCCACACCGGGGCCCCGTAAAGGGCCATGGACCGCACGACCCCCGCATAGAGCCTCCGGCAGGAGGCGTTTGGACCCCCTAGGTTGGGCAAGAGCCGCTTGAATGCAGCCCCTGCCCGTTCCAGTTTGGGGGCCAAACCTCTGAAGTGCTCCACGAAGTTCCACCGGCTGTCGAGGACAAGCCCTAGGTACTTCAGCGTCGACTCGACGCCGATGGGAACCCCTCCTACCGTCAGTGTGGATCCCGACGGTGGCGCGTTCCGAGGCCCATGAAAGCACATGGCCTCGGACTTGTGAAATGCCACCTCGAGACCCAGTTGCCGGATTCTCTCCACGACTATCGCAACCCCGCGTGTCATTAATTGACTTGCCCTGTGCCAGCACCAGCGTGTCGTCAGCGTAGCAAACTACGCTGACACCGCTAGGGAGGTCGTCTACCCCCTGGGTTGGAAATACGGCTGTTCCATGCCTGGTGCTTCTGGTTGGAACTCAGGGACGTTTGTAATGGGAACGTGAGGTGATTGGCGGTTCACCTCACGTTCCCATTACAAACGTCCCTGAGTTCGTATACTTTTTATGTCTCATGTCGGTTACACGTTCACCTTGGTACGAAGACAGGGTGAGCATGTAGTGACGTGATTTTACAGGGTTGTAGGGAAGATTGTATCTTCTGTATTGCATGTAAGTACCTACATTGTGTTATTACCAATAAACTATGTATTGTATAGCAAGGTACTCGTTTAATTGAATCTTTCCCTTATTTTTATATACCCTACAAATTCACTATAGCACGGGTAGGTAATGAAACACGTCTGTGTCAAGTTGCCGTGTTACACTGAGCAACAACGCTTTTCCCCAAATATGGAAAGAGGCCACTGTCATCGGTTTCGCCAAGCCAGGCAAACCCAAGTCTGAGCCCTCGAGCTACAGACCTATCAGTCTCCTGAAGGCACTCGGCAAAATCTACGAGAGACTTATTTATAAGCGACTCAAAGACTTCGCCGAGGCTAAGAGTCTCATCCCCAACGAGCAGTTCGGCTTCAGGACCGGACACTCTTGCATTCAACAGGCCCATCGCATCGTAGAGCACTTGAGCGCTGGCTTCCAGAGAGGAGCGATGACGGGTGTGTTGTTCTTCGACATAGCAAAGGCTTTCGACAAAGCCTGGCACAACGGCTTATTATATAAGCTGTACAAACTGGGAGTGCCAGATCGTCTCGTGCTTATCTTACGAGACTTTTTGTCGGATCGCACCTTCCGCTATCGCATCGGGAAGGCACTGTCTTCCCCCCACCCCATTAGAGCCGGAGTCCCTCAGGGCTCCGTCGTCTCTCCCCTTATCTTTACTCTGTTCACCAGTGACATCCCCAAGAGCAAGAAGGCTCAGTTAGCCCTGTTCGCGGACGACACGGCCATTTATTACACTGGCCGCAGTCACGACGCTATCTATAGCACCCTCCAAACCTCAGCCAACGTCTTAGGCGCTTGGTTCCGGAAATGGAGAATCGAGGTGAACCCCGACAAGAGCCAGGCAGTTCTTTTCTCTAAACAGCGTAAAAATAAGCCACCCGCGCTCAGCCCGATCACTATGTACGGTAAGCCTATCCCTTGGGAGAAGCAAGCCAAGTACTTAGGAGTCTTACTTTACAACCACTTGTCTTTCGCGGCGCACATCAAAGCAGCTCGCGACCGAACTGCGTTTGCTATGGGTAGGCTTCATTTCATGATTTCGGCGAAAAGCAAGTTGTCACTCAAGTGCAAGTTGCGCCTTTATACCGCGGTGATCCGGCCCATTATGACGTACGCTTGCGTCGTGTACGCTCACACCAAGCCTAAGTACATCCATAGGATGCAAATTTTACAGAACCGGTTCTTACGTAGAGTTACGGGAGCCCCTTTTTATGTCCGTAATGTCCGTCTACACGTAGACCTTAGAATGCCCACCGTCCTTCAGTTTATGGAACGTCTTTCGAAGCGTTTCTTCGATAACGCCATTAAACACCGTAATCCCCTGATCGCAGCGGCCGCCCGTTATGAACCCTCGCGCATTAGTACAGTACGCCGTCCTAGGCATACCCTTGTCACTCCAGATGATGCTATCACCCTCCTCCAGGAGAGTAGCAAAGAGACTAGCACTCTTAAAAAGTTCCGACTCAAACCGCCGTCTTTCCGACCTCGCCGTCGAGGTCCGTCGCGACGTCCCGGTCCATGCCCTCCCCGACCCTCGCTCGAGCCAGCCCGCGATGCTGTTCCAGTAGTTTTAAATCAGCCCCTAAATAATGATACCATTCAGATCCAGCCTGTCCCCATGCAGTCCTCCCCCAGCGACGCCCTAAGCCGAGGTTCGTACCCCACAGGGGTGCCCTTAGCGTGCAGTCGCTTAGTTTGTAAGTTTTTATGCCCTGGCTGGAGGCCTTACTCTGAAGGCACCCACAGGATAGTCCGGTTAAGCAGACGGCAACCTCATAGGTTGACTGCGAGATGCCATTCACAAAAAAAAAAAAAAAAAAACGCATTCAACCCACTAGTGAGTTTTAAGAAGATTTTGTTTTTTTTTCCTCTTGCGGTGATTGATCTGTCTGTGCTAAGTAACTACATTATAGTTGCGTAATTAAATACAAGTAGGGGTGTAAGGGGGAGAGCGGACATAACATCATTCCGGCCCCAAGTGTCATCCTCACCTGCACGCGCTGAAAGGCGGCGGCTACCATCTGACAACCGTGGTGCTCCCTGCTAGATAACGAACGAGGCTATGACGACCGAGCAGTAGCGGGATAACTATACACCCATCCGGACAACTGGTTGGAAGAGGCTACAGCGGCCTTAGGGTCTAGATAACCCTTAAAATGTCTGGTGCAGAAGGCAACGGGAAACCACTGCACTAGTTTCCCATGAGAGTCACAATGGATTTAAGTAATAGCGATCTGGATCTGTTGAGCGTTCCGGCTGATGCCCGGCGCCACCAAACCGGGGATGGTGGTGTGAAATGTATTACCGGCCATGTGATTGTGTCAGATCAGGCAACTTTGGTTCCCGGGAATTGACCAGGGGGCTTAGACAAAGTGACAATTTCAAAACGATAACGAAGTTAGAAAAGACTAAAATGTATGGGATTGACATAAGCCGCGTTAAGTCACGTGGTCAATCGACATCGTTATCGCAATTTGGTAGACAATGTTATAAATTCGTAACGAAACCATAAAGTACCGAATCGTTATCGTGTTTATCCCATACAAATGCGTAGCAAAGCAGCGCTTTCAGTGTTCGCTTTCGCCTCGATCGTGATCGCCAAAAAAGATAACGAAACGAATGCTAAAACGTTGTAGATATTGAAAGAATATGGCCGGATTTCATTCAGCAGCAGATTTTTGACACTGATTGATGACATACTCTTAGTATTTATTCTGCGATAAAGGCATTACTGCAGATCAAATGAATTATAAAATGCATTCTTTACGTTTATTGTGGACTGCACACAATGAGAAAACCTGGGAGAGGCGCCAAAAGCGATTAAGACAGCGACGGCAATTGGAAACAATAGAAGATATGCCTGAATTGTTGTTCATCCAACATTTCAGGCTTAATAAAAGAGCATTTAGGAAGTTATGCAAGGACCTAAAAGCTCATGCCCGATTAAAAGGTTCCCCTGAAATTTCCCTGGAAATAAAGGTAAGAAATTTTACATTATTAGAACAATTTAATTAGAGGTATTGTAGGCAACTAGGTACTTAATGTTGTTGGTTGTTGCACTTTTGTAACTTGAGATAAAGCATCTTCGTCTGCTTAGTTTATAGGTACTATACAACAATAATATTGTGGTACCACACAATACTTAATTAACTGCTGTAAATAAAAATAAAACCACATCAACCTAAATAGGTTAACCTACCTATGTATTATTATATTTTTCAGGTGCTGTGTGCTCTTAGCTTTTTAGCTACAGGGTCGTACCAGAATATTGTGGGTGTGGGCCAGCATTTGACGCAGCGGACAACAAGTCGCTGCATCAGGGAGGTTGTGAATGCCCTTAATCACAATTGGATGGTCAGCAGGTGGATAGTGTTTCCACAAACGCCACACGAGAGATCCATAATCAAAGCGAAGTATGTACTATATATTTTTAAATAGTTTAAATACCTAATTAAAATTTTTCTTAGGTTCCTAAATACCTAAATAGTTACTTTTTGATATATTTTGTTGTAAAATTGTTAAATAATTTACAGATTTCAAAGGGCACATAATTTGCCTGGTGTGATAGGGTGCATTGACTGTACCCATATTGCTATCACAAGACCGGTTGAGGAAGAACATGCATTTTTTAATAGAAAAGGATATCATTCCTTAAATGTTCAAATGGTAAGCCGCTGGATAAATTCTAATCATAATATAAAACTATGTGGTTAACAAAATTCACTGAAACTATGTATATATGTATTTGTAAATAAAATAACCCTTATTTATAATATGAACTTTATGAATAATGTAAGAGGAAGCCTATGAGCCAAGCGGCACAGCGAAATAAAGGGACATTTATTATTGTATACATAGTCAAATCTATAAAATATCTTTTAAATGTTTTGTAAGTAGGTGCCTTAATTGGAAATAAAATCCCTTCCCCACCTTGCAATTTGCTTCTTTGTGGAAACCAAACAATAAGTACCTATAGTTTTATTTGATTTTCTTTTCAGATATGTGATTATGACTTACGCATAATAAATGTGAACCCAAAATTTGGTGGAGCAACACATGACTCCTACATATGGTCTGCGAGTCATGTGGGCACATACATGCAAGGACTTCATGAAAGTGGTGAACATGTTTGGTTATTAGGTAAGGTGTTCCGTACAGGTATTATAAATAGTGCAACATCTGAGATAGCCCTATACGCCAAGCAGTGATTGCACTATATTTAAGTGAGCATGACTACAAATAAACAACGTTTATTCAATTCTTTATTAGAACTGGAGTAGACTATTAACAAAAATATATTTCCGTTTTTTTTAGGGGATTCTGGCTATCCACTGCGGCCCTGGTTGATGACGCCCATATTAAATGCTGAACCAGGATCCCAGGAAGAGGTGTACACACGACGTCATGTCCAAGCCAGGTCTCGCATTGAGCGCTGTTTCGGACTACTTAAGGCTCGTTGGAGGTGTATGCTTAGACACAGAGTTCTTCACTATCACCCTGACATGGCTAGCAAAATCACTAATGCATGTTGTGTGCTGCACAACATTGCATTAGATGCTAGAATACCACCTCCAAGTGATATGCCAGCCGGGGGTCTAGAAGATAGTGAAGATCATGCTGTACAATATAGCACCTCCACCAATGATAACCAAAATGAGTTAATCCGAGGCAGGGCTATGCGCAATCGCTTAGTTAGTAGGATGTAATCTAAGTGAATAAAATAAAATTACTATTAAATATTTTAATATTTTTATTCAGTCACTAGATAAACTCTATAAAACTTTTACCTTATATACTTAGAATCTCTATTAAACATAATAATTATATTAATCCGCCTTTATACATCAACTGCTGGGCACAAGGTAAAACAAAAAAAAAAAACAAAAACAACTTATAGAACTTAACTTAACTTTTGGTAAAACAAACTTGACAACTTAAACAGCCTTAGACATTCTGCATCTCAGACGTTTGCTAGTAACCCACTCGCAAAAGTCTGAGATGCAAAATGCCTAAGGCTTCAGACATAAATACTAAAAAACCTTAGATTACTATAGCAATAGGGACAAGACAATTACTGAACTACTCAGTGTTCAGCGGTTCTGTGTTGTCCCTACTGTGATAATAGTCAAGCCAAGCTTGAGCGACGTTAAGTAACGAGCTAAAAACTTGGTTCCGTTCATGCTCAACCTCTAACGCTCGCAAGTCACGCTCGTTTTGTAGCCTAGTCCGGGCTTCCTCCAGCTCCAGGCGTCGTAATTCCACGGCCGTGAAATCGCTTGCCGCTCTCTCGAAGGGGGTCGGTGCCCGTCTACGGCGGGCGCGCAAACTAGGGCGGTCGGGAGAGGCAGCAGACTGCGGTGTCGCTGGCGACCTCAACCGCGGACGACGCCTGGTAGATGGAGAAATAGCAGACGTGCGGGGAGCAGGTGGTCGCCTTCGCCTCGGAGTAGTGGGCGCTGCAGGAGTTGGCGGGGATTGCGCTGCCGGGGCTGGCGCTACCGGGGCTGGTGTGGCTGGCGGGGCTGACGCAACAGGCTGCCATCCTTGAGCCGAAGTCTGAGCGAGCACGAGCGAAAGGGGTGGTGGTGTTATCTGGTATGAGGAAGGAAGCCAATTATTTGAGGGCTGTGAAGTGGAAGGTTGAGGTGACGAAGTCGGTTGTGGAGTTTCTGCAAAAGAAAATGAGTGTTATTTTAGACAGTTTATGGATCATTTGTTTGTTCAAAATGTTTTCTTAAATCAAATCCTGCTAATATTGTAAAATGTGAAGGTTTGGATGTTTGTTAGTTTCTTACTCAATCATGCAAAAACGGCTGAACGGATTTCGATGAAAATTGGCACACAGATATAGAATATAAATAGCAAAACTGAGGTTCCCTAGGAATTTTAGATAATTTTACATATACATAACAAATAAATATTATGATACTAGCTGTTGCCAGAGGCTTTACCCATAATCGGGATAAAAACGATCCTATGTGTTAACCTGGGTTATTTTTTTTTCGTTAAAAAAAAACGTTGCCCCACACTAGGAATTTCTCCTGTATCGTGGGTGCGTTTACAAACATTTAAACTCACATGCACAAACAGCCAGACCCGGAACAACCATCTGTAGGCCTTACAAATATTTGTTCCGTGCGGGGATCGAACCCGCGACACGCAGCGCAGTAGTCGATCGCTCAACCACTGCGCCAACCGTGCCGTCAAAACACAAAAAACTATCTGTGTACTAAATTTTATCCAAATCCGTTCAGTAGTTTTTGTGTGAAAGAGTAACAAACATCCATCCATCTAAACAAACTTTCACGTTTATAATATTAGTAAGAAGTAAGATTTTAAGTCTTTAGACTTACCATCTACAATTTCCAAATATACTGTATCATTTTGGGTGACGGGATCATCTTGGGCGACGGGATCATCTTGTGCAGTATTTAGTGGTCTCTGAAAAAAATTGGCAGTGGTAGATTTAATAAAAATAATGTTATTTATAGTAAAGTAATTATTTATTACTGAAAAAGTGTATTTAAAAATTATAGCAACGTTTTTTCAGTTAAATAATATTTACAAATACTAATTAATAACCAGTTTAACTAAGTCAAACTAATTTATCAAAAAATAAAAATGTAATGGTGTCTCCCATGTTACCTAAGTAACTTTTGTTGCCATTAACTAACATGTTGACCAATGTTAATAGGAATCACTACATAGTATAAAACAAAGTCGCTTTCTCTGTCCCTATGTATGCTTAAATCTTTAAAACTACCCAACGGATTTTGATGCGGTTTTTTTTAATAGATAGAGTGATTAAAGAGGAAGGTTTATATGTATAATAACTATATATTTTATACCCGTGCGAAGCCAGAGCGAGCCACTATGTTTTTATATACAACAGTTTTTCTGTAGTGTATTTAGTATCAGCATTGCACCCGTGCCGTGAAGCCGGGGCGGGTCGCCAGTGTTTTATAAAACATGTCCCTACTAGAGAAAATTAGCTCATTATTGAGCCTTGAAGGTGTATAATACTTACAGTAAATCCTAGCTCTTCTACTGAGACTTGTCCTGCCACTGCTAAAGCACCCAGTATAGCCAGCACTCTTTCATCGCTAGCTGACAAAGTTTGCCCACTTGCTGGCCCACCTCCAGTCCCTCTTGCATGGTGCCTTATGGTCAATGCCTTTTTTTTTGTCTTGGACTTCCAATCTGCCCATACCTTTATTGGAAAAAAAATTGTCATGGTTATAAGTATGTTATAAGTGTAAATGAGATTAAAAAGCCAAAAATTTGGTAAGTACTTTTGAAATAAATTGAAAAATAACAATGATATGCGGGGCATCTTCTCATATAGCCATCGGATACCAAAGCATAGCTTGTACTATATTATTGTACTTGTTTGAGTTTTTGTAGTAAGACGGTTAATATTTAGTTGTAAGTTTTCTTTTAAATATTTGCTTTTTTGTTTATGTGGTGTGTACATAAGGTATGTGCCAATAAAAGTTTTTTCTTTGTTTCTTTCTTACTATAGGTGTCAGAGATTGATCATCATCATCATAATTATCAAAAGTCCCCAGTCTAGTAATAACAGAGAAGTGATTACAAACCAACCTTCATAACTGTACTATAATAATATATATGTTAGTCTATTAAGGTTGGCCCAAGTAGCCTGAAATCCCAGCTTGGTCCGAGCCGCGCCGCAGTCTGATCGCGGAGATCGGACAGGACCTCTCGCTTCCCGGTGTGGTCAACGCCATGCTGGGGAGCGAGAGGGCCTGGTCAGCGGTCGCCTCCTTTTGCGAGGACGTAGTCTCGCAAAAGGAGGCGGCGGAGCGCGCGCGGGAGGAAGACCCTCTCGCAGCGCCGCTCCGCAGAAGAAGAAGAGGTCGGAGAAGACGCGGTCTTCTCCCTCTTCATGATGGCGACGGGCGGGCGACAGGCGCGGGGGCGCCTTCGCCCGCATTGCACCCGTCACCACCTTCGTCTGTCATTCCCGGGCCCGCCCCCCCCCCACGGGGAGGGCGTGAGGTCCGCTGTGCGGGTCATCGTCGGCGGAGGACTGGAAGTAAAGGCTGTGCCGGTTTCCCAGTCCCCCGCCACTAGGACGAAGCGGGAATGCCGCTGGGTCGTTTTAGTGGGTATACCGGGTCAGACCGGGGAGTCCCACATAGCCCGCCCATCCCCCGATGGACGGGTATGCGTAATGCATTTTTTCCCAGCGACAAAAAAAAAAAAAAAAAGTAGCCTGAAATAAAGCGGTTATTATTATTATAACCGCAAGGGTGTGTCCACTTGTCCAAAACCCTTGAGAACATAGCTAAGATTGCTACCCACTCTTCCATCACACCAGTCTTTCCAAAAATGTTCATAAGATCCTTACTTTTTTCCACTTGTCTGTAGTCTTGCTGACACCACCACCAACAGCATTCAACATGTTGGTCAGTTCAGTCCACAGTCGGTCTGACCATACCCGACCTTGTGATCCAGCAAGAGGCCTCGCCAGGTCACCATGACTGTAACATAAACAAACAAAGATTCAATATAAGTATTTCATTGTTAAGATCGCGTCATTGTTTACATTACATACTCATGAATAAAACTTGGATTTACTTACGTTTCCATATATTCAAGCAGCGTTGACAATTGTTCGGGACTTGCTCGCACTCTTGATTCCATGTTTTATCACTAAAAATTAAAATAGATTACTCCATCATCGTTTGAAAACCAGTCACTTAAAAAAATTAGTCTATTTTGATTATCATTAAGTTTTGGAGACGATCTAAAAGTAAGAACACTGTATTCACTTACCACTGTAAAAATATTGTTTTTATTATAACTTGAAAACGATTAAACGCAGTACTCACTTAGTCTTATTATTAAAATATCAAAACAACAATAACTCGCGGGTTTGATCCGATTTGAACTTCTTGCTTGACTGACACTGACAGCTAAAATTTCGATACCATAAACAATGTTTTTGTTTTTTAACGAACAAACGATTCGACACAACGATCGCGACCATTATGTTACATTGGCTATGAAATGTTTGTCGTTATCTCAGAGAGGATGACGAATTTAGATAAATCGTTTCGCTACGAAGCGATGTCACTTTGTCTAAGCCCCCTGGCTATAGAAACAATGATAGGTTCATGCTTCGTGTGTATTCAGTTGCGCCCCTCACCGCCACGTGCGCCGCCGTCTAACTGGGAATTTCCACCAGGTCCCTTCTACAGAATACATATAGATTTCCTAGGTCCGATTAAAGGTTGTGTTTATTTGGTAGCGGTAGATGCACGTACCAAATGGGTAGAAGTTTACAATATGAACACGGCCACTTCTTCGACCGCGGTAATAGAGAAGCTATGCGATTTTTTGTCAAGGTTTGGAGTTCCGAAAACGATTGTAAGTGATAATGGCAAGGCTTTTTGTTCGCGGGAGTTTGAATTATTTTGCGCGGCAAACGAGATTTCGCACATGACGTCACCGGTCTATCACCCACCTAGTAACGGCCAGGCCGAAAGTTTCGTTAAGGTCATTAAAAAAGGAATAAAGTCTTGTATTATGTTGACTAATAGCGCGAAAGAAATATCAAGGAAATTACTAAGATATCTTATGGATTATCGCAACTCAGTTCACTCGGCTACTGGATTGTCCCCTACGCAATTGGTGTTTGGGCACAAGTTAAGGTCGCGATTGGATCTGATGGATCCAAAGTCATCGGCACCTTTGTCACGATCTGTATCTAACGTTGTAAAAAACCAACAGTGTTTGCAAACTAAACAACAAGGGAAAAATAAAACAAGATATTTAGAGAAAAACGATGTTGTATTATATAAAAAGTTTGTTAATAAAGCAAACTATACATGGGCAACATACAACTATATAAGGGCGTCATAGTAAAAAGAATAGGAAAAGTTTTGTATTTAGTAAAAGACACAAATAGTTCAGAAAGTTACAAAAGGCACATAAATCAGCTGATGCTATATAAAGGACAAAGCAACAATAATAAGGATAATGTACAGAATTCTAAAGTAAACCTACCTGGGTCATCTGGTCCTGCTACGCTGCCACCGTCAACACCACACTCACCGTCGTGGTCGCCTCCGTCATCACCGCCACCAGCTGCTTCAGAAACGCACGTACTCCAGCCGGAACTTAGCGTACCAGATCCCTTGTCGAGTAGTGCAGCCGGAGGGAGGAGAGCAGAATGGTGTACATGAAGTACCTTTTCGTCGTCGAGCGAGGATGGGCCAGAAAAGGACTCACAATCGACACAGGAAGCTGGTTCAAAAGACGTAGATATTGAAAGAACTGAGAAGCATTCGAATCCCGAGGATTTTGATCAGAAAGCAGCAACTGAACTTGATAACCAGACCACACAACTCGATAGGGCAGTAATCGCTACACCAAAGAGATCGACACGTAATCGCCCCGTTGTTTGTTTTAAAAAGTACTTTTAGCATAAGATGTATGTAACTGTAAGGGTCTATACTCTATAATTAGGATGTTAATGTGTATTCGGGGTATTAGACTAAGGGGAGGAATTGTTATGTATGTGTGTCAGGCGCGCACACATGCGCGCCATCTATTATAACAACGAGTCCAAGCTGCGAATAAACCAGTGCGTTGCTAACTACGGAGCGTTTCAGTTGTATACCCCTTTCCCCCGCACTCGCGTACGTAACACCTCTGCTGACCCAGTGCCCAGCTGGAGGCGTAGCCTGCCTGTCTACCTGCCAGGGAACGCGACGGAAGCGCGGTCGCCCTCTCCTCTGCGTAGTGCTGCCCACGTCTTGGTGACCTCTGGGGTCGCCACTCCGCTCCACTACCTGCCCTGCGACCTCACACCGTCCCACATGCTGCGGCGTAGCCTAAGCCCAGGGCAGTAACTTTCTATCTACCAAGTGCCAGTGCAAAGTGCTTTAGAGACCCTAAGAACTCATACCCTGATCTTTCTGTGTCTCGTGTTTTCACTACTAATAAACGTGTAAAGTAACCTTTGGTTTCATTCATAACCTACCACGAAACCCACTTGCCACAGTGGCGCCCACTCGGTAAAGGTTCTCTAAGTTCTTTGCACTGGTTACTATTTCCTATTCTCTCCATCGTGGTGGTAAGTACTTGTGTTACTGTTACTAACCCTCTAAACTGTGTATCCCCTTACTGCGGCCAAGACACCTTTAGCCTAACCACGGTCTTGTGAGTCTGCTTGACCGGCAGTGAGTTATCTATTTCCAGCTACCTCGTTCCTTCCTATCTTCCGTCTGTTAAAAGTAGTTCTCGAGGTGCAGACAATCCTTGTTCATACTAACATCTGCCGCTAGGTCCGTGAATTGTATTTGTTAGTTATAGCAGCTAAATCAATTGACAAATGTAAAATCACAATGAGCTCTCACCTATTTTATCCACCTTAGAAAGGCCAAACTTAAGGATATACGGTGGATCCGCCCATCGTAAATCCCGTAGGCCTAGCTAAAACTAACTAGTGTCTGGCTCAATACTGGGACAGACGATGCCAAGGGAACTACACACCCTACGACCGTACTCCATCTAGTTGTAGGAGGTCAACTAGCCGCCGTAATGTCCACGTAACTAGAGCGACCCAATAATTTTTCCGGTCAAATGTCCACGTAACTATAGTTACCCGTTCGGAGTGCGTTCGAATTGTTCCAAAAAAACGTTCTAAAAAATGTCAGCTGTTGAGAATATCAGGACAAATTTTTTCTCTGTGTTGCTCTATTAAATTACGCGTCAAACGCTCAAAGACCGAGTGTCCAAGTCGGGATATTTGTTGAGAAATAAAATGTCAAACTTCAATTTCTCAGTGTCAAATTTTATTGCTCCGACTCAAAGTGATCGCTGACTTTAAAATGTAAGTATAATTTTATTTGTAACCCAATACATATAGTGTATTATATCAAAATAAACCTCAAGATCCAAGCTTTACAATTAACTATAAATGTCGTAGGTTCAAAGTATGCTGAAACGATAATATTAAAATGAAAATGTGAAAAAAATCCGCCATGTTGACCGTGGTGATTTTCGTAAAGTTTTTTATTTGTTTTTAATGGATTTATTGCGAAAATCGTTAATATAATGCTTGTAATATGGAAATTATTTCATTATTAGTATTTGCACACAATAAAACACTATAATACAACGAAATTTTGCAATATTTTAGGTGTTAAAAATTTTGTTCCCCAAGCAATTTTTAAAAACCAGATTTAACGGTTTTAAACTGTGTATTTACACAAATACGATAAATAAGGCTGTTTTACGATTTTTTTTTAACTACGGCGAACCAAAAAGGAAGGTTATGATTTTTGTTCTTGTATTTGGTGTTTTGTTATCCTCTGTATTGTCTGGGTAGCCACAGCTACCCAATAATAATAATTTCAATGATTTTCGAAATGGAATTACAGACTCCAGCAGGTCAGGCTACTCGAAACTCAAATTTTCCTTCAGTTTTTCAGACTTGTGTGTGGCCCTGTGTGTGTGCATGTGTATTTTAAAAATAAACTATAGAATCTATGTGTATGTTTTAGGTCTCATGATGAAAGCCCTGATTTGGGGCAGGCGTTAGATGAAGCACCAGCCCGGGGACCGGGGCGTTGTAGAAAGAGTGGTGAGGGAGAGGCCTATGTGGATGCACAGCCGTATGTATCTTATTCAGTATGTTTTTAAGATAATTAATATGTGCAAGTTAGTATGTTTAATGTCGTTATGTTTTAATGTTGCATATAATTTTTGGCAGTGCCGTTCTGGAGGATCCGCTCGCTCAAGTTAGGGCTGCACAGCTTGTTAAACCGGGTGAATGCACTCTCAGCTGAATCCTGGCAGGAGCTTAAGGAGTGGAAGCAGCGCGCCCAACTTGAGCTGATGCTTATGCCCGATGCCAAACCGCGCAAGCAGGCAACATGGTTATTTATTTTTTCTTTTTCTTTATTGTCCAGCTATTCGCTGAACCCTAGCTGCAAAGAAGTTTGTCAGTTTTTTTTTGTTAAAGCATTAAATAAGCTTACAACGTGTGCCAATACTTTAAATCTAAGTATTAAATTTATTTAGAAAAAAAAAAATTGTCTAGGCACAAAACTTCCGATTGTCAAATTTTTTTTTTCGGAATCTTGGGATACTTGTAAATAATAAATATTGTGCTATCCAATGTGGTTTTATGTATGTTTTATATTAAGAATAAACAGACCATGCAATTGAAACCTTAAAATACATTGGTCATTACTTGTTTTTTTTTGTTATAGCTATTTACTTGAAATGTAAGATAAAATCTCTAAATGTTCATTTTTACAACCAATTTTGTAAATGAAATCAATCATATTTTCAAACAAAACAAGCACAGTTTAAAGGGCTTGTTCATAAGCATTGTAAAAAACATCAAGCGATAACGAAATACTCAGAAAGGACGTCGTAAACATCATTAAGTGCCGGCGCTGCGTCCCGCGCGCGCGATGACGTAATCCGAAGCCACTCAAACGCTATGACGCATCGGTCACGTGACGCGGGGCAGGGCACCATCATCCTTAGTAACTTATGTCTTGATTGTTACAGATCTCCCCACCATCACCAACATAGAGTTTGTGCGATAATAAGACTTTGTAAGAATGAGGTTATAATACAAGTTTGTTTGTTACAGCTGATGAAGCTGGAGCTCCAGTTACAGTAGATGAGCCAGCCCCAGGCTGCTCTCACTGGCCTAGCCAAGTGTCTCAAAGCGGTCAAGTCTCAACCTACCTACCATACCCTACCTACCTACCTACCCTACATACCAATTGAAATTGAAATGCAATCTTTGGCTACCTGGACGTTTCAGTGAAAAAAATATTGGGTAGCCGTGGTTACCCGGACATTTAAGCGGAAAAATTATTGGGTAACCATGGTTACCCGGACATTACAGCATTCCATTTTCAATACCTACGTTGTTGTAAAATATTAAATAAATACAATATCCCATCAGTGTCTCATTGCAACACAAATCACAACATGAAATTCAACCCCTTTGTAAACTAGCCTTAGGCGGCCATCTTTCACGCACACATACACACGCTCACGCACACATTCGCAGGCCGCCGCCGGCATCGAATCAGTGAGGGAAAGGGTCGATTGTTTTGGTTCATTGTGCTACTCAGAACATTCCAAGTAAGGACATAATAAAAAAAAAAAAAAAAAAAAAGCCTTTTATTTCTCATCTCGGGTAAATTTACACACTGATATTTAGTACTTATTAATAATTGAGTGTTAGTATTGTTAGTAACTTATTCTAGTTAGTTAGTTAGTGTTAGTTTTTATTATTATGTTGGAGATGTAGTCCCATTACGGGTAAAGGCCTCCTCCATCTTTTTCCATTTTTCGCGGTCCTTGGCAAGATTTAGCCAGTTTGAGCCAGCAGTCTTCGCAATGTCATCAGACCATCTTTTGAGTGGTCTTCCGACCTTTCTTTTACTCGGTGGTCCTGCCCAACTCGTGGTTTGAATGGTCCATCTGTCATCACCGAGACGTGCGACATGACCAGCCCAACGCCATTTTAGTGCGAGTGCTTTTGTAAGAGCATCTGTCAGCTTTGTCTTTTTTCTGATGTTTGCACTTTTTACCTTTTGTTTTTTTCTTAAGCCTAATATGCTTCTTTCCATCGCTCTCTGTGTAGTCACAATTTTCTGTTTTGTCCTGTTAGTGTGGACCCAAGTTTGACACCCATATAATAGGCTTGGTAACAGGCAAGTCTCCATCACTACTTTTTTTAGTTTTAGCGTGTAGTGGCCTTTAAGAATTTCTTTTAGTGACCAGAATTTTTTCCAAGCAATGTTTGCTCTCCGTTGTATTTCTTCATCCATGCTCGCCTTGGAGAATGACACTTGCTTTCCTAGATATATATAGTTTTCTACATATTCTATGTTGTTTCCTTTGATGCATATAGGTTTTCTGATGCTGTTTGTCATTAGTCTGGTCTTACTTGCGTTCATTTCCAAGCCTATCATGGAGCTTTCGATATCTAGTGCGCATATCATTTCTTCCAATTCTTCCGGAGTTTCAGTTAGCAGGACTATATCATCTGCGAACCTGAGATGGCTGAGAAATCTTTTCCCTATTTTTATGCCTTTTCTAGTCCAGTTAACTTTTTGAAATATGCTTTCCAAAACAGCAATAAAAAGTTTTGGAGAGATAGGGTCTCCTTGTCGGACGCCTCTTTCGATCTTTATGGTGTCACCTCTTGTTTCTAGCTTAACCTTGCTAGTGCTGTGAGCATAGATATATTTCAGGATATTTATGTACTTATGGTTGACCTTGGAGAGTTTCAGCGCTTCCCAGATTGAGCTGTGACTGATAGTATCGAAAGCTTTGCTGTAGTCAATGAATGCTAAGTATAGGCTTTTGTTAAATTCAATGTACTTCTCCATTATTTGTTGTAGTGTTTGTAGGTGGTCTATTGTACAGAAACCTGAACGGAAACCAGCTTGCTCTGTAGGTTGTGAACAATCGATTCCAGATGATATTCTGCTTAGAATAATAGATGCAAAGAGTTTGTATGTGCTGGCCATTAGGCTGATAGGCCTGTAGTTTCCTATGTCCGTAGGACTTCCTTTTTTGTAGATAAGTATTATTTCCAAAGTACACCATTGCCGAGGAACCATTTCGGAATCCAGTATATTATTAAACAGCTGAGTCAGGTGGTGGAGTAAAACAGGAGCACTTAGTTTGATGGCTTCATTTGTTATGCCATCCGGCCCTAGACTTTTCTCCGATTTTAATTTTCTTATGTGGTTGTACACTTCCCTTTCCATTATAGGCTCAATTGTGGTCCTTGTGTCACTATTGACTTGCATTTCTATATCCATATTGTCTAATTTTTTCATGTACAGTTCCCTATAGAACTTTGTGGCGTGGTTGATCACATCTTTTCTTGTATCCGTTGTATTTGATTTGGATTCTAGTTTTTGTATCCACGATTTATATAGTTTCAGGTCTTTGAAAGCTCTTTTGGTGCTTTTATATTTCATAATGTTTCTTGTGATTATGTCTTGCCTATGTTTCTTATAATCTTTCTTAATAGATTTGTTTGTGATTTTAAACAGTTTGCTGAGCTCGTTCTTCATTACTTTATCTTTAGGTTTTGTTTTTATTAGTTCTGTGCGTTTATTTATTAGTTGCTCTGTTTCTGCGCTAAATATTTGGTGTTGTTTTTTATGTTTGCTGTTCTTGTTTAGACTGTTTAGTAATGCTCCTTCTATTAAATTGTCATGGCTTTGTATGTCAGAGGTTTCTTTCGTATTTCCTAAATAAGATTTTAGACTTTCCACAAAGCTTTTGATTTCACTATCCGTTTCTAAAGTTTTATTTGGTGGTTTAAAATTCTTTCTATTCTTTTTCGAATCTCTCATATTAAGCGTTGCCCTTACCAGTCTGTGATCAGAAGGGAATCTAACGTTGTTGAGAACTTCGATGTTGGTTATGAGTTGAGGTTGGTTTGTTGTTATAAAGTCTATTTCATTCGTTGTTTTCTGGTCGGGCGAGATCCAAGTCCAGCGTCGACTTTCCCTTTTCTTAAAGTATGTATTCATTATGGAGAGTTTGTTTTCGAAAGCAAAGTCGATGAGTAGTTCGCCCCGTTCGTTCCGCTCGCCATAACCGTATTTGCCTATTATTAAGTCCTCACCCTCGTTGGGAAGTCCGATTTTAGCGTTAAAGTCGCCCATTAATATTATTTTATCATTAGCTTTGGATAGTGCTGCTGAGATGTCAGCATAAAATTTATGGATTTCATCTTCACTCGCTTTCTCAGTGGGTGCATAGACTTGGATTAGTGAGATGTTTAGATCTTCTAGTTCCAATTGTAGCAGAGCGACTCTATCAGATAATCCTATGAAATTCACGATATTGTTCTTGTATGTTTTCTTAATAAGAAAACCGACCCCGTATTTTCCCTTAGTTTGACCAATGTAGCATAGTATGTGATTTTGGTATTCTTCTATGTTATAACCGGTTCTTTTTACTTCTGAAAGACCCAAAATGTCGTATTTTACATTTTCAAGAGCATGAATAAGTTGTAGGTATCTCTCTGTCGAAGACAGGGATCTTACGTTGTATGTGCCTATTTGCAGAGTTCTATTGTTACTTCTTCTGTTTACTGCAGATGGAGGGTAGTGGTCATTCGTCCCCACGGTGACCAGCCGGCTTGGGGAGTGTAAATTGTTGTTGTCTTTGTTATTGTTGGTATTTGAGTTTTCTCCTCTTTTCGGCTGGTTATTGTGTAGTTGCTATTGGTTGCTTGGTTTGATTTCAGTTTGAGTGGTTTGCCTAGACCTATTCATGAATTCAAAGGCATTTACTTTGTTTATTTCACTTGGAGCCTTTACTATTGAACTGCCAACGCTATTTGATTGTGGTGGTGAACTTGAGGGGGCACGTTTCCTTTTCTCATTCTCCTTTCCCTGGTTTGTTTTTCCTTTTATTATAAGTTTATCATATCTAATGACTGCAAAGTTTCCTTTCTTCTTTTCTTATTGTTGTTGTATTTTTAGTTCTTTCCTAATTTGTAATACTTCTTTAGGGAAATCTTCTGTAGCATATGTATAATGGGAAATATTTGCCATTCTTCAAGATTTCTACTTTCCTCCAACCTAAGGTGAGCTTTACTAATATAGGTCTATGCTTATTATCCACTTTTTTCCCTAGTCTCTGGACCTGATTAAGTTCCCACATGTCGAATTCTCGTATTCCACATGTGTTCCCTATGTTGTTTAGAAATTCCACGACCCCGGCTGTCAACTGTTGTCAGAAGCACTTGTGCTCTCCAAGTATTTACGAGATTTGCTAAGAAAAACCGTGATTTAACTACCGAAATTATCATAAAAGTGTATTTAAAGTGTTCACTTAAACGCGGTGATATTATCTAGTGACAAAAACTTGATTTAATATCTAAAAACTGTGATCGAAAAATATTGGAAATAATTGGTGAAAAACAATCTACCCTCACTTCAATCTATTAAACCAAAGTTCGCTACTTATTATAAAACGCGACAACTGTCAGCGGCTGTCACTGTCACAGCAGATTGTCAAGTGGTGTGTTACCAGAGCTGGAAAACTTCTACTAAATAGTGAATAATGGACAAACAGATGGAGTTATTTCTCGAAAAAGTGAACGAAACCATGAACTTGAAAATGAATGAATTAAAGGAAGAATTTATGAAACAAAGCAGTGTACTAGCATCAATGTGGTTACCATAATAGACAAGAAATTAAATCCACTCCTAGTAGAGAATGCCAAACTCAACAATGAGGTGATGACACTGAAAAAAATAAAGTTGGGAACCTAGAAAGAGAATTACGGAGAAACAATATTCTGCTACACGGAATAAAAGAAACAGAGACAAATAGTAATGAGCTCATGACTTTGGTAGTAAGGACATATGGGTATCAAAAAAAAGGTTATATAGTCTAGTTTCATTATAAATAGGTTTTATTGACACAAACTACAAAATTATTGGTAAAAACTTAGTAAGAACAAATATTTTACTGATATTCAACACATATTCTCAAGTTTTACATTTTTTTCTAAGTAATTCTCTCGAGTTGTTGGATATAGTTTTAGCATATGTAGATTCCGTATAGTTTCAGCTATACACCGTATTTTTTATATTGGTGTAGCTGCAGCAATTTACGAGATAATAAGCTTTAAATGGGAAGCTGCACCGGGGCGCTTGCGCAGTAAAAGTTTCCGAGTGGGCGGGGACAGGCGCAACGGGTAACTATAGTTACTCTGGACATTTCAGAGGATACATAAAATACTATAAAAATATATAAAAATACTATAAATATATAACAAAATATAAATACTAATATAACAGGAAAAACTATGGGGAAAATATTAACGTTGTGACGATACTGCTAGCTTTTTCCGAATATACTCGAGTACTTTAATTTTGAAAGATAGGCGATTCGTAGCCATCCTGATTTCCTGGGGAATCGCGTTCCACAGAGAAATTGATTGGACGAAGAATAATCGGTGAATGAAGTCAGTTCGGTGAGAGGGACATTGGAGAACACGGTTATGCGAAGAGCGAAGACTCCTATTATGGTTGGCACAAATGTATTGAAAGTGGGGAGCGAGGTAACTAGGGAAAGTGGGAGAAACAAGAAAAGAGAACAAGGTGGTTAGCGCCCTTAGCTCCCTGCGCTGACGTATGGGCAACCACTTAAGAAGAGACCGCTGCTCAGAGACATGATCGTATTTACGCAGATTGAAAACGAATCGAATGCAGTTATTCAGAAGGCGGTCAAGTTTGTCGAGAAGATCTGCATTCAGGTCGAAGTAGCACACATCACCATAATCGATGATAGGGAAAATTAAGGACAAGCATTCTTTTCGTATTCGATGGTAAAAAGTTTCTCAAACGGTACAGAGCTCGTAACGTACCAGTAACCTTCTGGCTGACACGAGCGACTTGAGTATGCCATTTCATAGTGTTGTCAATGTGCAAGCCTAGATCCTTTACATCCGCGCTAAAAGGAACGACCGTACCGTCGAAAAGAATTGGTGGCAAGGTTGTACCATCTAACTTATTTAGACTGCGAGAGCTCCCAATGATGATCGCTTGACATTTGTTAGGGTTAACTGCCGCACCAAATTTATCTGACCAGGTTTTAATTGCCAACAATTAGTCCCTATTTAAACTGTCGATCAGATCTGGTATTTCGTCAACCCTTCCCTGACAGTACAACTGCAAGTCATCGGCATACAGATGATACGCACACTGAAGCTCAGAGGTAAGGAGATTAATAAAAATAGAAAATAGAAGAGGAGAAAGAATACCGCCTTGAGGAACACCAGTTTCCAGATCACACCAACATGATGAGGAATCCCCAACATGAACTGACTGCTGACGTTCCTGAAGGTAAGACGAGAACCATTCCAGTGCTCTGGGAGAGACCATAAGATGGGATAAAATGGCTAAAAGGATATCGTGACTAACGGTATTGAAGGCATTCGAGAAATCGACCAGCACTAGTACGGTAACCTTGGTGTCTTCCAGCCCTGCCCTAATATCACCAGTCACTTTAAGAAGGGCGGAAACTGTGCTGTGCCCAGGCCTAAATCCAGATTGAAGAGGGCTGAAAAGCTAAACGAGAAAGGAATCGCTACTATTGGTTATGCAGATGACCTTACAATACTGATAAATGGGAATGCAGAGAATGTGTTATGTAAAGTAATGCGTTCTGGCCTTCAGATTGTAGAAGAATGGTGTGACGAACAACAGCTGTCAGTAAATCCGAAAAAAACAGAACTTATCCTTTTCACCAACAAAAGGAAGTTACCGGAACTACAGTTACCAAAATTATTCAATACCAAACTCTCCCTATCAACACAAGTCAAGTACCTGGGCGTCATACTTGATAACAAATTGAACTGGGCGAGTCACATCGATGCAAAAATAAAGAAGGCCTGTATAGCTTTTGGTCAGTGCAGAAGACTCGTTGGTAAAAAATGGGGTCTCAATCCAAAGATCACCCTTTGGCTGTACACATCAGTCATCAGACCTTCTCTAACCTACGGATCAGTTGTATGGTGGCCCAGAATACAACTGACCACAGTAAAAACGAAACTCCAGAGGCTACAACGCCTAGCGATGTATGAGAACCACTCCATCAGCCGCTTTAGAGTACCTCTTAAACTTGAGGCCTCTAGATCTTAGCATACAGGAAGAGGCAAAGTTAGCCGCCTTAAGATTAAGATCAAACGGTCTGTGTGCTCTTAACAAGCACTTTTCTACTCCACCTGTTTCTCTGGACCCTAGCGTTAAAGCTTCAACTTTGTCTGAGCTCTCTAGCTTGCCGTTACCTCATTGTACACCTTTTAAATTCAGTCCTGTCTCTGAAGACGTAGTCATGACAATTTGTGTTCGAGAATGATAATACCTATTATTTCAGAACTGCTCCCCATCCTTACTCATATTGTTAATTTTTCTTTATTCTCTGGTAAATTTCCGTCAGCCTGGAAACAGGCTCACATAATTCCACTTCCTAAAGTTAGCAAACCTTATTCCTTATCTGACTTTAGACCCATTTCCATTCTTCCTTTCCTTTCCAAAGTTCTCGAACATAGTGTTCATGGCCGAATTTCCAGATATCTATCATCTAATACCCTTATTTCCCCTTTCCAATCTGGCTTCCGTACTGGCCACAGTACTGTTACTGCACTCCTGAAGGTTACTGACGATATCCGCTGGGCTATGGACAATAAATCTCTGACTGTTTTAGTTTTACTTAATTTCAGTTGCGCGTTCAACTCAGTGGATTTCGACATTCTTCTTGGGATCCTTCAATCTTTTAATTTCTCTTCCTCTGCATTATCCTGGTTTGACTCGTATCTTCGGGGACGCTCTCAGTGTGTCCGCCAAGAAGAGATCTACTCTGATTGGTGTGATCTAACTGCTGGTGTTCCTCAGGGTGGCGTTCTCTCTCCTCTTCTTTTCTCTATCTTCATTAATACTGTTACCAAAGTTATTATTTCCAGCTTCCACCTCTACGCAGACGATTTGCAGCTGTATCGACACTTCTTGCTGGCTGATGCTGAATCAGCAATTAATGCCATGAATCATGACCTGGATCGCATCGATCAATGGGCGAAGTCGTATGGCTTACTGATTAACCCTACTAAGTCACAGGCCTTGATCATAGGCAGCAGATACTATCGCGCTGCACTTGACATTTCATCTTTGACTCCACTAACTCTAGGTGGCTCGACCATTGCCTATGCTGAAACAGCTAAGGATTTTGGTGTCTTAATTGACAGCAATCTTTCTTGGCGGGCTCAAGTAAATGAGGTTAGTCGTAAGGTGCACTTTTCTTTCCACTCGCTAAAATCTTTACAGAGCTTTCTGCCGTTTAAAACCAAAATTTACTTGGCTCAAACCCTGATTCAGCCGATCATTGATTACGCTGATGCCTGCTATTTGGATGCCACTGAGGAGCTGTTGAATAAGCTTGAGCGCTTGCAAAATCTTTGTATTCGTTTTGTGTTTGGTCTTAGGAAATATGACCATGTTTCTCACTTACGCAAGGATCTCAAGTGGCCCCCTATCCATGTCTTCGCAGGAACACTCGGATATTATGTCTCCTATACAATATTCTTTATAATCCTGCATATCCCAGCTACCTACGCGACCGTTTTTCTTTTACCCGTCCTCTTGATGCTCTGTGTAGATCCCACCTCAGGCATCATCTTAATTTCCCATCTCATAAAACTGAATTCTATTCCTACTCCTTCTCCGTTCATGCAGTACGTCTATGGAACTCACTTCCGCCTAATATTCGAGAATCTAAAACTTTATTTATCTTCAAAAAGCAAGTCAAAGAACATTACCTTTCCTCTATACTGTAATATTCTGATATATATTATAGGTATTATATGGGTTTTTACGTCTACTTTTAATTTTTATATGTGTATTTATTTGTATGTATGTTTATTTTATATAGGTTTTAAGTTTGTTTTAAGCTCTAATTTAATTTTTTCCTGTTCTATCTTTTCTAAACACTGTGTCTACATTTCTTATCCAACTTTCCTCTCGCAGGTCTGCTGGAAGAAATTTCTTTTGAAATAAGCAGTACCTTTGTGCTCTTGTATCTTAATGTATTGTCCTGTTAAGTGTTATGTGTGTACATAAATAAATACATAAATAAATAAATAAATAAATGTCCAAAAAAAAAATATGTTACTCATTAGATCTTAAACTTTAATTTGTACATTTGAAATGACTCTATTTATAAAAATAGTGTGTGAAAAAAATATCCAAAATAGAGCATTTTCTTGTTTGAAATTTCGTAACTACGTCTAAACGGCATGGAGTTTTAGTATTTTTCTTTCACAATAATATTTTAAAAGGTTTTTGTCACAAATTGTACAATTGGCGAGACAAGGCAAGTTCTTATTTAGCTACAATTAATTAATCACTGTTTTCTAAATGAAATGAAATGAGCGGGTCCGTGCGCGGGCGACGGGCGGCAGTGTAGCTCGAACTGTCGGACGTGGTGGTTGTGCTGCTCGTTCTCTAAAATTGTATTTTGCCTGATTCGCGCAAGGACAATTTACCATTAGTACTAAGTTTGTTTGTTTTCGCGATTTAATAATAATAAGTAATTTGGACGCATAATATTGTAATAATAATAGTGATTTGGACGCTTGTTTAGTCAGTAAGTAGGATAACTCGACGGCACGGTTGGCGCAGTGGTTGAGTGATTGACTGCTGCGATCCCCGCACGGAACAAATATTTGTATGACCTACAGGTAGTTGTTCCGGGTCTGGCTGTTTGTGTATGTGAATTGAAATGTTTGTAAACGCACCCACGAAACTGGAAAGATTCCTAGTGTGGGGCTGGTGGGGCAACGTTTTATTTAAAAAAATAAAAATAAACTTTGTATTTTAGAAAAGCGTAAAAGTGTTGTTTTGTGTAGTGCTATCAAAATGCCGAAGAAAAGTTATATTAGGAAACAGAGCTCTAAAAGCTGCTAAAATGCATAAAGTCATATAACTACTTGTATATTCTAATTATTTACCTTTACTAAAAACATATAAACACAACATAGTTAGTCAATTTTTTATTATTATTTATAGTTTGTTTATATTAGTAGAGGTTTAATTATTGTTTTGTTACAAATTTGAATAAAAATACAGTGTGCTCTTCATGGTTACCTGTAATAATAATAATAATATAATAATAATGTTTATTTCACAAAAAATTGTACATTTTTTCTTTACAGGTAAAGTGCTTAATCTAAACTTAAAGTACACAAAAGTATTAGCATTTGGGGCCGAACTAGGCGTAACCTGTATTTCAGCCCTCAACGCCGATCCCCCTGAGTTACAAATTAAGAGTTTTTATTAAGAAATTAAAATGATCCCAAGTATGAATGTACGTATCTTATTTAAATTATAAAAGATAGTTTAAAAAAAGATTACAATATTTAAAAAGGTGTGTAACCAGTCCTCTCTTTGTGCGATGGAGGTGTGCGTGAATGAGTGTGAGAGGGTCTGTAAGATTGCGGAGCATGATTGTTTTAATTTTAATAATTGAACAAGTGGTTGAGTCTTTAGATGTTCATCTAGGTATCAGAAGCAGGTTTTCTGTCTCTTCATACGTGAGTGTCTGCAGGTACTCAATTACTGTTATTTTGCAAGACTTTTTCGTCATCGGGTAAATGTTCAGATTTTTATTTAATTTGTTGTAAATGTAGGGGCCAATAAATGGAGCAAATCTGGTGCTAAATTTTGTTTTAAAAGCGATAGGTTGAGGGCAAACCAAGTGTTTTGTGCGTCTATTTAGAGTGTGTGGGTTGTAGGAGATATTCTTGTGTTGCATTAATATGATGTTAAGAAAGAATAGTTGTCTTACTGAGAGCACTCCACAGAATTTGTAAAGCTGCGAGGTAGGAAACAGTCTTGGTTTGAAAGTGCTTACCTTCAGGATGGCACACTGGGCAACCTCAACAGGTTTTATGATAGTTTTAGGGGACCCTCCCCATGATGTAATACAATAAGTAATGAGGGACTGGCAGAGGGCAAAGTATATCCGCTTCAGCACAGAGGGTTCGGTGACGTGTCGGAGAGTCTTAAAGATGTAAATTAACTTCCTGATCCTACCACAGAGAGCCTTAGTGTGTTCCTTAAAGTTGAGGTTCTTGTCTATGATAACGCCTAGATATTTCATAATTGTTACACGCTCTAATTTAGGACAAGAACAGTTTTCTCTAGAGGAACACTCGTGTGCTATGATATTATGTTGACTATAATTTATTTCTGTGTTTGACCGTATAGTGAAGCAAATATATTTAGTTTTATCCACATTTAATGTTAACACATTGTCCTCAAGCCATTCCCTCACCGCATCGAGACCTTCTTGGGCAGCTTTGAAGGCCCCTTCCCATGTATCGGCAGAAAAAACGAGGGCAGTATCATCTGCAAAGGCGATAATTTTGCCAAGGCGAAGTTTGAGGCTCGTGAGCTCGTTTATATAAACCAGAAACAAGGTAGGACCTAGGATACTGCCTTGGGGAACCCCGTACGTGACTGGAAGGTCTCCACTATAGACGTTACCAATCCTAACACTCTGAAGCCGACCAGTTAAATAACTTTTAAAGAGGTTTAGTTGAGTTCCCCTGATTCCAAGCCGCTCCAACTTGTTGAGTAAGATCGGGACAGAAATCGTATCAAAAGCTTTCGCTAAGTCAAGGAAAACAGTTAAAGATTTTTGTTTTTTATCAAGGTTATTGCTAACAAAGTTGATGAGATTAATTACGGCTTGGTCTGTTGATTTGCCTTCACGAAATCCGTATTGGTTTGTTGAAAGCAAATGTTTGGATTCTAGATATCCAACTAACCTTGTATTGATAAGTCTCTCTAGTAGTTTAGAGAGCGCTGGTAGGATGGAGATCGGTCTGTAGTTATTGATACGACTTCTGTCTCCGCTCTTGTGGATAGGGCAAACAACAGATTTTTTTAGGCTGTCAGGGAAAACACCATGCTGAAGACATGAGTCAAATATGAATGTAAGTGGAGGGACCAGAAACTTTTTGTATGTTTGTAAGAAGGAGCTGCTTATAGAATCATAGCCCGTAGCACAATCAGTTTTTAGGTTGTCGATTAGACGTTCCACCTCATCTTCAGTGGTACCTTCCAAAACGAATGAATTTAACTGTGTAAGAGTTTGGGAGCAGCTATTTGAACGTATGTTACTTGCCTTCCCCTGTTCAACCCTATCAGCCAGTGTCTTACCTATGTTAGGTTTGATGATCGCTTATGACACCATTATTATGTTGGATGGTTGGAATGAAAGATACCGTTGGGTATACTTTGATTTATTATCACAGGACACAGGTTACATTATGTATTTAGACAGTGCGTAGTGTCACAGACGGGTTGAGATCAAGTTATGGCCTCCGGAAAGATGTGTACCATAGATAATCACTAGAGCTTGACGCTTACTAACATACTAATTAGTGATGTCACAACATCCCCCTTGTTGAGTTCAAATTAGACCCTTGACAATAATTGACACTACGTACAACTTTACTTAATTACTTATTTAATCTAGACATCTATTTATAATCTTATATTCTATGGTTACATTTACATACACACTCCTGTCTGTCACCTTCCTCTCTCCCTCTTGACGAGTTGGGTCGCATGGAACTTGACTTGACGAGTCGACTGACATGACTAATGGAATCTTGGGATTATTATGAGCTAAAACTGGTGAGCTAGTTATCTCATCTTTCAGTTTTCTCAGACATTGACATTGATTCTCATCCCAAGTCCAGACTGTATCTCTTTGACACTTATTTGGTGTAGGCATGTTGACAATTGCTTTGACCTTTTCTTGGTCTGCCCCAGCACCATCTTTACTGAAGACATAACATTTTGACTGATCAACTGACCTGAACTTTTCACTATAATGAAAACTGACATTACAACTCTTTGTTGTTTTTGTGACCTTTATAATAACTTGCATTGCCTCCATGCGTTGCAGATGACAGACTGGAGGTAGACATCCAAGACCCTGGAAGACATAATTAAATTGTGTAAGCATTTGTTTACAATTTCTGTTCTGACAATGAAAAGACATATTTTATTTTACCTAACTTTTAACAAGTTGGAAGACAATGGACAGTTGGACAATCTAAATTTACTACTATAAACATTATAGTTTCGACGACGTAATTGTTATCTAGACACAAATTACAATATTTAGGTTGACATAACCTAAAATCGGAATGGATTTTTCACCAAATCCTTTGACATTTATCCAACGTTTGACAAGTGACATTTAAGACTGACTGTTTTGACATGACATTGACATTTGCACCTGAATCTATGATGCATTTAATTTGTTTATTCCCAAATGACAATTTAATTTCCCATGACTGTTTTTATTGACATTGTTTACTTTTTATCTGAGTTATTATCTAATGATCCTTTTTATGACTGCGAATACTGACTGTTGATTTTGTGACGATGATATTGTGTGTTATTGTGAAATCCCTCTGACTTGTGACCATTTCCATCATTGAGATGTGAATATGGATACTGACATTTATTATTTTGACTATTTGAGTGGATTCTCGACTGGTTCTTCGACCTATGACTACAATCATCATTGAGATGTTATTTACAACTCTCGGACATATCCCTGCTTTCAACACAGAGATATTTGACTGGTACTTTGACCTATGACTATAATCATTCGAGATGTTGCTTCCAACTCTCTGACATATCACTGCTTTCAACACAGAGATATTCGACTGGTACTTTGACCTATGACTATAATCAATATTGAGATGTTGCTGACAACTCTCAGACATATCTCTGCTTTTATCACAGAGATATTCGACTGGTACTCTGACCTATGACTGATGATTGACTTTCATCGTTGAGATGTTGATTACAACTCTCGGACATATCACTGCTTTCACCGCAGAGATATTTGACTTGATGATTGACATTCATCGTTGAGATGTTGCTTACAACTCTCGGACATATCACCGCTTTAATCACAGAGACATTTGACTGGTACTTTGACCTATGACTATAGTCATTATTGAGATGTTGCTTCCAACTCTCTGACATATCACTGCTTTCAACACAGAGATATTTGACTGGTGATTGACACACACAATATAAATGGGGTATTAGACTTGACTTACTTAGACCTTGACTCGGATCACTCAGATATACTGTGACTGTTATTATTGCATTATTGGGATATGACGTTGACTGTTTGCTGCGATACTACTGGGATAACTTTATGACATGACTTTGACTGTGATAGACTTTGTATTGATCCTGTGATAACTTGACTCGACTGTGATAGACTTAGTATTGATCCTGTGATAACTTGGTCTCAATACGTCTACACATATATGACTTGACTTTGACTGTGACTAACTTTGTGACGGTGACTGCTCGCTATGTGACACTGACTGACTGTGCGCTTGTGTGTTCTGACTATTTGTTGGTTGACTACTATGTGGATCATAGTGATTTGACTGACTGTTTTGACTTTGACTCGACTTTAACTGACTGCAACATTCCAACAAAATATTCTTGACTACAGTTATCTGAATCACACAATTGCAACTGACTGACTTTTATATTTTTGACTTTATTTAGCAAAATGACCAAAAGATTTACATGACCTGCATTATACGCCTTTAGCTGGGCACTTGTATCGGTGAGACTGCCCACAGCGACTGCATGTCCTCGAGTCGCCGCTCGAAGCTGAAGCTGACCTGCGACCGCCTGAAGACTTGCGGCTGCTCGAAGTTGACCCGCGACTGGAAGCTCGCTATCGATCGTCTCGTCGACCACGGCTCCTCCGACTGAGATGCATGACGTTTTCGCTGGCGACACCGCTCGCTTGGACAATTTTATCAGCATCCTGCTCCGCGACTATGAGTGTGCTCGCTATCTCTTGCATCCTCTTGTAGGTTAGGTCATATTCTTGAAGCAATCTTTGACGCACATGTGATAAATCCATGTGTAGGTTAGCTATGAAAATATTTTGAAATAATGGCTAACAAATACAGTTCATTCTGCTGTGACCATCTTCTCCACGCCTCCGCATTGTCATTTGCTGGATCAGACGAGATTGGAGTTGACATAATTGAGTTGCGTGCTCTTGACCGCCATTTTTTCCGTCGACATTACTCGGCACTTTTACGACTCATTCCTTGTTTTTCTTGTTGATTTCTGACACCATGTTAGGTTTGATGATCGCTTATGACACCATTATTATGTTGGATGGTTGGAATGAAAGATACCGTTGGGTATACTTTGATTTATTATCACAGGACACAGGTTACATTATGTATTTAGACAGTGCGTAGTGTCACAGACGGGTTGAGATCAAGTTATGGCCTCCGGAAGGATGTGTACCATAGATAATCACTAGAGCTTGACGCTTACTAACATACTAATTAGTGATGTCACAACAACCTACATTTACAAAGTACCTGTTTATTTCATTTAGTGATAACTGAGGTGTCGTTGATAGAGAAAGCAGTTCATTAGGGTGGTTTGTAAGTTTTGAAGTGTTTGTTATCTCTTTTATTGCTTTCCATAATCTTTTGTTATCAGTTTGCGCCGCCCGCACCCTATCTTTCTCGTAGGCTCTTTTAACTTTTTTTAATAGGTTATTGCAGTAGTTTCTGTAGCGTGAATAGGTGATTTTTAGGGTTAAATTGTCTGGTGAGAGTTTATATTTACGGTGCAACTTATCTCTATTTCTTATACAGCGTAAGAGGCCTTGCGTTATCCACGGCTTTATTATCTTCTTTCGGCTCGATAAGGCTACGATTGTGGTGTTATTAACTATGGCTTGTTGAAGACTTTTCGTCAAATACTGCAGAGAAACATTCGGATTATTCGAGTCATAAATAGGATTTAAGTCAATTTTTTGAATATCAAGTTCTAGGCCTTTCGTGTCAACCTTTTTAATTGATGTAAGTGAGAACTGAGTAGTTTTCTTGAAGTTTAGGTTTAGTAAGACGGGGTAGTGGTCTATCAAAGTGAAGTCGGGAACGATGGTCATAGCAGGGTTTTTAGTTTTTAGTAGAGCATGGTCAATGCATGTGTCGCTTTCACTACGTGTTATAAGAGTGTGGGCTGGGAGAAGGCCATGGGAAGCTACAAGGGTAAGGTAGCGTTCGCCATTTACCTCTAGTTTCGTATGGTTAATCGCAATATTTATATCTCCCATGACAATTATATTCTCAAAACTGGAATATTTTGTGAGAACTTCGTCTAATGATTTTAAGAATGGTTCCAGGTTGTGAAAAGAAGGTGAGCGATACATAGCAATGATTGCCGTGCGATTGTCATACGTAGCAACTAAACAATTACATTCTTCGACATTTGGTTCAATTACTTTTAGTCGAAGATGGTCTCTGTAATAAATAACAACACGGTCATTTTGTTTCGGATTATTTTTAGTTGTCTCAAATCGATAGCCATTTAGTTTGGGAACTACTGATGTGCGTGAGAGCCAGCATTCAGTAAGTATAATAATGTCGCAGTCCAATTTTAATCTGGTTAGCAGAATTTCTAGTCCTGGCATATTGCAGTTAATGCTGCGTATGTTTTGCGTTAGTATTAGAAGTTGATCCGACGATGGGGTTATAAGCTTATGACATTCTTCAATATCTGCGGTTTGCGAGTGTGAAACTGTGACCCTGTCTATGTCATCCGACAAATCATTTAGATTATTGAATGCTATTGGTTAGGTTTAATACTTCAGAGTATTTTTTCATGACCATTACTGGTACAAGACTACATGAGTTGATATAAAATAAGTAATAAATACGTGTGATAAACAACCTGCGAACTGCGCAAAAACAATAACAAGGATTTTCCTGTGAACTATTCAGAACATCTACCTGTATACTAGTGATAGTTTTTCCGTGGATTGATGGTGCCTTTATAACAAGTGGGTAACACTTAGCTATGGGCGTATTGGTAAAAAAGTATTTCTCAGCTGTGGTCCCTTGAATAAAAGATAGTCCGCAAAAAAGACTTGAACGAACGGGAATTGTGTAAAGTGTGCACGTGTTTATCAACCTAAATAAAGTTAAGAAAACATGAAGTAAAAAGTAATTTAAAAAATAATAACTAAACTTACATTGTAGCAAGTAAACATGATCACGCAGCGCGCACGCGGCGCCCCTACCTCACCGAGCGGCGGAGCTCGGCTCCCCGCCACGCGCCGGCCGGTATATAAGACGATCACTCGCCTACTCGGCTCACGGGGATTGGCTCCGTGGCCACATCCAGTAGTTAGCTTTTGCCCTTCGCCCCCCGCCGCGCCGTAGCCTCCGCTGGCCGGAAGAAGGAGCGCGCGCGCCACCGTTGGCGATTGCCGCAGGCCTCCGCTGTGCGTAAGCGGGAGCCCGTGCGCCGCCGCTGGCGCTCGTCGCTGATTGGCCGCCCGCTCGGATTTATTAAACGAGTGAGGGTAGACGGCCAAATCGCAAAAGTTGAACATACCGCCCGAGCCGAAAACAAATAAGTGTAGTGAAGTGGGGTTTTCCGTCGCGGACCAATGGGTGCCCGGGTGCCTTAGCTTAGGCGCCCACGAGTTCGCGGAGGGAGACCGGCGCCGCCCGGTGCTAGGCACCGTAACGGCTGCGGTTGGCCACGACACCAAATGTCGCCGCCAACAAAGAACAATATGGGCGATCGGACGCAGTCGCTCCCCATCATTGGGGACGCGACGCCCGACGCCCCAACCTCGACTGCACGGGAGGAAGGGAGGAGGAGGCTGCCTTCCTCAGCGTCGCCACCCGTCCCGATGTCGCCGACCTCGCCGACATCGAGACCAACCACATCGGGCCAGTCCACACCAGTGGGCCGACCGCCGGCGGTGCCCGTTCGCCCGTCGGCGTTCCGCCCAGTGCCGACTCAGGCCCCAGGACCGGCAGGTACGTGCCACCACGCACCTGCAGTGCGCGCCTGCGCCCCCGCTGTGCGCGCTACCACACAAGCCGGGCGCCCGCCGCACTCGCCCGCGGCGCGTACCGCGCCTGTGCGCCCTGCGCACTCAGCACCCGCGTCCGCCGCCGCTCGTCCTGCGGCGGCGGCGCCCCCGTCACACCCGACTGCTCGCGCCACCGCGCACGCCCGCCCCGCCGCCTCTACGGCGCGGCCCGCGTGCGCTGCACCGCCCGCACCCCGCTGCTTGCTGGCAGGCTCAGCCGCCGCAGCATCACCGGTGCAGGGCGTGCCTATGTCGCCGCCACCACCACGTAGTGCAGCCCGCGACTCACCAGCCGCTATGTCGCCGTACTCCTCCAGAGAGGGGAGCACACTGTGGGATTATAGCGACGAGGTAAGTGGAACCCCACTTACCCCCACAATAGCGCGCTCCGACGACCCACTGGCGTTCGGGTACGAGTTCCAACTCGATGCCCGCGCCCAGCGCCGACCAAGAAGCTCGGACGACGAGGTCGCCGAGGAGGCGAAACGCCTGTGCACCGACCCCCCGCTCCCGCAGCGCGTCCCACGCGGTCGAGCCGGAGTCGGTTCACCATCGTTCGCCGAAGCGACTCACCACTCGCCTACTAGAAATGTCCGCACACGGACCACGACGCCCGACGCCGCAGCCCCTGTACAGGGCACAAGCGCAGCTGGGTCAGCTGCGAGGCCACAGACCAGGAGACCCCGCTACCCTCCGCTGGTAGTAGAGAGGCTTCCCAACTGGGCCTCCCATTTCAAGGCTGTGAGGACCAAGCTGGGCTACCCACCGCACGCTCGTCCGTATCAGGGGGGAATAAAATTCGTACCCGAGACCGAGGACGAGTACAGGGTCGTCCAGCGATACCTCACAGACCTGGAGAGGACGGAGGGCCTTAGTTGGTTCTCCTACTCGCTGCCAGCGGAGCGTAGCCTAAAGGTGGCCATACGAGGGCTGCCGGTAGACACCGACCCGGAGGAGATCATGGAGGAGTTGAGGACGATGGGGTACGAGCCAGAGTACGTGCGCAATATTAACGCGCGCGGAGGACGACCCGGCTGTATCTTCCACGTTGTCCTCAAGAGGCAGCCGGACTTCAGGGCCATCTACGACACCACCACATTCTTGTGCATGCGTGGTGTCCGTATTGAGGCCTGGAGGAGCAAGCGAGGGCCCGCGCAGTGCCACCGATGCCAGAAATTCAGGCACAGCTCGCATCAGTGCCACCGCCCGCTCGCGTGTGTGCGATGCGGAGGTGAGCACGCGGCCAAGGACTGCGCACGCACCAGAGAGGAGACGCCTACCTGCGTGAACTGCGGGGGCGATCACCCAGCGTGCAGCAGCGCCTGCCCGGTGTTCCACAGAGAGGTGCGGAACAAGAGGGCTGGCACAGTCGCCATCACGCAGCCGCGCCGTCCCACGACGGCCACGACAACTGCTGCAACAGCCGACCACGAGGCCCCCAGCACGTCGCTGATGGCGACCGCCAACGGGCCCCGCACCACCAACGACGACGCTCCCGCCTCGAGACGGAGGAAGAGGCCGCGCGGAGGCAGGAATAGGAGGAAAAAGAAGCCTCAACCTGCAGCGCAGCGACCTAGGCAGGAACCTGTCCCTGTCCAGGCGCAGGCGACGATTACGGCGCCGACCATAACCGCCACCACCACCACCACGAAGCCTTCCGCCGCCGCTGCTGGCGCCGGCAAAGGTAAAGGGAGAGGGAAGCGAGCAGCAAGGCCCGCCCCACCTACAGATGCGGCCCCAATCGCCGCCCAAACACAGGCGGCTAGTACTAGCCGACCACCCACCGACGCCCAAGAGCAACAGCGGCGTCGCGTTCCTCGCACTGGCGCCAACAACAACGAGCGCCAGGAGAAGGACTTCACCGCCTGCGCCATCAAACTGCTGCTGGACCTCATCAAGGCCATCAGACAGGGTCAGGACGCACGGCAAGTGATCCTCGACGGACTATTAGCATTGTTAGAGAGCTACAATGCTTAGTTCGCTGAGGATTCTGCACTGGAATGCTCGCGGCCTGAGAAGAAAGGTCGCGCCACTCCGTCTCCTCCTCCAGGAACAGAAGATCGACGTGGCGCTCATCAGTGAGACACTCCTGGGACCTGCGGACAGGCCCCGGTTCCCGGAATACTTTGTCTACAGAAAGGATGAGAAGTCACCTCTCGGCATCACCTACCGCGGTCTGGCGGTACTGGTAAGTCGGAGAGTCGTTCATCAACCGCTACCACAATTGTCACATACGACATTTTATTCCTTGGGTGTCCAGCTGCACGTCGCTGGCGAGGACATGAATATCTACGCCGCCTACTGCCCGCCGTCGAATACGGCCTCGCTCGATTTAGCGGAGCTGCGGGCAGTACTCTATGGATCGCCTCACCCAACACTCCTCGCCGGTGACTTTAACCAGAAGCACCAGGCATGGAATAGCCGTATTTCCAACCCAGGGGGTAGACGACTCTTCGCAGACGCGGAGGCCCGCGGGTACACGGTGTCCGAACCAGAGACACCTACCCACTACCCTGATAATCAGGCGCACGCACCGGACGTGCTGGACATCGTGATCCACAGAGGCCTGAGTTGTCAGATCGCCACCCAGGTAGTCGACGACGAGATGCAGAGCGACCATCAGCCTGTACTCGTCGTCCTGTCAGAGATGCCGACACGACTCTCTCCTACAGCGCCACGCCGCACTACGGACTGGTTGCAGTTCGGAGAGAGGATGAAAACCACCACTCCTACTTGGCCCATCACTACCGCCGCGGACGTCGACGGGCTAGCACAGGAGCTAACCACTTGCATCCAGAGCGCCCTTAGCGAGGCGACCACTACGCAAGAGCAGCCACAGAGGCCGGCTTACAGGCCTCTACCGATCGCCATCACGCGAATGGTCGCCCAGAGGAGGCGCCTGCGCAAGCGGTGGCAAGACACCGGGTGCCCACGCGACAAGCGCGACCTGAACCGCCTCGCGGAGAAGGTAAGGGCCAAGCTACAGGAGCACAACGCCGAGAGCTGGGAGGAACGTATCGACGCCGCAGCGACAGACTGGACGTCGGTACACAAGCTGTGCAGGCAGCTTGCGAATTCCCCAGCCCCGGTACGTCCGCTATTACACAGCGACGGGGCGCCAAGATACACCGCAGCAGACCGTGCGGAGATCTTCGCCGAGCACCTGGAGCGTCAATTCGTCCCGAATCCGACCTCTAACACCGAGCATGTCGCAGCAGTCGAGAGGCACCTTAGGGAGTACTTCTCGACGCCGTTAGCTCCCGACGACAACCCAATCCATTTCTCCCCTTGTGCAGTCAGACGCGCCTTCCTGAAAACTAAGCTGAGGAAGGCCCCCGGTGCGGACGGCGTGTCCAACACAGCGCTGCGCCACTTGCCCTACCGTACAGTAGCGGCAGTGGCGCGCCTGTTTACGGGCATCGTCCGCACGGGCGCTTTCCCAGCCGCATGGAAGGAAGGGTGCGTGATTATGCTGCCCAAGGCAGGTAAGAATGTTCTTAAGCCGGAGAGCTACCGGCCAATTACTTTACTTCCCACTATCTCCAAGGTGTTTGAGCAACTCCTGCTGCGACACCTGGCCCAATACATCGTCCCTCGGCCTGAACAATTCGGGTTTCGGGCCGAACATTCGACGACGCTTCAGTTGTCAAGGGTACTGCACCTGCTGACCGCGGCACTCAACAAGAAAGAGCACGCAGTCGCAGTATTCCTAGATATGGAAAAGGCGTTTGATCGAGTCTGGCATGCCGGCCTGCTGTACAAGATGTCACAGACAGGCGCGCCTCGTCGCTTGATACAGGTGGTTTCTTCCTTCCTCACAGATAGGACCATTAGGGTGGTGGTCGATGGCACGGTATCGGGCGCCCGCCCGGTTGCCGCAGGGGTGCCGCAGGGCAGCTGCGTCTCGCCGCTCTGTTACACGTGCTACACCGACGACATCCCAACCACTCGCGACACCACGCTCGCGCTGTACGCCGACGACGCCGCGTACATCGCTGTCTCTATGAACGCGAGACACGCGGCCGTCAAAATGCAGCGCGCGCTGGACTTGCTGCCCGACTGGTTGTCGAAATGGAGGTTGTCGGTGAACGTGGGCAAGACGCAGGCGCTCCTTGCAGGCACCTCTCCCCTCCCGCCACCCCTCCAATTGGACCGAGCCGACATCGCGTGGTCGCCCCAGGTAAAGTACTTAGGGGTCACTATCGACCGTCGGCTAACGATGACAGCCCATATTCGTGGCATTGTCGCCAGATGCAGGAACGCCCGCTTCCAGCTCCGGCCAGTGCTCTCGTCGAGACTCCCGCTGCGTACAAAGCTGGGCGTGTACAAGTTGTACGTACGCCCGCTGTTAACTTACGCCGCGCCAGCTTGGCTCGCCCTCGCCAGCGAGACCAATAAAAAGAAGCTCCGCGCGCAGCAATCGCTAGCGCTGCGGTCAGTCGCCGCCGCTCCTCGCTGTGTGAGGAATACTACCATTCAGCGGGACCTCAAGATTGAGAGTCTTGACGAGTTCTGCAGCCGCCTTGCGTCGCGCATGTTTGCGCGCGCCGACGCCTCTGCCTGGCCCCATCTGGCTCAGATAGCGCCATGGCACACGATTTCCCACGAGTGCTCGGCTCACGGACTCGCCGCCTGACCGCCGTCGCGTACGGACGTGCCGCTACCTGCTCGCATTCCCGCTCGCTATCAGTGTGTGTCATCGGTTCGTCGCTTCCCAGTGTCGTGACGTCATCAGTTGTCTTTCGACTACACCCCCGAACAATTGCTGTCTTTTTATTAAGACAGCACTTGCTCATTTGCTTCGGATATTATTCCGATTTAACTTCCTTTGCCCCATCAGGGAAAAATCCTCAATTTCGAGGTTCTTGGTGGGAAACCTAACGGTGCCAACGAAACCGAGAGAGGGTGGTGACCCAACCCGCCCGCCTAACCCCTTCAGGGTCTAGGTGAAAAATTGAGCTCCGTCGCGTTCGCATGCGCCGCCGATATACTGTGCTAGTGTTTCCCGTTTGAACAAGTTCCTGAAAGCAAAGTTCCCTGGACTGGAGTTGGAGTTGCTACCAAGCCAGGACCCTCGGACTGTGCCTGCGGGAAGGTTGAAGCGGGTGAGTCACTGATTCAGTAAATTCCCTAAATAATTGGTCAAGAAATTAGGTTGTTAGGCGCGCTGAGCTTCACTCAAATGTCCGCTAACTTTTAGCCGATAAAATGTCGTCCCTAGACGACACAGATAAAGCGCTTTTGCGCTTTTTCTTGCGCGTCTTCACGACCGACCCATATTTACAAAAATATGGGTCAGAAATTGCTGCCATTCAGCAAACCACCGATACCGTCACTGACTTCAGTGACGCGCTCGAGAGCCCCCTGTCACCGCCACCTGCCGACAGAGGCTTACCGCCAGCCGTCGCCGCCGCGATTAAGGCAACTCCAAGACCCATTGTAGTGAAACCCATTGTTTCGCAAACAAAGGTCCAGTCCGCACCTGCGTCCATTGTTCCCGTTTCTGAGAACATGGACAAAGGCTCACCGCCAGCCGTCGCCGCCGCGATTCCGGCTAACCCCGGACCCATTGTTAAGCAAACAATGGATCAGTCCGCACCTGCGTCCATTGTTCCCATTTCGGAGAAAATGGACACAACTGTGCCAGTCTCCGACTCGGAATCGGTTATAGATTCCTGCTCTGCTTCCTCGTTCTCTGAAGACGACTATCAAGTCGTCGGAAAGGGCAAGAGGAAAAAGGGCAAAAACTCTCAGGCCACCATGGCCAAAAAATTAGTCGCGCTCCCTCTCATCCCCTCTCCCGAGGCCTCCCGCCCCACCTCCCCGGTCCCCGCACCAAAGTCCGCCGCTGCTCATACTAGCAGACCATCCAGCCCTAAGGCTAACTCTTCAGCCGCTTCTTCAAAGAAGCTGAAGCCCCCTCCCCCGTTGTTCATTCAGGACAAAGGGAAATGGACAGACGTGTCCAAAATGTGTGTTGAGCGCCGCATTCAATACACTAGCGCAAAAAGCACCCAGCAGGGTATCAAAGTGGTAGTCCCTACGACCACCGACTTCAGGGAACTAACCCGTCAGCTGATCGGAAGGCACATAGCCTTCCATACATACTCCCTTCCAGAGGAGAAGCCCACCCGCGTGGTGATCAGGCGGATCCCGAAGGAAATCCCCACGGAGGACATCCTAAACGACCTCCAAGGCCAGGACATCCCGGTCGCAGCCGTCCACCGCCTTCATAAGGCGAGAGGTGGAGACCAGTACGATATGGTACTGGTCATCTGTGACCCAGTAGAAGGACACCACCCGATCTTCAAAGTGAAGTCGGTATGCTCCCTAACAGGCATCTCAATAGAGAAGCCTTACCGCTCAACCGTAGTAGGGCAGTGCCACCGCTGCCAGCTGTACGGACACAGCCAAGCCAACTGCCATGCGCCGCACAGATGCGTAAAGTGTCTAGGCGACCATGGTACGGCAGACTGCCCCCGTCCCAAAGACAAATCGCTATGCACGGAGCCACCGAGCTGTGTGCTTTGCGGCCAGTCGGGCCACCCGGCTAACTACCGCGGCTGCCCGAAAGCCCCCAAAGGCTCCTCCTCTAAACTGGCGAAGCGTGCAAACGCCCGCCAGCAGAGAGAAAGCCCATCGGTGAGGCTACCAACTGCACAGATGCCGGAGAGACTCAGCCCCCAGAGGCCCTCTCCCTGGACCTCGCTGAACCACCAGAGAGCCTTCCCGGCACTCGGCAAAGCAAAGTCCAGCCCCATTCCCGGGCTATTAGATGCCCCTGTCCCCACTCCCGTGGCCCAAGCGAGCGCACCGGCGCCCGCTCGTCCCGCGCCTCCCGGCCCCGCGGCCGCGGTCTCCTCTCCTAACGTAACCTTAGAAACGTTAGCAAAGTTAGTCACCCCCGAAGCAGACCGCATGGCGGCAGATCTCAGGGAGGCTAACACTGACGGTGATAAGCTTAAAATTATCCTCAAGTCCCTAATCAAGTTAGGCGAAGCCTTCAGCGGCATTAATCTTTAATTTCAATGGATAATACGAGATTAACGTGTACCAAACCCCGATCCCTTAAATTAGGGTACTTTAATGCCAATGGCATTAGAGGCCAGCGTGATGAAATCGCCACCTTCCTCCGTGACCATCAAATTGATATCCTCCTCATACAGGAGACCTTCCTCAAGCCCAGTCACCGCGATCCGAGAATTGCCAACTATCGCATAGTTCGCAACGATCGGTCACGTTGCCACAAGGACGGTACTCTAATCTATTATAGAAAGGAACTGCACTGCATCCCCTTAGATCCCCCTCCCATGGAGTCTCTGCTCGAGACTTCAGTTTGTCGACTAGGCATGACCGGTCATCAATCGATCACTATCGCCTCCGCGTACATCCCTCCCGGCGGCACGTCCGAGGAGCACACTCTGTTCATCAAAGACCTTGCCGTCCTCTTCGGCTTGAGTGACTCCGTTATCATAGCGGGCGACCTCAACGCCAAACACCCCGCCTGGAACAGCACGACGACCTCTGCCAGAGGACGTCACGTGTATAACCTGGGTGAGTCCCTCAAATTCGATCCCATCGCTCCTATGGAGCACACTCACTATCCCCACGACCCCGACCAACGTCCGGACGTTCTCGACATAGCGCTACTCAAGAATGTCAACCTTAAGTTGCATTCCATCGAGACTTTACATGAGCTTAACTCAGACCATCGACCAGTGCTCATGCACTTAGTTCCCCGCTCGGGTCCCTCTGACCCCAGCCAGCCCCCGCCGACCCAAGTGATAACCGACTGGAGGAAAGTCAGCGAAAAGCTGAAATCCAACACGTCGCCTCACCTGGAGGCCATCCCCGACCACATTGTCTCAGTCGCAGACACGACGGCCGCCATCAACTCGTTTACAGAACACGTGCAATCCGTACTAAAGGATTGCTCACGGGAAGTTCCAGCAATGAGCGATCAACGCTGGATTCTACCCGCTGACGTACGTGAACTGATAACCGAGAAGAACGCGGCCATCCGTGCCTACAGCAACTTTCCCTGCGACGCGAACAAAGCTCACATGCGTTATTTACAGCGTGCTGTAAAGAAGCGCACTAGTGAGCATCGTTCAGATCAATGGGACAAGACGCTTAGCGAGCTCGAGCCTACCCACCTAGCCTTCTGGCAGCTCCAACGCAAGTTGCGCTCCACCGAAGAGGCTTCGATGCCTCCCCTCACCCGACCCGATAAGAGCGTCGCATTCGACGACTCTGAGAAGGCCGAATGCCTAGCCGACAGCCTGGAGTCCCAGTGCTCCCCCAGCTCTCAACCAGTAGACAAGCGACATCTCGATGAGGTGAACGCATTCGTCGAACGTAAAGCCGCCCTCCCTCCCGTAGAAGACCCTGATGATCCTTTGCTCTGAAAAAAATTTTTAATTAAAGTTTTAATTACGGTAGGCGCCGGCTGGATACCCATGGCTACCTAGCTCCGTGGGTAACCAGCGGGTGCCACCTGTGCTGCCCGGTGCAGCTGCACCGTGCCGGTTGCGGTAGGGCCACACCCATTAAGATGCCGAAGAAGACGTCGCCGCCCAAACCAAACCCCAAGGGGGATCAAGCGCCGCCGCTGCCGACCACTCGGAGCCCGTCGCTTGAGGCCGCCATCGCTAGGGCCACAGCCGCAGTCGCGGAGGCAAGGAGAAGGAGGGCCATCCTGGCCTCACCTCCCTCGCCGACGCCGAGCCACAGCCCCAGCAACACGACGCCGCCGCCAGTGCGTGCCCCAACCGCCCCGATTCGCCCACCCGCGTTCCGCCCCGTGTCCACCCTGGCCCCGGGTCCTCCTGGGCCCAGAAACCGCGCGCCCGCTGCTCGCGCTGTCGCCCCCCCCCTACGCACCTCTGCGCAGGCGGACCGGGCGACCGCGACGCACGCGCCTCACGCCGCGAACCCGCGCAACACGCGCCCACCAAAGACTACCGCCGTCACCCAGGCCGCGCCCGCCGCGTCGCGCCCCGTCGCGAGTGTACCTACACAAGCACGGCCGGCCGCCGCTGCCGCTGCGCCGAGAGCCGAACGCACCGCATCACCCGCACCACACCGCTTGCTGGCAGGCTCAGCCGCCGCAGCGACGTCTGTGCAGGGATTGATGTCGCCGCCCCCGCCCCGCAGCGCAGCCCAGGACTCGCCCGCGCCCGCGCCCATGTCGCCCTGCTACTCAAGTGAGGGCAGTGACGTGGAGCAGAGCGACATGGACGACGAGGACTATGAGGTAGGTGCCCCTACCTCCATTAAAGTGACGCCTCATGAATTGGCGCTAGAGCGCGATGTCTCGCCTGAGACCCGCGCCCAGCGCCGACCACGCAGCTCGGACGACGAGGCCGCCGAAGAGGCGAAGCGCGTCTGCCCCGACTCCCCGCTCCCACAGCGTCCACCGCGTGGTCGAGCCGGAGCCGGGTCGCCGACGTTCGCCGAGGCGGCTCGCCGCCCGCCTACTGAACGCGACTGTGAAGGGACGCCTTCCGCTGCCGCAGCCCCCGCGCCTAGTACGAGCGCGGACGCAGCGGCCCAAGCCAAGAAGCGGGACCAGCCACGGTACCCTCCGCTGGTGGTTGAGAGGTTACCAAATTGGGCCTTTCATTTCAAGGCTGTGCGGACCATTTTGGGTCACCCACCTAATGCTCGTCCTTTTCAGGGCGGAATTCGTTTTCTGCCTGAAACAGAGGGCGAGTATAGGGTGATCCAAAGGTACCTCACGGACCTGGAGAGATCGGAGGGCCTAAGTTGGTTCTCATACTCACTGCCAGCGGAGCGGAGTATCAAGGTGGCCATCAGGGGCCTGCCAGCGGACACGGACCCTGAGGACATCCTAGAGGAGCTGAGGTCACGTGGATACGAGCCGGAGTACGTCCGCAATATTAAAGCGCGCTGCGGACGACCTGGCTGTCTATTCTATGTGACACTCAGAAGGCAAACAGACATCCGTACTATCTACGACACCACCGAGCTACTAAGCATGCGGGGTGTTCGTATCGTTGCCTGGCGGAGCAAACAAGGGCCCGCCCAGTGCCACCGGTGCCAGCTGTTTCGACACAGCTCGCACCGGTGCCACCACCCGCTCGCATGCGTGCGATGCGGGGACAACCACGCCGCCCAAGACTGTCCACGCCCTAAGACCGAGAAGGCCACCTGCGTGAACTGCGCGGGTGACCATCCGGCCAACAGTGGCGGATGTCCAGTGTTCCGGAGAGAACTCCGGAACAAGCGAGCGGGCACTGTCGCCATCTCTCGGCAGCGCCGAGAAACGGTGGCTGCAGCCACTCAAGTAGAGGCCCATGAGGCCCCCAGCACATCGCTGATGGCGACAGCGAACGGGCCCTCAAAGGTAATATTAGATGCTCCCGCCAAGAGGCGGAGAAAGAAAAGACCACGCGGGGGGAGAAACAGGAAGGGGAAAAAGCCCCACCCTCCCGCGGTGCAACCCAGACAGGACCCTGGCCCTGTCCCTGCGCAGGCGTCGACTCAGGCGCTCGCGGCACCCACAGCCACTACAGCCGCCATCCAAACCGCCGATGCCGCTACAGGCGCCGGCAGGAAGAAGGGGAAGAGGGCGGGGAAACCCGCCCCACCCACAGACACGGCTACGGCCGCCGCTCACACAGTAGCGGCGCCGAGCACACGCCAGCCGCTAGCCGGCGCCCCAGCGCAACAGCGCCTTGTCCCGCCAACGCCAGACTTTACCGCCTGCGCCATTAGGCTACTCTATGACCTTATCAGGGCCATAAAGGAGGGCCAGGACGCAGAGGACGTCATACTCGACGGGCTTATGGAGCTACTACAGCTCCATTACGCAAGCCAGTCGGGAAATTAGTCTGGATTGCCGCGGTCTTATGAATAGGGCCGCCCCTCTCCGCCTCCTCCTCTAGGTTGTAGGACTAACCCCGGATCGACAGGAGCCGGCGTCGCACGGTTGCCCCAGGTAATGCACCGAGGGAGCACCTGCGACCACCGACTCACGATGGCATGTCACGTCCGCGGCACCTCGCCAACCGCAGGAGCGCCCGCTTCCTGCCTTGTCGCTTTAGCGACCCGGTGCCTGCGGATGTGACGTAGCCGTCGTCATTCCTCGGACTTGACCCGCCCGGGTAGGCCGCTCCAGTCTACACGCGACCTACCCAACCACTGAGACTCCACAATCAGTACATACACTCGAAGCGCGTCATGACCTAGGTTAATATAGGCATAACGCGCATCGAACATGCATTCATTACTCCACACGCATCCAAACTCACGCGATGAATGTGCGGCGCGGGCTCGCTATTCATTCGCTTACAAGAGCGGCGTTACACAATACAATGCCACTCTAACTCATACACCACGACCCCTTAGTCTGGAACGCAATCGGCTAGCTCTGAGAGCGCAACGGACGGGGGTCAACGCCTTAGCGGTAGGGTGCGCCATCAGAGTCGCCTCTGGCAGGTCTGCATTTGCTGGGCCTCCTCTGGGTAACCAGAGGTCTCACCTGGCGATGACAAGCCGCCGAGGCGGCGTGAAGAAAGCGGCGCTCGCTACGGTAACGTTGTACCGTAGCTAAGCGCGCAGCGCTAGCGCCGCTGGCGCCTCCTACCGGACAATAATGACAACCACACACAGGCGAGTTGCGCTTTTTACACGCACTCGCCAATTATCACGCCTATAAGGCCATCAAATTGAGGTGCCCGTCGTAACGGGCACTGTGTTGACCCCGCGGGGAAAGGGCTTGCCCACATCCCGCCCGCCACGCCCCCATGTCGGGGACGTAGCGATTGCCCAACGCTCGGCTCACACTCGCCGCCTGACCGCCGTCGCGTACGGACGTGCCGCTACCTGCTCGCATTCCCGCTCGCTATCAGTGTGTGTCATCGGTTCGTCGCTTCCCAGTGTCGTGACGTCATCAGTAGTCCCTCGACTACACCCCCGAACAATTGCTGTCTTTTTATTAAGACATCACTTGCTCATTTGCTTCGGATATTATTCCGATTTAACTTCCTTTGCCCCATCAGGGAAAAGTCCTCAGTTTCGAGGTTCTTGGTGGGAAACCTAACGGTGCCAACGAAACCGAGAGAGGGTGGTGACCCAATCCGCCCGCCTAACCCCTTCAGGGTCTAGGTGAAAAATTGGACTCCGTCGCGAACACATGTGCCGCCGATATACTGTGCTAGTGTTTCCCGTTTTAACAAGTTCCTGAAAGCAAGTTCCTAAGACTGGGGTTGGAATTGCTACCAAGCCAGGACCTTCGGACTGTGGCTGCGGGAAGGTTGAAACGGGTGAGTCGCTGACCCAGTAAATTCCCTACATAATTGTTCAAGGAATTAGGTTGCTAAGCGCGCTGAGCTTCACTCAAATGTCCGCTAACTTTTAGCCGATGAAATGTCGTCCCTCGACGAGACAGAAAAAGCCCTTTTGCGCTTTTTCTTGCGCATCGTTGCGACCGACCCAAATTTTAAAAAATATGGGTCTGAAATTAATGCTATCCGGCAAACCAGTGATAACGTCACTGACTTCAGTGACGCACTTGAAATCCCTTTGTCTCCGCCGCCTGCCGACAGAGGCTTACCACCAGCCGTCGCCGCCGCGATTAAGGCTACACCAAGACCCATTGTTGTGAAGCCTACTGTTTCACAAACAAAGGCCCAGCCCGCACCTGCGTCTATTGTTCCTGTTTCCGAGAATATGGACAAAGGCTTACCGCCAGCCGTCGCCGCCGCGATTCCGGCTAAACCGAGTCCCATTGTTTCGAAACCTTTTGTTTCGCAAACAAAGGATCAGTCCGAACCTGCGTCCATTGTTCCCGTTTCCGAGAACATGGACACAACTGAGCCAGTCTCCGACTCAGAGTCAATTTTAGACTCGTGTTCTGCCGCCTTGTCCTCTGAAGACGACTATCAAGTCGTCGGAAAGGGCAAGAGGAAGAAGGGCAAAAACTCCCAGGCCGCCATGGCTAAAAAGATCGTCGCGCTCCCTTCTGTCCCCTCTCCCGCGGCCTCCCATCCCACCTCCCCGGTCCCCGTACCAACGTCCGCCGCTGCTCATACCAGCAGGCCAGCCAGCCCTAAGGCTCACCCTTCAGCCGCTTCTTCAAAGAAGCTGAAGCCCCCTCCCCCGCTGTTCATTCAGGACAAAGGGAAATGGACAGACGTGTCCAAAATGTGTGTTGAGCGCCGCATACAATATACAAGCGCAAAAAGCACACAACAGGGCATAAAAGTGGTAGTCCCTACGACCGCTGACTTCAGGGAACTAACCCGTCAGCTGATCGGAAGGCACATAGCCTTCCATACTTACTCCCTTCCAGAGGAGAAGCCCACCCGCGTGGTGATCAGGCGGATCCCGAAGGAGATATCCACGGAGGACATCCTAAATGACCTCCAAGGCCAGGACATCCCGGTCGCAGCCGTCCACCGCCTTCATAAGGCAAGAGGCGGAGCCCAGTACGATATGGTACTGGTCATCTGTGACCCAGTAGAAGGACACCACCCGATCTTCAAAGTGAAGTCGGTATGCTCCCTCACAGGCATCTCAATAGAGAAGCCTTACCGCTCAGCCGTAGTAGGGCAGTGCCACCGCTGCCAGCTGTACGGACACAGCCAAGCCAACTGCCATGCGCCGCACAGATGCGTAAAGTGTCTAGGCGACCATGGTACGGCAGACTGCCCCCGTCCCAAAGACAAATCGCTATGCACGGAGCCACCGAGCTGTGTGCTTTGCGGCCAGTCGGGCCACCCGGCTAACTACCGCGGCTGCCCGAAAGCCCCCAAAGGCTCCTCCTCTAAACTGGCGAAGCGTGCAAACGCCCGCCAGCAGAGAGAAAGCCCATCGGTGAGGCTACCAACTGCACAGATGCCGGAGAGACTCAGCCCTCAGAGGCCCTCTCCCTGGACCTCGCTGAACCACCAGAGAGCCTTCCCGGCACTCGGCAAAGCAAAGTCCAGCCCCATTCCCGGGCTATTAGATGCCCCTGTCCCCACTCCCGTGGCCCAAGCGAGCGCACCGGCGCCCGCGCCTCCCGGCCCCGCGGCCGCGGTCTCCTCTCCTAACGTAACTTTAGAAACGTTAGCAAAGTTAGTCACCCCCGAAGCAGACCGCATGGCGGCAGATCTCAGGGAGGCTAACACTGACGGTGATAAGCTTAAAATTATCCTCAAGTCCCTAATCAAGTTAGGCGAAGCCTTCAGCGGCATTAATCTTTAATTTCAATGGATAATACGAGATTAACGTGTACCAAACCCCGATCCCTTAAATTAGGGTACTTTAATGCCAATGGCATTAGAGGCCAGCGTGATGAAATCGCCACCTTCCTCCGTGACCATCAAATTGATATCCTCCTCATACAGGAGACCTTCCTCAAGCCCAGTCACCGCGATCCGAGAATTGCCAACTATCGCATAGTTCGCAACGATCGGTCACGTTGCCACAAGGGCGGTACTCTAATCTATTACAGAAAAGAACTGCACTGCATCCCCTTAGATCCCCCTCCCATGGAGTCTCTACTCGAGACTTCAGTGTGTCGACTAGGCATGACCGGTCATCAACCGATCACTATCGCCTCCGCGTACATCCCTCCCGGCGGCACGTCCGAGGAGCACACTCTGTTCACCAAAGACCTTGCCGTCCTCTTCGGCTTGAGTGACTCCGTTATCATAGCGGGCGACCTCAACGCCAAACACCCCGCCTGGAACAGCACGACGACCTCTGCCAGAGGACGTCACGTGTATAACCTGGGTGAGTCCCTCAACTTCGATCCCATCGCTCCTATGGAGCACACTCACTATCCCCACGACCCGGACCAACGTCCGGACGTTCTCGACATAGCGCTACTCAAGAATGTCAACCTTAAGTTGCATTCCATCGAGACTTTACATGAGCTTAACTCAGACCATCGACCAGTGCTCATGCACTTAGTTCCCCGCTCGGGTCCCTCTGACCCCAGCCAGCCCCCGCCGACCCAAGTGATAACCGACTGGAGGAAAGTCAGCGAAAAGCTGAAATCCACCACGTCGTCTCACCTGGAGTCCATCCCCGGCCACATAGTCTCAGTCGCAGACACGACGGCCGCCATCAACTCGTTTACAGAACACGTGCAATCCGTACTGAAGGATTGCTCACGAGAAGTTCCAGCATTGAGCGATCAACGCTGGATACTACCCGCTGACGTACGTGAACTGATAACCGAGAAGAACGAGGCCATCCGTGCCTACAGCAACTTTCCCTGCGACGCGAACAAAGCTCACATGCGTCATTTACAGCGTGCTGTAAAGAAGCGCACTAGTGAGCATCGTTCAGATCAATGAGACAAGACGCTTAGCGAGCTTGAGCCTACCCACCTAGCCTTCTGGCAGCTGCAACGCAAGTTGCGCTCCACCGAAGAGGCTTCGATGCCTCCCCTCACGCGACCCGATAAGAGCGTTGCATTCGACGACTCTGAGAAGGCCGAATGTCTAGCAGATAGCCTAGAGTCCCAGTGCTCCCCCAGCTCTCAACCAGTAGACAAGCGACATCTCGATGAGGTGAACGCATTCGTCGAACGTAGAGCCACCCTACCCCCTGTAGAAGACCCAGATGATCCTCTGCCTCCGGTCACAGCTGACGAAGTGCAAGACATCATTAATAAGCTTCAACCGCGCAAAGCACCCGGCTCCGACGGAATCACCAATAGGGTGTTTAAACTCCTCCCCGCTCAGCTCGTCGTGTTAATGGCGGCCATCTTCAATGGCGCCCTGAGCAACAACGCTTTTCCCCAAATATGGAAAGAGGCCACTGTCATCGGTTTCGCCAAGCCAGGCAAACCCAAGTCTGAGCCCTCGAGCTACAGACCTATCAGTCTCCTGAACGCACTCGGCAAAATCTACGAGAGACTCATTTATAAGCGACTCAAAGACTTCGCCGAGGCTAAGAGTCTCATCCCCAACGAGCAGTTCGGCTTCAGAACCGGACACTCTTGCATTCAACAGGCCCATCGCATCGTAGAGCACTTGAGCGCTGGCTTCTAGCGTGGAGCGATGACGGGTGTGTTGTACTTCGACATAGCAAAGGCTTTCGACAAAGTCTGGCACAACGGCTTATTATATAAGCTGTACAAACTGGGAGTGCCGGACCGTCTCGTGCTCATCTTACGAGACTTTCTGTCGGATCGCACCTTCCGCTATCGCATCGGGAACGCACTGTCTTCTCCCCACCCCATTAGAGCAGGAGTCCCTCAGGGCTCCGTCGTCTCTCCCCTTATCTTTACTCTGTTCACCAGTGACATCCCCAAGAGCAAGAAGGCTCAGTTAGCCCTGTTCGCGGACGACACGGCCATTTATTAGATATGGTATATTGGGTAGGCTTCATTTCATGATTTCGGCAAAAAGCAAGTTGTCACTCAAGTGCAAATTGCGCCTTTATACCGCGGTGATCCGCCCCATTATGACGTACGCTTGCGTCGTGTACGCTCACACCAAGCCTAAGTACATCCATAGGATGCAAATTTTACAGAACCGGTTCTTACGTAGAGTCACGGGAGCCCCTTTTTATGTCCGTAATGACCGTCTACACGTAGACCTTAGAATGCCCACCGTCCTTCAGTTTATGAAACGCCTTTCGAAGCGTTTCTTCGATAACGCCATTAAACACCGTAATCCCCTGATCGCAGCGGCCGCCCGTTACGAACCCTCGCGCATTAGTACAGTACGCCGTCCTAGGCATACCCTTGTCACTACAGATGATGCTATCACCCTCCTCCAGGAGAGTAGCAAAGAGACTAGCACTCTTAAAAAGTTCCGCCTCAAACCGCCGTCTTTCCGACCTCGCCGTCGAGGTCCGTCGCGACGTCCCGGTCCATGCCCTCCCCGACCCTCGCTCGAGCCAGCCCGCGATGCTGTGCCAGTAGTTTTAAATCAGCCCCTAAATAATGATACCATTCAGATCCAGCCTGTCCCCATGCAGTCCTCCCCCAGCGACGCCCTAAGCCGAGGTTCGTACCCCACAGGGGGTGCCCTTAGCGTGCAGTCGCTTAGTTTGTAAGTTTTTATGCCCTGGCTGGAGGCCTTACTCTAAAGGCACCCACAGGATAGTCCGGTTAAGCAGACGACAACCTCATAGGTTGAACTGCGAGATGCCATTCAAAAAAAAAAAAAAAAAAAAATACTCGGCTCACTGGATTGGATCCGTGGCCACATCCAGTAGTTAGCTTTTGCCCTTCGCCCCCCGCCGCGCCGTAGCCTCCGCTGGCCGGAAGAAGGAGCGCGCGCGCCACCGTTGGCGATTGCCGCAGGCCTCCGCTGTGCGTAAGCGGGAGCCCGTGCGCCGCCGCTGGCGCTCGTCGCTGATTGGCCGCCCGCTCGGATTTATTAAACGAGTGAGGGTAGACGGCCAAATCGCAAAAGTTGAACATACCGCCCGAGCCGAAAACTAAATAGTGTTGTGAAGTGGGGTTTTCCGTCGCGGACCCATGGGTGCCTGGGTGCCTTAGCTTAGGCGCCCACGAGTTCGCGGAGGGAGACCGGCGCCGCCCGGTGCTAGGCACCGTAACGGCTGCGTTTGGCCACGACACCAAATGTCGCCGCCAACAAAGAACAATATGGGCGATCGGACGCAGTCGCTCCCCATCATTGGGGACGCGACGCCCGACGCCCCAACCACGACTGCACGGGAGGAAGGGAGGAGGAGGCCGCCTTCCTCAGCGTCGCCACCCGTCCCGATGTCGCCGACCTCGCCGACATCGAGACCAACCACATCGGGCCAGTCCACACCAGTGGGCCGACCGCCGGCGGTGCCCGTTCGCCCGTCGGCGTTCCGCCCAGTGCCGACTCAGGCCCCAGGACCGGCAGGTACGTGCCACCACGCACCTGTAGTGCGCGCCTGCGCCCCCGCTGTGCGCGCTACCACACAAGCCGGGCGCCCGCCGCACTCGCCCGCGGCGCGTGCCGCGCCTGTGCGCCCTGCGCACTCAGCACCCGCGTCCGCCGCGGCTCGTCCTGCGGCGGCCGCGCCCCCGTCACACCCGACTGCTCGCGCCACCGCGCACGCCCGCCCCGCCGCCTCTACGGCGCGGCCCGCGTGCGCTGCACCGCCCGCACCCCGCCGCCCGCTGGCAGGCTCAGCCGCCGCGGCGTCACCGGTGCAGGGCGTGCCTATGTCGCCGCCACCACCACGCAGTGCAGCCCGCGACTCACCAGCCGCTATGTCGCCGTACTCCTCCAGAGAGGGGAGCACACTGGGGGAGTATAGCGACGAGGTAAGTGGAACCCCACTTAACCCCACAATAGCGCGCTCCGACGACCCACTGGCGTTCGGGTACGAGTTTCAACTCGATGCCCGCGCCCAGCGCCGACCGAGAAGCTCGGACGACGAGGTCGCCGAGGAGGCGAAACGCCTGTGCACCGACCCCCCGCTCCCGCAGCGCATCCCGCGCGGTCGAGCCGGAGTCGGTTCACCATCGTTCGCCGAGGCGGCTCGCCACTCGCCGACAGAACAAGTCCGCACACGGACCACGACGCCGGACGCCGCAGCCCCTGTACAGGGCACAAGCGCAGCGCGGCTGCGAAGCCACAGGCAAGGAGACCCCGCTACCCTCCGCTGGTAGTAGAGAGGCTTCCCAACTGGGCCTCGCACTTCCGGGCCGTGAGGGCAAAGTTGGGCTACCCACCTCATGCACGTCCTTATCAGGGGGGAATTAAATTCGTACCCGAAACGGAGGACGAGTATCGTGTAGTCCAACGATACCTCACGGAGTTGGAGAGGACGGAGGGCCTTAGTTGGTTCTCCTACTCGCTACCGGCGGAGCGTAGCTTGAAGGTGGCCATCAGAGGGCTGCCGGCCGACACCGACCCAGAGGAGATACTGGAGGAGTTGAGGACGATGGGATACGAGCCGGAGTACGTGCGCAATATCAACGCGCGCGGAGGACGACCTGGCTGCATCTTTTACGTCGTCCTCAAGAGACAACCGGATTTCCGGGCCATCTACGACACCACCACATTCTTGTGCATGCGTGGTGTCCGTATTGAGGCCTGGAGGAGCAAGCGAGGGCCCGCGCAGTGCCATAGATGCCAACAATTTAGGCACAGCTCGCATCAGTGCCACCGTCCGCTCGCGTGTGTGCGATGCGGAGGCGAGCACGCGGCCAAGGACTGCGAACGCACGAGAGAGGACACGCCCACCTGCGTAAACTGCGGGGGCGATCATCCTGCGTGCAGCAGCGCCTGCCCGGTGTTCCGCAGAGAGGTGCGGAACAAGAGGGCTGGCACAGTCGCCATCACGCAGCCGCGCCGTCCCACGACGGCCACGACAACTGCTGCAACAGCCGACCACGAGGCCCCCAGCACGTCGCTGATGGCGACCGCCAACGGGCCCCGCACTAACAACGACGACGCTCCCGCCTCGAGACGGAGAAAGAGGCCGCGCGGAGGTAGGAATAGGAGGAAGAAGAAGCCTCAACCTACTGCGCAGCGACCTAGGCAGGAACCTGTCCCTGCTCAGGCGCAGGCGACGATTACGGCGCCGACCACCACCGCCACAACCACCTCTACGAAGCCTTCTGCCGCCGCTGCTGGCGCCGGTAAAGGTAAAGGGAGAGGGAAGCGAGCAGCAAGGCCCGCCCCACCCACAGATGCGGCCCCAATCGCCGCCCAAACACAGGCGGCTAGCACTAGCCGCCCACCTACCGACGCCCAAGAGCAACAGCGGCGTCGCGTTCCTCGCACTGGCGCCAACAACAATGAGCGCCAGGAGAAGGACTTCACCGCCTGCGCCATCAAACTGCTGCTGGACCTTATCAAGGCCATCAGACAGGGTCAGGACGCACGGCAAGTGATCCTCGACGGACTATTAGCATTGTTAGAGAGCTACAATGCTTAGTTCGCTGAGGATTCTGCACTGGAATGCTCGCGGCCTGAGAAGAAAGGTCGCGCCACTCCGTCTCCTCCTTCAGGAACAGAAAATCGACGTGGCGCTCATTAGTGAGACACTCCTGGGACCTGCGGACAGGCCCCGGTTCCCGGGATACTTTGTCTACAGAAAGGATGAGAAGTCACCTCTCGGCATCACCTACCGCGGTCTGGCGGTACTGGTAAGTCCGAGAGTCGTTCATCAACCGCTACCACTATTGTCACATACGACATTTTATTCCTTGGGTGTCCAGCTGCACGTCGCTGGCGAGGACATGAATATTTACGCCGCCTACTGCCCGCCGTCGAATACGGCCTCGCTCGACTTAGCGGAGCTGCGGGCAGTACTCTATGGTTCGCCTCACCCAACACTCCTCGCCGGTGACTTTAATCAGAAGCACCAGGCATGGAACAGCCGTATTTCCAACCCAGGGGGTAGACGACTCTTCGCAGACGCGGAGGCCCGCGGGTACACGGTGTCCGGACCAGAGACACCTACCCATTACCCTGATAATCAGGCGCACGCACCGGACGTGCTGGACATCGTGATCCACAGAGGCCTGAGTTGTCAGATCGCCACCCAGGTAGTCGACGACGAGATGCAGAGCGACCATCAGCCTGTACTCGTCGTCTTGTCAGAGATGCCGACACGACTCTCTCCTACAGCGCCACGCCGCACTACGGACTGGTCGCAGTTCGGAGAGAGGATGAAAACCACCACTCCTACTTGGCCCATCACTACCGCCGCGGACGTCGACGGGCTAGCACAGGAGCTAACCACTTGCATCCAGAGCGCCCTTAGCGAGGCGACCACTACGCAAGAGCAGCCACAGAGGCCGGCTTACAGACCTCTACCGATCGCCATCACGCGAATGGTCGCCCAGAGGAGGCGCCTGCGCAAGCGGTGGCAAGACACCGGGTGCCCACGCGACAAGCGCGACCTGAACCGCCTCGCGGAGAAGGTAAGAGCCAAGCTACAGGAGCACAACGCCGAGAGCTGGGAGGAACGTATCGACGCCGCAGCGACAGACTGGACGTCGGTACACAAGCTGTGCAGGCAGCTTGCGAATTCCCCAGCCCCGGTACGTCCGCTATTACACAGCGACGGGGCGCCAAGATACACCGCAGCAGACCGTGCGGAGATCTTCGCCGAGCACCTGGAGCGTCAATTCGTCCCGAATCCGACCTCTAACACCGAGCATGTCGCAGCAGTCGAGAGGCACCTTAGGGAGTACTTCTCGACGCCGTTAGCTCCCGACGACAACCCAATCCATTTCTCCCCTTGTGCAGTCAGACGCGCCTTCCTGAAAACTAAGCTGAGGAAGGCCCCCGGTGCGGACGGCGTGTCCAACACAGCGCTGCGCCACTTGCCCTACCGTACAGTAGCGGCAGTGGCGCGCCTGTTTACGGGCATCGCCCGCACGGGCGCTTTCCCAGCCGCATGGAAGGAGGGGCGCGTGATTATGCTGCCCAAGGCAGGTAAGAATGTTCTAAAGCCGGAGAGCTACCGGCCAATCACTTTACTTCCCACTATCTCCAAGGTGTTTGAGCAAATCCTGCTGCGACACCTGGCCCAATACATCGTCCCTCGGCCTGAACAATTCGGGTTTCGGGCCGAACATTCGACGACGCTTCAGCTGTCAAGGGTACTGCACCTGCTGACCGCGGCACTCAACAAGAAAGAGCACGCAGTCGCAGTATTCCTAGATATGGAAAAGGCGTTTGATCGAGTCTGGCATGCCGGCGCCTGCTGTACAAGATGTCACAGACAGGCGCGCCTCGTCGCTTGATACAGGTGGTTTCTTCCTTCCTCACAGACAGGACAATAAGGGTGGTGGTCGATGGCACGGTATCGGGCGCCCGCCCGGTTGCCGCAGGAGTGCCGCAGGGCAGCTGCGTCTCGCCGCTCTGTTACACGTGCTACACCGACGACATCCCAACCACTCGCGACACCACGCTCGCGCTGTACGCCGACGACGCCGCGTACATCGCTGTCTCTATGAACGCGAGACACGCGGCCGTCAAAATGCAGCGCGCGCTGGACTTGCTGCCCGACTGGTTGTCGAAATGGAGGTTGTCGGTGAACGTGGGTAAGACGCAGGCGCTCCTTGCAGGCACCTCTCCCCTCCCGCCACCCCTCCAATTGGACCGAGCCGACATCGCGTGGTCGCCCCAGGTAAAGTACTTAGGGGTCACTATCGACCGTCGGCTAACGATGACAGCCCATATCCGTGGCATTGTCGCCAGATGCAGGAACGCCCGCTTCCAGCTCCGGCCAGTGCTCTCGTCGAGACTCCCGCTGCGTACAAAGCTGGGCGTGTACAAGTTGTACGTACGCCCGCTGTTAACTTACGCCGCGCCAGCTTGGCTTGCCCTCGCCAGCGAGACCAATAAAAAGAAGCTCCGCGCGCAGCAATCGCTTGCGCTGCGGTCAGTCGCCGCCGCTCCTCGCTGTGTGAGGAATACTACCATTCAGCGGGACCTCAAGATTGAGAGTCTTGACGAGTTCTGCAGCCGCCTTGCGTCGCGCATGTTTGCGCGCGCCGACGCCTCTGCCTGGCCCCATCTGGCTCAGATAGCGCCATGGCACACGCGCCCGCCGGACGCGGGGCGCGCGGGGCGCACACGTTGCCTTCCGCGCGACCTAGTGCCCGCGGACGAGTAGCTGCGTCATCGTCCCCCCCCCCCCCCCGACACCCGGGTAAGTCGTTTACAGCTACACGCGACCTACCCAAACAATAACACTCCACATGCATAACATGCACTGGTTTACATAGGCACGACGCGCACCGTCCACACATTACGTGACTCCACATTCGCTTATACTCACGCGACGAACAATGCAGTGCGGGCTCGCTATTCGTTGCTTACAAGAGCGGCGTTACACAAACATTGCCGCTCTAACTCATTCACTACGGCCTCTTAGTCTGGAGCGTAAACGGCTAGCTCTGTGAGCGTCTGCAGACGGGGGCCAACATCCTTAGCGGTAGGATGCGCCAACAGAGTCACCTCTGTCGCAGGTCGCCATCCGCTGGGCCTCCTCCGGGCAACCGGAGGTCTCACCTGGCGGTGACAGACCGCCGGGGTGGCGAGAAGAGAGCGGCGCTCGTTACGGTAAAGTTTGTTTATCGTACCTGAGCGCGCTGTGCCAGCACCGCTGGCGCCTCCTACCGGACAAAATGTCAACTACACATAGGCGAGTTGCGTCATAATAAACTAAATTACGCGCGCTCGCGCCCATTCACGCCTAAATCGGCACCAAAATTGAGGGTGCCCGTATTGACGGGCACACCATTTCTCCGCGGGCCAAAGGACATAGTCCATACCCCGCCTCGCGCGTCCCCCTGCGGGGACGTAGCGATTTCCACGAGTGACTCGGCTCACTCAGCCCGATCACTATGTACGGTAAGCCTATCCCTTGGGAGAAGCAAGCCAAGTACTTAGGAGTCATACTTGACAACCACTTGTCTTTCGCGGCGCACATCAAAGCAGCTCGCGACCGAGCTGCGTTTGCTATGGGTAGGCTTCATTTCATGATTTCGGCAAAAAGCAAGTTGTCACTCAAGTGCAAGTTGCGCCTTTATACTGCGGTGATCCGCCCCATTATGACGTACGCTTGCGTCGTGTACGCTCACACCAAGCCTAAGTACATCCATAGGATGCAAGTTTTACAGAACCGGTTCTTACGTAGAGTCACGGGAGCCCCTTTTTATGTCCGTAATGACCGTCTACACGTAGACCTTAGAATGCCCACCGTCCTTCAGTTTATGAAACGTCTTTCGAAGCGTTTCTTCGATAACGCCATTAAACACCGTAATCCCCTGATCGCAGCGGCCGCCCGTTACGAACCCTCACGCATTAGTACAGTACGCCGTCCTAGGCATACCCTTGTCACTCCAGATGATGCTATCACCCTCCTCCAGGAGAGTAGCAAAGAGACTAGCACTCTTAAAAAGTTCCGACTCAAACCGCCGTCTTTCCGACCTCGCCGTCGAGGTCCGTCGCGACGTCCCGGTCCATGCCCTCCCCGACCCTCGCTCGAGCCAGCCCGCGATGCTGTGCCAGTAGTTTTAAATCAGCCCCTAAATAATGATACCATTCAGATCCAGCCTGTCCCCATGCAGTCCTCCCCCAGCGACACCCTAAGCCGAGGTTCGTACCCCACAGGGGGTGCCCTTAGCGTGCAGTCGCTTAGTTTGTAAGTTTTTATGCCCTGGCTGGAGGCCTTACTCTAAAGGCACCCACAGGATAGTCCGGTTAAGCAGACGACAACCTCATAGGTTGAACTGCGAGATGCCATTCAAAAAAAAAAAAAAAAAATACTCGGCTCAGAGTGTGCCCACTACGCTCCCGGACTGCTTCAGCCTCACTGGCTGGACAGCACTGAGAACTGGTGTACGCACTTTACCCTCTACGCTCACTGAGTATTTGTTTTATATTAAATTGTATCGAATATTACTTCGTAAATATAATAATAGAAAACACTTCTACTGAGTTTCTATTACAAACTGGCGCACAACGTAAGGCCGAATCCAGGGATCAAGATAGAAAATCTACGAAGACTCCCACATCGGACTTTGAAGATGGCGATGTCCAACGAACAGTTCCAGATGTTCCTCCAGACCATCATGGCTTCCAAGCAGGGAACTTTTGCATCCTGCAACATCACCTACAGTGGGCAAAAGGACACGGACGCAGTCGAGGCTTTTTTAGCAGCAGCAACCACTTACAAAAATGTGGAAAAGCTGAGTTACTCCGATGCGCTTCAAGGGCTTCCACTTCTTTTACGTGATGAAGCAGCGGTATGGTGGCAAGGCGTGAAAAACGGTGTAGACAAGTGGGAAGACTTTTGCAATAAACTACGCCATACCTTCGCTCCCCGGAAACCAGCGTATATGATTTATCACCAGATCACACACGAGGTCCAGGAGTCTGATGTAACTACGGAAGCATTTATTGCCAAGAAGCGAGCATTATTCGCATCACTTCCACCTCCCGCACATACTGAAACCCAGAAAATAGACTTGGTTTTCGCACTCATAAGGTTGGAAGTACGAAACCGCATGCCGCGAGATACGGTACCAACTTTCCAGAAGCTTTTAGAAACGGCACGTGGTATAGAAGAAACTCTGCAAGAATACGCACATGGAGCTAAACATACCGAAACATATACAGCTCAGATGCGAAAAGGAAAGCAGCGATGCACTTTCTGTAAAAACCCAGGACACACGGTGGATGTATGCCGAAAGAAGAAGCGTGTTGAAGGCACTGTCTCAGTGGCGGCGAAAGATGCTGCTGAAGTGCAGACACAGGCACCATCTCCTTCTCAACCAAAGTTTTCTTGCTATGGTTGCGGCGCACCCGGTGTATTCAGAAGCAATTGTACCACCTGTAAGAACTCGTCGCCCATTAAGAAGGAGGATTTGAAGTTTTGCGCCTTCGACGTACATTTAGATGCATTCTCACGACCTGTTGTGTTCGTGGAGGTCGAAGGAATAAAAGGAACCGCTTATATTGATACTTGCGCGAAGATGAGTGTTGCATCGTACTCCTTGTACTTAGAACTGGTTAAATGCGGATGCATGTTCGAAGAACAGCCAGCAAACTTAACATTAGCTGACGGAATAACAAAAAGTCAAAGAGTGCTAAAGTGCAGAGCTGAGGTTGAAATAACAGGCCGAAAGGTGTACGACATTCATCGTGTTACCTGGAGCAAGGGAGAACCGCACTCTTTTGGGTGTTGGTTTTCTACGGGACGCGGGTATGGTCATCAACGTGCCGCAGTACACCTGGAATTTTATTGACGAACCAGAAGACCAATACGAGCTATATTCTGAAGAATTTGCCACCTTCGAGACCACTGTCATCGGTGAAATGATGGATTTGCCAAGCCCAATAACTTCACTCACGATGACAGACAGCGAAGATAGTACCAGTATTGCGACAGTGCCACCAACTCCACCACCAACACCTCCTCTGATGGAGATAGGCGAACCACCATCAACACCACAGAATCAGCCAGTCGATGATACATATAAGCTGGCACCGATAGATCTTTCAAGTACGCCTCCATCAAAGAAGAGACCACGGCTATTCGATGGCTATTCTCCCAGTTTCACAGATTTCATGATACGAGACGCACAAATCAGTATTCACAGGGAAGACGTCGAATTATCCCCACAAAGTGCCAGTCTCTTTGACGCAAACAATTGGGAAATAAGAATCGACGCAATTGACATCGAAACACCCATCACGAGTGCTCAGAAGGAACAGCTGAATAGGCTCCTCCAACAAAACAGGAACGTTTTCAATGCCAAGCGAGAACCAACAAAGCTGATTGAGCACTGTATCAGAACCACGGACGATAAGCCAATCTCGGTTCCACCATACAGACTCTCACCGCCTCGCAAAGAAGCTCTGCAGCGTGAGATCAATGCAATGCTGGCGGACGGCATCATTGAACCCTCTTCGTCCCCATGGGCCGCGCCAGTAGTTCTTGTACCGAAGCCCAACGGGAACATCCGGCTCTGCGTGGATTATCGTCGACTTAATGCAATTACGATACCCGATTCATACCCAATTCCTCGGATTGATGACCTCCTGCATGAAGCCAAGCCAACCCCATACATGTCATTACTAGATTTGAAAGCAGGCTATTGGCAAGTTGGAGTACATAAACAAGACCAAGAGAAGACTGCATTTATTACACCGTTTGGCATATTTAATTTCACTCGCATGCCGTTCGGTTTGCGTAATGCTCCAGCCACATTTCAGCGGTTGATTGATCGAATGCGAGTGGGTCTGCCTGATGTAAAGCTCCTCGCGTATCTAGATGACCTGGTAATACTATCACCGTCATTTCAAATACACCTCGAAGATCTGAAAAAAGTTTTCGATAGGCTTACAGAATTTGGCCTAACAGTAAATCGAGAGAAATGTCGCTTTTGCTGTTCACTCGTTAAATACCTTGGACACTGTATTACGCCGAAGGGACTGCAAGTAGATCCCGAGAAAACAGCTGCGATCACGAAGCTTCCCGCACCGAAAACCTTAAAACATCTAGTGAGCTTTCTACAAATGTGCTCTTGGTACCGGCGATTTATCAAAGACTTTGCCAAGCTTGCGGAACCTCTCACTCGTCTAACGAAAAAGAACGCTAATTGGGAATGGTCAGAGGACCAGCAGAATGCCTACCACGAACTGAAGAGCCGCTTGACTTCTGCCCCAATACTTAGACAGGCCGATGAAACTAAACCCTACATAATAAAAGGTGACGCAAGTTCTTATGCGATCGGAGCAGTATTGGTCCAGGGGGAGGGAGAAGATGAGCACCCCGTCGAGTTTGCTAGTCGTCTTCTGACATCAGCAGAGCGCAATTACTCTACCACAGAACGAGAGGCGCTTGCTGTCGTTTGGGCAGTAACAAAGTTCCGTGGTTATATTGAAGGACTCCCTGTTACCATTGTAACAGATCATCAAGCCTTGAAGTGGCTTATGTCATTAAAAACGCCCACAGGAAGGCTTGCAAGATGGGCACTATTATTGCAAGCATTTGACATAACAATCAAATACGCTCCTGGTAGAACAAATATTGTCGCTGACTGTCTTTCTAGACCACCATGTAACGAAGCAACGGTTCAAGCATGTGACGTTTGTACAGTAACCGTAGACATGCCCTTGCGTAGTGCAGCTGAAATTAGAAAAGAACAGTTAATGGACGAAAGAATAAGACCGATTGTCAAGGATTTGGAAGGAATAGACAACGATGAGAAAGCAGTATATTGGAGTAACAAGGGGTACCTACTGAATAATGGTATACTCTATCGACACAGCCCCCACTCAGAATCTGACGAGGCACAATTAGTTGTACCAGAACACGAATGGTCTAACGTACTGGCGACATATCATGATGATCCTTTAGCAGGCCATTATGGTTCAGATAAGACTTATCGGCGGATCAGCCAGCGATATTATTGGAATGGAATGAGGAAATATATCGAGAGCTATACGAAAAACTGTTTGGAGTGTCAACGATACAAGTCGGCAAACCAGAAACCAGCGGGACTGCTTCAGACTACCGTGATGAGCCAAAGATTTGAAGTCATATCTTTTGATTTATTTGGACCATTGCCAGCATCTCCGGATGGGAAAACATGGATCCTTATTGTAGAAGATGTGGCAACTCGTTGGGTGGAACTGTTTGCCCTACAACAGGCCACTGCCGAGAGCTGCGCTATGACGCTCATTAATGAGGTGTTCCTTCGCTATGGACTTCCTCGACGGATAATAAGCGATAACGGGCCTCAGTTCGTTAGCTCCATAATGCAGCAAGTCGTTTATTCGCTAAATATCAAACATGCATTCACACCCGTGTATCACCCGGAAACAAATCCTGTAGAAAGGAAGAACAGGGATCTGAAGCCCCAGATAGCTATCCTAGTCAAAGACAAGCACAGAAACTGGCCAGAACACCTCCCTAGTATTCGTTTCGCAATGAATACAGCAACCAGTCTCTCGACAGGGTTTACACCGGCTTACTTGACCTTCGGGAGGGAACTCAGAACGCCTGATGATACATCGCATGACTTCCGGAAGATCCTGCAATCAGAGAATTTTATACCTGAAATCACACCAAAGTTAATGCAACTAGCTACTACCCTACAAAAGGCTCGAGAAGTGCATGAACACACTGAAGAAAGACGCAAGAAATATGTGGACCAACGCCGACGAGAGAATCCTGGTTACAGTCCTGGTGACCTTGTACTCGCCACACTGCATTCCCTGAGTAATGCCACTAAAGGTGTGAGTAGTAAATTCGCACCGCGACGTGATGGACCTTACCTAATTAAAAAGCAACATGGCCCGTCATCTTACGAGCTTTCCGATCCCAAGAAACCTGATGTCGCAATTGGAGTGTATCACTCCTCCGCTTTGGTACCCTACGTTGGAAATTGTCCTGAGCTGCCAGCCCCCGTCCAGCCTATCAGAAAGAGAGGGCGACCACGAAAACAGCAACCCGAGTTCGTGGATGACGAAGTACAGATAAGGAAGCGCGGCAGACCCAAGACTACCTGTTCTGATCCTGGATCATCGTCGGGACGACTTCAGATCCAGAGGGGGAGACTGTAGCAAGTAAACATGATCACGCAGCGCGCACGCGGCGCCCCTACCTCACCGAGCGGCGGAGCTCGGCTCCCCGCCACGCGCCGGCCGGTATATAAGACGATCACTCGCCTACTCGGCTCAGAGGATTAGCTTGTGGCCTCTCCACGAGCTAATAAGTTTTTAGTGCCGCGACTTAGCTCCGTACGGATCCGACCAATCACAACCTGACGTGTGCAGGCCTCCGCTGGCCGCCACCGAAGTCCCCTGCGCCACCTTTGGCGCGGGCTGTGATTGGCCGACCTCCCAATTTTATTAAATTGGTCGAGGGTAGACGCGTGAAAAAAAATTTATTAGCCTACCGCCCGAACCGAATATTTTAAATTAAACGGTAAGGAGCCTGTTGGGTACCCATGGGTACCTAGTGCCTGTGGGTTCGCAGCGGGTGCCCCCCGTGCTGCCCGGTGCAGCTGCACCGTAGCGGTTGCGGTCGGCCACACCCACGTAATGCCGAAAAAAGTGACGCCGCCACCAACCAATCCCAATGGGGACCGAGCGCCGTCGCTCCCGATCATCCGGAGCCCGACGCCCGGCGCTGCATCTAGTGTCCATGTTGCCGATGCCAACACTGAAGGGAGGAGGCCGTTTCCTACCTCCCCTCCATCACCCAGTGCGCGACCTGTAGCCGGTTCTCCGACGACACCATCCGTCCGCACTCCGGCCGTTCCGGTCCGCCCACCGGCGTTTCGCCCCGTGCCTACTATGGCCCCGAGGCCACCCGGACCCATTAACCGCGCGTCTGCTGCTCGTGCTGTCCCCCCCCCCCTGAGCACTGTTGCACAGGCGGATCGGGTGACCACGACGCATGCACCCCGCGCCGCAAACCAAACCCAAGCAGTGCCCGTCGCGTCCCGCCCCGTCGCGAGTGGACCCGCGCACGCACGGCCCGCCGCCGCCGCTCCACGAGCTGGGCGTGCCGCATCGCCCGCACCCCGCCGCTTGCTGGCAGGCTCAGCCGCCGCAGCGTCGACTGTGTCCGGACCGATGTCGCCGCCCCCGCCTCGCAGCGCAGCACAGGACTCCCCCGCGGCCATGTCGCCGTGCTCCCTGACAGGGGGCAGCGACATGGACGACGATGACGAGGATAACGAGGTAGGTAATCCTACCTCAATTAATATGACGAATCCTGATGAGACAGTGGCGTTCGGGTACGAGTTTACTCTCGAGACCCGTGCCCAGCGCCGCCCACGAAGTCCGGACGACGAGGCCGCCGAAGAGGCGAAGCGTGTCTGCTCCGACTCCCCGCTCCCGCAGCGCGAACCGCGCGGTAGAGCCGGAGTCGGATCGCCGACATTCGCCGAGGCGGCTCGTAGCCCGCCCACTGGACCAACCACCGCACCAACCACGACAGCCGCCGCCGCAGCCCCTGCCCAAGGCAAGAGCGCAGAAGCAGCTGCCAAGGAGAGACAGAGGGATAAGCCACGCTACCCTCCGCTGGTGGTGGAGAAACTGCCCAACTGGGCCCTTCATTTCAGGGCCGTGAGGGACATTCTGGGCCACCCTCCCAATGCTCGCCCCTACCAGGGTGGAATCCGGTTCGTACCCGAATCGGAGGGCGAGTACAGGGTGGTTCAGAAATACCTCACCGACCTAGAGAGATCGGAGGGCCTAAGCTGGTTCTCTTACTCTCTACCAGCGGAGCGTAGCATCAAGGTGGCTATAAGAGGGCTGCCAGCGGATACGGATCCGGAAGAGATCACGGAGGAACTGAGGGCGCAGGGGTTCGAGCCAGAGTACGTCCGTAATATAAGAGCGCGCGGCGGACGACCTGGCTGCCTCTTTTATGCGGTCCTCAGGAGACAACCGGACTTCCGTCGAATTTACGACATCACCATGCTCCTGTACATGCGTGGTGTTCGTATCGACGCCTGGAGGAGCAAGCAAGGGCCTGCCCAGTGCCACCGGTGCCAGCAATTCCGACACAGCTCGCACCAGTGCCACCGCCCGCTCGCATGCGTGAGATGCGGCGAGGAGCACGCAGCCCGTGATTGCCCACGGCCAAGAACAGAGAAGCCCACGTGCGTGAATTGCGCAGGCGATCACCCGGCGTCAAGCAGTGCGTGCCCCGTATTCCGGAGAGAAGTCCGGAATAAGCGAGCGGGCACTGTCGCCATCACCCAGCAGCGACAACCCAAGAGCACGGTCGTCACTGCAGAAGCCAATGAGACCCAACGTCGCTGATGGCGACAGCAAACGGACCCTCCATAAATAAGGAAGCTCCCGTCTCGAGGCGGAAGAAGAGACCGCGCGGGGGCAGGAACAGGAGGGGGAAAAAGCCCCAGCCTCCCGCGCAGCAACCCAGGCCAGATCCTGGCCCTGTGCCGGCGCAGGCGACGCATCAGGCGCCCGCGACAACCGCGGCAACAACTACCACCATTGGTACCACCGACGCCACCTCTGGCGCCGGCAAGAAGAAGGGGAAGCGGGCGGGAAGGCCCGCCCCACCCACAGACACGGCTACAGTTGCTGCACATCCAGCAACAAGTAAAAATGAGTCATCGCTACTGTTTTCATCCAAAACATTATAATCATCGTCATCAGATTCTCTCAACGAATATACGTCATCATCTGTTGTGCTACTATCTTGCTGAAGTTTACACTTTTTTAATTGTTTTTTCGGGGTTACTATTTTTCTCTTCTTTGTTTTTACTGAAGTCATTGCGTCTGAAGTGGATGGTTGTTTGGCGTTCATATCATAGTGACTTGTTGTTGCACGACTTATATCAAATGTTTTGTCAATATTTGTGACTGTAAATGGGCCGTATTTAGTTAGATCAAAATATTTTTGGTTTTCTGCAGAAATTTTAATATCTGATAATATTTCCAGAGGTGTTTTTACCAATTTTACTTTCTTCTGGCCTGTCTCGTTTTCTTTATTTGCACTTAAATCTATGTTTTTTTATCAAATTGCACTGCTTCACATCTAAACAGTGACAAAATCCTGGTCTATCTCCTGGACAAAAGCAACTTAGGCTGCGGTACATTATTGTGTAAGGCATATCAGTATTTCTTATCTGATGCAGTTTCATGGTATTCTGAACTGGTATCAACTCCACGGTTGTTTTCTGTATTTTGTCATTGGGAATATAGAACAGCTTTATTGCCGTGTCTGTTTCATTAAGCAACAGATCAAACGCAGTTTTTGCATCAGGAATGTCATTGCCGTAAGCAACCATCGAATCCAGATTGCGTTTCAGAGCACCACCAACTCCGTCAGCAGCCCCTTTTCCATGCGACGCTTCAAAGAAATTCCATGTAGAGTAAGGAAAACCGAGCTCTTTTGTGACTTTAGATCTTTATATCTACGAAAACAGCTGACCTAATTCTTCGTAGACGTAAGTTGAAGGAAAAAGGGTTAACCATACAGGAGAACAGAAGGGTATGTGACCATCTCAGCACAGAGGTCTAGAAAAATTGCTGGAAAGATGACCAACATATCAACAACGCCTGTGCTGATCTCGAACAGAACCCTGCAAAACATCAGACCAGAGATCTTTTCCGCAAGGTCAAAGAGCTAACTAAATCTTGTAGTACCAAAACCTGCACAATTGCAGATGAAGCAGGTCACATCCTCACTGAAAAAAAACAGGTTTTGGAACGCTGGAAACAGTACTGCACATTACTTTATGAAACCGGTCAACCTATCACAAGCGGCATGCAAACAGATTTTACACCACAAGAACCCGAAATTCTGCAGTCAGAAGTCGAACATGCCCTTGGATGTCTGAAGGATAGAAAATCTCCAGGTAAAGATGAAATTCCCGCCGAGTTACTCAAAAACCTAGATTCCAAAGGTGTGAAGCAGATTCTAAGCATCTGCAATTCTATCTGGAAGACCAAGAGATGGCCTGAAGAGTCGACTGAGTCTGTGTTTGTTCCACTTCATAAAAAAGGCTCTACCAAAGACTGCAGTAACTACAGGACCCTTGCACTTATTCCACATGTCAGCAAGATACTCCTGTACATCACAAACAACAGGCTAAGACACTTTCTTGAGCCACAAATTCCTAAAGAACAAGCAGGTTTTGTTAAAAGCAAAGGCACGCGGGAAAAAATTCTGAACGTTCGCCAAATTATTGAGAAGGGTCGGGAATTTAACAGCCCTGTTTTGTTGTGTTTCATTGATTACACCAAAGCCTTTGATTGTGTGGAGTGGGACAAGCTGTGGGAGGTTCTGAAGGACATGGGTACGCCTCAACATCTTATTGACCTAATCCGATGCCTCTACATCAAAATAGACACCGACTGTTCAAATGTGTTCTCCATCAAGAAAAGCGTTAGACAGGGATGCATCCTATCACCTCTGCTCTTCAATGTGTATGGAGAGTACATCATTCGGAAGACTCTTGAGGGCTGGGAAAAGGGGTTTGCTGTTGGTGGAAAGCGCATTTCCAATCTGAGGTACGCTGACGACACCGTTCTCATTGCTACAACATTTGGCGACATGATGTAGATACTACGCAGATTGGAGGTGGAAAGTGGCAAATTGTGGCTTACAATAAAAAGGCAGAAAACCAAACTTATGGTGATAGATCGTGCGGGAAAGCTGTCGGGTGCCAATCACATCCAAGGCATCGATACCGTGGACAGTTTCGTTTATCTGGGCTCTAATATCAACAATGAACGTAGCTGCGTCCCAGAAATAAAACGGCGAATAGCCATAGCTAAAGATGCCTCCAGAACATCTGGAAAAATCGTGGTATAAGCTACAAAACGAAAGCCCGTTTGGTCAGAGCACTAGTTTTCCCAATTTTTTAATGGAATTGAGACGTGGACAATCCGAGCAAGAGAAATACAGAGGATAGACGCGTTCGAAATGTGGTGCTGGAGGCGGATGCTCCGAATTCCATGGACAGCCAAACGCACAAATGTGTCTATCCTTTCCCAACTCGATATCAAGGCCCGATTGTCTACAGTTTGCCTACAGCGTATATTGACATATTTCGGCCACATAATGCGAAGGGGAGATAGCAGCCTTAAAAAGCTGGTCATTGTCGGCAATACCGAAGGCAAGAGAGCACGAGGTCGGTCGCCAACACGATGGTCCGACCAAGTAAAAGAGGCTATATCCTCAAGCAAATTTCAGCAGCCGCAGATGAAGCAGAAGCAGATGGCAACTTTGGACCGGAGTCGATGGAGGCAGATTGTCCGTTTAAAGGGGTCCTGTGACCACGATCCTCAGTAATGAAGGACCGATTAAAGAAGAGAGGAGAATTAAATACAAAAGATTTTGTGTAAATTAAATACAAAAGATTTTGTGTTTTGTGTTTCTGGGGGCCCAAACGCCTCCTGCCGGAGGCTCTATGCGGGGGTCGTGCGGTCCATGGCCCTTTATGGGGCCCCGGTGTGGACGCGTTCTTTGAGGCGGCGAGCCGCCCATTACCTGAACGCGCCCCAGAAGGTGGTAGCCGTAAGGCTGATCCGGGGGTACCGCACGATCTCCGGCGAGGTGGCGAGCCTCTTGGCCGGATTGCCACCATGGGATCTGGAGGCGATAGTCCTCGCGCGCCTGCACGAATGGCGCGCGGAGGCACTACGCCGGGGGGAAACTCCGCTGCCGCGGCAAATTGTCGCTCAGCGGACAGAGCTCCGGCACGATCTCATGGCGACATGGAGACAGCGACTGTCGCAACCTCGTGCAGGGCACACCACAATATTGGCGATAAGTCCCCTGTTTGAGGAGTGGCTAGAGAGGCGGCACGGCGCCCTCACCTTCCGCCTGACGCAGGTCCTCACCGGACACGGTTGTTTCGGGAGGTTCCTGCACGGAATCGGGCGGGAGGAAACGCCCGGGTGTTACCATTGCGAGGATCGGCCGGAGGACACGGTGGAGCACACCGTGGAGCTCTGCCCCGCTTGGGCTGAGCACCGCCGTGTCCTCGTAGCGGCGATTGGCGGCGGTGACCTCTCGCGTCCGGCCCTGGTTCAATCCATGGTCCGGAGCGAGAGGGAATGGGAAGCCGTCGCCTCCTTCTGCGAAGCAGTCATGCTAGCGAAGGAGGTGGCGGAACGTGAGAGGGAGAGAACCTCACGTCCCAGCCGCCGCGGGAGACGCCCCGGGCGTCGGGGGGCAACCAGTGGCCCCCAGCCACCGTAGGCGCGAGCCTGTGGACGGTGAGTAATGGGCTAGCTCACCGTCCGTCCGTCTCATGACGACAGGCCGTGTCGACGGCGCGTACGTTTTCCACGCGCGCCTCAAGGAGATGTCAGCAAACATGAAGGGGCCCGAGAGGGCCGATGCCTGCCAGGGCTGCGGGTTGTTCGAAAGAGATACCGCGGCCCTGGAACACAAAGGGCTTAGAAGGAACATGGGTGGGTTTTAGTCAGTCAAGTCTGACACTCCCTCCTGCTCCGCCCAGAGCGGGAGAAGTCATTTGATGATTTCCCATCCGCAAAAAAAAAAAAAAAGGCAAGAGAGCACGAGGCCGGTCGCCAACACGATGGTCCGACCAAGTAAAAGAGGCTATATCCTCAAGCAAATTTCAGCAGGTGGTGATGGCAACTTTGGACCGGAGTCGATGGAGGCAGATTGTCCGTTTAAAGGTGTCCTGTGACCACGATCCTCAGTAATGAGCGACCGATTTAAGAAGAGAGGAGAATTAAATACAAAAGATATTTTTTAAATAAGTAAATATAGAAATTACAATAATGCTGAGCTTAGTTTAAAAATTGCATCAAACGTGTCCTTATTAAAAAAGCATATTACAAAATTAAGGACTACGTTGAAGATAAAGAAGTTTGGCTGTAGTTCCTTCTGCTCATGCGGCTTCCCTGGTAGCTCATAAACGACACAAATGTGTGGATGTCTCTAACTATTCCCAATATAATTTTTTCCATATTTTTTTTTTTTTTTACAATAGTTTTTCAATCATTGCACCTTTCGTTCATTGTTCAGAATAGTTACAGCACTGATGATAACATCTGTGTCTATTGTTTGAGTAAGTGTTCTTTTATTGTTAACCCCCGACCAAAAAAGAGGGGTGTTATAAGTTTGACGTGTGTATCTGTGTATCTGTGTGTCTGTCTGTGGCATCATAGCTCCTGAACGGATGAACCAATTTGATAAATTTGGTTTCGTTTGAAAGGTGTGTTAATCGAGAGTGTTCTTAGTTATGTTTGATGAAAATCTGCTCAGCCGTTTGAAGATCATCACCTCTTTTCTAAAGAAGAGAAATGAAAAACTTCTACAGGTCTGGTTGATTCGAAATCATGCACGTTCATATTTGATGCATAGATTTGAATTCTATCATGATCTCATCCTGCAGCCAGGATCGTCTTCTCACGAGGGAACTCTTCAACGTTTAATAGCACAGACACGAAACTTTGTATACGAGTTCATTTTTGATTGATCGATAATTACAATTTGTATCATGAACTTATCCTGCAGCCAGGATTGTCTTCTCACGAGGGAACTCCTCAAATGGCACAGACAAGAAAATTTGTATGCACGTTTATATTTGATGGATAAACATGAATTCTAACATGATCTCATCCTGCAGCCAGGATCATCTTCTCACGACCGAAGTCCTCAACGTTTAATAGCACAGACTCGCAAATTTGCATACGAGTTTATATTTGATGGATAATCAGGATTTGTATCATGAACTCATCCTACCGTCAGGATCGTCTCCTCACGAGGGAACTCCTCAACGGTTAATAGCACAGACACGAAACTTTGCATATGAGTTCATATTTGATGGATAATCACGATTTGTATCATGAACTCATCCTACTGCCTTGATCATCTCCTCACGAGGGAACTCCTCAACGGTTAATAGCACAGACATAAAACTTTGTAAACAGAGTGTAACGGAAAGGGTATATACATACTTGAGGGTGTGCTACATACCATCAAACTGAACATGTTTCTCCGTCGGACAAACATCATATTAGCGAAAAAAATAACAGCTGCGCCATTGATTTGTTTTCAGTTTGATGGTCTGTAGCACACCCTTAAGTATGTATATACCCTTTCCGTAACACCCTGTATAATAAGACAATATTGGAAAGAAAAATAAAGCCCGGATAGGTATGTAGGTAGGTTGGTAGGAAAAGAAAAAGTACATTGCACATCAATATTTAAATACTTGCTTACCCCTTGGGTACAGCAAGTATTTTTTTTTTCTCTTTATTTATTTTGGGGTTTTTATCTTGTTACGTATGAGATTTTGTCCCTCTTAAGGTAACGGAACAAAGTCCCAGACGCAAGGTGGGATAGTATTGGTATCAAAGGAAACAACAAACTGTCCTAAATAACATAAATTTAATCATAGTACACAAGTATATTTAAATGACCGTAAGATAATTTATAATTAACAAGAGGCAAGGTAATAACAGTCAATTAAAGATAAAGCCAGCCAGCATACAGTTTAGTTGGTAGAACTAGGGTTGTGGGGGGTTGGAGATAACCTTAGTACTGTCTCTTGATCTTTAGACGTTAAAATTATATCACTCAAGGTACAACCTTCCAGTTTTATGGAGTTATTATAAATAAATGGGCGCCAGGGACTGAAAGAGTCCCGGATCCCGGAACCGACAAAGATGTGTCTAGTAGGCTTCCTGTTGGCTTCCAGTTAAGCGCAGGTGTCGAACCCGGGGTCCTCAAATTAAATTTGGTACTTAGCCCGGCTTCTTGTTTAGAAGACCGGACAGGGGTAATCTGGGTTCTGGTAAGAACCGGTGGAATGTAGGAAAAAAAGTTGTCAAAAGAAAAAACCGTCCCGCCTGCGCTAGGTCGCTAGGCGGACTCTGCCACTGCACAGTCGTCTCCCCAGGAGGCGTTGAGTGGACTCGAGGAACGGGTCTCGCGTCCAGGCCCCAGAGCCGCCTCTAGATCCTGGCGGCGAGACGAATCTCTCGAGTTGCCTCACCTGGAATCGACAATACGGGGCCCCATGATATAAAGGAAACTAAGGTACTTTCCTTGAGAAGGAATAGAGGTGACCGAGCTAGGGAACCGATGGTCTGAAAACCCTAGCCGTTTAATATGGCCTGTGGCCAATACGCCAGAATAGGCTTCGACTTTGGTTTGCCTAACCTCCGTGATGGGACAATAAGAAATAGGATTAGCCATGGGGCGTGTAATACTCACGGTTGAACAATAGTGAAATCACTTGGCTGTGGGATTCGACCGGCTGGAGAACGGGTCCGCCTGTTTGATGGCGAATCCTCCTTAACACATGGAATCCTGTAACGAATATCCTGGGATCATTACAATATCCTTTTAACGACCAGAGAAGGACTCTGAGAGCACTTTCCGACACTAATACACCCAAAATCCTTACCTTTTTAAAACATGAATTTAATTTGGTGTGTTCACCGAAGCGCGTTCAATCGCAAAAAGACGCCACTGACTTGTCTCTGGTAGTCACTTCCTCTAACCAAAATTCGGCGGAACACTTAGAAAATGTCCCATCGTCCAGGTAAAACTTTTAAGAGCCGTGATGACAGAATCACTACATCAAGATATTTAATTCTTGAAAATGCCTAACGATTGTCCAACATGACGCTTACACTCTGAAACAAATAACCCCCTTCGAAATCCAAGCTTACAAACTCCTTATTTCTCATTTCCAACAATATAGATGGTCTTGAGTGGGTTACCATTCCCCTGATTCCTTCGGCGAATTCAAAATGTATAACCTTGCAACACTCAAACCAGAGATTAAAGATGGATTACGTTCCCCCGAACCTTCTAGAATAAAGTCTATATAAAAAAACTAATTTCGTTTCCGTTTACGGTAAAAAGACTAAAAATTATTAAGAATAGGTCCATAGGTACGATATTAGTTCGATGGCTTCCAAACAATATGCTAATAGGTAAATTAATCGTTATCGATTAAAATTACCAAGGCGGATCTACAACCGCTAGATGTCGCCTCCAACTGTCAGACACTGACGTTTAGCTGAATGACATTTGGGCCGACAACAAGCAATTGTCTTTTAATTACGATAAAATATATCTAATTTATTGTGAAACCCCGTTTAATTGGGTTTTGGAAGGTTTCAGAAAGTGTTACTAAGGAGTCCAATGACGAAGTGCCGATGAAAGGATGACTCTTTCCATAAACCACAAGCCAAAATCATTTGCGAAAACTACAATGAACATTTCGCTTGGAAACCATTGAGATCAATATTGGAAACCTATCAATATATAACGTATGCTCGCAGGTAAATGTTAGGTACCAAAAAAAACAACGTAAAAATTTAAACAGATATGTCAACCCCATCGTACCTTTTTCTAATGTTACATTAAACCTTATAAATAACACTATACTAAACAGCTAAACAATTATACATATAAACACTTGGGGTAAAGATAGAAGTCACTGATGAAGGACTGTTATTAAATGACATAACTTTTTGGCACCTTCTGAAGTTGGTTGTGATAAAATTGATTGTAGGTATTAATCCTACGTTAAGCCTATTTAAGTCTTATTCTCTCAAAAGTAACTCCCTCTCGCGCCTGTTGCGGACACATTCCATCAGCAAATGTTGCACGTCTTCAATCTAGTTACATTCTATGCAATTCGGTGACTCAGTTTTTTTCATAAGGAATGCAAACTTCGCTGATGGATAGTGTCCAGAGCGAAGTCGTAAAATTAATTTAACATAATATCTACTAAGTTGATCGACATTGAACCAAGGTACCTGAGAAGGCTCGCCTTGTATGCTCCTATACCATATACCTTTTTGCTGACTTATAGTATCAAAGTGTTGTTTCCAGGATTTATAGCAAATTCCTTTATAATTAGATATGTATTCCCAATAATCCGGTAAGTAGTCAATTATTGTACCTTCTGTTGCTGCTAATTTAGACAATAGGTCAGCCTCCACGTAGTCCAATGTGAGCTGGAACCCATTGCAACTTAATTTCTATATTATTCTTAAATAATAAAATAATATTTTCAAGAATAACATATGCTATCGATGCACCTCTGAAACCAGAGGCACATCGAGCAATATGCTGTAACGCGCTTTTACTGTCTGAAAGAATAACGACTCTTTTTAAATTCTTATTTCGACTATAAAGGATCGCTTGATAAATTGCAATGAGTTCCAGTGTCATTATTGACACATTACAGTTTACTTTAAAACCGAGATTAGTACCTAAACTTTGGTCAAATATCCCTGCGCCTAGACCGGAGGTACCCTTAGAACCATCTGTAAAAATTTTGTGCCAATTACAATACATAGAATTTAATTCAGCTATAACATCGAACACTAATAAATTTGGATTATAGTTTGATTTGGGAACCTTTACACATTGTAGATCAACATTAATTACCGTTTTAATCTCAATAGCAGTTGTCCAAGTTTCTAAAGTATACATTTTATGAATATCTGTTGAAAGAACATCTATGTGCTTTATATCATTATATATTTTAACTAATAAGGGTATTTTTTTGTTTTGCCAGTATTTGATACTACAAAGGGCGCTGAGATCGACAATCAGGCTAACTGTCATATTGTTTGACATAGACATTATTTTTAAACAATATTTATAGGCTAAAAACTCTCTTCTTAAAAATAAAGGGGGAATAATCAAATCAGACTCCATTACATGAATTGGGGAACTTCTGATATATCCACCTATAATTCTCAGGGCCTGATTTTGTAATTTATCTAGCTTGGAAACATGAGATTTCGCTCTACAATCATACATGAAACACTCTTAGTCAATTCGACTTCGAATAAGTGAAATGTATAAACTACGTATATGCTTTGTGTGTATTCCCCATGAGGATCCCGTTAGAACTTTTAATAGATTTAGGAATTTTAAACATTTACTAACTGTTTCATTAATATGTTTGCACCAACGGAGACTTCTATCTAGCCAGGCACCTAGGTGTTTAATGCATTCTGAGAAAACCAAGGCTTGCTCATTTACTTTTAGGGAAGGGAGTATTCTACGCCTGCCCCTACTGTACACACAAAAGGTAGATTTACTTGAGGATAATTCCAAACCAAGTTCATTCGAAACCCTTACTATAGAATTCAATGCATTTTGTACATACACTTCACATACTTTAATATCTTTGTGTTTAACATATATTACAAAATCGTCTGCATATTGAGATATAACTACGTCAAGCGAAAGCTGGCATAGTTCGTGTGATAATAAGTTAAAAAGTAATGGGGACAAAGGGTCTCCTTGAGCCAACCCTTTATTAGTCCATCTAGTAATGTTAACTCGTCACTATTATCAGATTTTATCTTTAAATATCTTTCACTCAAAAACGCCCATATATAAGAACAAAATTTTGCTACAATTTCAAGTTTATCAAGAATACTAACGGCTACGTCAATTGAAACGTTATTATAGGCGTTTTGAATATCTAAGAAGCACGCTAATGTAGGAATATTTCTAGAAAATCCAATCTGGATATAGGTGACCAAACGGGCTAATGAATCGAGACATGAATAGGATTTTCTAAAGCCAACGGTGCATGATGATAATAATTTATTTTTTTCAGCGTACCATTCTAATCGTTTTACTAACATTAAATGAAAATTTTTACATGCTACAATGCGGAAAAAATGTGCATCCTTGGTGCGCAGGGTGCGGGCCAGCTCTAATAGCGTCCTGGGCATGATTGCTGATAGGCTAGATTGTTGTATTGTTAATCGTTGCTCCAGAATTTCGAGTGGTGTTCTGCAGCAATGATTAATATTGTGTTCGTTTTGTAGTGTTTTCTTTGTAATTAATATGATAAAGTACTAACATAGTCTTAAGTAAATATTGTTACTAACCGTTTATATGAGTCATAGTTACTTGAAATAAATAATTTATTATTATTATTATTATTATAAACATGACATTAAAGATATGGGTCTTAATTTAGGATCAGCGTTAGAATTATTAGCTTTAGGGATTGGAATGATTTGGATATGACGCCACTGTTGCGGTACAATACTAAATTTAAAAATATTGTTGTATATATTAAGCAGATAAAATTTAATAAAGAGTAGATTAATGATCATAGAATATGATATACCATCCTCGCCCGGAGCTGAATCCTTTTTTTTATGACAGTTTTCAAGTTCTTGAATATTGAATTCGCGTTCTAAGATTTCATTGTTTGAACCATACACAGGCGCTTGGTTTGGAACATAATCAGGTGTTAATGTGTACAGTAATTCCTTTTGTTTCTCAATGGAGGGATAGGTTCTAAGTTGCTTATAGCCCTTAATCCAACGCATTCGTCTCCACATTTCAGACACTGTCGTTACCTCATCGATGGAGTTACAAAACCTATGCCAGCCTACAGACCTTGCTTTTTCGATCAATATTTGTGATTCTTTAGTTTTTTCTTCTAGTTTGGTCAGATTGTCAGGAGTCGGGTTGCGTCGAAAATTAGATATACATAATCTGCGTTGTGCTACTATTTTAGATAATTCCGGATTCCAGTATTCTCTTGGTTTAAAATTACTAAAGGGTTGACAATTACTTTTAATAAACGGGATATGTTTATCTGCAGCATTATTAATTTTAAGTGATAGATAATCGTACATTCCTTGAATATTGTCGCTTGGGGCGTTAAAATTTTGTGCAAGGTAATTCTGGTATTCCTTCCAATTAGCTTTAGAAAAATTTCTTTTTTTTTTTTAATAATAAAGTCGTTAGTTATACTGGTTGTCATTTTAATAATCATGTGATCGCTACCCAAATTTTCGTTGAATACTTGCCAGTCAAATTTAATCGCAATGTCCGAAGATGCGAATGAAATATCCGGTGAAGTTTCTTGCAAGTTCCCGCTTACTAGTTTAACCCGTGTAGCCGCACAATTATTAAGAGAAACAAATGAATTTTCAAGTGCCGCGTCCAATATTTGCGTACCTCTCATATCCGTTTTAACAGACCAGTTGGTGTGGTGACCGTTGAAGTCACCTGCTATCAAGGTATTTTTTGAAAACAAAGAAAATATCTGTTCCCAGTCTGAAATCAGTGTTTGGACAGAAGATGGGCAATAAATAGCTACAACATTTTCTATATTTTTACAATTTATCAATTTAACGCAAACAATTTCTATTCCACTATTTCGAACTCAAACTGAACACTGGTGAGATCGTATGGATTTATGCACTAAAATTGAGACGCCTCCATAGGAATCATATCTATCCGATCTATAGATGTTATAGCCTCTAATATGAATGTCAGTTTCACTATCTAGCCATGTTTCACTCAGTATTGCTATGTGGACATTTTCCTGATTTAGGAGCTCAGAAAAAGGAATTAGTTTAGGACGGAGACTTTGAGAGTTCCATTGAAATAAGTTAATCTTTATAATATTGCGTGTACTATCCATCTAAATTATCTATTAATTTTCCAAAAATTCCTCCATCTAAGAACCTACCTAGTAACATCTCCTTAATTTCTTCATAAATAATTTTAATTACTAATATAACTTTATCCTCAAAAGTACCTTCAGCCTTGTAAATATTTTTAAACTTGTTAATAAACTTTTTAAGTTCAAACTTATATCGTGATTGTTCGTTTCTATCCCTATGTTCTTCATTGATAGTTTTTCTTATTTCTTTTCCGATTGGTTGTTTTAGAGCATTCTGACTTTTCCTAATTATTGTTTTTTTATTTCGCCCACCTCGATTTCTTAGAGTTGTATGTGTTGTATTCTCTGTGCTATCTTGTTGATCTTGATGTGATACTTCCATTTCTTCCTCTTCTTCCTGAGCTGACTGTTCGACAGATTCTTCTTGATTTTGTATTAATCCTGTTTTGTTTCTTGCGATAATATTGGCGTAGCTTTCAACTCGGTTTTCTAAGTTTGTTGTTGTTTGTTGTTCTATAGGGTTTTTAGCTGTATCGTTTGATGTGTATTTATTCCTTTGTCGTTTCTCAATAACTTTTTGAAGAGCCATTCGATATGTTAGCTGCTCACTACTCATAACATTCCTTATCTCTTTTTCTTTCAAAAAGAAAGGGCAAGTTTTGTCGATGACAAGGTGATCACCTTTACAATTAAGGCATACGAAGTTATTAAGCTCACAATTTACATGATCACCCCCGCATTTTGGGCAAAGTTTCTTTTTCGTAGGACAATATTTTATTACATGTCCAAATTGCCAGCATCCCGAGCATTGAGTCACAGGGAACACGTAGGGTTCAACCTTAAATTGGCACCCGTACGCGTAGATATAAAGTGGTAGATTTTTACTTTTAAAACCAACTCTCACTGACTCACTGTCAATCCACTTACCTTCCGAATCAACTCGTTTTAATCTTTTTATAGATGCTATTTCGGTACTAGATTCAAAGATGCCCATGAGCTCCTCATCACACAAATCAAGATCAACCCCTTTTACCACCCCATAAGATATTGACAGCTCATTAATCAATTGGCATCTCTGTCCCATTTCTTTCAATTTTATACAGTTTAACAGTTTATCAGTATCTTCCTTTTCTTGAAATTGAACAAGCACCTTGTTAAAACTTTTGAATTTAATTCTTATAATGTTCTTGATATTTTCAGATCTTAGCAATTTTGCTAATGCCATTTGTTTGGGCATATTTTCAACCGACGTGATACATACTTCAGGTTTATCCTAGAAGTTCACATTTTTTTCCACATCTACCCTCACATTTTCAGTAAAATTAAATAAAATTAAAATAAATAAAAAATAAAATAAACTAACTAACTAAATTATTTTTTTCCAGACCGCGAAAGTGACAAACAAAGCGGTCCTCCGACGCAGCGACGCTTGGAATAAAATAATTTAGTTAGGTATGTCGTGGATTGATGGCGCCATGGTGCAACAGACAGCGCCATCTAACAATTCGTTTTGGAATTAACAATATTGTCACTAGAAACGCAAGCGCGCCAAACGCTTGGACACGATCGTCGGTAGAGGGGATGCAGTGAACCCTAGCAGAGGGACGGAGTGTTGCGACTTGGGACAGTCGAACTCCAACAGTCATGGCAGACGCTCAGTACCAACGCACGTGTTTGTTTCTTGTACAACCGTTACTTTTAAATAAAGTTATTGAGATTTGAATTTAAAAGTTCTTTCATTCGAGTACCCAAGTCAGTGCCCACATTTACCTAAAACTATGTCGGATCGTGAAGAAGACCCGATGCTTCGCATCTCGGCCACCCATGATGCGACAGGTATATTAAACGTAAAGGGACAACATTCGGATATTTTTTATTTTTTTATTTTTTTTTTATTTTTACTTTTGTATAGATTCTTTTTTTTTACCTATTTTTTGTGAATGTGTGGACATTGTAGGCTTCGTATTTTTTTTTCTTTTTTTTTTTTCTTTTACTACCTTCTGTAGTAAGCAATCGACTTATTGTCGAGCTTACGCTGTCCTCTCATACTTAAGTACTAACGCTGTAACTTCAAATATTGTAAAACCAAATGATTTTAAAAGAGTAACCATGGAGTTTCTTGCCGGTTCTTCTCCATAGGAAACGACCAACCCGAACCGTGCACCTTTTGTTGACGTTTTATAAGTGCCCATGTAGGCCTATGTAAAATAAAATATTTTGATTTTGATTTTTTTTTATTTTGATGTTAGCCTAAATCTTGTCACAAAACTATGGAAATAAAATGTATATTTTTGTAATGGCTTTTGTTTAAGTAAAAACAAAAATATTAATATTTGATTAAATAATATCTTTTATTATACATATAGAATCCTTATAAAAAAGTAAACATTAACGTTTAGTATGCAGTTATGGAAAAACCAGCGGACCCGGTAGTGAGTACTTGTGTTGCAAATTAGGACGCGACTCCCTAAGTGTTAACAATATTCGAGGTGCGTTGGGTTCGGGAACAATAGCGTATATCGGTTGCTTTTAAGAAGAAGAAATGGCGGCTACGACGACGAAATCATGGGCCTTTCATTGGCTGCCGACAGATATCACGTCACGTTGAACCAATGAAAAGCCTTGAAGATGATGTGATGAGATGATGGTTTCCCACCGTTAGGGTTGCTAGATGGGGCGTAGTGTTGCTAGCGTAAACATGCCCCCGGCCTTGGAAGCACTGGCGTCCAATAGTCACTCTTCAGTAAACAGCAGACAAATGCGTAGGAATGCGCGTCTGATAACTCCCGATGCAGTTTGTATATCAGCTACCCTAGCCACTCCATCCTTCCCTGGTCTTATGGAAATGATTCGTCCCAAATTCCATTTTAACGGTGGCGTGTGATCTTCTTTGATGACGACCAATGTATAAGGTTGAAGATCAGTTCTATTCTCCTTCCATTTATTCCTGACCTGCATCTCTGAGATATATTCCTTGCTCCAGCGATTCCAGAAGTGTTGTCGCATCTGTTCGAGTCTCTCGTAGCGTGTTAATCGATGAACAGGAACATCAAGCAGCTCTGTAGATCGTCTCCTCACAGCCGGCGCTGTGAGGAGACGACCAACCAGGAAATGGGCAGGAGACAAAGGAATGAAGTCGTTGGGATCGGTAGACATGGGACTGATAGGTCGGTAGTTGAGAATGACTTCGACCTGTGATAATACCGTACTAAATTCCTCAAATGTAAGGTGAGCATTACCAACCACTCGTAGCAAGTGATGCTTGCACGATTTGACCTCAACCTCCCGCAACCCGCCAAAATGAGGCGCATAAGGGGGGATGAAAGTAAATTTTATATCTTTGCTAGCCACGTAATCAATAATAGCAGGGGAACAAGTAGATAAAAATTTAGAAAATTCATTGGCAACACCTACAAAGTTTCTACCACTGTCCGACATAATCTCAGCGGGTTTACCGCGTCGAGAAATCAGTCTCTTCAGCGCTAGTAGATAAGCATTACTAGACAGGTCACTCACTAGTTCTAAGTGCACCGCACGCGTCACGAGACAAACAAATAAACATATGTAACCTTTCACTAACCTTGAGCCTCTACCTTCGAGGTTTAAAGTAAAAATAGGCCCAGCGTAGTCTACTCCGCATCGTAAGAATGGAAAGGTTGGGGTTATTCTTTCTTCAGATAAGTTTCCCATAATCGGCGACAGGGTTTGGCCTCTCAATCTGGTACAGATAACACAAGTGTGTACGGTGCGCCCAGCCAGGTCCCTTCCCCCTAGCGGCCAGTATGATTCACGCATGTTATACAACAACGACTGCGGTCCAGCATGCTGTAGCTGTATGTGTTCATAACGAAATAATAATATTGAAAACCTATGTTTCGAAGTAATTAAACTGGGATGTTTTTAATCAAAACTAAACCTAGGTGAGTATTAAATTCTTCCCCCAACTCGTACTATTTTATTGCTATCCATAAATAAATTAAGTTTACTTAGATTATGTTTTGATTTTATATAACTATTATTTTTTTATAGTTTATATTCGTCTGGGAAAGATTCTTGCTGAGACAGTCTTATGAGTGTTAAATTCGCTTCCCTCAGTTCATCGACAGCAAAAGGTCCACGGCGATCGTTATGTGGATTCCGTGTGTTATAAATAAAGCGTAGGATGTATGCACACGTGCGCTTCATAAGGTTAAATTGAGAAAATCTATTGAAAGGAAATAATGAGATCTCACTCGCTGTGAGTAATGAGTGAACCACTTTTGACTTGATTTCCCGTAAATCATCTGTACGTAATGCATGGATCCTTTCTGATATTGCCTGGCCTGAACAAAATTTTGGATCGTGAAAGAAGGAAGGTCCCTGCCACCAGAGTGTGGAAGATTGAAGATCTGAGACAGAAGATAAGCTTAGATAGCTTACACCTCGTGACACAAGGTCGGCAGGGTTCTCCTTACCACTTACATGACACCACAGAAGATCCTTTGCGATTTCATGAATTTCAGCTGTACGATTTTGCAAAAATGTTTTTAATTGGTTGGGTGACATGCGTAACCAACCCAACACAATAGTTGAGTCGCACCAAAATGTTACAGAATCGACCTGACAGTTAATGGACTCACGTACTTTGTTATATAACCTAGCGCTTAGTAATGCCCCGCACAATTCTAGCTTCGGAATACTTATCGGTTTAAGTGGCGCAACCTTACCCTTAGAACAATATAATCTAACAGTGATCGATGAGTCACGATTAACTGTGCGCACATAAATACATGACCCATATGCAGATTACGACGCATCCGAGAAAATATGCAACTCCACTTGTTCAGGGTCACTTCCTATGACATGTCGTGGTACGCGTACATTGTTGAGAATGTCTAACGAACTACAAAACCTATTCCACGCTTGTATGACGTCAGAAGGAACTTCGTTATCCCAATCTATTTTCAACAACCATAGCCTTTGCAATAATATTTTAGCTGACATAATCACTTGAGTTAGTAACCCTTTTTTTTTTTTAAGGATGGGAAATAATCAAATGACTTCTCCTGCTCTGGGCGGAGTGGGAGGGAGTGTCAGACTTAACTGACTAAAACCCATCCATGTTCCTTCTTAGCCCTTTGTGTTCCAAGCCACAGTATCTCTTTCGAACAACCCGCAGTCCTGGCAGGCATCGGCCCTCTCGGACCCCTTCCGATTTGCTGACATCTCCTTGAGGCGCGCGTGGAACACAAACGCGCCGTCGGCACGGCCTGTCATCATAAGACGGATGGACGGTGAGCTAGCCCATTACTTTTCCAGCATCAGCTCCGCCCTTTCTCGTGGAGCATGGGGCGGAACAGGTGCTGATTGACTGGATCACTAACATGCTGAGCAAACGTTCGCTTGGAAGGAGAGCAGCAGATGGCTCTGATAGCCAGAGGTTGCCCCCAAGGTGGAGTTCTTTCCCCCCTCCTCTGGAATCTGGTGATAAATGATCTCATCACCAAACTCAACGCCAGTCATTTCTACACAATTGGGTATGCAGATGACCTCGCTATTCTCATCTCGGGGAAAGTGACAGGAACAATCTGCAACCTCACCCAACAGGCGCTACGCATCGTGGAACGATGGTGCAGGGAATATGACCTTTCAGTCAATCCCACGAAAACTGAGTTAGTCATGTTTACCCAAAAACTACTGGGGCTGGAGTCTTCTCAGAGAATCTCAACATCCATATAGCCGTACCACTGGGGGTCCACAACACGGTATTTCAGGAGGAATGCATGGGCATTTTCCTGGCCGCATCAGCCATCTTAGCCAGGAGGGCTAAGGACCACTCTATCCGTATACTTTCAGACAGCAGGGCTGTACTGTTAGCACTAGACAACCACACGGTCAACTCCGAGTTAATATACGAGTGTCACCAGCGCCTAAACCAGGTTGGTAATCACAACAGAATAACCATACAATGGATTAAGGGCCACAGCAATTCCCGAGGCATCGATGCAGCGGACGAACTCGCTAGAAGGGGTTCCAGTATGGCAGCAGTGGGACCGGAACCCATCGTGCCACTCCCCTTCGGGTATCTACGGACTCTGGTAAGGAAACGCACCAGGGATCAACACCACAAACTGTGGCTAGACCATGGTGAGTGTAGGCAGGCCAAGGAGGCACTTCCTACTATAGATGGCGAGTAGGATGTTCCTACACCTGCCGTTCCTACGGCTCACTGCGTTCGCCTTCGTCACTCACGGTGTGGTAAAATGCCCAATAACATCCTACTATCAACCACATATTAACCACGTTCATGTAGATTTAAATTAGGAATTTTAATACAATGTGTATAGTAATCTGATTGCATCGATTCAAGTGCTTGGTGATTATATTATTGTTAGCAGTTATGGTTCGTACCGTGTCTGCTTACAATGATTGATCATACATAATTATTAAACGTTGAGTCAATCGGACGAACATATATTCCTTTGAATCGTTTGAAATCTTATTTATTTAAAGCTCACTTTGTTTACGTAATGAACTCACCGCGGATAATTGAGATAAAATTGTTGTGACATCACTAATTAGTATGTTAGTAAGCGTCAAGCGCTAGTGATTATATATCAAAATCAAAATCAAAATATTTTTATTTCACATAGGCCTACATGGGCACTTGTAAAACGTCGACAAAAAGGTGCTCGGTTCGGGTTGGTCGTTTCCCATGGAGAAGAACCGGCAAGAAACTCCATGGTGTTAGGTATGGTGATCACTTATGACACCATGTTATGTTGGATGGTTGGAATGAAAGATACCGTTGGGTATACTTAATTTAATTATCACAGGACATCGGTTTTTATATATACAGACAGTACGTAGTGTCGCAGACGGGTTGAGACCAAGTTATGGCCTCCGGAAGGATGTGTACCATAGATAATCACGAGAGCTTGACGATTAGTAACATACTAATTAGTGATGTCACAACATCCCCCTTGTTGAGTTCAAATTAAGACTCTTGACAAACAATTAACACTACGTACAACTTTACTTAATAACTTATTTAATCTAGACATCTATAAATAAATCTTAATATTCTATGAGTGGTTACATTTACATACACTCCTGTCTGTCACCTTCCTCTCTCCCTCTTGACGAGTTGGGTCGCATGGAACTTGACTTGACGAGTCGACTGACATGACTAATGGAATCTTGGGATTATTATGAGCTAAAACTGGTGAGCTAGTTATCTCATCTTTCAGTTTTCTCAGACATTGACATTGATGCTCATCCCAAGTCCAGACTGTATCTCTTTGACACTTTTTTGGTGTGGGCATGTTGACAATTGCTTTGACCTTTTCTTGGTCTGCCCCAGCACCATCCTTATTGAAGAAACTTACTTCTGAGACAAATTCTTAACTGACCTGACTTTTCACTATAATGAAAACTGACTTAAACCACCTTGTTGGTTTTGTGACCTTTATAATAACTTGCATTGCCTCCATGCGTTGCAGATGACAGACTGGAGGTAGACATCCAAGACCCTGGAAGACATAATTATATTGTGTAAGCATTTGTTTACAAAAATTTTGTTTTGACAATGAAAAGACACATTTTTTATAATACCTAACTTTTAACAAGTTGGAAGACAATGGACAGTTGGACAATCTAAATTAACTACTATAAACATTATAGTTTTGACGACGTAATTGTTATCTAAACACAAATTACAATGTTTAGGTTGACATAACCTAAAATCGGAATGGATTTTTCACCAAATCCTTTGACATTTATCCAACGTTTGACAAGTGACAGTTGAGACTGATTCGTCTCAACATGTCGTGATTGGTTCGTCTAACATAATTGAAAATTTGTTTTGACATGACATTGACATTTGCACCTGAATCTATGATGCATTTAATTTGTTTATTCCCAAATGACAATTTAATTCCCATGACTGTTTTAACTTATTACTTTTTAAAGTGTTGACATTGTTTACTTTTTATCTGAGTTATTATCTAATGATCCTTTTTATGACTGCGAATACTGACTGTTGATTTTATGACGATGATATTGTGTGTTATTGTGAAATCCCTCTGACTGGACACTGATATTTATTATTTTGACTATTTGAGTGGATTTTCGACTGGTTCTTCGACTTATGACTACAATCATCATTGAGATGTTGCTTACAACTCTCGGACATATCACTGCTTTCATCACAGAGATATTTGACTGGTACTTTGACCTATGATTGTAATCATCATTGAGATGTTGCTTACAACTCTCGGACATATCACTGAGATATTCGACTTGATGATTGACATTCATCATTGAGATGTTGATCACAACTCTCGGACATATCACTGCTTTCACCGCAGAGATAATTGACTGGTACTCTGACCTATGACTGATGATTGACACACACAATGTAAATTGGGTATTAGACTTGACTTATTTAGACCTTGACTCGGATCACTCAGATATGATGTGACTACTTTCATTTTTGGGATATGACGTTGACTATTTGCTGCGATACTACTGTGATCACTTTATGACATGACTTTGACTGTGATAGACTTGTATTGATCCTGTGATAACTTGACTCGACTGTGATAGACTTAGTATTGATATTGTGATAACTTGGTCTCAATACGTCTACACATATATGACTTGACTTTGACTGTGACTAACTTTGTGACGGTGACTGCTCGCTATGTGACACTGACTGACTGTGCGCTTGTGTGTTCTGACTATTTGTTGGTAGACTACTATGTGGATCATAGTGATATGACTGACTATTTTGACTTTGACTCGACTTTAACTGACTGTGCAACATTCCAACAAAATATTCTTGACTACAGTTATCTGAATCACACAATTGCAACTGACTGGCTTTTATATTTTTGACTTTATTTAGCAAAATGACCAAAAGGTTTACATGACCTGCATTATACGCTTTTAGCTGGGCACTTGTATCGGTGAGACTGCCTACAGCGACTGCATGTCCTCGAGTCGCCGCTCGAAGCTGAAGCTGACCTGCGACCGCCTGAAGACTTGCGGCTGCTCGAAGCTGACCTGCGACTCGAAGCTCGCTGTCGATCGTCTCGTCGACCACGGCTCCTCCGACTGAGATGCATGACGTTTTCGCTGGCGACACCGCTCGCTTGGACAATTTTATCAGCATCCTGCTGTGCGACTATGAGTGTGCTCGCTATCTCTTGCATCCTCTTGTAGGTTAGGTCATATTCTTGAAGCAATCTTTGACGCATATGTGATAAATCCATGTGTAGGTTAGCTATGAAAATATCTTGAAATAATGGCTAACAAATACAGTTCATTCTGCTGTGACCATCTTCTCCACGCCTCCGCATTGTCATTTGCTGGATCAGACGAGATTGGAGTTGACTTAATTGAGTTGCGTGCTCTTGACCGCCATTTTTTCCGTCGACATTACTCGGCACTTTTACGACTCATTCCTTGTTGATTTCTGACACCATGTTAGGTATGGTGATCACTTATGACACCATGTTATGTTGGATGGTTGGAATGAAAGATACCGTTGGGTATACTTAATTTAATTATCACAGGACATAGGTTTTTATATATACAGACAGTACGTAGTGTCGCAGACGGGTTGAGACCAAGTTATGGCCTCCGGAAGGATGTGTACCATAGATAATCACTAGAGCTTGACGATTAGTAACATACTAATTAGTGATGTCACAACACATGGTAACTCTTTTAAAATCATTTGGCTTTACAATTTTTCTATGGTACAGCATTGGCACTTAAGTATGAGTGGACATCGTCCCAACTAGCAAAATATGTGCTTATAACTATCTACAAGACTATATTTTTAACGCTTATAAAATACTTATAGCTTGCTACAACCCTGGATTTGGGCACACTTATAGGAGCATTTTATTTTTATAACAATCGTATAATCAACTTACACAATGTTATTAACTCCTATGATGTACTTGTAATAGCATTTGAGAAGTATAATAAGTCCTACAATGATGGACACACAACCTTTATAAGTATGATAACTTTTATAAGCGTCTGATACAAAATCCTTACCAAACAAATCTTGTTTATAATGTGCTAGTAAAGTACTTCGTTGTTGATTATAAGTGTATTTTCCAATACTTGTTTTATGTATTTTGTTTAGTGTTTGCTCCCTGAGTAATCATTGAAATTAAAAACTTAAATACAGGATTAATTTATTATGAGTGTTAGGTATTACTATTTGGTATGGTAGCATAGTATGTTAATATAGGGTGCGAAACCATTGGGAAGTAATATTCAATGTTAAAATATACTATATTTATATTGTAACAACAACGGCAGGCCGCCACACGTCACACTGGGCGTGGCTTCCCCGCGCGCCCGATCGCCCCGGCGCTCGCCGCCGGCCAGCACCTATAAAACACGGCCCACCGCTGTGCGCGCGCAATCGGATCGGCTTGTGGCTTCACCCGAGCTGGAAAGTTTTTAGTGCGCGATCTACAACCGTCCGGTTTCGACCAGTCGCAGTTCGACGTGTGCAGGCCTCCGCTGGCCGCCACCGAAGTCCCCTGCGCCACCTCTGGCGCGGGCTGTGATTGGCCGACCTCCCAACTTAAGTTAAGTTGGTCGAGGGTAGTCGCGAAATAAAACTTTTCAGTTCACCGTCCGAACCGGAAAATTTTTTATCAAAAATTTTTAATCGTCAGGCAGGCGCCGGCTGGATACCCATGGCCACCTAGCTCTGTGGGTACCCAGCGGGTGCTGCCCGTGCTGCCCGGTGCTGCTGCACCGTACCGGTTGCGGAGAAGCCACACCAAGATGCCGCCTAAGAAGATGCCGCTTCCACCGAACCCCAAGAAAGAGCGTACTCTGGATGATTCATACAGAGACGCCATTGCTGCCCTACAAGAAGCGCAGCGAAGGAGGGCCCTCGAGGCCTCACCTCCTGCGCCGACGCCAAGCCGTAGCGCCAAACCCAAAACGCCGTCGCCGGTGCATGTCCCGACCACTCCGGTCCGGCCACCGGCGTTCCGCCACCCACCCACCCTGGCCCCGAATCGTCCCGGGCCCAGCAGCAGCGCGCCCGCTGCTCGCGCCGTCGCCCCCCCCCTACGCGCCTATGCGCAGGAGGACCGGGCGACCGCGACGCACGCGCCTCGCGCCGCAAGCCCGCGCAACACGCGCCCACCATCCGCCACCGCCGTCACCCAGGCCGCGCCCGTCGTGCCGCGCCCTGCCGCGAGTGTGCTCACACACGCACGGCCGGCCGCCGCCGCCGCTGCGCACAGCGCCGAGCGCGCCACATCACCCGCACCACCCCGCTTGCTGGCAGGCTCAGCCGCCGCAGCGTCGTCTGTGCAGGGATTGATGTCGCCGCCCCCGCCCCGCAGCGCAGCCCAGGACTCGCCCGCGCCCGCGCCCATGTCGCCCTGCTACTCAAGTGAGTGCAGCGACGTGGAGCAGAGCGACATGGACGAAGAGGACTATGAGGTAGGTGCCCCTACCTCTATTAAAGTGACGCCTAACAAATCGGCGCTTGAGCGCGATACTCGCGCCCAGCGCCGACCACGCAGCTCGGACGACGAGGCCGCCGAAGAGGCGAAGCGCGTCTGCCCCGACTCCCCGCTCCCACAGCGTGAACCGCGTGGTCGAGCCGGAGCCGGGTCGCCGACGTTCGCCGAGGCGACTCGCCGCCCGCCCACCGGACAAGACGCCTCACGCAATGTGACGCCACCCGCCGCCGCAGCCCCAGCGCAAGGCACGAGTGCAGCCGCAGCTGCCAAGGCCAAGCCCAGGGACAAGCCCCGCTACCCTCCGTTGGTGGTGGAGAGGATGCCCAACTGGGCCTTCCATTTTAGGGCAGTGAGGACCATCCTGGGTCACCCACCGAACGCACGTCCTTATCAGGGTGGGATTAGGTTCCTGCCTGAAACTGAGGACGAGTTCAGGGTGATCCAGCGGTACCTCACCGACCTGGAAAAATCGGAGGGCCTAAGCTGGTTCTCCTACTCACTACCAGCGGAGCGCAGCGTCAAGGTGGCTATCCGGGGACTGCCAGCGGACACGGACCCAGAAGAGATCTTAGAGGAGTTGAGGACGCTTGGTTACGAGCCGGAGTACGTCCGCAACATCAAGGCGCGCGGCGGACGCCCCGGCTGCCTTTTCCATGCCGTCCTCAAAAGGCAAACCGATTTCCGGACAATTTACGACACCACGGAGCTGCTATGCATGCGTGGTGTTCGTGTGGATGCCTGGCGGAGCAAGCAAGGGCCCGCCCAGTGCCACCGGTGCCAGCTGTTTCGACACAGCTCGCACCGGTGCCACCGCCCGCTCGCATGCGTGCGCTGCGGGGAAAGCCACGCCGCCCGAGACTGCCCACGTCCAAAGGCCGAGAAGGCCACCTGCGTCAATTGCGCGGGTGACCATCCGGCCAACAGCAGCGGGTGCCCAGTATTCCGGAGGGAACTCCGGAACAAACGAGCGGGCACTGTCGCCATCACTCGGCAGCGCCGAGAAACGACGGCTGCTGCCGCCCAAGTAGAGGCCCATGAGGCCCCCAGTACGTCGCTGATGGCGACAGCGAACGGGCCCTCAAATGACCACTCAGACGCTCCCGCCAAGAGGCGGAGAAAGAAGAGACCGCGCGGGGGGAAGAATAGGAGGGGGAAAAAACCCCACCCCCCGGCGGCGCAATCCAGACAGGACCCCGGCCCTGTACCAGCGCAGGCGTCGACCCAGGCGCCTGTGACCACCGCTGCCATTACGGCCGCCACTTCATCCACCGACGCCGCCACAGGCGCCGGCAAGAATAAGGGGAAGAGGGCAGGGAAACCCGCCCCACCCACAGACTCGGCTACGGTCGCCGCTCACTCAGTAGCGGCACCTAGCACACTCCAGCCGCTAGCCGGCGCCCCAGCGCAACAGCGCACATTCCCTCCCTCAACGGAGTTCACCGCCTGCGCTATTAGGCTATTACTAGACCTCATCAGGGCCATAAGGCAGGGCCAGGACGCAGACCTCGTCATACTCGACGGGCTTGCCCAGCTATTACAGCTCTACCAGGGCTAGCCGTCGAGTAACACTGGATTGCCGCGGCCTTAAGAACAAGGCCGCCCCTCTCCGCCTCCTCCTCTAGGACTGTAGGATTACCCGGATCGACGGAAGCCAGCGTCGCACGGTTGCCCCAGGTATTGCACCGAGGGAGCACCTGCGACCGCCGACTCACGATGGCATGTCACGTCCGCGGCACCTCGCCAACCGCAGGAGCGCCCGCTTCCTGCCCTTGTCGCCACATGTGCGACCTGGTGCCTGCGGATGTGACATAGCCGTCGTCATCACCGGACTTGACTCGCCCGGGTAGGCCGCCCCAGTCTACACGCGACCTACCCACCCAATAAGACTCCACACTCATCACACACACTCGAAGCGCGTCGTGGTCTAGGTTAATATAGGCATGACGCGCATCGAACATGCATTCATTACTCCACATGCATCCAAACTCACGCGATGAATGTGCGGCGCGGGCTCGCTATTCATTCGCTTACAAGAGCGGCGTTACACAATACAATGCCGCTCTAACCCATACACTACGACCCCTTAGTCTGGAACGCAATCGGCTAGCTCTGAGAGCGCAACGGACGGGGGTCAACGCCTTAGCGGTAGGATGCGCCATCAGAGCCGCCTCCGGCTGGCCTGCATCTGCTAGGCCTCCCCCGGGCAACCGGAGGTCTCACCTGGCGATGACAGGCCGCCGAGGCGGCGTGAAGCAAGCGGCGCTCGGTACGGTAACGTTTCGCCGTGCCTAAGCGCACAGCGCCGGCGCCGCTGGCGCCTCCTACCGGACAAAATATCAACCACACACAGGCGAGTTGCGCTTTTTACACGCACTCGCCAACTTCCATTGCCTATATGGCTACCAAATTGAGGTGCCCGTCTTTACGGGCACTGTGTTGATCCCGCGGGGAAAGGGCTTGCCCATATCCCGCCCGCCACGCCCCCATGTCGGGGACGTTGCGATTGCTCGCGAGTGCGCGCGCAATCAAAACACTCGCCGCCTGACCGCCGTCGCGTACGGACGTGCCGCTACCTGCTCGCATTCCCGCTCGCTATCAGTGTGTGTCATCGGTTCGTCGCTTCCCAGTGTCGTGACGTCATCAGTAGTCCCTCGAATACACCCCCGAACAATTACTGTCTTTTTATTAAGACAGCACTTGCTCATTTGCTTCGGGTATTATTCCGATTTAACTTCCTTTGCCCCATCAGGGAAAAGTCCTCAGTTTCGAGGTTCTTGGTAGGAAACCTAACGGTGCCAACGAAACCGAGAGAGGGTGGTGACCCAATCCGCCCGCCTAACCCCTTCAGGGTCTAGGTGAAAAATTGGACTCCGTCGCGAACACATGTGCCGCCGATATACTGTGCTAGTGTTTCCCGTTTTAACAAGTTCCTGAAAGCAAGTTCCTAAGACTGGGGTTGGAGTTGCTACCAAGCCAGGACCTTCGGACTGTGGCTGCGGGAAGGTTGAAACGGGTGAGTCGCTGACCCAGTAAATTCCCTACATAATTGTTCAAGGAATTAGGTTGCTAAGCGCGCTGAGCTTCACTCAAATGTCCGCTAACTTTTAGCCGATGAAATGTCGTCCCTCGACGAGACAGAAAAAGCCCTTTTGCGCTTTTTCTTGCGCATCGTTGCGACCGACCCAAATTTTAAAAAATATGGGTCTGAAATTAATGCTATCCGGCAAACCAGTGATAACGTCACTGACTTCAGTGACGCACTTGAAAGCCCTTTGTCTCCGCCGCCTGCCGACAGAGGCTTACCACCAGCCGTCGCCGCCGCGATTAAGGCTACACCAAGACCCATTGTTGTGAAACCCACTGTTTCACAAACAAAGGCCCAGCCCGCACCTGCGTCCATTGTTCCCGTTTCCGAGAACATGGACAAAGGCTTACCGCCAGCCATCGCCGCCGCGATTCCGGCTAAACCGAGTCCCATTGTTTCGAAACCTTTTGTTTCGCAAACAAAGGATCAGTCCGAACCTGCGTCCATTGTTCCCGTTTCCGAGAACATGGACACAACTGAGCCAGTCTCCGACTCAGAGTCAATTTTAGACTCGTGTTCTGCCGCCTCGTCCTCTGAAGACGACTATCAAGTCGTCGGTAAGGGCAAGAGGAAGAAGGGCAAAAACTCCCAGGCCGCCATGGCTAAAAAGATTGTCGCGCTCCCTTCTGTCCCCTCTCCCGCGGCCTCCCGTCCCACCTCCCCGGTCCCCGTACCAACGTCCGCCGCTGCTCATACCAGCAGGCCAGCCAGCCCTAAGGCTCACCCTTCAGCCGCTTCTTCAAAGAAGCTGGAGCCCCCTCCCCCGCTGTTCATTCAGGACAAAGGGAAATGAACAGACGTGTCCAAAATGTGTGTTGAGCGCCGCATACAATATACAAGCGCAAAAAGCACACAACAGGGCATAAAAGTGGTGGTCCCTACGACCGCTGACTTCAGGGAACTAACCCGTCAGCTGATCGGAAGGCACATAGCCTTCCATACTTACTCCCTTCCAGAGGAGAAGCCCACCCGCGTGGTGATCAGGCGGATCCCGAAGGAGATATCCACGAAGGACATCCTAAATGACCTCCAAGGCCAGGACATCCCGGTCGCAGCCGTCCACCGCCTTCATAAGGCGAGAGGCGGAGCCCAGTACGACATGGTACTGGTCATCTGTGACCCAGTAGAAGGACACCACCCGATCTTCAAAGTGAAGTCGGTATGCTCCCTCACAGGCATCTCAATAGAGAAGCCTTACCGCTCAACCGTAGTAGGGCAGTGCCACCGCTGCCAGCTGTACGGACACAGCCAAGCCAACTGCCATGCGCCGCACAGGTGCGTAAAGTGTCTAGGCGACCATGGTACGGCAGACTGCCCCCGTCCCAAAGACAAATCGCTATGCACGGAGCCACCGAGCTGTGTGCTTTGCGGCCAGTCGGGCCACCCGGCTAACTACCGCGGCTGCCCAAAAGCCCCCAAAGGCTCCTCCTCTAAACTGGCGAAGCGTGCAAACGCCCGCCAGCAGAGAGAAAGCCCATCGGTGAGGCTACCAACTGCACAGATGCCGGAGAGACTCAGCCCTCAGAGGCCTTCTCCCTGGACCTCGCTGAACCACCAGAGAGCCTTCCCGGCACTCGGTAAAGCAAAGTCCAGCCCCATTCCCGGGCTATTAGATGCCCCTGTCCCCACTCCCGTGGCCCAAGCGAGCGCACCGGCGCCCGCTCGTCCCGCGCCTCCCGGCCCCGCGGCCGCGGTCTCCTCTCCTAACGTAACTTTAGAAACGTTAGCAAAGTTAGTCACCCCCGAAGCAGACCGCATGGCGGCAGATCTCAGGGAGGCTAACACTGACGGTGATAAGCTTAAAATTATCCTCAAGTCCCTAATCAAGTTAGGAGAAGCCTTCAGTGGCATTAATCTTTAATTTCAATGGATAATACGAGATTAACGTGTACCAAACCCCGATCCCTTAAATTAGGGTACTTTAATGCCAATGGCATTAGAGGCCAGCGTGATGAAATCGCCACCTTCCTCCGTGGCCATCAAATTGATATCCTCCTCATACAGGAGACCTTCCTCAAACCCAGTCACCGCGATCCGAGAATTGCCAACTATCGCATAGTTCGCAACGATCGGTCACGTTGCCACAAGGGCGGTACTCTAATCTATTATAGAAAAGAACTGCACTGCATCCCCTTAGATCCCCCTCCCATGGAGTCTCTACTCGAGACTTCAGTGTGTCGACTAGGCATGACCGGTCATCAACCGATCACTATCGCCTCCGCGTACATCCCTCCCGGCGGCACGTCCGAGGAGCACACTCTGTTCACCAAAGACCTTGCCGTCCTCTTCGGCTTGAGTGACTCCGTTATCATAGCGGGCGACCTCAACGCCAAACACCCCGCCTGGAACAGCACGACGACCTCTGCCAGAGGACGTCACGTGTATAACCTGGGTGAGTCCCTCAACTTCGATCCCATCGCTCCTATGGAGCACACTCACTATCCCCACGACCCCGACCAACGTCCGGACGTTCTCGACATAGCGCTACTCAAGAATGTCAACCTTAAGTTGCATTCCATCGAGACTTTACATGAGCTTAACTCAGACCATCGACCAGTGCTCATGCACTTAGTTCCCCGCTCGGGTCCCTCTGACCCCAGCCAGCCCCCGCCAACCCAAGTGATAACCGACTGGAGGAAAGTCAGCGAAAAGCTGAAATCCACCACGTCGTCTCACCTGGAGTCCATCCCCGGCCACATAGTCTCAGTCGCAGACACGACGGCCGCCATCAACTCGTTTACAGAACACGTGCAATCCGTACTGAAGGATTGCTCACGAGAAGTTCCAGCATTGAGCGATCAACGCTGGATACTACCCGCTGACGTACGTGAACTAATAACCGAGAAGAACGCGGCCATCCGTGCCTACAGCAACTTTCCCTGCGACGCGAACAAAGCTCACATGCGTCATTTACAGCGTGCTGTAAAGAAGCGCACTAGTGAGCATCGTTCAGATCAATGGGACAAGACGCTTAGCGAGCTTGAGCCTACCCACCTAGCCTTCTGGCAGCTGCAACGCAAGTTGCGCTCCACCGAAGAGGCTTCGATGCCTCCCCTCACGCGACCCGATAAGAGCGTTGCATTCGACGACTCTGAGAAGGCCGAATGCCTAGCAGACAGCCTAGAGTCCCAGTGCTCCCCCAGCTCTCAACCAGTAGACAAGCGACATCTCGATGAGGTGAATGCATTCGTCGAACGTAGAGCCGCCCTACCCCCTGTAGAAGACCCAGATGATCCTCTGCCTCCGGTCACAGCTGACGAAGTGCAAGACATCATTAATAAGCTTCAACCGCGCAAAGCACCCGGCTCCGACGGAATCACCAATAGGGTGTTTAAACTCCTCCCCGCTCAGCTTGTCGTGTTAATGGCGGCCATCTTCAATGGCGCCCTGAGCAACAACGCTTTTCCCCAAATATGGAAAGAGGCCACTGTCATCGGTTTCGCCAAGCCAGGCAAACCCAAGTCTGAGCCCTCGAGCTACAGACCTATCAGTCTCCTGAACGCACTCGGCAAAATCTACGAGAGACTCATTTATAAGCGACTCAAAGACTTCGCCGAGGCTAAGAGTCTCATCCCCAACGAGCAGTTCGGCTTCAGAACCGGACACTCTTGCATTCAACAGGCCCATCGCATCGTAGAGCACTTGAGCGCTGGCTTCCAGCGTGGAGCGATGACGGGTGTGTTGTTCTTCGACATAGCAAAGGCTTTCGACAAAGTCTGGCACAACGGCTTATTATATAAGCTGTACAAACTGGGAGTGCCGGACCGTCTCGTGCTCATCTTACGAGACTTTCTGTCGGATCGCACCTTCCGCTATCGCATCGGGAAGGCACTGTCTTCCCCCCACCCCATTAGAGCCGGAGTCCCTCAGGGCTCCGTCGTCTCTCCCCTTATCTTTACTCTGTTCACCAGTGACATCCCCAAGAGCAAGAAGGCTCAGTTAGCCCTGTTCGCGGACGACACGGCCATTTATTACACTGGCCGCAGTCACGACGCTATCTATAGCACCCTCCAAACCTCAGCCAACGTCTTAGGCGCTTGGTTCCGGAAATGGAGAATCGAGGTGAACCCCGACAAGAGCCATGCAGTTCTTTTTTCTAAACAGCGTAAAAATAAGCCACCCGCGCTCAGCCCGATCACTATGTACGGTAAGCCTATCCCTTGGGAGAAGCAAGCCAAGTACTTAGGAGTCATACTTGACAACCACTTGTCTTTCGCGGCGCACATCAAAGCAGCTCGCGACCGAGCTGCATTTGCTATGGGTAGGCTTCATTTCATGATTTCGGCAAAAAGCAAGTTGTCACTCAAGTGCAAGTTGCGCCTTTATACTGCGGTGATCCGCCCCATTATGACGTACGCTTGCGTCGTGTACGCTCACACCAAGCCTAAGTACATCCATAGGATGCAAATTTTACAGAACCGGTTCTTACGTAGAGTCACGGGAGCCCCTTTTTATGTCCGTAATGACCGTCTACACGTAGACCTTAGAATGCCCACCGTCCTTCAGTTTATGAAACGTCTTTTGAAGCGTTTCTTCGATAACGCCATTAAACACCGTAATCCCCTGATCGCAGCGGCCGCCCGTTACGAACCCTCGCGCATTAGTACAGTACGCCGTCCTAGGCATACCCTTGTCACTCCAGATGACGCTATCACCCTCCTCCAGGAGAGTAGCAAAGAGACTAGCACTCTTAAAAAGTTCCGACTCAAACCGCCGTCTTTCCGACCTCGCCGTCGAGGTCCGTCGCGACGTCCCGGTCCATGCCCTCCCCGACCCTCACTCGAGCCAGCCCGCGATGCTGTGCCAGTAGTTTTAAATCAGCCCCTAAATAATGATACCATTCAGATCCAGCCTGTCCCCATGCAGTCCTCCCCCAGCGACGCCCTAAGCCGAGGTTCGTACCCCACAGGGGGTGCCCTTAGCGTGCAGTCGCTTAGTTTGTAAGTTTTTATGCCCTGGCTGGAGGCCTTACTCTAAAGGCACCCACAGGATAGTCCGGTTAAGCAGACGACAACCTCATAGGTTGAACTGCGAGATGCCATTCATTTATGAATGGCATCTCGCACTTTTTTTTTTTTTTTTTAAAAAAAAAAAAAAAAAAAAAGTGCGCGCGCTATTCGTTGCTTACAAGAGCGGCGTTACACAAACATTGCCGCTCTAACTCATTCACTACGGCCTCTTAGTCTGGAGCGTAAACGGCTAGCTCTGTGAGCGTCTGCAGACGGGGGCCAACAACCTTAGCGGTAGGATGCGCCAACAGAGTCACCTCTGTCGCAGGTCGTCATCCGCTGGGCCTCCTCCGGGCAACCGGAGGTCTCACCTGGCGGTGACAGACCGCCGGGGTGGCGAGAAGAGAGCGGCGCTCGTTACGGTAAAGTTTGTTTATCGTACCTGAGCGCGCTGCGCCAGCGCCGCTGGCGCCTCCTACCGGACAAAATGTCAACTACACATAGGCGAGTTGCGTCATAATAAACTAAATTACGCGCGCTCGCCCCCATTCACGCCTAAATTGGCACCCAAATTGAGGGTGCCCGTATTGACGGGCACACCATTTCTCCGCGGGCCAAAGGACATAGTCCATACCCCGCCTCGCGCGTCCCCCTGCGGGGACGTAGCGATTTCCACGAGTGAGCGCGCGTCAGTATTCGCTGCGCTCTCGGTCTGCTTCAACCTCTCTGGTCGGACAGCTCTGAGAACCAGTACTACGCTAGCGCACGCACGGGGTCCCGCTCCCTGTACTGTACTAGACTATACGAAGTTTCTTTATATATTTTTGTTCATAATAATAAACAAAGCCTACGTTGCACAAAAAGTGTTTTGTTTGAAGAAAACCTGTTACAAACTGGCGCACAACGCGGAGCCGAATCTGGAAAACAAGATTAAAAGCTTGCGTCGTCTTCCACATAGAAACATCAAGATGCCCATGTCAGACGAGCAGTTCCAGCAGCTCCTGGGAATAATTCTGGCCAATAAACGGGGAACATTTGCATCCTGCACTATTACGTACGACGGGAAGAAGAACACGGATGCAGTGGAAGCCTTCTTAGCGTTTATAAGTCAACAGAGAAGATAAGTGACTCGGACGCACTGTAAAGTCTTCCACTATTACTTCGAGACGAGGCAGCAGTGTGGTGGCAGGGGGTGAAAACTGGTGTGACACGGTGGGAAGATTTCTGCAATAAGCTACGCCATACGTTTGCTCCTAAGAAACCAGCATTCATGGTGTACCACCAGATTACGCATGAATTTCAGGAGGCGAACGTCACGACGGAGGCATTTATTGCCAAGAAGAGGTCCCTGTTTTCATTGGTTCCTCCTCCAGCACACACGGAAACGCAGCAAATTGATCTGATCTTCGCGCTCATCCGCTTGGAAATAAGAAACCGTATGCCGCGAGATACAGTGCCAACATTTGAGAAGCTTCTGGAGACGGCGCGAGGAATCGAAGAGACTTTGCAGAAGTACGCAGCTAGTTCACAGAGAGGCGAAACTAGTGAAATCAGGACTCAGGGGATAAAAAGCAAACTGAGGTGCACTTTCTGCAAAAACCCGGGGCATACAGCGGATGTCTGTCGCAAGAAGAAACGGGCTGAAGGTACTTTTCCTATTATGGTGAAAGTTGTCTCAGATATTCAGACACAGGCACCATCACCTTCTCAACCTAAGTTCTGCTGCTATGGGTGTGGAACTCCCGGAGTTTATCGAAGCAATTGCATCACGTGCAAGAAAAGTTCGTCACCGATCAAAAAAGAAGATGTTGGTTTCTGCGCTCTTAACTCTTCTGAAGTTACACGCTCGCGGCCTGTTGTGTTCCTGGAAATCGAAGGAATCATGGGGACGGCATATATGGATACATGTGCAAAAAGGAGTGTCGCATCCCACACCCTTTACCAGTCCTTGCTGAAATGTGGATGCCAATTTGAAGAGCAAACGGTGTACCTGACATTGGCCGATGGCATTAAGAAAAGGCAGACGGTGCTAGTGTGCAAAGCCGTGGTAGATTTGAATGGTCGGAAAATACGTACAGAGTTCATCGTACTGAAAGAAGCAAGAGACAACCGTACACTACTAGGTGTCGATTACCTGCAAGATGCGGGTGTGGTGATCAACATGCCTCAATATACGTGGAACTTCATTGATGAACCTGAGTTCCATTACGAGCTTTACTTAGAAGAATTCACCATTTTTAAATCCACTGCCGACAAGGAAATTATGGAGATGCCTAGCCCAGTCAGCGCGATGACCATGACAGACAGCGAGGACGCCACCAGCGTGACCACCGCCATACCTACGCCACCATCGACCCCTCCTCCGACAATGATGCCGACGGGTAACGCAGCAACTCCAGCAAAAGATCAATGCGCGAATACAGACTATAAACTGGCGCCGATAGATCTTACTACCACACCTCCAAGCAAGAAGAGGCCCCGACTATTCGATGGGTACTCCCCAAACTTCACGGATTACATGTTGCGAGATGCTCAAATAAATATCCACCGAGCAAACGTCGAGTTATCTCCACAGAGTGCTGATCTCTTTGACGCGAATAATTGGGACGTTCGTATAGACTCGATCGATGTGGTAGCACATATAACAACGGACCAGAAAGAGTTACTCGATCAGCTGCTAAAGAAGAATAACGACGTCTTCAATATGAAGCGAGAACCTACGAAGCTGATTGAGCATACAATCAAGACAGTGGATGATAAACCAATTTCGGTCCCTCCATACCGATTATCACCACCTCGAAAGGAAGCTCTGCACCAAGAGATCAAGGCAATGTTAGCGGATGGCATCATCCAACCATCTGCGTCGCCATGGGCGGCGCCTGTAGTGCTAGTACCGAAGGCCAATGGCAGTACACGGGTCTGTATAGACTACCGCCGACTCATATGCGATAACGGTACCCGACCCCTACCCTATGCCAAGGATTGATGATCTCCTTCACGAAGCAAAGCCAACGCCTTTCATGTCTCTGCTAGACTTGAAAGCTGGTTACTGGCAGATTGGCGTTCGTAAAGAAGACCAGGACAAGACGGCGTTTATCACCCCTTTTGGCATATACAAATTCACCCGCATGCCATTTGGTTTAAGGAACGCTCCAGCTACGTTTCAGCGACTCATTGACCGCCTGCGAGTGGGTATGCCTGACGTTAAACTGTTGGCATACTTAGATGACCTGGCCGTATTTTCGCAAACGTACGAACTTCACCTGGAAGACTTGCAGAAGGTATTCAATAAGCTCAAAGAATTTGGCCTTACTGCGAATCGAGCGAAGTGCCATTTTTGCTGTCCTACAATCAAATACTTGGGTCACTATATCACGCCGGAAGGTCTGCAGGTGGACCCAGAAAAGACTGCTGCTATCGCAAAGCTTCCCACGCCCTCCAACCAGAAACATTTAGTTAGTTTTCTGCAAACGTGCTCGTGGTATAGGAGATTCATAAAGGACTATGCGAAGATTGCAGAACCACTGACTCGGTTAACGAAGAAGAATGTTAGCTGGGAGTGGACGCGGGAACAACAAAACGCCTACAATGAGTTGAGGAATCGCCTAACGTCCGCTCCAATTTTGAGACAAGCTGATGAAACCAAACCCTATGTCATAAAAAGCGACGCAAGCTCTTATGCAATAGGAGCAGTTTTGGTCCAGGGGGAGAGCGAAGACGAACATCCTGTTGAGTTCGCTAGTCGCCTTCTGACATCAGCTGAACGGAATTATACCACAACCGAAAGAGAGGCGCTTGCTGTGGTATGGGCGGTATCAAAGTTTCGTGGATATATCGAAGGGCTTCCTGTCACTGTTATCACGGACCATCAGGCCCTGAGGTGGCTCATGTCACTGAAAACACCTACTGGCAGACTGGCGAGGTGGGCACTACAGCTGCAAGCGTTCGACATTACCATCAAATATGCTCCTGGTAAAACGAATGTTGTCGCTGATTTCCTCTCCAGACCCCCGTGTAATGATGAGACAGTACGAACCTGTGGGATTTGTACAGTAACCATCGATATGCCCCTACGAAGCCCAGCTGAAATTAGAGCTGAGCAGTTAAAAGATGGAAGGCTACAACAGATCGTGAAGGATCTAGAAGGTTTGGACAACGACGAAAAAGCGGTATACTGGAGCAACAAGGGCTATATACTGAACAATGGACTACTTTACCGACACAGTTCTCATTCAGACTCCGAGGAGGCACAATTGGCAGTACCTGAACACGAATGGGCCAACATATTGTCCACATACCATGACGATCCCTTAGCCGGACATTACGGTTCAGAGAAAACCTACCGCCGAATCTCAGAGAGGTATTATTGGACTGGTATGAGAAAGTATATTGAAAGTTACACAAAGAATTACCTGGAGTGTCAGCGTTACAAATCATCCAATCAGAAGCCTGCAGGGTTACTCCAAACTACTATAATGAATCAAAGATTTGAGGCCATATCCTTTGATTTGTTTGGTCCACTACCAACCTATCCAGACGGCAGAACCTGGATTCTCATCGTGGAAGACGTGGCAACACGTTGGGTGGAACTTTTCGCCTTACATCAGGCAACCGCAGAAAATTGTGCCATTACCCTTATTAACGAAGTGTTCCTCCGTTTCGGTCTACCTCGCCGTATGACAAGTGATAATGGACCTCAATTCGTCAGTGCCGTCATGCAACAAGTTGCATTTACACTAAACATCAAGCATGCCTTCACCCCTGTATACCACCCAGAGACGAATCCAGTAGAAAGGAAGAACAGGGATTTGAAACTCCAGTTGGCTATCCTTGTGAAGGATAAGCACAGAGAATGGCCGGAACACCTTCCGAGTATTAGATTCGCGATGAATACCGCGAGCAGCCTATCAACTGGATTCACGCCGGCATTCTTAACATTTGGTAGGGAGCTGAGAACACCAGATGACACATCCCATGATTTTAGGAAGATTTTGCAATCTGAGAATTTCATCCCAGAAATTATCCCAAAGTTGATGCAATTAGCCAATACCCTGCAAAAAGCTCGAGAAATACAGGAGCATGGTGAAGAACGGCGAAAGAAGTACGTTGACCAACAACGGCGAGAAGATCCGGGTTACAAACCTGGTGAACTAGTACTTGCTACCACCCACTCATTGAGTAAAGCCTCACGCGGTATATGTAACAAATTTGCACCGCGACGCGATGGACCCTACATTATCAAGAAGCGGCATGGTCCATCATCCTATGAAATTGCTAATCCAAACCAGCCAGAAGTTGTGGTTGGCGTATATCACTCGTCAGCTCTGGTGCCCTATGTCGGAAGATCACCCATGGTACCAGCCCCTGTACAACCCTTGAGGAAAAGAGGACGACCACGAAAGCAAAACCGGGAGCATGGTGGTGACGAAGGGCAAGCGAAGAAACGCGGAAGACCCAAGAACATACCTCCAACTGCTGGATCATCGTCGGGACGACTTCAGAGCCAGAGGGGGAGACTGTAACAACAACGGCAGGCCGCCACACGTCACACTGGGCGTGGCTTCCCCGCGCGCCCGATCGCCCCGGCGCTCGCCGCCGGCCAGCACCTATAAAACACGGCCCACCGCTGTGCGCGCGTCAGTGGATCGGCTTGTGGCTTCACCCGAGCTGGAAAGTTTTTAGTGCGCGATCTACAACCGTTCGGTATCGACCAGTCGCAGTTCGACGTGTGCAGGCCTCCGCTGGCCGCCACCGAAGTCCCCTGCGCCACCTCTGGCGCGGGCTGTGATTGGCCGACCTCCCAACTTAAGTTAAGTTGGTCGAGGGTAGTCGCGAAATAAAATCTTTTCAGTTCACCGTCCGAACCGGAAAAAAAAAAATTTTTTAGTAAAAATTTTTTTTTTTTAACCTTCAGGCAAGCGCCGGCTGGATACCCATGGCCACCTAGCTCCGTGGGTAGCCAGCGGGTGCTGCCCGTGCTGCCCGGTGCTGCTGCACCGTACCGGTTGCGGAGAAGTCACACCAAGATGCCGCCAAAGAAGATGCCGCCTCCACCTACCAAGAAAGAGCGTACTCTGGACGATTCGTACAGAGACGCCATCGCTGCCCTACAGGAGGCGCAGCGAAGGAGGGCCCTCGAGGCCTCACCTCCTGCGCCGACGCCAAGCCGTAGCGCCTCAACAAAAACGCCGTCGCCGGTACATGCCCCGACCACTTCGGTCCGGCCACCGGCGTTCCGCCACCTGCCCATCCTGGCCCCGGATCGTCCCGGGCCCAGCAGCAGCGCGCCCACTGCTCGCGCCGTCGCCCCCCCCCTACGCGCCCATGCGCAGGAGGACCGGGCGACCGCGACGCACGCGCCTCGCGCCGCAATCCCGCGCAACAAGCGCCCACCATCCGCCACCGCCGTCACCCAGGCCGCGCCCGCCGTGTCGCGCCCTGCCGCGAGTGTGCTCACACACGCACGGCCGGCCGCCACCGCCGCTGCGCACAGCGCCGAGCGCGCCACATCACCCGCACCACCCCGCTTGCTGGCAGGCTCAGCCGCCGCAGCGTCGTCTGTGCAGGGATTGATGTCGCCGCCCCCGCCCCGCAGCGCAGCCCAGGACTCGCCCGCGCCCGCGCCCATGTCGCCCTGCTACTCAAGTGAGTGCAGCGACGTGGAGCAGAGCGACATGGACGAAGAGGACTATGAGGTAGGTGCCCCTACCTCTATTAAAGTGACGCCTAACAAATCGGCGCTTGAGCGCGATACTCGCGCCCAGCGCCGACCACGCAGCTCGGACGACGAGGCCGCCGAAGAGGCGAAGCGCGTCTGCCCCGACTCCCCGCTCCCACAGCGTGAACCGCGTGGTCGAGCCGGAGCCGGGTCGCCGACGTTCGCCGAGGCGACTCGCCGCCCGCCCACCGGACAAGACGCCTCACGCAATGTGACGCTTCCCGCCGCCGCAGCCCCAGCACAAGGCACGAGTGCAGCAGCAGCCGCCAGTGCCAAGGCAAAAGGTAAGCCCCGCTACCCTCCGTTGGTGGTGGAGAGGATGCCCAACTGGGCCTTCCATTTTAGGGCGGTGAGGACCATCCTGGGTCACCCACCGAACGCACGTCCTTATCAGGGTGGGATTCGGTTCCTGCCTGAAACGGAGGACGAGTTCAGGGTGATCCAGCGGTACCTCACGGACCTGGAAAAATCGGAGGGCCTAAGCTGGTTTTCCTATTCTCTACCAGCGTCAAAGTGGCTATACGTGGGCTGCCAGCGGACACGGACCCAGACGAAATCCTGGAGGAGCTGAGGACGCTTGGATACGAGCCGGAGTACGTCCGGAATATCAAAGCGCGCGGCGGACGACCCGGCTGCCTATTCCACGCCGTCCTCAGAAGGCAAGTAGACTTCAAAACTATCTACGACACCACCGAATTGCTATGCATGAGGGGTGTTCGTGTTGATGCCTGGCGGAGCAAACAAGGGCCCGCCCAGTGCCACCGGTGCCAGCTGTTTCGACACAGCTCGCATCGGTGCCACCGCCCGCTCGCATGTGTGCGTTGCGGAGAAAACCATGCCGCCCGAGACTGCCCACGCCCAAAGGCCGAGAAGGCCACCTGCGTGAACTGCGCGGGTGACCATCCGGCCAATAGCAGCGGGTGCCCAGTCTTCCGGAGAGAACTCCGGAACAAAAGAGCGGGCACTGTCGCCATCACTCGGCAGCGCCGGGAAACGGTGGCTGCTGCCACACAAGTAGAGTCCCATGAGGCACCCAGTACATCGCTGATGGCGACAGCGAACGGGCCCTCAGTTAACCAACAGGACGCTCCCGCCACGAGGCGGAGAAAAAAGCGACCACGCGGAGGGAGGAACAGGAGAGGGAAAAAGCCCCACCTCCCCGCGGTGCAATCCAGACAGGACCCTGGCCCTGTCTCAGCGCAGGCGTCGATACAGACGTCCGCGGTACCTACCACCCAACACGCCGCCACAGCACCTACCGACGCCGCTACTGGCGCCGGCATGAAGAAGGGGAAGAGGGCAGGGAAACCCGCCCCACCCACAGACTCAGCTACGGTCGCCGCTCATTCAGTAGCGGCGCCTAGCGCGCTCCAGCCGCTAGCCGGCGCCCCAGCGCAACAGCGCCCGCTCCCTCCCTCATCGGAGTTTACCGCCTGCGCCATCAGGCTCCTAATGGACCTCATAAGGGCCATTAGAGAGGGCCAAGACGCGGACCTGATCATCCTCGACGGGCTCACCGAGCTACTACGGCTCTACTACGCCAGCCCGTCGAGCAACAAGTCTGGATTGCCGCGACCTTAGAATAAGGCCGCCCATCTCCGCCTCCTCCTCTAGGTTCTACAGGACTACCCGGATCGACAGGAGACGGCGTCGCACGGCTGCCCCAGGTATCATACCATGGGTGCACTAGCGACCGCCGACTCGCGATGGCATGTCGCGTCCGCGGCACTACGCCAACCGCAGGAGCGCCCGCTTCCTGCCCTTGTCGCCACATGTGCGACTTGGTGCCTGCGGATGCGACGTAGCCGTCGTCACTACCGGACTTGACTCGCCCGGGTAGGCCACCCCAGTCTACACGCGACCTACCCACCCAATAAGACTCCACACTCATCACACACACTCGAAGTGCGTCGTGGTCTAGGTTAATATAGGCATGACGCGCATCGTACATGCATTCATTACTCCACATGCATCCAAACTCACGCGATGAATGTGCGGCGCGGGCTCGCTATTCATTCGCTTACAAGAGCGGCGTTACACAATACAATGCCGCTCTAACCCATACACTACGACCCCTTAGTCTGGAACGCAATCGGCTAGCTCTGAGAGCGCAACGGACGGGGGTCAACGCCTTAGCGGTAGGATGCGCCATCAGAGCCGCCTCTGGCTGGCCTGCATCTGCTGGGCCTCCCCCGGGCAACCGGAGGTCTCACCTGGCGATGACAGGCCGCCGAGGCGGCGTGAAGCAAGCGGCGCTCGGTACAGTAATGTTTCGCCGTGCCTAAGCGCACAGCGCCGGCGCCGCTGGCGCCTCCTACCGGACAAAATATCAACCACACACAGGCGAGTTGCGCTTTTTACACGCACTCGCCAACTTCCATCGCCTATACGGCTTTCAAATTGAGGTGCCCGTCTTTACGGGCACTGTGTTGCCCCCGCGGGGAAAGGACTTGTCCATATCCCGCCCGCCACGCCCCCATGTCGGGGACGTTGCGATTGCTCGCGTGCGCGCGTCAGTATTCGCTGCGCTCTCGGTCTGCTTCAACCTCTCTGGTCGGACAGCTCTGAGAACCAGTACTACGCTAGCGCACGCACGGGGTCCCGCTCCCTGTACTGTACTAGACTATACGAAGTTTCTATATATATTTTTGTTCATAATAATAAACAAAGCCTACGTTGCACAAAAAGTGTTTTGTTTGAAGAAAACCTGTTACAATATCATTTTTTTAAAGCGCCTCCAAAAATTGAACGTTACACAATTGTTTTAATAAATTTATAACAAGCTAATTTATCTAATATTCGCCATATTTAAAAATGATATTGACCGAGAGCGTTTTAAGACTATTATAAGCATAATAGCGCTTTTTTCAATATTAATAAGAACTATTCGCCTCCATGTTAATATAAAATAGGGTTTCTCATTGAATCATTATTTAAAACAGTGAATTTTATTTAGGTGTTATATTTTTAAGATGGTTGTATTTCTTAATGTCGACTGTTTTTAAAGCAACGACGCAGAACAGATTAAACATGATAACTTTATACTAATAATATGCTTGGTTAAATAGTTTTTAAGCTTATTGCTCTTATAGTGCTCTAATTTAGTGCTTTTACTTTATAATAATTCTGATCAAGACTATATTATTACAATCTTATTAAGGACTCCCCTAAGTATATCTAATACTCTATATATACTCTGTATATCTAATTAAATCTAATACTCCTACTCAATGCTACTACAGGAGCAGAAATTTTACAAAGACTATTAGTCTTGCTACATGCACTTTTGTCCTACAACTGTCTAATAACTTAATCTTGTAGTGAACTATAAACCTTAGTTATAAGATCAAGAGATCTTGAGTATGACAAGGCTTATAACTTAATCCGGTAGTATACTATAATCATATGTTTTAAGAACAATTGATCTTGAGTAAATCACAGCTTGTGGAAAGCTATTATAAGAATGAAAGTCTTTACGGGTGCTAGTATAAGAGTTTTATTAGTCTTGGCAGTCCTATAATTTTTATTATAGGACTTATTTGCTAGTTGGGGTAGGCCCGACAATAAGTCGTTGCTTACTACAAAACGTAGAACAAGATAAAAAGTTACCAAGGATCTAGGAATCTATAAGGCCTACATTGTCCATACATTTACAAACAATCGGTAAATAAGAAAAAGAGTCTATACAAAAAAAAAAAAAGAAGATATTGCAAAAAGACTAGATTAAACAAGTGACACAAATGTTGTCATCCGTGCTGTAACTATTCTAAACAAAATGGTGTGATGATTAAGAAACTATTGTAAAACATCTGATTAAAAATAATGGAAAAAAGTAAATAAAAATAAATAAAAAAAACAAAATAAAAATAAGATTGAGAATAGTTAGAGACATCCACACATTTGTGCCGTTTTATGAGCTACCAGGGAAGCCGCATGTGCGTAGGGGCTCAGGCCAAACTTCTCTATCTTCAACGTAGTCCTTGATTTTGTAATATGCTTTTTTAATTAGGACACGTTTGATATAATTTTTAAACTTTCCATCGGTCAGTTCTGTAACAGACTTCGGCAACTTATTATAAAAGCGTATACTGTTTATAAGAAATGACTTGCTAGTTTTTGTTAATCTAAATTTTGGTATTACAATTTCGTGTTTACTGCGCGTGTTTATATTATGGAAGTCGCTTCTAATTTTGAAAAGTCCTCGGTTTTTGCGGACATATAAAATACATTCTATAATATAGAGTGAAGGCAGAGTCAGTATATCGATTTCTTTAAATTTTTCTCTGAGGGATTCGCGAGGACCCATTTTATAGATGGCGCGGACTGCCCTCTTTGCCGTATGAAAATTGATTCAACGTCTGCTGCCGATCCCCACAGCAGAATGCCATAGGACATAATACTATGGAAATAAGCGTAGTATACTAACCTAGCTGTGGCTACATCGGTTAACTGCCTTATTTTCCTAACTGCATAGGCAGCTGAGCTTAACCTTCCCGAAAGAGTTCTAATGTGCGCGCCCCACTGCAGTTTTGAATCGATAGTAATCCCCAAGAATACAGTTTCCGCTATGACATCAAGTTTTTTGCCGTCAAGATTTAAATTTAGGTCACGTTGTGGTACATTTGGTAAAGAAAACTTAAGACATTTTGTTTTATTCGTATTCAGTAAAAGATTGTTGGCTGCGAACCATTTTGAGAGAATAGTTAAGCTTTCGTTGACATGTAAGACGTCCGTATCTTTTCTATGAATTTTAAAAATTAGCGAGGTGTCATCAGCAAATAGAATTATATCCGAAATTTGGCCATCATATAAGGGAGGTCATTAATATAAACAAGAAACAGGAAAGGACCGAGAATTGAACCTTGGGGCACGCCCGTCTTGACTATAGACCCGCAGGACGTCGCCCCATTTACATTTACTTTTTGTTGTCTATTCGATAAATAAGAAAGAACAAGATCAGCAGCTTGTCCACGAATTCCGTAGTGGTGTAATTTACAGATCAGTGTGTTATGGTCGACGCAGTCGAACGCTTTTGAGAGGTCACAGAAGATGCCAATAGCATCCTGGGACTTCTCCCAGGATTCCAAAATGTAACTGATGAGTCGCTAAATTTAGACTTTGAGTTGACTTTAACTGTTTTTATAGGACACGTTTTATTAAATTCCTGGCAAACTGTAGAAAATAAAATATCGTAGTTTATTATTGGGATCTTCTAAATCAAAACTAGCGTTAGCAAGATTGCTAAGAACATTATTATTAAAAGATTTTAATTTATTTTTAGAGAGAGGTCTTATCTGAATTGATTTAACTAAGTGTAACTTTTTTTTTAACTCAAAAGATACAAGTTGACCAGTATGGTCTGACCTAACGCCACTAATTAATGAAGACTCTTTTACTGTGCAATTAGTAAATATATTATCTATGCATGTAGCTGAGGTTGTTGTTATTCTAGTTGCTTCGCTAAATAAATATTTTAAGTTGAAGGATTTAAACAATGAGACCAGCTTACATTTTTCTGGTGAATTGACTAACAGATCAATATTTAAGTCACCACAAACAAAAACTAATTTATTATCTGTGAAAAGTTTACTTAATATTTCTTCCATTGTGATTAAAAATAATGTCAAGTTTGATGCTGGTGGTCTATACACACATAAGACAGTATTGCCCTCAACCTCCGCACATGCTACCTCACATAAGCGATCAATAGAGTAAGCAGTGATATCCTTCCTCTCCTTATATCTGAGACAGCTATTACAAAGTATCAGGGTACCACCACCCACTGATGATCTGTTGTACGCACTGGCAACTGAAAAATTATTTACATTAAACAGCATCCTATCTGGTTTTAACCAAGTTTCACTAAAACATAAAATATCCATGTGGTATTTATCTACTAACATTTCCACGTCTAAAATTTTGCCGGAGAAGCGATTTATATTCTGGTGATAGAGTAAAATATTGTTACCAGGCTTCACTTTTGTCGGCTCTAATAGTTTAAAGAATGTATAACAGTATTATTGGAGACACAAGATAATACTGTTTCATCACTTAACCTAGTCTCAGTTAAATCATCAATAACTGCGTGTATAAAAAATGCTAAAAGTGAAGCCAAAAAATGTCGACTTTTTTTGGCAAGAAACATATGTTCCCGAATCAAAACAAAATCTCTAACAAAATTGTTAGTATCAAAAAACAATAGACGGTCACTATGACGACACGATAAAATATGCATCAAGTTATTTAGAGAAGAAAAATAATCATTTTCCTGATCAAGTAAATTGTCCGAGTATGGCTATGCACATAAAATTAATTTGCCTAATCTTAACTTAAGTAAAGTGTCGATACCATTAACTATGTCCCTTTTTGAGATACTCAGACTATTTCCAAGTAAAAGTACAACTATGGTCTGCTCATTCAATTGAGTGTGTTGAATTTTATTAATGAGCTCATTAAAATGTAGATTATGGTGACAATGGTTCACTACTGTGTGTTTAGACCGGTCATTTAATAAAGATCCAAAGCCTGTTCCTATTCTATCAGAATACACTAAGATATTACTTTGGATGGGGTTCACAGTTGCTGGAGTATGATTTAATATGGGTACAGCGATAGGAGCAACATGCTGTGATATGAGAGGTGGCGGAGGGGCAGCACAACTGCAGGTGAGATTATTAGTCAGTGACTCATACCTTTCTGCGCTATACTTCACCAGGTCCACCAGCTCACATGCCTCCTGCATACGCTCACTCAACATCTGTTGGCTACACTCATATTTATAGAAAATTTCCTTAAGTGTATTTTCCCTACTCAGTAATTCCCTTTGTAGGTTCTGTATGTCAACATCATACATTTGTTTGCTGGTTTCTAAGCTACTGTTACATATATTTAATTGTTTTTCTAAATTTCTAGATTCTCTTCTGAGTTTAACATTATATTTATACACACTTTGAGTTTTTAAAAGTTTCTTATACTTCTTTATACTTTTGTTGATTTTAATATACTTCTTAATTTTAATATGACTACTTAGAATTGGACATTTAGTTAAGGTATCGTCCCCCGTTAGGTCTATAGTGATGGTGGGCTGCTCACACTCCAGTCCGGATACACTATCCATCAGCTCATCGCACAGGTTGTTGGTGTTACAAACCTCTTCACTGGTTCTCTGAGAGTTGATGGAGGTAATGGTGTTGTGTGCCTCGCTCAGTTTTACTTCCAGTTCAGAAATTTGTTTCAGCGCCTGGTCATGAGTGTCATGGCATTGCTGAAAATCTGACACTAGTCGACGAAGATGGTGATGCTGGTCCAGTATATCAACGTGCTGGGTGTGAAGTTCTGCAAGCTGGCTCTTTAGTTGTGTGTTTTTGGTCACTATCAATTCAATCTCAACTTCACTTTCTTCTCGTTCCCGCAGCAGCTTGCTGCACTCATTTCTACATAAATCCAGCTCTCTCAGCGCTGCTTTCAGTTTGTCGCTCATGTCACGAACAGTAGCTCCACGGGTCATCATGTTGACTGATTACCTCAAGCGACACCTGAAATGTGACAGGACACAGCTGAGTATGTGAAGAGAATATTATGTTAGAAGAAAACTTGAGAAAGTTATAAAGTTAGAATGAAAAGGAAGAATTAAACAAAAAACAAAAATAAAAGGATGAAGTTATAGATTATGAGAAAATGAAGGTATATGAAAAAACAAAACTAAAAATATAGAAAAGCTATTGGATTTAATATTCTGACTTTTTACAGTTGAAACTGTAAATAATAACTATTTTAATATTTATACTGGTTGCTAAACTAGTTAATTTTTCTACAAGGAATGGTAAAGAACATGAGTTTAAATGGGATCCAAGTCTATTTGCCTATTTTACATAATTATGAATTAAGTGGTTTACTTATAATATTTACAGCATATTATGGACGAATATTTTGTGTGTAGTAGGGTTTGTAGTGATATTTCATGTCTGGGGCAGGTGTTTGCGTCCTCAATTTTACTTCCACAAATTGTCAATCAAAATGAGACATGAACGTAGCCGATGTGTACTGGACGTCGCTCAGAGCCCTGAGCAGTGTTTGTGTGATGTATAGTGTGTAAATAAGACAACATTGATAAGTAAATTAGAACAGAATACTCTCCCGGTTCGAAGAATTCAAATCCACAGTCCACATGTCAGTCCTATGGTACACATCTGTCGTGATTTCTAAATACTAATAAGATTTATTGTGATTTAGATTGATTTATTTGATATGACCAAAGAGTTTATAAGAACTCTTTGGTCAAATCTTCGACGTGTAAAATAAAAAAAAAAGAAGCGGGAATCGTTACGGTTCCCGCCAAAAAACAAAAAAAAACGTGATGCTATTTTTGGAAGGAGAACCAAAAGGTTTTACTTGGGGAATTATTCTTTGTTAATTACACATTGGATGGTATATTAAGCTTTCTACTGATTTAAGCACCAAGTTTTGTATTCTGTTTATGTGTACCAGTTTATAAATACAGTTATTGATACTGGAAAAGGCGTATTCTTTATATTTCACAAGTGGGATAAACCAAAACGGTACGTAAAACTATTTTTTTTAATATGAATTGCTTGATAATAATTTGATAAAAACGGTTACACGCACCTTTGAAAAACTTAACATAGCAAATGAGAATGACTACCGCTACAATGCAATGCTACAGACTTAACAAAATTATGGTCTAATTGTTTTGCTATTAATTATTATATCTATGGCCATGTTATCATAAGCTCATACATAAAGATTTAAATGAGCAACATTTGTACATGTTTAATTTATGATTGTTTACCAGCAGCATGAGGTAATTGTGAGTTACTTATTTTTTTTGGTTTAGTAATTGCTATGATAATTTGCTAAATGGTACGCAGTGAAATATGCTTGTTCACTGGGTCTATGTTAGGAGACATGCTATGTGACTTCGCTAGAGTTTTGAGTGGGTATGTTTCCCACTGGATACTGAGCGAGTCACTGATGGTTGGATGTTAGGGGGCGCACTTTGTGATTTCACTGGATTTTTGAGTGTGTATGGTTCCTACTGGTTTTTGAGTGAGTCACTAGTCGTCGGATTATGTTAAGGGGCGTACTATGTGATTTCACTGGATATTTGAGTGGGTATGGTTCCTACTGGTTGATTGAGTGAGTCACTAGTCGTCGGATTATGTTAGGGGGCGTACTATGTGATTTCACTGGATTTTTGAGTAGGTATGGTTCCTACTGGTTTATTGAGTGAGTCACAAGTCGCCGGATAAATTATTGTGAATGCTTAGTAGCTAGAAGTATACCTATGCAACTACTAGTTTACCCGAATTGACTGATCTCATAACAAACAAAAAGAAAAAAAAAATGTAACGAAGTCTGGATGGATTACTCCCCAAGTAATGTAAAATGTTTCAGTGAGGAGTGACGATGACGTCTGATGTTGAGCCGGGTACCCCACCTGGTACACCTCTGAGGCGCCGGCGTAAACCTAAGAAAATGAAGGGTAGGCGAAGAAGCCTGTCGTCATCCAGTTCAAGTGAAGAGGCTGTCCCAAGAAAGATACGTATCCGTGCTAACGAGTTTTCTGCTAAAGATATCCTCAAGTTAGTTAAACATGTGTTAAACACTCTCCTAGGAACTCCTGGAACAACAACAATCTTCATAATGTTATTCCCGAGTTTGACCCTTCGAGTAGAACTCAAACTATTGAAAGCTGGTTGCGAAAAGTCAATGAATGCGCTGTTATATATGGATGGGATGAGAAACAAATTGTCCACTTCTCGTTACAAAAATTTGCTGGTCTTGCAAAGCGATGGTTTGAATCGTTGCCAACGGTTTGTCTTCACTTGGGATGAGTGGCAGAATAAACTCAAAAAGGCTTTCCCTAGTGAAGAAAGTTATGGACGTCTTTTAGAAGAGATGTTAAATCGTACTTCACGTGGTGATGAAAGTCTTCGTGAATATTTTTATGATAAATTAGCCTTATTAAATAGATGTGAAATTACCGGTAAAAAAGCTGTTGATTGTGTCGTATACGGTATAAGCGACCGTTCGATTAGGAATGGGGCGCAAGCTCAGAATAGTTCGGAACTCGAAGATTTACTTAACTTCCTTGCATCTCAGAGACCTCAACCGCAGCTTAATAATAAATTACGTGAACGTTCAACACAAAAGCTAAGCTCTAGTAATACCGGCGCAAGTTCAAATGGTGCTGTCACCAATTCAATCACTTGTTATAACTGTCGTTCGAAAGGTCATCCTTATTTTAAATGCACGAAGCCCCTTATTAAATGCAAACAATGTCATCGGATAGGGCACGATAATGATGGATGCAAATTAGACCCATTTGTAGCTTCGAATTCGAAATCTAACCAAATAGAAAATATATCAGATAAAAATACTTTAAAAATTAATTCTTACAGTAACGGCAACTCCAAATATTTTAAAACCGTTGTCATCAATGATAAACCTTTGGAGGCATTTATTGACTTTGGTAGTGAGTGTACACTCCTGCGTAAGACCGATGCAGAATTACTTAATTTAGTTCAAAACGTTGATAACGTTCCGATCATTAAGGGTTTTGGACTGTCGTCAGTTAAACCTCTGTACAAGACAAATGCATTTGTTAGGATCGACGAAATTGAATCTGATATTGAGGTATTAGTTGTAGATGACGTTCAGATGCAGACATCACTTATCATTGGTCAGAATTTTACTGAATTGCCGTTTATCACTGTTTTGAAAAATAGCTCTACACTTACGTTTTACGAAAGGCCCAAGTTTAGCCTTTTCTGATGATTCAAAAGGTATTTTAAAGCTTTATGTTACTGATAGGACTGAAATCTTGAAAACCAGTATTGTCCCAGTTCATTCAAACTGTGACTACAACGGAGATGTTTTTATAGAAGGATACAACGCTGTTGAAACGGGTAAAGAGTTCCGTCTGTTACAGGGTGCTTTCAATATTTCTAATGGTAAGGGATCGGTGGTTGTATCTAATTTGTCAACCCATATAATTACCTTGCAACCAAACGTGTTAATTGCTAGAGCCATTTCGTTTAATGAACAGAAAACGTGCCAAATAAATAAGATAGCGAAAGAATCTTCTAATGTAGAACCTCTCAATAAAAACGACATTAAAATAGGACCAGAATTAAATGAGGAACAATTGGATAGGTTGTACTTGTTGTTGCAAAATCAATATGCGAAGCGTTTTCCGCATACTTTCATTCTACATTTCTCAAAATTAGCCCCAGTCATACAAATTCTTCACCCCCTCTTTTCACTGAATCTTCTAGCCTATCGTCTGAGATCTGTAGCATAGTAGTGGACGTCGAAGAGGTTTCTAACTTGCTTCGCAAGTTAGATACATCAAGGGTGGCTGGTCCTGATAATATCCCATCCAAATTCCTTGTACGGTGTGCAACATCGATTGCCCGACCCATTTCGATTCTCTTCAGGAAATCCTTGCACGCTTGTGTCGTACCTGATCTATGGAAATCTGCGTTTATAACGCCTATACACAAAAAAGGTGTCAAAACAGAAATCCCTAACTACAGGCCGATATCCAAACTCTGCATTATAGCAAAAAAATTTGAAAGGATCATCTTTAACCAGGTTTATAACGCTCTAAAAAATACATTCAGTTCCTTCCAACATGGTTTTTTGAAAGGAAGGTCTACCGTCACAAACCTAATTCTTCTAAACGATTTTATTACTAACGCCATGGACAACGGTAAGCAGGTCGATGTCGTTTATACTGATTATAGTAAGGCTTTTGATCGGATTGATCATGAAATCTTGCTTACTAAGTTGCATGGCATGGGTATAAGAGGTGACTTACTTAGATGGTTTTCTTCTTATCTGGAGAATAGGTCCCAAGCAGTAGTACTAAGTAATTATATATCTGGTTGGGTACCTATCCCCAGCGGAGTCCCTCAGGGTTCATTGCTCGGACCATTGCTTTTCATCATGTATATAAATGACATCGACTCTTGCCTGACTTCATCCAAATTGCTGTGTTTCGCTGATGATATGAAAATCTATACCACAGTATCATCACAGGTAGATGTGATTGCACTTCAGGATGATTTGCGTCGCTTGGAGGATTACTGTCAAAGATTTAAGCTGGATCTTAACCCGACCAAATGCTCGGTCATAACATACTCTCGAAAGCGCTCAATAATAAATGCATCATATAGCCTGGGTAACCAAGTACTACCTAGATTGAATTCCATCCGAGATCTGGGGGTATATCACGACTCCAAACTCACGTTCGAATGTCATGTCGATGCCATAGTCGCTAAATCATCCAAATCATTAGGTTTCATAATGCGGCTATCCAGGTGCTTCAAACAAGCCAAAACCTTAAAGATTCTATATTGCACTTTTGTTAGAAGCCACTTGGAGTACGCATCTGAAGTATGGAATCCATGTTACCATAAATACATTGATCGTCTAGAGAGCATCCAGAGAAGATTCATTAAGTTTCTGTGTTATCATCAAAAAGTGCCCTACCGATCTGAAGATTACCTCAGCCTCTGTAAGCAGTATCATATATTACCTCTATCTAACCGCCGAGCCATCTCTGACTCTATTTTATTACTAAAGATTTTCAATAATAATATTAATAGCTCTGATCTTTTATCCAAATTTTATTTTAACGTTCCCGGTAGGTGTAAGCGATGGTACCCACCGCTGCGTGTTCCATTTACTTCCACTAATTATAGGCAAAATTCATTTGTTGTGCGTGCAAGCAAAAACTTCAACCTCTTAAGTAAACAGCATGATTTGGATCCTTTCTTAACAAGTGTGTCGTCGGCCAGAAGGTGCCTGAGCGTTAGCTTTTTCAATTAAGATAAGTAGGTATAGTTTTATATATTTTATATTATTAACCTCTCCAGCCCCGTGGTTCCCATATGGGAACGCCGAACAATTCGGTTGAACCCCGAGGTTCCCATATGGGAACGCCTCGTACAAGCAAAATTTCTCCAAAAATTCCTTTGTTGTGAAGTTCGTCAGTCGAAATTGAAAATATGAATTTGACTCTTTTACAATGAAATATGGTCTTGGAAACATTAGTAATAAGCGAAAAAATAGTGATAATTCATAATTTCATGCATTCGAGGCATATTTATTCATATTTATTGATATTTCAAGTATTTTCATGCATTGAACTGCGCAGTTAGAAAATGGCCGATTCTAATAAGACGTTTGAATTGGAATATTGCAAGAATAATTTATGTAGGACTCCTAAAAAACACTGTCATTAGATTACTTGTATATTTGTTATGTTAGATCTAAAGTTTCGTGTAAATTGATTCAGTAGTTTTACCAAAAAAAAACAAACTACGACAACAGTATGTTTGCGGCGAGCTCTCTGAATTCTATGCGATGTTTATAATTATCAAGTAGTTATAAAACAGTTGTTTATATTGTAATACATGGTCTCGTTAATCAAGAACCCGAAACTGTTTACCGCTTGAGATAAGAGTTAATAGAACTCGCGCGATAAGCTTTTTATGAGCGCAGGACACTTGACACGCTCGATGACGTCATTGTGAGGCCGGCTGGGTGTTTTACCGTTTAGCCGCAAGGCTGGAGAGGTTAAGATTTATTATGTGAAGGTAATCCCATCTTCTCCCGGAGAGAAGAGGAGAAGATGGGATTACTAATGATGTACTTAAAACTCTAATTGAACCACTATCCCCTATTATTACGAGACTATTCAATAATATCTTGACATATGAAAACATACCTGAAGAATGGGAGACATCAGTTATAACATTACTGTATAAGAAAGGAAATCCTCAGGACATAGGAAATTATAGGCCTATCAGCTTATTACAGACTACATACAAAGTATTCACACAGGTATTGCTCAAAAGAATTATGCCAACCCTAGAATTCAATCAACCTAAAGAACAAGCTGGTTTCCGCCCAAGGTTCTCTACAGTCGATCATATATTCACTGTGACACAAATCATCGAGAAGTACGAAGAATACGGGAAAAGGCTCTACATTGCTTTCGTTAATTATTCGAAAGCTTTTGATTCAATAGGACACTTAGCTCTGTGGAAAGCCTTAGATCAACAAGGAGTACCACAAAAGTACATAAATATATTAAAGGAAATTTATAAAAGAGGTAAAGCCAAAGTTAAATTAGAGAGACAAGGAAGACCTTTCGAAGTACAACGTGGTGTCCGACAAGGCGACCCCATATCACCAAACCTATTTACTGCTCTCCTCGAGACCATTTTCTGTAATTTAGAATGGGACTCTGTTGGGATCAACATTAATGGAATAACACTAAACCATTTACGTTTCGCAGATGACATCGTATTAATCTGCGATAACCACACACACCTAGAATACATGTTACAAACTTTAGATGAAGAGAGCAGAAAATGCGGGTTAAATATGAATCTTGACAAAACGCGCATAATGACCAACGGAGAAAATATACCTGTTAAAATACTATCAAAGGAAATAGAGTACGTGGAGGATTATATATATTTAGGTCAGAGAATAACGTTCAAGGAGCAAACTGCAGGCGAAGTAGAGCGGAGAATAAAACTTGCTTGGAAAAGATATTGGTCACTGAAGCACATTTTCAAATCCAAATTACCAATAAAACTGAAGAAAAAAGCTTTCGAAACTGTCGTGTCTCCCACACTACTCTACGGATGCCAGACCTGGGCACTAACAAAAGAAATTATCACCAAACTCCTAGTCTTCCAGAGGGCTGTCGAACGAAGTATGTTGGGATTGACACTGCGAGACAGAATACGTAACTCACAAATCAGACTGAACACCAAACTGATTGATGTAGCAGACTTAGCCTGTAGGCTAAAATGGAGATGGGCAGGTCACGCAGCGCGCGCTGACGACGACCGTTGGAGCGAGCGTGTACTGCACTGGTGGCCGCGCGGCGAGGCGCGCCGCCGCGGACGCCCGCGCCGCCGCTGGAGCGACGACGTCGCGCGTGTCGCGGGATCCACTTGGACCAGGATCGCCAAAGATAGGAAAGTATGGAAATGCATGGAGGAGGCCTTTGCCCAATATTGGGTACCCCAAAACTAAAATCAAATTAATGTTTTATTATTATTCGAATTCAATTATACTGTTATATTACGCACCTATATTTGTTGAATCAATTGTTATTAATTACATTTTAATATTTAGTTATCGTATTTTGAATGCTTATTGAGACATTTACAGAATGAATCTGTTATAAAATAAATTTTATTACGTTTATTATAATGGAATAATATGTAATCAAGTGATATTTGCTCATATAAAATAATGTATCTAGAAATGCACATTATTACTAAATAATAAATTCTAAATTAATGAATAATCACAGTGCATAATTATGTGACTGTAATAACTAGATATTGAACATTGAATGTCAGGATGCTAAATCTGATTTCTTTTCACACTGTACTATTATCAAATTAAATTATATAGTTATTTATCGTACCTATCTGTATTTAATCGATAGAAATTAATTGCATTTTATTTTATTTTTTAATAATTGTGTTTTGAATGTATAGTGAGATTTTTACATAATGAATTGTTATAAATTACATTTTATTATTTAGTTATCATATTTTAAAATGCATAATGATCATAATGGAATCAAGTGATACTTACTCACGTAAAAAAAAAAAAAAAAAAAAAACAAGAAATGCACAATAATATGAAATAGTAAATTCTAAAATAATTTAAATTATGTGACTCAAAAATGTTATCTGTTTTGTATAGTTTACTTGTTGCATGTGATTTTAATACTGCATGACACAGTTAGTGAAGGAAATGTTAAAAGTTTCTATGATATATGTTTTGGGAAATAAATGGCTTTATTATTATTATTATTATTATGTGAAGGTATGTAATCATGTGGTTAAAGATAAGCTCATTAGATTTAAGTGCTAGTGTCGATAATGGTAGTATCGAGATAATTATGTGTTTTAGTTTAAGCTATGACTTTGTACTATTTTTTCTTTATCGTGGCAGCGCTGTGTTGTTCACACTCCTTTTACATTTTTATTCTGTTTTTTATAAGTGAAGACTTGTCATTGGCTGGCAGTCTCACATACTATTTTTTAATCTGTTTCGTTAGCTGTTAGTCTTCCATAGATGATAAATAAATAAATAAATAAAAATTACCGCGATTGCTTTGCTACAAACCTTAACGAAATAGGTTGCGTTGTTGATGTAGAAATAAAAATCGATTTAACAGATAATAAGCCAATTGTTTACCGTCCATCTCGGTTCTCACACTATGAACGCGAAAGAGTCCGTGAAACCATAGACGAATTGCTTCAAAACGATATTATTCAGGAATCGAAGTCAGACTATACCAGCCCAATTTTAATGGTCAAAAAGAAAACGGGTGAGCAGCGATTATGTGTTGACTTTCGAGCCCTGAATAATAAAACTATAAAAGATCGTTTTCCGCTGCCTATTATAGAAGACCAAATATCGAACCTTAGTGGCAATAGTTTCTTCACGACCCTGGATCTCGCTTCAGATTATTATCAAATACCCATGGCTAAAGAAAGCCAACATCTAACGGGTTTTGTGACGCTCGATGGGCATTTCGAGTTTAAAAGAATGCCTTTCGGCTTGGCGAATGCCCCAGCCGTGTTCCAGAAAATGGTTAACAAAGTGCTCGGGAACAGACGGTTTGAATACGCGTTAGCATATTTAGATGACATTTTAATCCCCTCAAAAACTGTAGACGAAATGTTTCATAGACTAGAGGACGTATTAATACTTTTTAGGAAACATGGCTTAACGTTAAAATTGACCTAATGTCGATTCTTTGATAGTACTGTTAGTTACCTTGGATATGAAATCTCGCCACAAGGCATTCAGCCAAGTGAAACAAAAATTTTGGCGGTTAAGGAATTCCCGAAACCACAAAATGTCCATGAGGTCCGACAATTTCTAGGGTTGACTGGTTATTTCCGAAAGTTTATAAAGGGTTATGGAGAGGTCGCTCGTCCGCTAACATCTTTATTAAAAAAAGATTGTTCATGGCAATGGTCGTCTACAGAAGAGCATTTACAATTTTAAAGGATAGGCTGACTGGTCGGCCGGTCCTAGCTCTTTATGATCCCACCCTTGAAACAGAACTCCACACCGATGCTAGTGCTTTGGGTGTGGGAGGTATACTAATGCAATGGCAGAAAGATACTAGGGTCTTAAAACCCGTCGCTTATTTCAGTCGACAGACTGCTCCCGAAGAGAAACATCTGCATTCGTACGAACTAGAAACACTGGCTGTTGTATCGACCGGTCCTACGTATACTGGTGTAACCCGCAAAACATCGAAAACCGTTTTTTTGCATCAAATGCCTTAAAATTACCTTTTAATTTTATCCTGTAAATGATTTATTAAATTATCAAATAGTTTCAAAGTTACAAACTTGTAAACTGGTGTAAGTGACATCATTTTAAGCCTCACGACTACCTACACTGGTGTAAATCACTTGCACCAGTTTACGTTGTCGCGCACGACGCGGCGCGTGAGCGCAACTGAACTTTACTCCAGTATGCGCGTGGCGACGTTGTAGGGAGAACGACAAACACTGGTATAACTGCGATTCGTCTTAGTTTACTTAGTCAATTATTAAAAAAAAATCGTATCTTGTTTGTCTTTAGTAACAGTGGTAAGAAATAACAACAATGAAGCGTACATGAGGTCATTTAATGGTAGATTTATTCGAAAATAAGTGCAGTAAAATAAACACTATAATTTTGATTTATTTTAGATCCGCCTACAGTACCGTCACGCGAAATATGTGATGAGTTGGACCTAAATGTTAGAATATGCAACAGGACCAGGGAAAACCGAATTATATGAAAAAATATATATTTTATAAATAAAATTCTAATAGAAAAGCCAAGTAAAGAGACTTAATACCAGATACATGAAGTGATTTTGTTCTTTATGAATTGTTTTTAAGATTTTTTACAGTTGTATCAGTACACAAGGTCTCATCTGATGTTTTTTTTTAACCCCCGACCAAAAAAGAGGGGTGTTATAAGTTTGACGTGTGTATCTGTGTATCTGTGTGTCTGTCTGTGGCATCGTAGCTCCCAAACGGATGAAGCGATTTTGATAAAATTGGTGTCATTTGAAAGGTATTTTAATCGAGAGTGTTCTTAGCTATGTTTCGAGAAAATCTGCTCAGCCGTTTGAAGCTCATCACCTCTTTTCTAGTTGATGAAGGGATTTAAACAACTTCTACGGGTCTAGTTGATTGGAAATTTGAATTCATGTCACTTTCTCACCATGGGCATCGCCAGGGGGGTTGGCTGCACACCCCCCCTCCCCCCTAAAAGCTCAAGTTTTTTTTTTATTCATATCTTTCCTTGTTTTCGTTAATAAGCGAGAAGAGGTGCAACACCAAGAAAAGTGGAAGGAATGGGAGTAGACCTATGCCCAGGAGTGGGACTGTCAAGGCTAAGAAAAAATAATTTAAGTTTAAAAAGCATGAAATAAAAATTTAATTAAAAATTTAAAAAACCCCCGACGGACGACGACGCTACGACGCTTAGATTAATTTTATTTATGGTTTTTTTGAGGTTTTGTCCGTCGGGGGTTTTTTATTAACCCCCGACCAAAAAAGAGGGGTGTTATAAGTTTGACGTGTGTATCTGTGTATCTGTGTGTCTGTCTGTGGCATCGTAGCTCCCAAACGGATGAAGCGATTTTGGTAAAATTGGGTCGGGGGTTTTTTAAATTTTAAATTTAATTTTTTTAAATTACCGATGAAACTGTTGTATGTGGGTGATTAGAATGATGTGCTGCACACGTGCTATCCGTTTAGCGTCCGGGCCCCTTTCACCTTACACTATATCGTTATGAGATTCCCCCTTACCTCAAAGTGCGGAATTGTTAAAAAAAAGACAAGCTTAAAGCTAATAGTTATTTATCCAACATGTGAGGAAAGTTCGTTTTTCCTATGAGTTTTGATTTTGAGTCTTGAGCGAACGAAGGATTGAAAAATAGATTCACGAGCGCAGCGAGTGATTATAAATTTCAATCCTGAGTAAGCGAAAGACTCAACAAAACGAATAGCAAATGAACTTGCTCACAAGTTGCATACAAAACTTTTCACCACTCCCAGCAAGAAAGTATTCAGTCATAATAGGTAAATAAATTAAATAGTCACAAAGCAAATCAAAATAATTCTTTTTTCGAATTTTTGCTTCTAATGTCCTTCTTTCTCAGGCTTCTTTCTTTGAGTGCGTTCAAAAATTATAATCCTAAAATTAACGACGTCATTTTTTCAATATTTTATTAAACTTTTTTAATGTTTCTGAACTTATACACTTTCAATAATTTGATAATTTTTATAAAAAACATTAATCTTAACTTATAAATATTTCTATTCTAAGCATAAAATTATTATTTTTTTAAAATATCTTTAAAACTTAACATAACTAATTTTTTCTTTTTATTCTTTCACACACTATCGTCTACATTTCTTTTTCATTTCTCCTTTCGCAGGTCTGCTGGCAGAAATTTCATATGAAATAAGCAGTACCTTTGTACTCCAATATTTAATGTTTTTTCCTGTGTTGTCTATTGTGTGTACATAAATAGTAAAATAAATAAATAAATAAATAACATAAAAAAATCAGGCAAGGTTAGTTTCTGAACGGGATCATTACTTTCCTCACTGTTCAAACAGTGAGGAAAAACCAACTTTCCTCACTGTTTTCGTAGAGGAAAGACACTTCTTTCGTGCGGGAGTGGTGAAAAGATATTTATTTATTTTTTAATATAGGTTTACCAACAGCTTCAAATATTTTGTTGTTGTATAAAGAAATTTAACTTAATTAGCTTATTAGGCGAACAGACTACTAAAAATGAGCCATTGAAAATGGCCGGCTGTATTTTCAATTTTATTGGTATGAAGGTGGCTTCTAAACTTTAATTCGGACATTTGTTGATGCCAGAATCGAAGTAGGATTTTTCTTAATTTATGTATTCATATGTATTGCGTTTGGAAATTTAACGTGCACATTGCCTATAGATTTCTTGTTGATGGCCGTACTCAAAATAAGGATGAGAGTGTTCACTTAGTAATAGAAAGGAAACCCAGAAATATCCCACAATAGTGGACCCTAACCTTCAAAACGGCGACAGCTAATAATGCAAATCCATACATTGTTAATGAAGTAACTCTATCTTTTGTCTTCGATTTTAAGTTATGCCTTGTCTTTATTGATATCTGCAAGAAAAATTGCATTGGCGAACTTGTTTTGTGGAGTTAGGTTGCCAAAGATTACTTTTATGCTTATTAATAAATATGCGTTTAAAAAAGAGGCTAACGAAACTATGTCTGAGAAGTATTAACACGTGGCAGTATACAAAACGTTTCTCGGATTGGATGCAGCTTACAAAAGTTTGATACCAATAAATTTACAATAAAAATTAAGGATCTTTGCAAATCCAATAAGATTCTTGAGCGTACCACACGTTTTTACTAATAATTTGAATATCATTCTGGAAATGTCTCTGAATAAGTAAAATCTTGAATAAGCCTAGTTTTCTTTTCTAAGAAGTTGTTTCTCTTTATAAATGTCTTTGTCATTTTCGACCATCACCTACTGTGATTGTTGTTACGATAGATAACTACTGTATGTGACTCGACAATATCTTGATAATGTCGGAAAGACTGATTAGTCATTCTCATTACACAGTTAATCAACCTTTCCGACTTTATCACACATAAAAAAATAGAATAATTAATAGAGTTAACAACTTTTACTTCTTAAATTAAGAAGAATATGTTATTATTTAAAGATGGCAAGGCCAGTGATTTAAAATTTTCTTCATGTGTGACATAATAAATTAACATCAAACTACCACCTATTTATTAAGGTTTGGTGAGGTTATTAAATGAAAAAAAGTTTTATTTTGACTTTTAAATATATTTTTTTTCATTTACTGCTATACACATTCAAATATTTCAGGTTAATTACAAAAGAACCATGTAGAAAGCTGTTGCAAGTAGTTTTCCAGTACTAGTAAACTGTTGCAAGTAGTTTTCCAGTACTATCTAAACTGTTGCAAGTGTTTAAAAGTAGATAAAAGAAGATGTTTTTGTTAATGTTGTAAGCTTTGTATTAATCAATAGAGAAAATAATTCATTTAAAAATAGTAATATCCTTGTATTTTCCTCAATTATATATAAATAAGTACAGTATAAACTGGTATAAGTGGCACTTGTACCAGTTTACCGGTTCTAGCATATTAAAGAAAACAAGCAACATCAATGCAAGTGATGCTATTTTCTAATTTTCTTCACACAGTAATGCTACGGATGGATGAAAGGACTCCCACTTGCGCTGTGCTGTGCGATATGACACAAGCATTCGACTACGTTGACCACACTATATTGGTTAATAAACTGAACGCATATGGAGTTAGAGGCAATGTTCTAAAATTAATTGAATCCTTTATGTCTAATAGAATGCAAATCACAGCAATCTCAAGGATAGATCGTACCAAAAAAGCGACTACGTATTTGTCTCAAGAACGTATTGTGAAATTCGGTGTACCCCAGGGAAGCGTTCTGGGACCACCATTATTTCTGGTATATATAAATGACTTCCCGAAATTTATTGACCATCCAATGACTCTTTTTGCAGACGATAGCACAGTCACAATAGCATGTAACAAAACTGACACCTACGAACTTGACATTAATAATGCTTTAGCTTCAATAATTCACTGGTTAGACAATAATAATCTAAAAATTAATTTAAATAAAACACAAATCTTGCATTTTAGTCAAAGAATACCAGTAAATGACATTAACTTAAACTATAACAATCACACCATATGCAGAGTTGATAATGCCAAATTCCTTGGACTAAAAATTGACAAAAAACTTGATTGGAAAGATCACATTGAAGAAGTTAGTAGTTCTTCCTACGCATTGTTTAAACTCGCCCCAATCGTAAATACGGATACATTGCTAACTGCCTATCACGGACTTGCATCGATCCTTAGATACGGCATTATTTTCTGGGGAAACTACACATAAAGATGTCGTATTTAGAATGCAAAAGCGGTGCATAAGAGCCATGTTTGGTCTTAAAAGTACATACAGTTGCAAACCATGTTTTATTAAACATCAAATTCTGTCACTTCCTTCCTTGTATATATTAGAAACGGTATTATTTGTTAAAAAGAATCCCCAACTGTTTCCGAAGTCTTCAGAGGGTTCCGAAAGAAGTCAACGAGATATTCGGAGACTTCGTATACATGGTGCTAAAACAGCGCTCATGCGTAAGAGTGTATTCTGCATGGCCCCAAAATTATACAACAAGGTACCAAAGGCATACAAAGATTTAAATATTAATAGTTTGTATAATCACATGAAAAAACTTTTAATAAATAAATGCTACTATAATGTTGACGACTATTTAAATGATGTACTTTAGACATGTTAATTTTTATTTTAGACATTTTCCTGTAATTTTAGATTTTTTATTTAAATGATGTAATTTAGAATTTTTATTATTATTTTAAGACATTTTGACATTTTCCTGTACTTTATGACATTTTTTAATTATTAATTTTATTAAATTAACGTAACTTAATTATTTTTGTGCTTTGAATTATATTATTGTGGTATTTGTACGCCTTTCTAGGCAAAACATGTTGAAACTATTTTTTTTTTTTTGTAATCATTCCAACTGATTGTAAACCTACACGTGTTTTTGACAAATAAATTTCTCTTATAAGTTTTTAAACTGACATGGTCACTAACACTATTAATTACATTTACTACGGGATATTTACCATGTGTATTATTTGTTTCGAGTTCCCGATATTTCGGCGCTGTTGCAAACGCCATGATCACGGATAAACTGAAGTTACTGCGAGTGGGTGTTTATGTGCAGACAAATCGGTCTACCCTCTTCCTTGTTCGTTTTTTGTGCTCCGTACCACTACCACTGTCACTCACAACTCGATTCTGTTCCCGACACACGAAACTCACTGTGTCCACTCGCGAACTTTCACACACTCGTGAACTTACAGCCGCCTAAATTGTATGGCTTACCAAAAGTGCACAAGCAGAATGTTCCGCTACGACCCATAGTCAGTCAGATTGACTCGCCCACATACTACCTAGCGAAACATGTAGCTAGTGTTCTTCAACCATTAGTTGGACGTTCAACATCTTATGTGAAGGACTCTCGACATTTTATTGACATCTTGCAATCCATCAAACTACAAAGTAACGACGTAATGATCAGTTTCGATGTTGAGTCCCTTTTCACAAATGTACCAGTGGCAGACTGCATGGAAGTGGTTAAGGTTAAATTGCAAGAAAATAACATCCCTGTAGAATACGTGAAATTACTACATCATTGTTTGTCTACCAGTTACTTCATATACCAAGGTCAATATTACCTGCAGATCGATGGTGTAGCTATGGGCAGTCCAGTGGCTCCAGTAGTAGCCAACATTTGGATGGAGCATTTTGAAGAGTTAGCCATCTCCACTGTATCTACACCCATAAAACTGTGGAAAAGGTATGTTGACGACGTCTTTTGTATCATTGAAGGAGATAAACAGGAGGTAGAAGTATGCTTGGCACACCTTAACAGCATACATGGTAGGATAAAATTTACGTTCGAGATGGAAAATGAGAGGACAATTCCATTCTTAGACGTGAAAATAGAGGTTCGTGCAGACGGTTCTCTAGGCCACTCAGTCTATCGGAAATCGACTCACACGGATCGTTATCTACACGCTGATTCTCACCACCATCCCAGACACCTGAACTCTGTAGTGACTTCACTCACCAACCGTGCATATGATTTATGTGACGAGGAACATTTACGTGCTGAGCTGACACATGTACGGAGGGTCCTACAGAGGAACGGATACACTTGGAAAACCGCACAAGTCATACGAAAAACTGTTCATAAGCACCGGAAGTGTGAGGTTGAGAGGCAGCCAGCATTTTTGCCGTACGTGAGGGGAGTGACAGATAAGGTTGCTAACATTCTTCGGAAATACGCCATAAAGACTGTCTTCACTCCTTTGAACAAACTGTCTCAGATGCTGCGTTCGCCGAAGGACAACTTTCCGTTGGAAAAACCCGGTGTTTATAAAGTGGATTGCAGTTGCGGCAAGTCGTATATCGGTCAGACGAAGCGTACGGTAGCTTGTCGAATAGCGGAGCACATCAGGGCGGTGAAAAATAATGACACCCAAAAATCGGCCATAGCTCAACATCTCATCGAATCAGGTTCGAACCACTGGATTGAGTTACATAACCCTCAGGTCATCTCGACAGAACGCCACTATATACCCAGACTGGTAAGAGAAGCGATTGAAATAACTAAATATAAGAACTTCAACCGGGAGGATGGGTTTCAACTGTCGAGAGCCTGGAATCCAGTGGTTCAACTGTGTAAAAACCGAAAAAGGGTCGTAAAAAGTTCGCGAGTGGACACAGTGAGTTTCGTGTGTCGGGAACAGAATCGAGTTGTGAGTGACAGTGGTAGTGGTACGGAGCACAAAAAACGAACAAGGAAGAGGGTAGACCGATTTGTCTGCACATAAACACCCACTCGCAGTAACTTCAGTTTATCCGTGATCATGGCGTTTGCAACAGCGCCGAAATATCGGGAACTCGAAACAAATAATACACATGGTAAATATCCCGTAGTAAATGTAATTAATAAATTTCTCTTATCTTATCTTATCTAAAGTTTACAAAAATAAGAAAATCGTAGTATGTAGTCTTTTTCATATGATATTCAAATATAACATTCCAAAATTTCAAAAATTTCTACCGGTTTATGTCAAAATTACAAGCTTTAGAATCTTTAAACCGCTCTCCTGTAAAGTTGTGTTTTTGCACTTGCACTAGTATACGTAGGACCCGTCGGTATGTTCTTTAAAAAAGTTCCGTGTGTATCTGCTGGGCATTCATTTTAAGGTTTATACCGACTGTGCTGCTCTCCGCACTACTCTAACCAAAAGAGATCTCGTTCCGCGAATAGCAAGGTGGTGGCTACAAAAAAGTGAGTTCACGTTTGATATTGAATATCGTCCTGCCCCCCTAGCATGACCGTTCTATCTCTATTCTACCAAGAAACGACAAGAAATCTTTTCTATACAACTTGACATTTCTTCTGGCCGAGCATGGCGCACCCCGTCGACTCGCGTTTCTATGAAGAAATTCTTTCCATAGCAACGGGGACGTATTGTAGCGTTGTAGTCGATTTCTTAAAAACCGACTATAACGCACATCACTAGTTTCGAGTGACATCCCTAAATCTTTCAATACGAACACGTCATTGCTTAGTGGGAGCGTGTGTGAGGGACTATATAAACCCACGCAAGTCATTCCAAAGCCCTTTCTCAACTCCAACACTACATATTTAACCCCGAGATAAACGGGTAAGTGCTCAGCGTGATTATATTTCTATATTGTATTTCTTTTCTGTGTATTTCTGTCGGCGCAGTCCGGCAGCCTTTATTCTTCTCGGCAGCCAGCTATGACTGTCGAGATAACCTATGTACTATGATTGGCCCCTGCCATATCGCCTGCCACCTTGCACCTCTTTGTGAATGCGCCCACATGCTTCGCTATCATGCATCATACTTGCCTTGCCGCGTATTGCCTAGCTGCTCGCTTAAATCGCCTGGCCACGCGGCGAGGAACCTTCTAAATGCCTAGGGGCATGTGCGCGCATAACCTATTATTGTAAGCCGCCACGATGGGTGAGTCTTCCTCCATCCATCCTGCTTTGGGCTTACGGCTGGGAGACGCACGCATCGACGGAGGCTTGCTTTTGCACTGGCACAACGCTTAAGGAAGCACCCGCCACGCGCTGATTCCAGGGTTCCAGTCTAGGGCTGCGCTTCCAGACTAAGGCTGCGTTTCCAGTCCGGACTACGCTTCCTGTAACCGCTGTCAGGCGTCACCGCTGCCTCCGCACCTACCGCTGGAGAGACGCCGGTCAGGGGATTGTCCACGCGGCCGCTACCGCCGTCGGAAACCTGCACCCTCGTGGTTCGTGGGTGCCGAGACCCCACGCTGCCACGAGTGGAGTTGCCTACCTGCCGGCGGACGTGACCGCTACCGCCGCCTTAGCCCTACGCCCCCACGTGGTAATTACGTGGGTGCCGAGACCCCACGCTGCCACGTGTCGGGGCCACTAGCCTCTGCTACCTAAGCCGGACTGGAGGCGTAGCCTGCCTGCGACGGAAGCGCAGTCGCCCACTACCTACGTGGTGCTGCCTGAAGTGGATGGAGAAAACGGCGAAATAAAGAGCGTTTTGGAAATATATTTCTATAATACAATTAACTCCACACTTCCAGTCGCCTTAACGTTACAAAACATTCACAACGACGAACAATAAATTGAATAACGTGGACAATATATATGAAGGCGATACCGAGTCTATTAGCGGGATCTAGGCCTCCAAGCAAGTCTAGATTTCGTCAAGAGATTTAGCGTGCAGTGGCCAGGAAGTAAAAACGAGTACTGGCTCGCAATGACTACGCTAATTACTTTATAGCAAGTCATATGCTCCGATGGAGCCCGAGCCTAGCCGAACGCACCCGAGGGAGCGTTCGGAAAGGTAGTGACCAGTTACATTACAATGTATGCTTATATTTTGTACAGTGTAGATATTTATTAGCATTGTTAAATTTGTAAATAGATATTATGTGTATTATAAATATGGCGTTTAAATAAATGTGTAGATGTATTTCTGTTAATAAATGTTAGTTTTAATCCAAAGACAACGATCGTGTTTGATGTCTATGATTTGACATTTGTTCATCTAATTGACAGTTCTGTGTAACGGGAAAATAACGTGTACCTAATTATGTTGTGGAGTGTTTACAATTTTGATTTTAAATTTCTTTAAAAAACAATACCGTTTAAATGCCGGTGTAGCGATGACCGCTACATGCCCACGCCCAGGTGACCACTGGGGTCACCTCTCCGCTCCGCTGCCTGCCCTGCGACCTCACGTCGGCCCACGTGCTACAGCGTGGCCTAAGCCCAGGGCAGTAACTTTCTTCATACCTACCAAGTGCCAGTGCAAAGTGCCTTAGAGACCCTAGAACCCACACCTTGTTAATTTTCTGTGTCTCGTGTTTTTCACTATAATATACGTGTAAAGTGACCTTTGGTTTCATTTCCCTAATCTACCAAGAAACCCACTTGCCACAGTGGCGCCCACTCGGTAAAGGTTCTCTAAGTTCTTTGCACTGGTTACTATTTCCTATTCTCTCCATCGTGGTGGTAAGTACTTGTGTTACTGTTACTAACCCTCTAAACTGTGTATCCCCTTACTGCGGCCAAGACACCTTTAGCCTAACCACGGTCTTGTGAGTCTGCTTGACCGGCAGTGAGCAATCTATTTCCTGCAACCTTGTTCCTCCCTATCTTCCGTCTGTTACCTGTAGGTCTCGAGGTACAGACATCCCGGTTCGTTACTAACATCTGCCGCTAGGTCTGTGAATTGTATTTATTATAGCTGTTAATTTAATTTATAATATTAATCACAATGGGCTCTCACCCGATAAATTTTATCCACCTTAGAAAAGCCGAACTCGAATATGAGGTCACTATCAGAGGTGGTGAAAAGGGCACTGTCATAGATCTTAGAAGACAAATAAATAAGCTCTCTAAACACTATGACAGTGAGGATATTCTAATCTCAGGGATAGATGAGATGGATGATTTACGGAGTGTTAGTCAGACTATAACAGATTTTAAAAACTATTTAACTACTGAAATCTCAGACCGCACTCTCAGTGTAGCAAAATCAAATAGGAACCATATCTACTATAGGTTAGGCAGAATATCACCAACAACACACGAGGCCACCAAATTAAAAAAAGAACTAGAATCTCTATTTAATAGCTTGGACAGTCAGCTCAAAACTCTTCAGAGTAAATTCAGCTCCTGTGTATCTGACAGCGCTGCCGGTAGTCAGCAAGTAGAAGCAAGTGCCTCAAACTCTACCAATATAATTGTCACTTGTCCAAGTCACCAAGGCAATAAACCCAAGTATGACGGGAATTCGTGTGTAAGGGCTTACATTCAAAAAATTGAAGAGTTCAGACTAAGTAAACGCATCTCTAAAGATGACATGCTCAATTTTTCATATGATTTGTTCACGGGTAACGCCTTACACTGGTACAGACACATAAAATCAAACATTTTGTCTTGGGACCAGCTACTTGAACTACTTAAGTCTGTTTTTGACAGCGAGGACTATGACTATAGACTTCTCTCTGAAATTAGACAGCGCACACAGGGTGAAACAGATAACATAACCATTTACATCTCTATAATGAGCGGTCTCTTCAACCGTCTCAACAGAAAACTAACTGAGGAGGATAAGTTTGACATAATTTCACATAATGTTAAACCAACCTACGCTGAGGTGCTGGCCTTAAGTAATGTGCAAACACTGGAACAACTACAAACAGTGTGTAAAAACTATGAGACATATAAAGCTAGGGCTTCTCACTACCATGAACCCAGCAAAACTAATCTTAGTTCTCTTGCACCAGAGTTTGCATATCACAGGCAGAATAAGTCCAATAGCAATTACAACTCAAGTCCTAATTACTACAACAAAAAACACTCGGGTCAGTCAGATTCGGCACGTGTGTCAGCCATTAAATCCGAAATAGAATCTTCATCTAAAAAGCCATCCTCAAAAGGAGGCCCTTTCTGCCCTAGGTGTAGGAAAAATAATCATTCTCTAGGAAATTGCAAAACAGATCGGTACCCAATTTGTTTTAAGTGTGGTCTAAAAGGGGTCATTTTTCCTGATTGCAAAAAATGCCAGCTAAAAAACTAAAGGCTGTGGGTTGTTGTAAAAAAGCAAAAGTCAATAGCGTGAATGGGTGGGCAGATTGGTTATCACATGTGAAACAATTCTCTACTCATTATGCAGTAACAACAACTCACAATAAACCATTAAATGACACTAGGCCTTATGCCACTATTACTATTAATAACATTTCTACTTGTGGACTTCTAGACTCTGGATCCGCAGTCACTAATATTGGTGATAATTTTCATAAAAGTCTTATCAAGGACCTGGGCCTAACCCTACAGTCCTGTGATGACTCCTTAAAATTTGTCGCCGCTGGGGGACAAATGCTATCACCAATAGGTACTCTGAACCTACCTATAACATTTGAAAATAAATGTCACACACTTAAAACTTATGTTATCCCATCAGTTTATATACCTATACTGTTGGGAATCGATTTTTGGTACCTCTTTGAACTTTTTCCTAATAAAAATACTAAATCAATCTTCCTTATGAGCCATAATAGACTAATTAAAGAATCTAATACAGATCTACACCTCCATTCTTTTGCTCAGTTTTCAGAGGCTCAACAGTTAACAGCTGATAATATTATTAAACAATTTGAAACTATTTCTTCAGACAAAAAAGGTTTAGGTCGTACCAACCTCATCACACACTGCATTGATACAGGTGACTCACTTCCTATTAGGCAGCGTTACTACAGGATGTCGCCTGAAAAACAGCGCATTCTGTGTGAGGAATTGGACGAAATGCTAAAGCTGGATGTTGTTGAACCCTGTGAAAGTCCTTGGTCATCACCAGTACTTCTTACACCTAAAAAAGATGGCAAATTGCGGTTCTGTTTAGACAGTCGAAAACTAAATTCTATAACTAAAAAGGATGCATATAATCTACCATATATATCAGAAATCCTAGATAACCTTAAAGATGCTAAATACCTAACTAGTCTAGATCTTTATAAAAGTTTTTGGCAACTGCCTTTAAATGAAGAGGACAAAAACAAGACTGCTTTTTACATTCCGGGCCGTGGTACCTACAGATTTAAGACTACACCTTTTGGGTTGACCAACGCCCCAGCTACTCAGCAGAGGCTGGTCGATAAACTATTCTATGGTCCGGAGTTTGAAAACAGAGTTTTTGCCTTCTTAGATGATGTAGTTCTGGTTTCTTCAGATTTTAATCACCACATATCTCTTCTATTAAAAGTACTTGCGAAACTAAAAGAAGCTAACTTAACTATTAATCTAAATAAATGTCAATTCTTCCGTGATGAGCTGAAATACCTGGGTTATATTGTAAATTCAAAGGGCTTACACCCAGACCCAGAGAAGGTCGAGGCAATTATAAACTTCCCAATTCCAACGAATCCTAAGGAATTAAAACGATTCTTGGGTACAGCATCCTGGTACAGACGATTTGTTCCTAACTTCAGTTCACTAGCAGCTCCTCTAAATAAACTAACGAGTTCCAGCAAAGAGGCCCCACCTTTTGCGTGGACTAATGAGTGTCAAGAGTCGTTCGACAAGCTCAGGATGATATTAGTTTCAGCTCCAGTCTTGTCATGTCCAGATTATAGCCTACCTTTTGAAGTGCACACTGACGCTAGTAATTATGGTATTGGTGCACTGCTCACACAAACAAAAGATGGCGTTGAGCATCCTATTGCATATATGAGTAAGTCTTTGTCTAAACCAGAACAAAATTACAGCATCACTGAAAGGGAAGCTTTAGCAGTATTGCTGGCACTGGAACACTGGCGTTGTTATCTTGAAAATGGTCTAAAATTCACAGTCTACACTGATCACTCAGCACTAAAGTGGTTCCTAAAACTACAAAATCCTACAGGTAGATTGGCCCGCTGGGGAATTAGACTCTCTGCATTTAACTTCGATATAAAACACCGTCGCGGTTCCGACAATACCCTTCCTGACGCTTTATCCCGCGCTCTACCAGTGGCTGCATTGTCTTCTCAAACCACTCCTCCGGTAACTAACGACGCTTGGTACCTAAACGTTTATAATGGCTGTCTACAGAACCCAACATCTTTTCCTAACTATTTAATAAAAGATAATAAACTGTTCCGTCACATGAGACATAAGTTCACTATTTTAAATGAGTTTGACTGGAAGGAGGTGATACCGTCGGAATTTAGGTCTAAAGTGATTTCTGACAACCATGTAGAACCTACGGCAGGACACTTAGGCATATATAAAACTTATAAAAGACTAACACTTCGTTACTACTGGCCAGGTATGCACAAGGACGTAGTAACAGCTGTAACTTCATGTGAAATCTGTCTGGCTCATAAACAAGTAAACCATGCTCAACTGGGAATTATGGGTAAGCCTAAAGAATGCTCTCGCCCTTTCCAGATGGTTAGCATTGACATTGTTGGTCCCTTGCCTGTTTCCAGACGCCAGAATGCTTATCTATTTGTAGTCACATGCTGCTTCTCTAAATATTGTCTTCTTTTCCCTATGAGAAATGCTACTGCTAAAACTATCTGCAAACTACTAGAGGATAATTTATTCTTGGTACATGGAATACCACAATGTGTAATTCTTGACAATGGCCCTCAGTTCACGGGTAATGAAACTAAAAACTTATTCACTAAATATAATATACCTAGCATACACTTCACTCCTAGGTATGCACCTCAGATAAATACTGTGGAAAGGTATAATAAAACTATCATAACAGCTGTCTCTACCTACATCAATAATGATCAACGTTCTTGGGATCTACATATACCTGCAGTACAATTTGCATTGAATAGTTCGACTAGTGAAGTTACGGGTTTCACCCCTGCATTCCTGGTGTTTGGTAGAGAACTAGTTGCTGACGGTTCCTTCTACCAAAATGCTGACATCAAAGAAATAGTATTTCAACCTAGAGATCAATATGCATTTTTGATCAAGTACAGTCTGCCTTGCTGAAGGCTCACTCTAGAAATGCTACTGACTACAACTTGCGTCGCAAGAAGGTAGAATATAATGTAGGGGATGTAGTCTGGAAACGTACTTATTACCAAAGCGATAAGGATAAGTACTTCAGTAAAAAACTAGCACCTAAATATGCTAAGTGTAAAATATCTGCTAAACTTTCTCCAATTGTTTATGAGCTGGTCGACATGCAGGGAAAACCTCTTGGTACTTGGCATGCCAAGGATTTAAGGTGGAGCTGTCCATCATAAGTCCCGTAGGCCTAGCTATATCTAACTAGTGTCTGGCTCAATACTGGGTCAGACGATGCCAAGGGAACTACACACCTACGACTATACTCCACCTGGTTGTAGGAGGTCAACTTGTACCTGAGATTAGGTCAGCCCTAGTCCACGGCGGGCAAGCTCTACCGCTTTAGCCGTCTACCTAAGATAGCTATAACCTCCTTATAGTTATTCTAATGGCACACCAATTGCCTGTCTACTGTGTGTGGATTTTAAAAAAATAGACTAAAGTAAAAACTTCAATTTAACTAATCTTGACTAAGAAAACTTATTAATATTTATCAAAATAAACTTTTAAAAACTAAACTCAACAAAACTTTTATCCAGCCTTGACAAAAGTGAATCAATATTTGGCTAAATAAACTACATATCTAATTTTGATTATATAAATTTCTTTACAAAAGTAACAAACATTAAATCAAAAATTAATTATCAAAACTTTAAATTCCTTCAGTTCACTGACATGGGCTGCATGGTTGTAGGCCACTTTAGTCACCTAATAACTATCTGCTGACCCACACACACTTACATACATAAACACACTACACATCACATAGATACTCTATTTCATTCTGCCTACCCAGTAAATGCTTTCTTTAGTTTTATAACGGTGTACCTATACAGAGATGTTGTTGACCCCAAGGCTACTCTGGAGGTCAAAGTAATTCTGTATAGCATACTACCACTTACTATTGTGTTGTCTTCCTACGGTTTAACTATAAAACAGCTAAAAGCTGGAATATTTAAGTTAAATAAACCACATTTATTCACTAATGGGATTCTAAACCAGAATAAAAAACCTATAAAATAACTCTAAATTGGCATAGTCCATACTAACTATTCTAACAACTGTAGGTACTACATACCACAGTTGAATCTTATACCAGTCTACCCTGGTAATAAGCTCTAAAGGATTTGGCTCTAAACCATTCCTAGATAAATCTCCCTCAATGGTATTTATCTATATTCTAACTAACTATGAGCGGATCGCAACTCGAAAAACAAGCCTACTGCGTACCTAATAATTTCCTAATAAGTAATGTCAAAACTTTTGTCAATATCTATAATTATCTAAAAAAAATCTTACTCTAAAACTATAATTAACTAAAGTTCTTTCACCTAAGCACTCAACCTAAAACCTAATCTAACTTTGTCACTTCGTATGATTGTTGAACGCATGTATCCTAGCCTACCAAACTCTAAACTTTCTATAAACATAACCTTAAAACTAAACTTTAAATAAGTAGATTACTACTGCTATAACTTCGCTCAACTACTGATAACACAATGAGCGTAAGTATAGTCGCAACTACCTAATACCTATACCCCTAATAAGCTAATTAATTGATTAATTTGGTCTATCGGCATTCAGCATGTCCTAGGAAAACCTACAGTAATTCCGGTGTCGTTGACAGATGACATTTAAGAACTGACACTTGTTAACTTTGACAGTTGTCATAGTCATGGACTCTAGGCTTTTGAACATCGTCAATTACGTTCGGATACTCGCACACAACAGTTGCGTCATTAACATAGGACTTGTACTGAACCTACTGTCATATAATTTTACCATAGACATTGATCTTCGACCGAGACTTAGATCAATTTTTATTGTAACATAGACCTTATCAGTTAACAATTATTTTCTTTAAAATGGATGTTTTCTTAATCTTTTAATAAATCAAATTAATTCTTTTAAGCTTTTGCTAAACAAATATTATTTTAAAATATTTTTTTTTATAAATAAAACTTAAAATGTATTTCTATAGAACTTAAAGTTGGACAAAAATTTTTTTTTTTGGACAAAACTTTTTTTTTTTTTAAACTTTTAAACAAGACTACATATAACTTCAACTAAACTACATGCATCACAACAATCAACAACGGACTATACTCTTACCTAGCTAATAGATACATTACCCAGCATTTTAACACCTTGATTACCTAACCCTACGGAGGAACACTTCACATCTTGTTGTTCTTCCAACTGACTGTCTTGAGTTAAACTACCTACTATTAGTTTACCTCTTGAATGTACAGTAAGTCACTGACTTAGGACTACTTCCAAGTCAGTGACGGACATAGTATGAGTGAATGAATGATTGATGGAATAGAAGCACATGAATGGGATGTATGAATGTATCGGTAGTCAGTTTAGTGGTTCAGGCCTTCTAGCGGATTTCCCCTAGGGAAAATCCTTTCATAGCAGCCGGGGTACTGTAGCGTTGTAGTCGATTTCTTAAAAACCGACTATAACGCACATCACAAGTTTCGAGTGACATCCCTAAATCTTTCAATACGAACACGTCATTGCTTAGTGGGAGCGTGTGTGAGGGACTATATAAACCCACGCAAGTCATTCCAAAGCCCTTTCTCAACTCCAACACTACATATTTAACCCCGAGATAAACGGGTAAGTGCTCAGCGTGATTATATTTCTATATTGTATTTCTTTTCTGTGTATTTCTGTCGGCGCAGTCCGGCAGCCTTTATTCTTCTCGGCAGCCAGCTATGACTGTCGAGATAACACTATGTACTATGATTGGCCCCTGCCATATCGCCTGCCACCTTGCACCTCTTTGTGAATGCGCCCACATGCTTCGCTATCATGCATCATACTTGCCTTGCCGCGTATTGCCTAGCTGCTCGCTTAAATCGCCTGGCCACGCGGCGAGGAACCTTCTAAATGCCTAGGGGCATGTGCGCGCATAACCTATTATTGTAAGCCGCCACGATGGGTGAGTCTTCCTCCATCCATCCTGCTTTGGGCTTACGGCTGGGAGACGCACGCATCGACGGAGGCTTGCTTTTGCACTGGCACAACGCTTAAGGAAGCACCCGCCACGCGCTGATTCCAGGGTTCCAGTCTAGGGCTGCGCTTCCAGACTAAGGCTGCGTTTCCAGTCCGGACTACGCTTCCTGTAACCGCTGTCAGGCGTCACCGCTGCCTCCGCACCTACCGCTGGAGAGACGCCAGTCAGGGGATTGTCCACGCGGCCGCTACCGCCGTCGGAAACCTGCACCCTCGTGGTTCGTGGGTGCCGAGACCCCACGCTGCCACGAGTGGAGTTGCCTACCTGCCGGCGGACGTGACCGCTACCGCCGCCTTAGCCCTACGCCCCCACGTGGTAATTACGTGGGTGCCGAGACCCCACGCTGCCACGTGTCGGGGCCACTAGCCTCTGCTACCTAAGCCGGACTGGAGGCGTAGCCTGCCTGCGACGGAAGCGCAGTCGCCCACTACCTACGTGGTGCTGCCCACGCCCAGGTGACCACTGGGGTCACCTCATTTATTTATTTATTTATTGCAAAATGTACATATTCTCAGTTACAAGCAATGGGCTTAAAACTAGACAGTACATGACCCTGTTAGGGCGCAGCAAAATAACTTAAAACTAACTTAAAAATAACTTAATAGTTCTTTTATTAATATAAAACATAAAAAAACATATCTATCATTTCAATAAAAAATATAAAACATAAAAAAAACATATCTAGCACCTCATCATACTATAAAAGAAAATAATTGTAATTAACACAAACACATACATGTAATTTGAGCTCTATTTTAGTTTTCCATCGACCATAAATTCCTGTACACTATAATAACATTTTTCTAAAAGCAATGTGTATTTAAAGCCTTGCTTTAAATACACATAGTGTCTTTGTGGACCGGATATTTTTAGGTAATTTGTTATATATTTGTATGCTTCGGTATTCTGGACTCTTTTTATACATTTCTAATCTAGGTGCTGGTAGAATTAACTTAGTTTTGCGGCGCTCATTCTTATCGAAATTAAACAGTTTTATGTTTTTCTTAACAAAAGTGGCTATTTCTAATATATAAATGGAGGGCAAAGTTAACATTTTTTCTCTTATAAAGTAGGGTTTGCAGCTATCTCGAGGTTTTATTTGGAATAATATTCGTAGACATCTCTTTTGTGCAATAAATAAATCATTCGCATCTACACTGTGTCCCCACATGATGATACCGTAGCGTAGCCACGCGTACGCATATGCGTAGTATGCAGAGAGCGCACAGTGAGTATTTGTATTTACTTTTAGCACACTTAGTCCATATGAAAATTGTGACAATTTTATTTTAGTTTTCTCGACATGTTTTTTCCAATTTAAATGAGAGTCTAATATAATACCTAATAATTTGAATTCTTCAACTTCTTCAATTTTGATTGTGTTTGTTATATTTTTTAAGTTAATTTTTTGTTTTTGGTAGGGTTTAAATTGTATGATTTTAGTTTTTTTGTTGTTTACTTCAAGGTTGTGATTCTGAAGCCAACATTTTATTAGATTAAAAGTTTCAATAATTTGGGAGTTGTATTCTAGGTTGTTAGTAGGGCTTTTAAAGAGTATGGAGATGTCGTCGGCGAATAATACACATAGATGGTCACATATTTTTGGCAGGTCATTAATGTAGATCAGGAAAAGTATACATCCTATTACACTGCCTTGTGGAATAGACCAGTTTGTGGTTGGGACGTTCGAGCGCACGTTTCGTAACTCACACGTGTCGTCATCTAGGTGTTCTACCTGTACAAGCTGTTTCCTATCAGCGAGATATGATTTTAACCTCTCCGCTCCGCTGCCTGCCCTGCGACCTCACGTCGGCCCACGTGCTACAGCGTGGCCTAAGCCCAGGGCAGTAACTTTCTTCATACCTACCAAGTGCCAGTGCAAAGTGCCTTAGAGACCCTAGAACCCACACCTTGTTAATTTTCTGTGTCTCGTGTTTTTCACTATAATATACGTGTAAAGTGACCTTTGGTTTCATTTCCCTAATCTACCAAGAAACCCACTTGCCACAGTATCACGTGATGTATAAATTATGTCTTGTTGTGCCGCGTAGTGCACGATGGCAAATATGCCGAGCTAACCACGATGAAATCGGTCATCTGGGGTACGCGAAAACCCTAGAAAGAATACAACATTTATACTGGTTCCCTAAACAAAGGAAATTTGTTAAAAAGTATGTTGCGGCATGTTTAGAGTGCGCGTATAACAAGGATAACGCGTCAAAACAAAAGTCGGGTCATTTGTATCCAATAGAAAAAGTACAAATACCGTTTCACACGATCCATATAGATCACCTTGGCCCCTTTGTCAGAAGTAAAGACGGTAATACCCACATTTTAACGGTAGTAGACGGTTTCACAAAGTATGTCTTCGTAAGAGCGGTTAAAGATGTGAAAACAAAAACCACGGTTAAGGTCTTGGAGAAAATATTTTATGACTTCGGTGTTCCAGCTAGGATTGTGTCTGATCGTGGCACAAGCTTTACGTCAAAAGAATTTCAGACCTTTTGTAATACACATGGTATTAAACATATCTTGAACGCAGTAGCTTGTCCCAGAGCTAATGGTCAGGCAGAGAGATTTAATCAAACCATCTTAAATTCATTGGCATCTCAAAACTTTTCAAGCCATGAACGCGACTGGGACAAGAGCCTTGGAAAAATTCAATGGGGCTTTAACAACACTGTTAATGCCTCAACACAGAAAACTGCGACAGAAGCTATGTTTGAAAATTAAATTACGCGATGTTTTGACAAATAAGCTTAACGCCGACAACAGTTTAAGTACTAATTTAGAGTTGCAACAAGTCAGAAAACAAATCGGTATTAATATAGAAAAAAACCCAAGAAAAACAAAAAGAAAGGTATGATGCAAATCGAATCCCAGCACCTAAGTATGAGATCGATGATTTAGTTAAAATTTCTCGAAATAATTTTGATAATGATAAGAAAAGTACAAAGCTTCTGTCAAAATTTGTTGGTCCATACAAAGTCACTGATGTTCTAGGCAATGACCGTTATAGAATAACAGATGTCCCTGGTTTTACTAAGAATGGCAACCCGTATAAAACTGTTATTGCAGCTGATAGAATCCGACCATGGATACACATAAAAACTTTGGAGCTGCATAATTCCGATGTGAGTAGCTCTGAGGATGCTGACCAAAATAACTCTGAGTAAATCTAAATTAAAATATATTTGTATTTGTAAATATTGTTTTGTTGCAAAATATGTTTTTTGTTTTTTTATATATATATACAAGCTCTAGTTAAATATGTCGTCAAGTCTTAAAATGTTCTTAAATGTATAAAATTGTGCGTGTTTTGTATGTTATTAACATTTCATTTTTCTTTCTTTATCATACAAGAATGTCATGATTTGTTGAAATTTTTTATTCTATGATTGTTGTGTGTGCCAGGAGGCTACACTGTGTCGAATGGCCGAATGTCATGATTTCTAAATACTAATAAGATTTATTGTGATTTAGATTGATTTATTTGATATGACCAAAGAGTTTATAAGAACTCTTTGGTCAAATCTTCGACATGTGTAAAATAAAAAAAAAGAAGCGGGAATCGTTACGGTTCCCGCCAAAAAACAAAAAAAAACGTGATGCTATTTTTGGAAGGAGAACCAAAAGGTTTTGCTTGGGGAATTATTCTTTGTTAAATACACATTGGATGGTATATTAAGCTTTCTACTGATTTAAGCACCAAGTTTTGTATTCTGTTTATGTGTACCAGTTTATAAATACAGTTATTGATACTGGAAAAGGCGTATTCTTTATACATCCTCCCGGAGGCTATAACTTGGTCTCAACCCGTCTGCGACACTACGCACTGTCTGTATCTATCAAAACCTATCCTCTCTATCCTCCTATCTATCCTGTGATTATTAAATTAAGTATACCCAACGGTATCTTTCATTTCAACCATCCAACATAACATGGTGTCAGAAGTCAACAAGAAAAATAAGGAATTAAATTAGAAGAACGCAAAAATGTCGAGCAGCGGCGAAACAAAAGATTGCGGTCAAGAATTAGGCTTGCGTACCCAACTGAATCAACTCCACATCTCGTCTGATCCAGCAAATGACAATGCGGAGGCGTGGAGAAGATGGTCACAGCAGATTGAACTGCATTTGTTAGCCGTTATGTGACGATATTTTCATAGCTAACCTACACATGGATTTGTCACATGTGCGTCAAAGATTGCTTCAAGAACATGACCTAACCTATCAGAGGATGCAAGAGATAGCGAGCACACTCATAGTCGCGCAGCAGACAAGCGAGCGGTGTCGCCAGTGAAAACGTCATGCATCTTAGTCGGAGAAGCCGTGGTTGACGAGACGATCGACAGCGAGCTTCCAGTCGCAGGTCTGCTTCGAGCAGTCGCAAGTCTTCAAGCAGTCGCAAGTCTTCAGGCAGTCGCAGGTCAGCTTCAGCTTCGAGCGGCGACTCGAGGACATGCAGTCGCTGTGGACAGTCTCATCGATACAAGTGCCCAGCTAAAGGCGTATAATGCAGGTCATGTAAATATTTTGGTCATTTTGCTAAATAAAGTCAAGAATATAAAAGTCAGTCAGTTGCAATTGTGTGATTCAGATAACTGTAGTCAAGAATATTTTGTTGGAATGTTGCACAGTTAGTTAAAGTCGAGTCAAAGTCAAAATAGTCAGTCATATCACTATGATCCACAGAGTAGTCTACCAACAAATAGTCAAAACACACAAGCGCACAGTCAGTCAGTGTCACATAGCGAGCAGTCACCGTCACAAAGTTAGTCACAGTCAAAGTCAAGTCATATATGTGTAGACGTATTGAGACCAAGTTATCACAGGATCAATATAAAGTCTATCACAGTCTAGTCAACATTACACAAAGTCATGTCATAAAGTTATCACAGTAGTATCGCAGCAAACAGTCAACGTCATATCCCAACAATGTAATAATAACAGTCACATCATATCTGAGTGATCCGAGTCAAGGTCCAAATAAGTCAAGTCTAATACCCCATTTATATTGTGTGTGTCAATCATCAGTCATAGGTCAGAGTACCAGTCAATTATCTCTGCGGTGACAGCAGTGATATGTCCGAGAGTTGTGATCAATATCTCAATGATGAATGTCAATCATCAAGTCGAATATCTCAGTGATATGTCCGAGAGTTGTAAGCAACATCTCAATGATGATTACAGTCATAGGTCAAAGTACCAGTCAAATATCTCTGTGTTGAAAGCAGTGATATGTCAGAGAGTTGTAAGCAACATCTCAATGATGAACAGTCATAGGTCAAAGTACCAGTCTAAAATCCACTAAAATAGTCAAAATAATAAATGTCAGTCCTTAGTCACATCTTAATGATGGAAATGGTCACAAGTCTGAGGGATTTCATAATAACACACAGTATCATCGTCATAAAATCAACAGTCAGTATTCGCAGTCATAGAAAGGATCATTAGATAATAACTCAGATAAAAAAGTAAACAATGTCAACACTTTAGAAAGTAATAATTTAAAGCATCAGTTATGGGAAATTAACTTGTCATTAAGGAATAAACAAATCAAATGCATCATAGATTCAGGTGCAAATGTCAATGTCATGTCAAAAGAATGTCTTAAATGTCATTTGTCAAACGTTGGATAAATGTCAAAGGATTTGGTGAAAAATCCATTCCGATTTTAGGTTATGTCAACCTAAATTGTAATTTGTGTTTAGATAACAATTACGTCGTCGAAACTATAATGTTAATAGTAGTAAATTTAGATTGTCCAACTGTCCATTGTCTTCCAACTTGTTAAAAGTTAGGTATTATAAAAAATGTGTCTTTTCATTGTCAAAACAAAATTTTTGTAAACAAATGCTTACACAATATAATTATTTCGTCCAGGGTCTTGGATGTCTACCTCCAGTCTGTCATCTGCAACGCATGGAGGCAATGCAAGTTATTGTAAAGGTCACAAAACCAACAGAGTGGGTTAAGTCAGTTGTCATGTTAACAGTGAAAAGTTCAGGTCAGTTATTCTGTCAAAATATAATTATGTCTTCAGTAAAGATGGTGCTAGGGCAGACCAAAAGAAGGTCAAAACAATTGTCAATATGGCCCACACCAAAAAAATGTCAAATATTATTAATATCTTTTAAAAAAAAGATACAGTCTGGACTTGGGATGAGCATCATAAAGTCAAAGTCAAAGTCAAAGCATTTATTTCAATTAGACCATTACAGGCAAAAACACAATATAAAACGTGAAGCTACAGTCCCAGTCACAAGGCATAATAACTTATGAAAGTACTGTAGTTGCCCATTCCGTAGCGTAGATCTCTATGGAGAAGAACGGGCAAGAAACTCCATGGACACTCTTTTAAATCAAAATATGTTACAAAATCTTGGTTACATCATTCATGAGAATTACAAATATGTGAGAACAATGTAGAAATATGGGCAAGTTAAGAGCGTCCAGAGTAAAAGATTAAATCAGTAATTAAAAAAAAACCTCTAAAAAAACAAAAATAAAATTAATCCAAGCGTCGTAGCGTCGGGGGTCCGCTTTGTTTGTATATATATTTTTATGTACTAAGCGGTCTACTTAGCCGTCGTTTTGTCCGTCGGGGGTTTTTTAAATTTATAATTTAATTTTTATTTCATGCTTTTTAAACTTAAATTATTTTTTCTTAGCCTTGACTGTCCCACTCCTGGGCATAGGTCTACTCCCATTCCTTCCACTTTTCTTGGTCCGCCTCTTCTCGCTTATTAACGAAAACAAGGAAAGATTTGAATTAAAAAAAAAAAATGAGCTTATAGGGGGGCGGGGGGGTGTGCAGCCTACCCCGCTGGCGATGCCCATGGTGAGAAAGTGACAAGAATTCAAATTCCCAATCAACTAGACCCGTAGAAGTTGTTTAAATCCCTTCATCAACTAGAAAAGAGGCGATGAGCTTCAAACGGCTGAGCAGATTTTCTCGAAACATAGCTAAGAACACTCTCGATTAAAATACCTTTCAAATGACACCAATTTTATCAAAATCGCTTCATCCGTTTGGGAGCTACGATGCCACAGACAGACACACAGATACACAGATACACACAATGGTTAGGTCTAAACAGTGCAGAAAACAGTTGGATTGAAAAAGCTGCAATAATGGACTGAGATATTATACAGGGTGTTTGGTGCATCGTTTGCCAAATCAAATAGGCCGAAAGTAGAGGTCATTGGCTATCTCTTCACGCCCTATAGCTCATTCCTTGCCACACCGGTTTTTTATAACAACTTTTTTATTTAAATTTTGAAAAAATCCAAAATTCAGCATTTTGGGTCAAATAAAAAAATTAAAAAATTGTTTAAACTTAAAATTTCGATTTAATTTTGATGTGTACTGTTGTATGATTTTATCAAATTCAAAACTGCTTGCTAGTAACAATTACCTTCTTTTTTAATAGCTCGTAAAGTTTTTGTAAAAGAAAAATAAACTTAAAACTCAACTTTAAATGGCTATAAAAAAAAAAAAACTAAAAGCGATCGGGTTCTTCGAATTCTTTTTAAAAGTTCTCTAGTCTGTCTTCTTTCCAACGGTATGCAATGTGCCAAAAAAAAACGTTTAATACCTTTTCATTTTTAACTATCTATACAGACACCCTACACGTATAGGTTTGATCATTTTTTTTTTTTTAGTTTTTGTATGTAGGAGGATATCCTTATCTATATTTTTTTTTTAATTTTGTACAAAAATCATAATGCGGTTCACAGAATACATCTACCTACCAAGTTTCAGCTGTGTAGTCCTAATAGTTTCGGAATAAAGTGGCTGTGATACGGACGGACAGACAGACAGACAGACAGACATGACGAATCTATAAGGGTTCCGTTTTTTGCCATTCGGCTACGGAACCCTAAAAACTGACAAACTTCTTTGCAGCTAGGATTCAGCGAATAGCTGGACAATAAAGAAAAAAAAATTACCATGTTGCCCGCTTGCGCGGTTTGACATCGGGCATAAGCATCAGCTCAAGCTAAGCGCGCTGCTTCCACTCCTTAAGCTCCTGCCAGGCTTCAGCGGAGAGTGCATTCACCCGGTGTAAGAAGCCCTAACTTGAGCGAGCGGATCCTCCAGAACGGCACTGCCAAAAATTATATGCAACATTAAATATACTAACTTGTACATATTAATATCTTAAAAACATACTGAATAAGATACATACGCCTGTGCATCCACCTATGCCTCTCCCTCACCACTCTTTCTACAACGCCCCGGTCCCCGGGCTGGTGCTTCATCTAACGCCTGCCCCAAACCACGGCTTTCATCATGAGACCTAAAACATAGACATAGATTCTATAGTTTATTTTTAAAGACACACATGCACACACACAGGGCCACACAGAAGTCTGAAAAAGTGAAGGAAAATTTGAGTTTCGGGTAGCCTGACCTGCTGGCGTCTGTAATTCCATTCCGAGAAGCATTGAAATTATTATTATTGGGTAGCTGTGGCTACCCGGACAATACAGAGGATAACAAAACACCAAATGCAAAACAAAAATCAAAACCTTCCTTTCTGGTTCGCCGTAGTTGGGCAAACCAAAACGCAGTTTTTTATGAGTAGTCTAAAACAGCCTTATTTTATCGTATTTGTGTAAATACACAGTTTAAAACCGTTAAATCTGGTTTTTAAAAATGTTTTAAAAATTGCTTGGGGAACAAAATTTTTAACACATAAAATATTGCAAAATTTCGTTGTATTTTACTGTTTTATTGTGTGTAAATACTAATTTTGAACTAATTTTCATATTACGAGCATTATATTAACGATTTTCGCAATAAATCCATTAAAAACAAATAAAAAACTTTACGAAAATCACCACGGTCAACATGGCGGATTTTTTTCACATTTTCATTTTTAATATCGACGCCCCCAAGGAATAAACCTGTATTATACTATTACTGACTTTTTACTGTTATATCATTTTCGGTATCTATGGGTCGAGATACACCAACGCAATTTTTTTCAATTTTTTTTCTACGGTAATTTCCAACGGTTTTCCTTATAACACTTTTGTTCTTTGGAAATTTTCCATTTTTTATTTACTAGAAAAATAACGAAATACATTTTTACAAATTAAATTCTATGGCTACATTTCGGTAAAGTAATATAACTGTACAATATTTCAGCAAAATTTCTGGTTAACGCGATTACAGGTTTATTATCGTAAATTTTGTGGTAGACATTTTCGGTAATGCACTATTACAGTTATCATCCGGGACATGAATTTATACCTACCTATTTAAATTAGACGAAGGTATTACAGACTTAAGAGGTAAGCACACCAATAGACCTCGAAAAATGAGCTCCAGCACGGAATCGAGTGTTGAGAAGCATATTTCATTATTTCCTAAAGTAGAGTCTCATTACACAAGAAAAAGCTCAACTCGAGAATAATTGTCACAAGCCCTCAACATATCAAAAATGTATCGTTTGTACACTGAGTGGCTTCCACTGCAAAATTATGTTGAAGTTACGATGGCGACAAAACGTCAATATAAAACCATTTTTAATATAAAATTTAACTACTCATTTTTTAAGCTTAAAAAAGATCAATGTTCTACATGTTTTGTATATGAGCAAGCAAGTCCTTCAGAGAAAGAGTCTTTAGAAGAAAGCTATAGTCGTCATTTAAATAGAAAAGAGAGAATTCGGCAAATTAAAAATGAAGAAAAAATAACAATTGACAAAAACGATAGCACGATTGCTATTTTTGACCTGCAATAGTAGATTGTATCATAAGGGAGCAAAATAATAGAATCCCGAGCGTAGCGAGGGATTCTTTAGTAAAATCCTGAACGTAGCGAGGGATTCAAAGTACGTCGCCCGAGCCAAAAATATATTTCGCGCCCGAGTGATACACTCTGCTTTTCATCACCCACTATGAGAAAACAGGCGCCTCATATTCTATTGTAATATTATTATTTAATAAAACATAGAGTAACAACTAAATTGAAATTAAATGATATCTAATAATAAAACAATTAAAAACTTATATTAACATTTAAGACATTTTTGCAATTATGAAAATTTATTGTTATTCAGCTGGCGTGGCGGCGCGACTATGGGCCGTACCAGCCAGTCTTTATTCAAACAATATTTACGTTCGATTTCTTTGGCGCTGAACACTAAGATATTCCAAATTCAAAAAGTGCGCCGCAATTTTCTTTGCGGCGCACTTTTTGAAATAATGAGGATTAAAAACTTACTGCCCGCTAAAAGTTCCTAATAGAAAACACTACCTTTGGGTGCACTTAAAGGCGAACCAATTCGTCCTTTTCGAATAGATGGAATGAAAAAAGTGTTAAGTATTCCACAATCTGCTGTAGGCATTTTCCACTATAAACGCAAGTACCCTGTGTACAATTTTACTATTTTTGACGCCCTACGTAAAAAAGGGTATTGCTACGTGTGGTATTACCAAATCGCAAAACGAGGCTGCATAGAAATTGGGAGTTGTTTGTTGCAATTCTCAAAGAGTGAACAGGAGCGAGGTGTTAACAAGATATATTTTTATTCAGATGGTTGTTACGGCCCAAATAAGAACAGGTTCATTTTTGCCTTATATGCGTATGCAGCAAAATCTTAAAATTTATCTATAACGCACAGATTTTTCGAGACTGGACATAGCCAGAACGAGGGAGACTCGATGTATGCCTGTATTGAAGGAACATAAGAAATAAGTCTATTTACACACCTGATCAAATATATAATATAATTCTAAACTCCAAAGTCACGGGAGAAAAATATACTATGAAAGAATTGGAGCAAATAGATATTGAAGACATAAAAAATTGGTAAATCCTTTGAATTGGCGTCGCGATATAGATGGGAATACGATACGCTGGTCTGATGATATGGAAATTCATGTATCATCATCCCAACAGGATAAGGTTTTCTTTAAATATGATTTTGATGAGGCATATTCTGAATTAAATATTTCAAATTCATTTCAAACCAAACGACGTGGGCGAAAACCTAAGACAGACGCTTTGATAGAAGATACTGTATTGGCACGTGCTTATCATCAGCCTCTTCCTATAAGCAAGGCGTTGCATACAAATTTACTGTCTTATGCAATATAGTGGAGCGATTCCACGGTATTACCACGCATTTTATGAATCCTTAACTTCTGTAGAAGAAAATAGTGATGATCGCGATGATAATGATGATGCCAATGATAATACCGATTAGTTTTAATGTTTTTACTTGGCTACTTTTTTTATACTTTTACTGATTTGTCTGATTTTCTTGTTTGATTTGTGTGTGTTTTTGATTTTTGTGATTGACTGATTTGTGATCTCTATGAAAACTTTGTTTCCAATTAACGCTGTATTTTTTTTTTTGAATTTTCTTTAATTATTCCCTCGAAGATACCGATGACAAATTTATTTTACATTATCCATTTTCAATAATTACGATAATATGACTACCAAAAATTTTCTATAAAATACGGGTTACACTACTTTACCCTTTTATGGTTATTAAAAATTTTACCATAATAAGTCGGTAACTGAACATTACAATCTCTCTCTGTAACGAAAAAACACGTTTAATAATCCAGTAAAGCAATATTATGCCTATGATTTTTAAGAAATTTACAAGAATAATTCGGTAAGTAAACATTACAGGAATAATATTGATAAGTCACGATCCTAAGATATAAATACCCTAAAAATTTTATGAAACTAATTTCGGTAATGTGTATTTTGGTTAATAACTAATTCTATGTATATTTAATAGTTACACTTAATACTATAAACTTTTCGGGTAAAAATTAGCTTTTCCATAACATAACAATGTTGTCATAATTACGTTTTGTTGAAGAGATATACCCGAAAAACACTAAATCATTTTTCCTGTAAAATTTGACTTTTGCGGTTACCGGTTTATTCCCCGGGGACGTCGATATTATCGTTTCAACATACTTTGAACCTACGATATTTATAGTTAAGCCTCATTTACACGATGCAAGAATTTGCATGCAAGTTTCATTTCATTGCAGACTATTGTCGGGCAATGAATTCAGTTAATCAAACAAAAACAGCAGTGTAGTAAAACTTGCATGCAAGTTCTTGCATCGTGTAAATGAGGCTTAAATTGTAAAGCTTGGATCTTGAGGTTTATTTTGATAGAATACACTATATGTATTGGGTTACAAATAAAATTATACTTACATTTTAAAGTCGGCGATCACTTTGAGTCGGAGCAATAAAATTTGACACTGAGAAATTGAAGTTTGACATTTTATTTCTCAACAAATATGCCGACTTGGACACTCGGTCTTAGTTTTTAGGGTTCCGTAGCCGAATGGCAAAAAACGGAACCCTTATAGATTCGTCATGTCTGTCTGTCTGTCTGTCTGTCTGTCTGTCCGTCCGTATCACAGCCACTTTATTCCGAAACTATTAGGACTACACAGCTGAAACTTGGTAGGTAGATGTATTCTGTGAACCGCATTATGATTTTTGTACAAAATTAAAAAAAAAATATAGATAAGGATATCCTCCTACATACAAAAACTAAAAAAAAAAAATGATCAAACCTATACGTGTAGGGTGTCTGTAGATAGGTCTTTAAAAATGACATTGAGGTTCCTAAAACCATTTTTATTCAAAGTCAATCTTTTGAAAGATAGACACTTCCAAAGTAGTAAAAAGTGTGTCCCCCCCCCCTCTAATTTCTAAAGTAAGAGGATGAAAATTCTGAAAAAAATATGGGGATGTAGAACGTAAAAAAAACTTTCAACGAAAATTGGTTTGAATAAGATTTGATATGCAGTTTTTGAGATATGGGACTTTTTCACCAAACTGCAGCAGTAACTTTGTTTTTCATTAACTTACTATGAAAAACAAATTTAGTTTTGCGGTTGAGTGAAGGTTTACTAATGAATGACCGTTCAAAACATTGTTATTATATTGTTTGGGGCTATGGAACCCTGTGTGCGAGTAAGACTCGCACTTGGCCCGTTTTTTTTTTATAGCCATTTAAAGTTGAGTTTTAAGTTTATTTTTCTTTTACAAAAACTTTACGAGCTATTAAAAATGAAAGTAATTGTTCCTAGCAAGTAATTTTGAAGGTACTCCCTTTCTTCTCCTAAAATTGTTTGTCCGAAAATCATTATCCATAACACGTTTGCTTTAAACTTAAGTAACCATAATGTTCAAAATCCCGAAATTTTGTTAAGCATAATTATCTTTAGTTCTAAAAGTATTTTGTCATAATATCGAGTACTATAATAATTGAATCTCCTAATTTTACATGACCTAAAGTCTAATTTTACATGACCTAATGTCCTAAGTATTGTGTTAAATAATGTGTATTATATTTCAGGCTTCGTCCTCGAGATTAGCATTTTATACACTTGTAGTATCGCGTAGTACACACCATTCCACACTATTTTGAGAATATTTGATTTCTTCTACCTCCATTTTTTAAAATAATTTTGATATTTATTTTGCTGAGGGTAGATTAGTCCACTTGATTCCTGCGCTCGCAATCCGTCTCATTTCGCTTTTTAGTGCCGCGCCGTTCCACACTCGCTCGCTCGAAAAAGTTATTTTAAAAGTTATTATCAATTTATAGTGTTAAAATAATGCCTAAAAGAAAAGGTGATGATTGTGATCGTATAAAACAAAAAATTAGAAGATTGGAAAGAAAATTAAGACGCAAGCGGCGTCGGTCGCGTGATCGTTATTACTCGGATGACTCAGAGTTATCGTCAACAAGTTTACGCCGCCGCTCACCGTCACAAGGTATGTTTTTTCATGACTCATTAAGAATCAGTGTTTGACCTACTTACGCACTTATTACATTTCAATTAGATTGTACCTATAATGATCTGTTATATTACTTAAATGTACGAGATATTAGACACCTTGTTTAGTTTTTAAACAAATATAGGTAGGTACCCACGACAACCAGGTATGGTGGATACATACTTGATAGTTTTATTTCTACTCGAGTAATTAGTGTTACGGACAGTACAATGGGACTGTTTTTTCACTAATACGAGTTAGACATCAAATTAAATTATTCTTTGTTTATGGAATAATAGTTTGCGGACAGTACTTGCTTGCATTGGGACTGTTTCTTACTGTTAATTTCCTACTTACAATTTAGTATAGTCTTTTAGACTATTAGTAACGTAACTCACAAGCAAGTAATATTGAACAACTTATTCTAAACATTTTATTTTTACGATGATACTCGAATGCAGTCGCTTCCCGGCCCACCGATCAGTACAATGGGACTGTTTCATGGTGCTAGATAAATTTGTTTGTGGACAGTACGTGTTAACATAACTGGGGACTGTCACTTACAATATAACTGACTCGCATTGCCAGGCTACATGGGACTTTACGTCTCATTTTCAGATCGAGAACATATGGAGTTGTTTAACGATGAAGCGGTCATGTCAGACCTATATCAGCCTTCTCCTGAGTTACAAACAGATGTAGACCTAACGCAGCCTGAGGTGGAGCTGGAACCAGATCCAATCCCCGGCACATCTCGAGATGAAAACTCGGTCCAGATTCCGTCTGTCGTGATAATTGCGCCGGATCCTAGGGACCCTTCGCCACTTGCAGCCCCTGAGCTTGTTCCAGCTGCAGATCCGATGATACCTGCAACGGAAAACTCGGGACTTGATAATGAGCTGTTGGATATATTAGGCATAGATCCTACAACAGACAAAAAATACGGAAATGATATACATAAAGATTTGTCGACAAGATTTCAACATTGGACTACGACGGGGATCACAAAAGAGCTGCTTAGGGAACTTAAAGAAAATTATTTAACTCCCGAAAATGGAAAGTTGATTGACCCTCCTGAATTAAATGCAGAAATTAAAGCAGCTGTCTCAGATATTATTGCTAAACGCGATAAAGCTATTGAAAGTAAACAAAAACAGCTTACCTTAGCCATTACTTCACTAGGAGACGCCATCACGCTTATATTGTCTGCGAAGGAGAAAAATACAGATCTACTCAAACTTCTGATGGATTCTGCGCGCATCATCTGCGACTGCCAGCACGCTGACTCTATGACACGGAGAAACTTCCTGTTGAATGCGGTAAAGAAAGAAGTTAGAGAGCAGCTACAAAATACAAAGATTGATAAGCTTCTCTTCGGTGAGAACTTAGCCGAAACCATTAAAACTGCGAAAGCTATAAATAAATCTAGTACAGATCTTAAACCACCGGCAACTAAACCTCCAAATAAGAAATTTACTCAGAACACAGTTAATTCTCCAAGGAATTTAAACTGGAGGAATCCGGGTCCGACGCGCAGGCCGAAGGGTCCACCAAGGATGAAGGAGCCTGCGACGACATCGACTCGCAGTCAGCCGGCCAGCTCATTCAAGCAGTCTCAGCATCCGCAGCAGCGACAGAACTACAGACGTCGCTAAACGAGGTAAAACCTGCTGGTCGATTGTCCTTATTTTATAAAGAATGGTCGATGATCACTCATGATCCAAAGATCCTTTCATATATAAAGGGTTATAAAATCCCCTTTTCTAGAGTACCAATTCAAGTAGTACCTCCTGGTGTTCGGATATATTCCGAGTCAGAAAGGGCACATTTCATTGAAGTTATCGATAATTTATTATCGTTAGGAGCTATCTCAGAATGTGAAGCTGAATCAGACCAATATTTGTCAAAAATCTTTTTAATACCCAAGACCAATGGAAAGATGCGTTTCATATTAAATTTAAAATCATTAAATAATTTTATCGATACTAATCACTTTAAACTGGAAGACTTGAGAACTGTACTAAAACTGATATCAAGAGATTGTTACTTAAGTACTATTGACTTAAAGGACGCATATTATTTAATTAAGATTGATAAGGACCATCGAAAATATCTGCGGTTCCAGTTTGAGCAATCTATTTATGAATTTAATATTTTACCTTTCGGCTTAAATACTGCTCCGTATGTATTTACAAAGGTTATGAAACCAGTCATGAAATTATTAAGATCACGTGGATATTTATCTTCAATATATTTAGATGACATTTGCCTTATTGGTCATGATTATCAAACTTGTTATAAGAACCTGCAAGAAACCGAACATCTCCTCACGAGCCTTGGTTTTATTATAAATAAGGAAAAAAGTAATTTTAATCCTTCCCACACTTGCAGATATTTAGGATATGTCTTAGATACGAGAAAGTTTCAGGTCACATTACCAAAAGATAAAATTAATAAAATTAAATTTGAAATCACCAAAATGGCAAAACTAAAACAATGTAAAATCAGAGTTTTTGCAAGTTTTGTTGGTCTCTTGGTGTCTGCCTGCCCAGCTGTGGATTATGGCTGGCTGTATACAAAACTATTTGAAAGATGTAAATACCTTTGTTTGAAAAATACAGATAATGATTACGAATCAGTTATGAATATACCAAATTCATTAAAATTAGACTTTGAATGGTGGAATCATGCTATCGACCATTCTGTTTGTAAAATTAAAGTAGATAAATACGACCTTGAAATTTTCTCCGATGCCTCAACAACGGGGTGGGGAATTGCGTGTGGTGATCAGAGAGCTAGTGGCCTGTGGGGAGATGATGAACTCAGCCAACATATCAATTATCTAGAAATTATGGCTGCTTATATTGGCCTTAAAATATTTGCCAAGGATTTAGCTAACTCTCAGATTCTTCTTCGGATTGACAATACCACCGCGATTTCCTACGTCAACAGGATGGGAGGCATCCAGTTCCCCCATTTGACAGACGTTACGAGGCAACTTTGGCAATGGTGCGAACATAGAAATCTATATGTATTTGCTTCATAAAGGGTGTAAAACACCTCTTAACGAAGCCGAAAGGCACTGGTTCTCCGTGTCATTGCGATCATTTTTTTGTTCTACACCATACCTGGGAACCTTCTTGTTACGGAGATATTAGGGGTCAAAGTTCCAACTTTTTGACAAGTATTTTTTTGAAATACAAGTTTTTAATGTAAGATTTTTACTTTAAACACCTCCACGAACTTTACACTACTTACTTTAAACTCCTCCCTCGTACTATTCAATCCGTCCATCAGCACAATGTTTTAAGTGCGTTACATTGAGTTCTACCACAAAACATGATTTTACGCCCCCCAAAAAAAAGTCGTTTCCCAGCAATAATTTTTGCGTAAAGTTACTTAGTTTCATGTACAGAATGCTTGGTTGACGGCTTCGTGATGAGGTGATTTACACCGTGTATATTCGCTCTTCTGAGAACTTTGAAGCAGATCAGGAGTCAAGACGTACGCATCCAGATATTGAGTGGCAACTTGCAAACTATGCCTTCAGTAAAATTGTAACAATATTTGGTCCCCCAAACATAGATTTATTCGCCAGTCGGTTAAATAATAAATGCCCAAGATACGTCTCCTGGTATAGAGATCCGGATGCGTACGCTGTAAATGCTTTTACAATTTCTTGGTCAGAATTTTATTTTTATGCATTTCCTCCGTTTACTATGATATTAAAATCATTACGGAAAATTCAGTCTGACAACGCCAAAGGTATAGTGGTTGTCCCACACTGGCCAACTCAGCCGTGGTACCCATTATTTAAAAGACTTTTAGTATCCGAAATGGTAATATTAAAGGCTAATGAAAATTTAATTTTATCTTCCGATTGCAGTCGGCGCCACATGCGCAACAGCATTACACTAGTGGCAGGGATCTTATCCGCGAGGCGATGATAAGAAGAGGTATCCCACCTTCATCTATGGATATAATGCATAACTCGCTCTCGGAGAACTCTTATAAACAATATGAAGGGTGCTATAAAAAGTGGTTCATTTATTGTAATGAGAATAAATTGAACATGTATGAGGTATCAATTCCAAATATTATAAACTTTTTAACAGTAGCGTATAATGATGGTGCCCAATACGGAACTTTAAATTCGTACCGGTCGGCTTTAAGTTTAATTACTAAAGAAAACATTTCCGGGAATGAAGATATAAAAAGATTCTTTAAAGGGGTATTTCGCTCTAGACCCCCTCTGCCTAAATATAACGAAACCTGGGACACGTCTCTGGTATTAAATTATCTTGAAAAATGGTACCCTAACGAAGACCTAAGCCTTGAAAAAATGTCAAAGAAATTAGTTACTCTGCTAGCTCTCGTCACTGCACATAGGGTGCAAACTTTATCAAAAATAAAAATCTGTAATATTGAAAGGTCTCCTAAAGAAATCAAAATTAAAATTCCCGACCTAATAAAAACATCTAAAATTGGTACATCTCAACCAATGCTAGTTATTCCGTTTTTTGATAAAAAGCCAGAGATTTGCCCAGCACAAGCTATACTAGCTTACCTTGAAATGACTAATGGACTTAGAATCAATACTGACACTTTGTTCATCAGTTTTATAAAACCTCATAAATCCGTAGGTGCACAAACTTTATCTAGATGGATAAAGCATACGCTAAGTTTAAGCGGAATTGATACTTCCACGTTCACTGCGCATAGTACTCGGCATGCTGCCACATCGGCTGCGCAGAGGTTAGGCGTTAATATTGACCAGATTAGGAGAACTGCTGGTTGGAGCCACAACTCACAGGCATTTGCAAAATTTTATAGTAGACCTATAAATAATAATGTATCTAACAATGATTTTGGTATGGCTATAATGAATGATTCAATTAACAAGCAAACCGTTTAGTTACTCAAGTAATTGGAACAATTGTAAGATTAGGTAATTATTATAAGTATTCATATTTTTTGTTTCGTTAACAGCATATTAAATAATTTGCAACTTATATGTCCTGTTTTTTCATTCAATTATATTTTACGATTCATATCTCTAAAAGTCTACAAGTGTATAAAATGCTAATCTCGAGGACGAAGCCTGAAATATAATTAGAGATTAAACGAACTTACCTGTGAGTGAAGTTCGATCTTAATTATATGAAGGCTTCGTCCGAAGAGATTAGCAACCCTCCCACCCATAGTTCAGTCTCTGCCCCTATCAATCGTAAAATATGAAGTGAATGGGCTAGACTCTAAACTAAATGAGACGGATTGCGAGCGCAGGAATCAAGTGGACTAATCTACCCTCAGCAAAATAAATATCAAAATTATTTTAAAAAATGGAGGTAGAAGAAATCAAATATTCTCAAAATAGTGTGGAATGGTGTGTACTACGCGATACTACAAGTGTATAAAATGCTAATCTCGAGGCTATTTGCTAATTTTTAGCAAATGTTTTACATTTGCTAAAAATTAGGTTTTAGTGACAGAAACGAATCGCTGTAAATCCGACTCCACGCAGTCTTGTCTGCCCTACCCCTAGAGTGTAATTTAAAATCGCGTAGGCGTGGAGGGGTGAGGTGGCCCGCGATTTGAGGAGCAGGTGGTGGTGAGCGTTAAACCCATCTGCGACGATAAACTCGCGTGGGACCGCCGGAGCCCCGCAGCGCCGGAGCCGTGACAGAAACCATGTTTGCTGCATGCTTGCTTGCATGCTGCATGCTTGCTTGCATGCTCAATGCTTGCTTGCATGCTGCATGCTTGCTTGCATGCTGCTGCAAGCAAAAATGTTCCATTATACCTTTGTTAAACAGCGTGTGTGCACCATTTTTCTCCGAAGTAATCACTCGCACATTACACTTACATTGTTTATTTATGTACTTTTCACACACCCAGTCATATTTTTTGTTGTAGAATCGATTTTTGTAAGTAAAGCCATCACAATTTAATTTTATGCCACCCTTGTTAGTCTTTAAAAGTTCACATTGCTGCATTTTTGAATAATTTATTTTTGATACGAGTATATTATAAAACAAAAACGTATTTATCCTGTTACTAAACAGAACTATATAACAAGTGAACTATCTCTAAACAAGTCGGTACATGAAAAAATATTGCCCGCTCGCCTGAGAGAAGTTCATAGCTTTGTGATACAAATTTGTTCGAAGAATATTATTATTATAAACATTATGTAATTTGTATTTAGGAGTTACAACTTTTATTGAAAACGGTTTTATGTGTTTTGTATATTATTGATTGTAATATTTATGACAAACGGATTTAGGAAATATTATATTTAGGGATTTCAATTTTATGGCATGTGATATTATGTGATAATAAGTTCGGGCAAGTTATCATTCGGAAAAATGATGATTAGGACAAAAAAAGTTATGGCACTTTAAATTATGGATAAAAAAGTTAGGTGACACAATAGAGAACCAATTTTGAATTTGATAGAATCATACAACAGTACACATCAAAATTAAATCAAAATTTTAAGTTTAAAGAGTTTTTTTTTTTTTTATTTGTCCTGAAATGTTGAATTTTGGGATTTTTCAAAATTTAAATTAAGAAATTGTTATAAAAAAACCGGTGTGGCAAGTTAAAGTTAAAGGGCGTGAAGAGATAGCAAATGACCTCTCTTTTCGGCTTATTCGATTTGGCAAACGATGCACCAAACACCCTGTATTACCATTAGCATTAGAAATTCGACCATTATGATTTGAATAATGCAAGGAGGTGGACTAGTTAACAACATAATTAATAATCTACCCTTCGAAGTTCATTTTCCAGGATACTACTGTGGACCAGGAACCAAACTTTACAAACGTTTAGCGCGAGGTGACCGAGGTGTAAATAAGCTAGATGAATGCAACACTTGCATGCAACACGATATTGCATATACAAACCATACAGACTTATCAAATCGTCACAAAGCCGATTTAGAACTACTTAACATGGCTAAACAAAGACTTAAATCAAAAGATGCAGGAAAAGGTGAAAAAACTAAACTCTTGGCTAGTGAAAAAAGTTATGAAAGCAAAACTAAAGTCTGGATCCGGCATTAAATCATTTAAAAGCTTAGTTTCAAAAATAAGATCGAAAATTAAGAAACACAAACGCAAAGATAGTAAGACTTTAATAAATGCAGCTTACTTAGCGGCAAAAAAGTTATTTCCAAACATTCATCATCGAATTCGAGTACCCCGGGTAATACCCATACTAAAAACTGGAGGAGTTCTACCTTTAATTCCAATTTTTGCTGGATTATCGGCTTTAGGAACTTTAGCTGGAAGTGCAGCTGGAATTGCAAAAACCGTCAATGATTACAAAGCAAACAAACAAAATTTGCAAGAAACAGAACGTCATAAAAAGCTATGGAGGCTTTAGTGTTGGGTAAGGGTTTGTACATTAAGCCGTATAAGGGTCAAACACAAAAAACGAAAAAAATATGTTCATGCAACTTAAAACCGTTATTTTAATACTATATCAACATTAAATATATTTAATAGTTATTTCGTCTCAAATACTTGTCATGTTTCATAAAAAAATCGCGCTGTACTGGAATTTAGTTTATTTTTTTCGCTTATGAATCTGAAAAAATCTCCTTCTGTAGACTGTTCGGATGCCAAGTAGTTGAGTTTAAGTGATGGTTAAAAATATATACACATACTTTCTATACCGTTATTTCGTTTCATACCATCTGTTATATTGTCAAATATTCTTAACATAACGTTTAAAAAATATATAGTTATAAATTTTGAAATAATCCGTATAAACTAAATAATTATTTTAAACATATAATTTAAACTATTTTTTTATGGAATTGTTAAATTTTTTAATGTCATTGTTTAATTTATTAGTGATTTTATAACATTTTAATGTAACAAAGAAGTTTTTTTTACTAACACAAGTTATGGACCAATGTCTGAAATAAAAAGATTTTTTTATTTTTATTTATAAACATGTTGTTCACAGATTTAAGGTATACTTCTGTAGACGCATAAATTAAGCCAAAATTTTTCAAAGATGAACGCATCTTTATTATTTTATTCTTTGTGTTGGTAGCACTGTATTCTCTGTCATTTTCTCGGTTGTGATTTTGCTTAAAGTGCGTGTGACATAAAAAGAGTTTTCTGTCGAGATCAGTGCGTCTTTCCTGTTCAAGGGATTCCTGAGTAAGTAGCCTTTACAAATAAATAAAAACATCAAGATAGTATAAGCGTATGGGTGCAGTATGCAAATATCAAATTGCTTAAATTCTAACCTCATAATGTAAGCTGCCATCTTTGATTTTTTGAAAATGTGTCTCTCGTGTAGACATCTTTACTGTAGACTTAGTGTCTACAGAAGGGAGGCATGTCCACAGAAGTGAATAAACAATGAAATCTCACTGCATTTGAAAAAAAAAACGGTAACATTAGTTACTCGCTTTTTAACAGATTTATAAAAAAGGGAGGTTCATAATTAGAATGTATTTTTTGTAATCCTTTTTAACCAAATTTTGTAATTTGTAATATTTATTTAATGAATTTCGTAGATAATTAAAGTAGGTTTTGTATGTTTGTATTTCTTTTTTTTTGTGTTTTGTGTTTCTTATTTCATCATGCATTTTGCTCACTTTTACCTTCCACTTTGATTTGCTTTTTTGCATCGTATTGCTTGCAGCGCATGACGGTTGGGTCTTTTGTTTCAGTTACTATGCCACGAACAAGTCGATCAGGGCAGCTTACCGAAGAAGAAAAAAAGAAACGCAGGCGTGAGCAGAAAAAACTTAGTATACGCCGTGCTCGGGCAAAAATGGATGACGCAGCTCTCGAAGAAAGAAGAAGGAAGGATAGGGAGAGATACAAAAGAAAAAAAACAGTTAGGTCAAATTAAGACTGTTAAAGACTACACGCCAAGAGAACAAAGGCAGATAAGAAAAATTTGGAGGGAAAAAGCAAAAAAGAAACGCGATAAGGAAAAGGTAAAGAAAAGGGAACGTGATTTTATGCAAGAGAACACACCTCCATCAAGTCCTTCGTTTTCGCGTATACATGTTGGCAGAGCGGTGGCTAGACGAAATAGACGACGACTTGTTGCAGAAAATAATATTTTAAGGATAAAAGTTCTTGAATTAGAGTCTAAACTTGCCAAATATCGAATGAGATATATAAGAACAAATAGTAAATTGGATAAGAAAAAAGAAAGTGCTAAAAGAAGAATAAAAACGATGAAGACTCAAGAGATAAAAAAGGCAACCCAAGACTTTTTACTGCAAGATGAACACAGCAGATTGACGTCTGGAGAAAAAGATACAATCACAAAAAAAAAACAAATTCGCTTTTTAAATGACTCACTTTTGAATTTGCATAAGGCATTTGTGAATAACACGGGCATACAGATTTCCTATGAAACATTCCGAAGAAATCGACCATTTTGGGTTTTATTCCCTAAAGTCGATGCTAGGAACACTTGTCTATGTGCAATACACACAAATAATGATTATATTATTCGAGCATTATATCATTCAAAAATAATTCCGTATGTATCTGCTTCTTCTTTGATGAAGGATTTGTGTTGCAATAATACTCTGGCAGTAATCTGCTTAGAACGAAATTGCCCTGATTGCAAAGACACAACTTTTCAGTGTAATGACTTTCTTAATAATGATACAATAACTTACGAGAGATGGGTAACAAAAACTGTAACTGTCGTTGTAAAGGGAGAAGAAAAACAGTGCAAGAAAACTATTAAAGAAAAAGTACAAACCACGAAGAAGGCTCTCGTTGACATATTAAACACAAATTTACCGATTTTTATGAAACATGTTGCGTATGTGATGCCTCAATTCAAGGCCATTCAAAATATAAAATCACAGTTAACGCCGACAGACGGACTTCTCCATATAGATTTTTCAGAAAATTATCAGTGCAAATACGGCCAAGAAGTACAGTCTGCTCACTTTGGGGGTTCAAAGATACAATTATCCTTACATACTTCCGTCTACTACTCTACTCAGTTAGAACCTCCACACAATTATTCAGAAAGTACATCCTTCTGCACCGTCTCAGAAAATTTTAGGCATGATCCAGTTCTCATCTGTGTTCATTTACAGGCATTGGTAAATAGAGTTAAAGAGTTATCTCCAGATCTGAAAAACTTGCACATTTTGAGCGACGGGCCTTCTACACAATATCGAAATAAATCTATGTTTCACTTGATAGCGTCATATTTAAGCAAAGAGTTTAGTGTTGATTCTATCATTTGGCACTATAGCGAACGTGGACATGGCAAAGTTGCACCTGATGGAGTGGGTGGTTGCATTAAACGAACTTGCGATAACCACGTTGCAAGAGGGCATGATGTGGCTAGTTTGGATGAGATGATGTTATGCTTGGGGAATAATTGTAAGGGAATTGAAGTTTATAGGATCAATGAGTCAATAGTTCCTGAAATTCAACAACTAATGAACAACAGCACTACACGACCTTTTAAAGGTACGTTTGGAATTCACCAACTAACATGGAGTGTCAAAGACCCAGGAGTTATCCACGCGAGACGTTTAAGTTATTATTATTTATTTATTTATTTATTCAGTAGTACACATACATTTATTTCGTTTGAGATGGTGCCAACATAAACTCATTCGAGTTTTACCGTGCACCAAGATCATCGACTACATAATCTAGATAATTAGATCCACCTAAGTAGGTACTTATATAAAAAAATAAATTATAACGGGTATTCGTCAAAAATGTCTGATGCTAACGAGCGAACTTCGGTGACCAAACCGACCGTCCGTTCATAAAGACAGATACAGGTTTGTTCCTTAAGTGTTTTTTTTTTTTTTGCTTTGTTTTATAATTGTACGTTTTCCTTCATTGTGTGTTAGACTATTTTATAATGAATAGAAATTTAATTTCTTTTTTCCTTCCTATTAATATTCAAACTATCTATCTTCGAAATTTAATATATTTAATAAAAAATGTTGCTTTAATTTGTATTTTATGTTTTTCTGAGTTAATTTATCCCTCAATGATATAGGTAGTTGATTAATAAGGTAAGGTATTATATACTTTAGCGATCTCTTGCCGTGCAGATTCGTGTACTTTGGAAGTAACAGCATAGCATTGTGGACGCTGCGAGTTTTTATCTCATTATTATTAATGATTTTGGTTTTCTTTAAATTTTCATTGAAAAACTCTTCTTTTAATAGTACGTATTTTGTTTTTTCATGTACAGGTAATATCTTACAGAATTCAAATAATTTATGGTAGTCATTTTTGAATTTCTTCTTAATGTTATGCGGGACAATTGCTTTTAATATACGTAGTTGCAGTGCGTAAATTTTATCAAGATGAGTCTTATATGCCCTACCATAGCTCGACAGACCATAAGATATCGATGATTCGGCCAGGGCTTTGTAAAGTATTAACAGAATTTGATATGGAATTTTGCATTTTTATAATAGAGAATTCAGCCAATATACATCTTAGCTTATCACACACTCCGTTAATGTGCTCCTTCCAATTAAGTTGGCTATCGATGGTAAGTCCTAGGTATGTTTGGCTATCTACGAGATCTATGGAGTCACAATTGCAAGGCTTGGCTACTTTATTTGTGCAACTATCATGCAAACACTCATGGCAGTGAGTTGTTAGTTTAGGCAAGGACGAGCTTCTATTTTGACTGGTACTGATGTACATTAACTTGGTCTTACTAGCGTTTAATACTAGACCGGCGTCATGAGACCATTAAGCCAACAAAACAAAGTCCTCCTGTAGTTTTGTTTGGGCATCACTAACACTCTTTCCAGCGGCTATAAGGCAGGTGTCATCGGCAAATTGGTAGATTTCGCACTTTTTAATGACATTTACAAGGCTATTTACGTAAGTGAGGTAGTACAGTGGCCCAAGGACCGAGCTGTGTGGTATTCTTTTTTGGTTGGAAGCCATATTGTTTGTCGTTTAGTATTAATTTTATTTTTTTCATAGAATTCGTGTATTTGTTTACAAATATATTAGTTGCTTGGTGTGTGCCCCTCACCAGATATGTCCACATTACGAAATGGGTCGAATCCAAATAAACTACATAAGGGGTTCTATAATGCTTGGCACATCTAGAACAATAGCCACTCCTGATTCATCCTTGTACAATTTGTCACCTGAGTGCCCTGAAAGATCAGGGTCACCAGAGTCCTCATTTGAGCATTTACCTATCCGTGATTCTCCTGTGGCTCCAGCTACTCCTGAAGCTCCAACTGAGCCAAATTCGCCAGGACTCTCAGATAGAGTGACACCAGTAGCCTTACTCTCGACGCTCGATCTCAATCTGAATTCGAATTTGGGATCGAGATCTTGTCATTTGGCACTCTTGAATGCTAAACTAGCTCCCGACTGGAATCGTACTGGGTGGATTTTTTTGGAACTAAATTAAATCGACTTGACTCGATCGCATGCAAAAATGTCAAAGTTGAACGATCACAAAAAAGCTACTTTTTCGGGATCGAGTTTGATATTGTGAAAGATTTGTGAAGTTTTTATTGTGAATAATGGCGCATTTAGGTCTTATTTGTGATATTTTGGACAATTCCCATAAGTTAGATATGAGACAAAGGCGGAATTTGAGACGAATGACGCGGTATGCAGATAGCGCGTTTGCCATGACTGATGATGAGTTTAAGAAAAATTACCGAGTCAATAAGGAGCTTTTCGAAGTGATTTATAAGGATTTAAAACCATTGATGCCCCAGCCTACTCGCCGTAGCGACATACCAAGAAAATACAGGTTTGTGAACGAGCAATTCCATTTTTACATCGTATTGTATAACCTTAAAAATAATGTTATTTGTACTCTCTAAGTTTTAGTGGCACTTTCTTTCTACGCCACAGGCAGCTACCAAAGATTAATAGGTGGGACACAAGGGACAATGATGTCCCAACAATCAGTGTCTAGAGCAATAAGAGAAGTTACTAATGCTCTCAATGCAAACAATATTTTAAATAAATGGCTTAAGTTTCCACAGACTCGCCAACAACGAGACTTGATTAAACAAAGGTTTACCTTTTTAATAACATTCAATACTCTCATTTGGTGTTTTGAGATTAATTAACTTTATTTTCAACTAATTTGTTAATATTATGCTAATAATTAATTAATTTCAGGTTTTATGAAAAATTTAAAATTCCTGCAGTCACAGGATGTATTGATGGTACTCATGTGGCTATTGTTAGACCATCACAAAATGAAGAGCGGTTTTACAATAAAAAAGGTTACCATTCAAGAAATGTTTTAATTGTGAGTTAATTTGAATATTTATCTAGTTTTTAATTATAAGAGTATCTATTACTTTCAATTAAAGGTTTTTTTTTTACAGATTTGTGATGCAGATCTCAATATTCTAAGTGTTGATTCTTCATTTGGTGGAGCCTCACATGATGTTTGGAACCAAAATCCTGTGAAGAATCACATAATAAATTTAGTAAATGCAGGAGAAAGTTTTTTTACTTGGTAAGCATTTCATTCAGTTGTTGACATTTTATTGAATTTACATTACTGCAATGAATTGTGTATATTAGGTATTAATAAATTACTTATTCATATTAATATCAATTTTTGACGACACGGTTGGCGCAGTGGCAGAGCGATCGACTGCTGCGCTGCGTGTCGCGGGTTCGATCCCCGCACGGAACAAATATTTGTATGGCCTACAGATAGTTGTTTCGGGTCTGGCTGTTTGTGTATGTGAGTTTAAATGTTTGTCAACGCACCCACGATACAGGAGAAATTCCTAGTGTGGGGCAACGTTTTTAAAAAAAAAAAAAAAAAAAAAAAAAAAAAATATAGGCGATTCCGGTTATCCTCAAAGGGACTATGTGATGACCCCAATAGTGGATGCACCACCAGGCTCAGCTGAAGAGTACTACACAAATCTGCATTGTGTGGCTCGAAATACTGTTGAGCGCACAATTGGGGTTTTAAAAAAATAGATGGAGATGTCTTCTGGGCCACAGAGTTCTTCATTATCATCCAGACACAGTTGCTAAAATTATAAATGCATGCTGTGTTTTACACAATATTTGTAATCGAGCACGATTGGATCTGGATGATATAAGGGATGATGTACCTCCCAGGGGAGAAATGCAATTGGTGCAGAATGAGTTAGAGGTGGATCGAGGTTCTGCCCCCATTGAGCTGCGCAGGGGTCTCGTGGCTCGTGCACAGCTTGTACAAGAACTGTGGAGAGCTCGGCATCTTAACTATTCTTATTTATTTATATATCTTAGCATTATGTATTTATATTTAGTTATAAGTGTATTTATAGTTAGGTAATAGTATAGGTTAAGTTAGGTAAGGCACAATAACTCATTTTTTCTCTTCCTTCTTTCACACACTATCGTCTACATTTCTTTTTCATCTCTCCTTTCGCACGTCTGCTGGCAGAAATTTCATATGGAATAAGCAGTACCTTTGTACTGTAATATTTTGTTTTTTCCTGTTGTCTATTGTGTGTACATAAATAGTAAAATAAATAAATAAGTAGAAAATATTTGTGACCAAGACTTGTACACTCCTTTATTATGTATTTATTAATAATAATGCAATGAAACTTAAGTCTAAACTAGTACATACTTAAAACTCTAAAGTAAAACTTAAATTGGATACATTACTTAAATAGATATAAATTGAATTACAGCCTATTTTGTCTAAGGGCATCAGCAATGTTAGAAAGAGCATTTGCCACAGTTTGAGAGCCTTCCCTTATGGCAGTCGACAGTAACTCCATCTGTTCTACAGCTTGAGATAAAGCCCTCGCTGTGATAGTTTCTGCTTCAACCCTCTGCCTCTCTATCTCTGCAAATCTCTCCCGGTCTTGATCCAACATAGTCCTTGGTCTGACTCGCTGTCGCGGGGGCACGGTTCTTCTAGGACTACGTTCTCTTTGTGTTGGAGCTGAGAAATAAAAATATTATAAATAAGATTTAAGTAAGTTATAGCTATCGTCATGAAGGATGGCAAACAAAATTTGCATTGTAGTACTTTTTTTTTGTTTAATTTAATAAAATGTATAATTCTTTAGTACTTATGTAACTTAATCTAGTTTTATAATATTTTTGTAAGTGCATGTGTGTATTGTATTAGAATTAACCGGTAACTTGTATATGTTGTGCAAACTATAAATACATTTTAAAATATATATTTATAAATTGGTTGTTATTAATAAATAACATAAAGAAAGTATAAAGGAAATAACCTCTCACATTCTCTTCATTTGGACAGGAGAAGCAGGAGGCTCCAGCTCCAATACATCCGCATCCATATTAAAATCATGGGTTGGAAACATTTCAATTTCTGATTGGATGTCATTCTGGCTTTGGGTCTGCAATGATTTAACAAATTAATATAAGTACATAATTATGAAAGAAACATAACTTCACTCCTGTATTCCTTGAAGGGTTATAGGTGTAGTATACCCACATTTCAGCAGGTATGTTTAAGTCCTATGTAAAAGGGGGGTAAGCCTATTTCCAACCAATGACAAATTCAGACTAGCTGGTACTGAGTAATTTCGATGGAAAACCCCAATCACAGATTGCCCGACCCGGGTATCGAACCCAGGGAGCCAGGGAATCAAACCTAAATAACAAAACTGACTTACTGTAGATGGAAATGGATTGGCAGCAACGTGGCTGACTCCTGCAGCAAATTGAAGGCCTCCCATCACTGCCACTAGGCGTTGATCGATGGGTGTTAAGTCATGTAAACTGTCTGCAGATCCACCACCGGTACGCCTCATTGACTGTGCATGCTGGGCACGTCTTCTCTAGGGTACACTTTTTGTACAGCCCAATACTAAAAAGGAAATAAATGCACTAGTTTATTATTGCAACTGTTGACATAAAATTACCGAGAAAAAAAGTGTATTGGTGTAGACAGTAGGTACATACCTTAGCCCAGCTTTTGCCATCTTTGTGTGCACCGCCTAGTGCATTTAGGGATACTGCTATCTCGTCCCATTTTCTCTTTGTCTGCTGCTTACCATGAGCAGTGCGCAAGAGCCCCTTGGCAATTCCGGGGTTCTGTGTCAGGAAATCCACAAGAGTCTCCAGCTGTTGATGTGATGGCCTACTCATACTGTAAGAGCAATCAATGTTTGTATTAAGCAAAAGGGAATAATATTAAAATTTAAAGGAATTATAAATATATAATCCCTCCCTCTCATAGAGAGGAGGCCTGCATCCCAGCAGTGGGAACAATATAGGCTGATGATGATGATGATGAAATATATAATAGAATTGAGCCATACCTTGCTATTTTCGTCTTCGTTGGTGGAATACTTAAGTACAAATAACTTAAACTTGTGCATAAAAACATACTTTAAAATATTCCAAACTAAACACTTGAAACCTTTTCTTATCTAAAAGGTAATCGCTTTGAAACTTTGTTCATCACAGCACAAATCATATTCAAAGTTCATAATCAAGGAACCAATAAGATTCAAGTGGTTGACAAATGCGCGGGAAAGTTTTGTAGAGAATGACATACAAAGTTGCCATTTGAGCCATTGCTGCTTAAGCATTTAGTGTTAAAATACATATAAATGAAAGCAAAGAACACTTGAATGATAATTTATGTAAAAGTAAAGATTTATTTAATGATTTGGCTAGTAAGTAATTAAATAATCAATATTTTTAAATTTGGTAATTAATGTTTTCATTTATATGGCCACCCTGTGACAATCAGTGTAGTCGAAAATGCAGTCGATTCCAATCTCAATCTCGATTTCGTTCGAGAGTGCCTCTAAAGATTGGAATTGGAACTGGATCGGACTGGAATACGATTGAGATTGAGTGTCGAGAGTAAGGCTGCAGATCTTTCTATCGAAATATTCAACCAAAGGCATAGACCCCAGAAGAGAAGAATCTATTCAGACGACTTTGAGGCCTCTGAAGATTCACCACAGAAAAAACGGCCGACGAATTTCATGTGGGACGATTCTGACGAGGATAATATATTTTAATATTCTGTTCCTTTATATGCCTACAGAAGCATAATGTCTGTTCTGTGGACAAATTTTGATTATTTTTTTGTGCTGAATTGGTATAGATTTTTGATTATGACTTGTTTAGGGGTTGAGGAGAACTCCATTTAATTTTTTTTTTTCTATTTTTTCTATTCTTGATCTTATTGATATGATTATATGAGATCACTTTTTGTTCCTTTCTGTAGACAACACAAACTCTTCTGTAGACGTAAGAAAACTAAAAACGTGATTTACTCCTAAAATATCCAAGACTGATCTCTAGTGATATTATTTTATGAATATTATTATCTGACTTTAAATAAATATAAAGTTTCACTAAAAATCGTGAAGTTTTATTATAAATATTTTGTAATGTTCACTCTTTGTGTATGACCCATAAAAGTGGAAGAAGATTGTTTATAACATCTTCAAAAAACTGACAAATATGCTACCCAATCGCCCTCTAACTAATGTAGACATCCGAAAGTATTCAAGAGACATCCCATATTTTCGTGGTGTCTATATGAAGGATCGACTACCTCGGTTGCCGAAACGCATTGAATGTGGTATCGTTAATTTAGACGATTCTAAGAACGAAGGAACGCATTGGGTAGCTTATGCTAAAGTATACAATAACTGTGAATACTTTGATAGCTATGGAAATTTAAAACCTCCAATGGAATTGATGCAATATTTCAAAAATTGTAATGTGTTTTACAACTACACAAGATATCAAAAATTTAACGCAGTCAATTGTGGTCATTTATGTTTAAATTATTTGTGGAGTTTTTGGAATAAAAATGTATTATAAAATATACTCTTTTCTTTCATTTCAATCATTTGCAAGAGTTCACTCGCTTTGTCGATAACTGGGGACTCGTCAGTATCAACTACATACTATCCTAATACGTTGCAACTAGATGGAGAGTATGAGTGTGCATTATTACAATTTTCAACATTTAATTCTATTCCAAACATTGATAAAAGTAATAATAAGTTCTATTATGGTTTTAATGAAGTTATTGAAATACCGGAAGGCACTATGAATTACAAGATGTCACCAATTCTTTAAAAGACGAAATAAAAGATGCAACGATCAAACTACGATGTAATAATAATACATTAAAAACTTCAATATTTTGTACAAAAGACATAAATTTTATCAAAGAAGACTCTTTTAGAAAACTATTAGGATTTAATAAACAAATCTTGAAAGCAAATAAATGGCATGTGTCACAGTCTCCAGTCAACATTCTACCTACGACCGTAGTCAGGATTGAATGTGATATTGTAAGCGGTTCATATGTGAACGGTGAACCAAGTTGTAGCGTTGTAGTCGATTTCCTAAAAACCGACTATAACACACATCACTAGTTTCGAGTGACATCCCTAAATCTTTCAAATACGAACACGTCTTTGCTTATTGGAAGCGTCTGTGAGGGACTATATAAACCCACGCAAGTCATTCCAAAGCCCTTTCTCAACTCCAACCCAAGAGACTCCTACATATTTAACCCCGAGATAAACGGGTAAGTGCTCAGTGTGATTATATTTCTATATTGTTTCCTTTTTCTGTGTATTTCTGTCGGCGCAGGCCGGCAGCCTTTATTACTTCTCGGCAGCCTAGCTATGACTGTCGAGATAATCTATGTACTTCGATTGGCCCTTACCACATCGCCTGCCATCTTGCACCTCATTGTAAATGCGCCCACATGCTTCGCTATCATGCATCATGCTTGCCTTGCCGCGCATCGCCTAGCTACTCGCTTAAATCGCCTGGCCACGCGGCGAGGAACCTTCTAAATGCCTAGGGGCATGTGCGCGCATAACCTATTATTGTAAGCCGCCATGGTGGGTGAGTCTTCCTCCATCCACCTTGCTTTGGGCTTATGGCTAGGAGACTCACGCATCGACGGAGGCTTGCCGTTGTACTGGCACAACGCTTAAGGAAGCACCCGCCACGCGCTGATTCCAGGGTTCCAGTCTAGGGCTGCGCTTCCAGTCGTGGGCTACGCTTCCAGTGTAGGGCTACACTTCCTTCGACCGCTGTCAGGCGTCCCGCTGCCTCCGCCTCTACCGCTGGAGAGACACCTGACACGTGCACTATCTGCGCGGCCACTACCGCCGCCTTAGTCCTACCTCCACGTGGTACTTACGTGGGTGCCGAGACCCCACGCTGCCACGTGTTGAGGCCACTAGCCTCTGCTGACCCAGTGCCCAGCTGGAGGCGTAGCCTGCCTGCCTACCTGCCGGTGAACGCGACCGCGCTTCCGCCCACGCCTTGGTGACCTCTAGGGTCGCCACTCCGCTCCGCTGCCTGCCCTGCGACCTCACGCCGGCCCACGTGCTGCGGCGTAGCCTAAGCCCAGGGCAGTAACTTTCTACCTACCTACCAAGTGCCAGTGCAAAGTGCCTTGGAGACCTTAAGAACTCATACCCTGATCTTTCTGTGTCTCGTGTTTTCACTACTAATAAACGTGTAAAGTGACCTTTGGTTTCATTCATAATAAATAAAAAAAAATAAAAAAAGCCTTTTAATTCCATTAGCTTACACAAATAAAGATACAAACTATAAAAATTTATAACACTGAGTCATACAAATGTGTGCCTTACTTTCTGTTAAATTACAATTTTATTAAAAACAATTTAGGTGTTAACACTTCTTAAACTTCATTTTTAAGGATAACAATAATAAAATAGTAAATTAATCATAGAGTTTAAACAAGATACTTTAAATTAAATATTAGATTTATAATAATTAGATATTAGATTCATTCAAGCATGCAATGTAACGTTATAAATATTAAAAAAAAAAAACATGACATTTTGTTGATCAGGTATTGTATATAAGTAAATAAAAATAGAAGTTATTAAGCTAATTGGACCCCTTTTCGGGTAAAGGCCTCCTCCAGAGATTGCCAATCGTCTCGGTCTTTGGCGACATCAGTCCAGCCTATTCCTGCGATTGCTTCTATTTCGTCCTTCCATCTCGCTTTCGGTCTACCTCTGCGTCTGTATCCGTGAGGTCCTTTCCATACTGTCACGGTCTTCGTCCATCTGTCATCAGTGTAGCGGGCCACATGCCCTGCCCATCTCCATTTTAAACTTCTAGCGAACGTTAGAGCGTCTATTACTTGTGTCTTTTTCCTTATCAAACTGTTCCGTACTCTGTCTCTTAGTTTTATGTTTAGAGAGCTACGTTCTAGTGCTTTTTGACACGAAGCAATTTTTCTACTGACTGTGGAGTCAAATATCCACGTTTGGCATCCGTATGTAAGACAGGGTAGAAGGCACGAGTCCATCACTTTCTTTTTCAATTGTAAATTAATTTTTGATTTCATAACCTCTTTGTATGACCAGTACTTCTTCCAAGTGATTGCAATGCGCCTGTTTATCTCTTCAGTATTGTTCTCTTTTCGAAATGACACTTGTTTGCCGAGGTAAATGTAATCATCGACGTAGTCCACAATCGAGTTATTAACTGTTATTGGTTTTTTGTAGTGGTTGGTCATTACCTTTGTTTTTGTGATGTTCATCTCAAGACCAATTACGGTGCTAACTGCGTTGAGCTCTTCTATCATAGTTTGAAGTTCCGCAGGGCCTTCAGAAAACAGTACGATGTCGTCCGCGAAACGTAGGTGGTGAAGATGTTTTTTTCCAATTAATATGCCTTTTTTGTCCCAGGGCAGATCTTTCATTATATGTTCAAGTACCGATATGAAAAGCTTTGGCGATAATGGATCACCCTGTCTTACTCCTCTACAAATTTTTATTCTTTGGCCAGAGTTTTCTAATTTGATTTTACTTGTGCTATTTTTATAGATTTCCTTTATTATTCTTATATATTTTTCGTTTACTTTTCGATTTCGTAGAGCGTTCCAAATACTTGCGTGAGATATCGAGTCGAAAGCTTTTTTATAATCAACGTAAGCTAAACATAATGGTCTTCTAAATTCGTAGTACTTTTCGATTGTTTGTTCGAGTACTTGGATGTGGTCAGTGGTGCTGAACGATTTTCTAAAGCCAGCCTGTTCCGTTGGTTGGTGGGCTTCAATGTCGTTGTTGATTCTTTCTAGTAAACAGGTCGCGAAGAGTTTGTATAAACATGGCATTAGACTGATAGGGCGGTAATTTCCTACATCCTATGGGTCGCCTTTCTTGTAGAGAAGTATAATTTCCGACTCGGTCCAAGCCTGTGGGACCTTTTCTTCTTTGAGAATTTTATTAAACAATTGAGTCAATGGTCCCAAAATTACCGTTTTGGCGAGTTTTATGGCTTCATTTGATATACCATCGGTGCCCGAGCTTTTGTCGTCCTTTAGTTTGTCGAGCTTAGTTAATATTTCAAACTCTGCATATTTTTGAATCTCTGTAAATTGATTTTGGCAGTTTGTAATTTCATTTCCTTCTTGGTACGACTCTTCAGAGGCACTGTATAACTGTCTATAAAATTCTGTGGCTGTGTTGAGAACTTCCGTGCGACTTTGGTATTTTTTTGAAGACTTGGACTTTTAGTGATGGGATCCATTGTTTTTCTGTTGTTAGTTCTTTAAATGCCTTCTTTAGACTACCAGAATACTTTAAATGCTTTGTGAAAATGGCTTATCTATGGTCTTTGTAATTTTTCTTTATTTCTTTGTTTGTGGTTTTAAATCATCTTGAAAGTTCAGCCTTTTCTTTGTGATTTAGTCCAGTTTTGTACAATCATAAATTCCTTTGTTTCATGTGATTACGCGTGCTTTCTGTTAATATCGTTGCTCTTTTAACCTGTTTATTTTCACTAACCTGTAAACATTTTCTGTTAATATTTTCTATTCTCTTGTAGGAAGTGGATACACCAGAATTTTCATCGTCGTACAAGTCCAGCTCGAAGCTCTTAATTTTGGATAGGTATTCTGAACGTTCGTCGTTTGTTTTCAATTTGTTTTGAAAGTGTGAAAAATTTTTCCTACTCTTTTTCGTTGCTTTTAATTCAACCGTGCCTCTTAGCAGTTTATGATCGGAAGGGAAATTAGTAGTTATAGTTTCATAGTTTGTGAATATTTGAGGTACATTAGATAAAATAAAATCGATTTCATTTCTTGTTTTTCGGTCTGGTGAGAGCCATGTCCACTTTTTCTTTATCCTTTTTTTGAACATTGTATTAATTACCATCAACTTCTGTTCAAAGGCATATTGGAGTAGTCTTTCACCTCGTTTATTTCTAGAACCGTATCCGTATTTGCCTGTGATCAATGACTCATTCTTCTTTGGTAGCCCGATTTTTGAGTTAAAGTCGCCCATACATATTATATATTTTCCTGCTATAGCGTGGGCTTGTTGTAGTTCACGGTAAAACTTTTCAATATCTTCGTCGCTGGAGCTCTCTGTAGGAGCGTATACTTGTATCAAGGTAAGATTGTGATTTTCAAATATCAATTTCAATGCGCACACTCTCTCTGATATACCAATATAGCTTTCTATGTTTGGCTTAAACTTCTTTTTAATTAGGAAACCAACGCCATATTGGCCAGCACTTTGCCCTGTAGAGCACAAAATATGGTCCTCATCTTCTGTAATTTTTGTGCCCAAGCGTCGTACTTCGGCCAGCCCTATGATGTCATATTTGATATTGGTGAGCGCTTCTTTTAGTTCTAGTAATTTTTCTGTTGTGCTAACTGACCTAATATTGTACGTGCATAGATTTAATTTTCTTGTGTGTTCTATTATCTCTGGAGGGTTGTAGTCGCAAATCCCCGCGGTGACAAGCCGTACTGGGGATGGTTGAGGAAAAGGGGGCCACGTTCGTTGCTATTTGTTAGTTTGATTTGATGGTTCTGGTGATTTATGAACTGTATTTGATTGACGGGATCCTGCGGTTCCTCTTCTTGGCGCGAAAAATAGGTTTATGTTTGTTTTGTTTATCTTGTGTGCTTGTACGTCCGCGTTCGAACAAGAACTTCGGTTATCATTTGGTGACGTAGTCAAGTTCCTTTTTTGATTTTTCTGGTTTTCGCTATGGACCTTTTTGTTCTCTAATATTACTATTTTGTCGTATTTAATCATAGCTTTTACACCTTCAGCTTTGTATTTATTTATTTCTTTTTGCAGTTCTTTCCTTTTTTCAACCACTTTTGGGGGGAACTCTTCTTTTAAGTAGTAGGTAGTGTGTTCTAGATTTTTTTTATTAATAAGAATCTTTATCTTCTTTCCTAAAGTCGAAATCGTTACAGAAATTGGTCTAGGGTTTGAACCTTTTCTGCCGATTCTTTTTATCATTTCCAGTTCCGATCTTTCGCATGGTATTTTTATTCAATCAATCAATCAATCAAATCAAAACATTTATTTCAGACTTTTCGGTCCATAGAGTGTTAGTAGTACATCAAGATAACTTAAAACTATGTTAGTACTTCACAGATACAACAAATAAGATATATAAACAAAAGACGCCAGCCTACAAAACATGCAGCCTAATCCAATGCCTCCAAACAGGACTATGGATGTACTCTGCAATTACCCTCAGGTAGCTGTTGGGACTGCCCCTCACCCTCTGCATCAGCGATGCTGCTCTCTTACGAATAATGGCGTGAAAACCGTCCACATGAGCTTCAGCAAACATCGCCGACGCACTGCAGTAGCGAGGCAATCCCATCAGCAACCTGAAAGCATTGTTATATTGGACGCGCAGTGCACCGACGGTTCGCTGTGTGTAGCTAGTCCACAAACTACACGTATAAAAAGACTGGCAGTATGCCCTAAACAATGTCTTCTTTACCGCAAAAGAACATCGGTAAAATCTACGCGCCAGCATATTACAACGAATCGTCAGCGCCCTGCGCTCCCTCTCTATGTCTGCTTCATCGGTCAGGTCCTCATTTACTACATGACCTAGATACACAAATTGAGTAACTCTATTTAAAGCTACCCCCGCTAGTGACACGGGCGGAACGTGAGAGGGACTCCTACGCCCAGCCCGAAACACCAGCAGCTCACTCTTTTTGACATTGTACGCTAGGCCATGAGTCTCCGCAAACACCTCACACACGCTAACCAGTTTTCTTAAGGCACTGATCGATGGGCTCAACAGCACCATGTCATCAGCATAACTAATGTTGTTAACCATTTTGCCGTCTATTGAGCAGCCAACTCCGGTGCTGTTGAGCTCACGGATCAATCCGTTCACATAGATATTAAAAAGTGTAGGGGAGCTCAACCCACCCTGCCTCACCCCACATTTCGATTGGTAGGGGTCAGAAGGTGAGCCTGACCATTTCACATAATTGGTTTGATGGTTATACCAATATTTAAATACATTTATAATTCCGTCAGGTACTCCATTAATCCGCAGTTTATCCCATAGACTCTCATATTCTACCCGGTCAAATGCTTTTGAGAGGTCCAGAAAGGCAGCATACACAGGCGTCTTGCGATCGGTATAGTATTTGACGGTGTGTTTCAGGACCAATATCGCAGTCTCAGTCGAAAGACCGGGCCTAAACCCAAATTGAGCATCTTCAAGATTAGCTGATTGTGCGAGATAACCATTCAACACACCGTCCAACACCTTGGCGGTTACAGTAGCAAAAGTAATAGGTCTGTAGTTACTTATTTCACTGATATTCCCTGTCCTGTTTTTTACAATCGGTACTACAACCGCCCGGGCCAGATCATCGGGCAAGTAAGCATGCCTAATACAGAAAGTGAAAAACATTGCCAAGACTCTACTCAGATGTGGACCCCCATGCTTCAGATGCTCCACGCTCAACCCATCATGTCCAGGAGACTTACCCTTACGCATATGCTTTAGAACCTGTGGCACCTCTTTCGTGGTTACTCTGACTGGTTTTTCCGACAAATGAACCCTCGCCTGGCGCATGTTCCTATCAATTGATCCCCGCGGTTCTGTCATGAAGTGTTTCTTAAATGTATTGGCAATGTCCACAGCCTCCGTCATACCCCCCACACTGACTGGAAGACTCGGCCTCAGATTGAGTTTACTGGTTTGTTTCCAGAATTGGCTGAAAGACTTATTCTCGTGGTGAGTAGCAAGCACGTCCATACGAATCTGTTCACGATTTCCTTGAAGGAACTTAAGTTTTTTCTTAAAAGCCTTTCTACTCTCTGACATAGCCCGCCAGATAGGCCCCGAGACTGGTTTCCCACTTACACACCACTTCTGAAAGTGAAACCGAGCCTCTCTATGCGAATCCCTTACGAACTTGTTCCAGCCTGTGATATACCCACCTTTCCGGACCTCCCTACACTGACTGCTCTCGACCGCTGCCTCGGTCATAGACTTTATAATGTGATTATACAGTCTCTCTATTACCTCTTTATGACTTTCATTATTACAATAACCGTCAGCGCACTGTCTTAATTCCGTTGGAAAGTCTATTTCCCTTAACTTACAATTACAGATTTGCTTGTACAATTTAATTTGTTTCAATTTTATTTCTTTGTTAAATATATTTAGTACTTTATCTTCAAGTTGTTGGTATTTTTCTTCTAATTCTTCAACACCAAAGAGTACAATGTTCTTTTTCATGTTTTATCGCTCTAGAAAGTTTAGTCTTCGTTCTTGCTCCGTGACGAAAGATTCCAGTTGATTGTATTTTTCATCCATGACGTGGAATTTTTGATCTATGTGTCTATTAATATTCTCGGTACTATTTGTTTCCATTTGTTTAATATCTACTTTTTGTTCCGCTATTTCTTTTTGTATGTTTAGTAACATTTCTTTAAGTTCCTCCATGATGCAGTATTCTTAGATCAAAGTTATGGCAAATCAACAGCAGAGATATAATGTTAGTGTTATTTGGCGATGGATGGTAACAACAGAAGTAAGTTTGAATTCGTTATGATACTTGTGGCGTCCTCTTGTAATGTATTCTAGTTTTATCTTGTAAACTTAGTTGCAGGTAATGATTGTTGATGTTAACCGCTGAAACGTCCAGGGCGTATTTATACGCCCTGTCAACCGTCCCCGCGCACTCGGAAACTAAGCGCCCCGTGCCGCTTCCCATTTAAAGCTTATTATCTCGTAAAGTACTGCAGCTACACCAATATAAAAAATACGGTGTATAGCTGAAACTATACAGAATCTATATATGCTAAAACTATATCCAACAACTTGATAGAATTACTTCGAAAAAAATGTAAACTTGAGAATATGTGTTAAATATCAGTAAAATTTTTGTTCTTACTAAGTTTTTACCAATAATTTTGTAATTTGTGTCAATAAAACCTATTTATAATGAAACTAGACTATATAACCTTTTTTTTGATACCCATATGTCCCTACTTGAAATGTTCTGAGTAGCACAGTTAACCAAAACAATCTACCCTTTTCCGCAGAGACTCGATGCCGGGCGGCGGCTTGCGCATGTGTGCGTGAGCGTGTATGTGTGCGTGAAATTACGGCAAGATGGCCGCCGCAAATAAGGCTCCGTCCAAACAGGATTGCATGAATTATTTTATTGGAATTATTTAATTTTTGTGATTTGTGTAATAATGTGTGTGTTGAAATGAGACAATGATTGCATATTGTATTTATTTAATATTTTACAGTAAAGAAAATAATAATAAAAAAATTACAAGAAACATGTTTTTTATTACATACAAAATAAATGAGATTATCTCTAAGACCTTGCTAGCTAACATGTTTTTTTTATTACATCCAAAATAAATGCACATCACACATCAACAAAATAGAAATTCAAAATAAATTAGCTAGTGAAACGCCTAATTCTGATGTCTACAAAATTACAAGGAACATGTTTTATTTTATTACATCCAAAATAGAAATACAAAATAAATTAACTAGTGAAACGCCGAATTCTGATGTCTACAAAATTACAAGGAACATGTTTTATTTTATTACATCCAAAATAGAAATACAAAATAAATTAGCTAGTGAAACGCCGAATTCTGATGTCTACAAAATTACAAGGAACATGTTTTATTTTATTACATCCAAAATAGAAATACAAAATAAATTAGCTAGTGAAACGCCGAATTCTGATGTCTACAAAATTACAAGGAACATGTTTTATTTTATTACATCAACAAAATAGAAATACAAAATAAATTAGCTAGTGAAACGCAAAAACACAAAAAACATCCAAAATAATTGCACATCACACATCAACAAAACAGAAATACAGAATAAATTAAATGAAATACAAAAAAAAATTAAATGAAATAAAAAACAAAAAAGTCCAGACGTTGAAGCTATCTCGTGCAGTTTGGGGTGTCTCTCAGTATACTGACGAACAGGTCTGGTCTGTCATCGTCCAAGTCTGTCAAACATCTACTGTCAGTACATCAAAATGATTGTACCTCATCAAAACTGTTGTAATACAACAAAATAAATTAGCTAGTGAAACTCCGAATTCTGATGTCTACAAAATTACAAGGAACATGTAGCAATTGCTCATCACACGTCAACAAAACTGTAATACAAAATAAATTAGCTAGTGAAACTCCAAATTCTGATGTCTACAAAATTACAAGGAACAAGTAGTAATTGCTCATCACACGTCAACAAAACTGTAATACAAAATAAATTAGCTAGTGAAATTCGGAATTCTAATGTCTACAAAATTATAAGATGTTTTTTTGGTCTGTCAATGGTCCTCGTCCTCTATTTATCTGTCTGCAAATCTACTGACAGGACCAACACTTACAGACGGAATACCACAGCTAATATTCCGTCTGAAGTGCTGTCAGTAGATGTTGCGGAAATATGTTTTAAGGAACACAAATAACATGGATGATTCATCCATGTTATTTGTGGTATTCCTTAAAACATATTTTGAGGCACAGGGGAACGTCGCGCTCCTCACATTTCCAACTCGTCCTGGTTTTCTTGGTACACTGCCGACACACAGTGTTCCTAGTACCAGTAGGAGCTGGAAAGTGATTGTGTTCGACGATCGCCCTGGCCTGCGTCCTATGTCTGGGTCGTCGTGGCATCGTCACTACCTGTCCAGACGTGCTGGACCTGTAGTGGAGATATCGGACTTCCGTCGTCAGGTCAAGTCTTCGGTGCCTTTTCAACAACTCTTCCGCCAATACAGTACGGAACTGGCGATGAGATATTTTCCGATGAAAACTGGAAAATATAACAAAGCAGTTAAAAACGGCTGCACTGTACAATCGGCGGAAGAGTTTTTTGTACCAAACCTTGTTCCCGACTCTTTCAACAGGTTGGGCTGCCAGAAATTGGTCTTTCCTGTCAACTCCTCCCATGGTCTTGTTGTAGTCAAGAACAATGTTTGGTTTGTTGGTCAGCCGGTTGTATTTGTCCTGTGTTCCGATTTGAATATTATGGTATGTCGAGATCATACTAACTAAGTTAGCATCGCGCCAAACCATAATAGCCAAATCGGAACAGTAAGTCGACACTACTTCACCATGTCGAAGTTCTGACTTGCTCAAGGTCTTGACTGACTCGGGAACGAATTCCCGGTTCAGTCGAAGAGTCCCAAAACAGTCAGTACCTCGACGTTTCAGACTACGACATAACAATGGACTATTATAAAAATTGTCCATTATTATAGTGTGTCCTAGGTGAAGTAGCGGCTCGACCAAGTCATACACGATCTTGGCGGTAGCGTTGGTGGGGCGGTCACCGCTACCGACAGTCGTTCTGTCCGTCGGTTCGTCGTCATTGTCAAGTCCGTCGTTTGTAGCGTCGTCCGTGTCTTGTCGTCCGGCGGAGGTCTCGGCGGCGGCCTCGGCGGCGGCCTCGGCGGCGGCCTCGGCGGCGGCCTCGGCGGGGGCCTCGGTGGCGGCCTCGGCGGGGGCCTCGGCGGCGGTCTCGGGTCATGTCGTCGGTTGCGCTTTTCCGGTGTATACAAAAAACTTCCAGAGATAGCCACTGGAAGACTCGCACAACTCGTAAGTTTTCACTCCGACTTGTGCGGCCTTCGTCGCAATCTTCTGCGCAAATGTCAACCGCCCATGCCATTTGAGCAGAGATTCGTCAATGGCTATCTCTTGAGAAGGCAAGTATAAACGGGAAAACCTGTCATTCAAGTAGTCAAGTATGGGTCTGATTTTGCCCAGTCTGTTCGAGTCCTCAATCTTGTTATTGTCGGCGAAATGGAGAAACCCTTTTAACAATAAAAATCTATTATAAGACATAATTCGCGAGAAGTATGCCAAGGTGCCGTACCCATTAAAGGTGAAGTACGACTCTTCATCCGGTAATGGGTGTAGCCCTTGCAAGATTTGAATTGTCAAAAAGGTCGCCATTTCGTCCCTCTCAGTAGGAGACCAACGGTGAAACCGAGAAAACGGTTTTAATTGGTTGTGCTCCCTGAGCCAACCAATCCGTTGCTCGGCATAACGGTTGGTCTCCGTAACCAACAGGTCGAGAAAGTCTCCGGTAAACATTCTGTCGTATATGTCTACCGGTCGAGTCTGGTCAGTCACCTCAAAAGTCGGACCTGGTGAGCCGGTGAAAGTTTCTCGACGTCCTAAAAACGTCTCCCTGTCGCTGCTCCAGTTAAAAGTGAAGCAATCATCGGGAACAATGTCGCGAATGGCTGCGTCATTCGCGGCATCCTCCCTCTGCAACACTTCCACATGGAACGGCGACAGGTCGCTCACACTGTCCAAGTCAGTCATCGTCAGTGGTGCGACTGGGCAAATGTCACTGTCGTCTTCGTCACTGAGATCCGCCAACGCAAACCAGTCAGTCACTGTGTCAGCAAACCTGGCGTCAGTAACACCTGGAAAAAAAAAATGACAAATTTTATTGATTGTACCAACGGTACACTGTATTCATTCCGACACCATACAGTGTATACCAGCCATATATACATACCGATTTGAGACACCCCAGCAGGCAACTGAGAGCAGCCGGTGGCTTCCGCGACCCCGGCACCAGCAGCTCCATCAGCTCCATCTCTGGCTGCTGCATCTGTAACCAACAAACTTGTATTATAAACTTATTCTGACATTTGCCAACTTATTATGCCAACAAAACAAAACCAACGGTACAGTGTATTCATTCCGACACCATACAGTGTATACCAGCCATATATACATACCGATTTGGGACACCCCAGCAGGCCAATAGGAGCAGCCGGCGCCTTCCTCGTCCTCGGCACCAGCTCCGGCTGCTCCATCTCCGGCTGCTGCAGCTGTAACCAACAAACTTGTATTATAAACTCATTCTCACATTTGCCAACTTATTATGCCAACAAAACAAAACCAACGGTACACTGTATTCATTCCGACACCATACAGTGTATACCAGCCATATATACATACCGATTTGGGACACCCCAGCAGGCCAATAGGAGCAGCCGGCGCCTTCCTCGTCCTCGGCACCAGCTCCGGCTGCTCCATCTCCGGCTGCTGCAGCTGTAACCAACAAACTTGTATTATAAACTCATTCTCACATTTGCCAACTTATTATGCCAACAAAACAAAACCAACGGTACACTGTATTCATTCCGACACCATACAGTGTATACCAGCCATATACACATACCTATTTGGGACACCCCAGCAGGCCAATAGGAGCAGCTGGCGCCTTCCTCGTCCTCGGCACCAGCTCCGGCTGCTCCATCTCCGGCTGCTACATCTCCGGCTGCTTGTAACCAACAAACTTGTATTATAAACTCATTCTCACATTTGCCAACTTATTATGCCAACAAAACAATAACTTACAGTATACAATTTCGACGGTAGAAATGGGGGCGAGATCTGTAACAATCAAGACAAAATGTTATGGTAATGTAGGCTATTATACATAGTAAATTACTAAGGACGACTCAGGCAATGCTGTACCTTCTGCTAGCACCACCGGTAGGTCCTGAATGTTTTCTGTAAGAAACAAGAAAAGATATTTAACATATTAAACAACATACATAGTAAGTTAACGACACACAGACGACACAGTTGAAAAACCATCTTACCAGGACAAGACATGAAGTGTACTTCCTCTAGGTCTACCGGTAGGCTAGCAGGAACCATAATGCATGGCTGCCGTTCAGGAGATGGCCGTCTGTTAAACAAAAAAAAACATTAATATATGCACACAACAGTGCAAAACTTGGCTTACAAACTGACAAACTTCTTTGAGAACAATACAGAAAAAAATTAATTACCTTGTTGCCCGCTTGCGCGGTGGCGCATCTGGCATTAGCATCCGCTCAAGCTGGGCGCGTTGCTTTCGCTCCTTAAGCTCCTGCCGGGCTTCAGCGGATAAGGCATTCACCCGGCGTTGCGTAAGGAGCCGCGCAGCCCTAGCTTGAGCGAGCGGATCCTCCAGAACGGCACTGCCAAAATTTATATGCAACATTAAAACACAATATAAAACTTTAACAACCACATGAGCAAGGCCAGAGCATGGCATGTGAATAGGAAGAAAACATAGTAAGTAAGTTGTACATATTAACACTGTCACTGCCGCTCCCGTCTCCGGTGACCTCAAACAATACATTTTCAAGTCTACTGTCTAGTTAATATCATAAAAATATACTGAATAAGATACGTACGCCTGTGCACCTCCACCTCTGCCACCTCTTCCGCCTCTCCCTCTCCCTCTACCAGTCCCTCTACCACGCCCCCGGCCACGTCCAGGGGTGGGTGCTCTGGGGACATATTCCTCATCCGACCTAAAAAATAGAAACTTGACATAGATTCCATAGTTTATTTAAAAAGACACACAAGCACACACAGGGCCACACAAGTCTCAAGAACTGAAGGAAAATTTTACAGTTACAGGTAGCCTGACCTGCTGGCGTCTGTATTTCCATTCCAAGACGTAAATCAACAGACAAATCATCCAAAAGCATTAAAAGACAAACCCATTGTATAGCGGGCTGATTTCCGCAACTCCACGTCTAAAGCGCGTATTTTGCGTACGGGTGGGAACATTACTCCAACCACCCCAGCTCCCCGAGAAAGGCCAGCAGCCCCTTGGTGTTGCTGACAATCTCGCGGAGAGTACCTGGGTTTCCTAAGTACTTTGCCCTGTATGTTGCAACCTCTGGGCAGTGTAGAAGCACGTGGGCTGCTGTCTCGTCCTCCTCCATGCAGGCTCTACACAGTGGGCTATCCGTGACTCCTAGGACAAAGAGGTGTTTATTAAAAGAGCCGTGACCAGTGATGGCGGCTGTGACTATGCGGAGCTGTAATTTGGTCAACCGAAGCACCCGTTTGGTGAGGCGGCTATCTATCGTGGGAAGTGCCTCCTTGGCCTGTCTACACTCACCATGGTTTAGCCACAGTTTGTGGTGTTGATCTCTGGTGCGTTTCCTTACCAGAGTCCGTAGATACCCGAAGGGGAGTGGCACGATGGGTTCAGGTCCCACTGCTGCCATACTGGAACCCCTTCTAGCGAGTTCGTCCGCTGCATCGTTGCCCCGAGAATCGCTGTGGCCCTTAATCCATTGTATGGTTATGTTGTTGTGATTACCGACCTGGTTTAGGCGCTGGTGACACTCGTATATTAACCCGGAGTTGACCGTGTGGTTGTCTAGTGCTAACAGTACAGCCTTGCTGTCTGAAAGTATTCGGATAGAGTGGTCCTTAGCCCTCCTGGCTAAGATGGCTGATGCGGCCAGGGAAATGCCCATGCATTCCGCCTGAAATACCGTGTTGTGGACCCCCAGTGGTACGGCTATATGGATGTTGAGATCCTCTGAGAAGACTCCGGCCCCAGTACCTGTACCTGTTTTAGATCCGTCCGTGAAGATCCGTAACTCTGCAGGATTCAAACCCTCGCAGCGATGGTCCTCGTGGAGCTGGATCTTGTATTTTTTGTCGAATACAAATTGTTTTGGTACCCGATCGTTGATGGCTTTCGCCAGGGGGAACTCGTTGTGGAATCCCTCTAGTGCCGCAGTGTGTTGCGTGTTGGTCTTACTCCACAGTTGAAGTGTTTTGAGGCGTACTGCCGCCATTGTTGCCTCCTGTAGTATGTGCAGATGGAGCGGCGGAAGCTCCAGCATGGCTTCGAGAGCCGCCGTCGGAGTGGTTCTCATACAGCCTGTAATTGCCATGCAGGCAAGCCTTTGCATGCGTTGGAGTTTGTTTGAGGCTGTGACTAGTCTGGTGCGTGGCCACCAGACCACCGCCCCATACGAGATCATGGGACGGATCACCGCGCAGTATAACCAAAGTATTATTTTGAGGGATAGGCCCCACTTCTTACCTATCATCCTTCTGCACTGCCAGAAGGTGATGCACGCCTTGTTTATTTTGTTGTCTAAGTGACTGCTCCAGTTTAACTTACTGTCTAGGATGACTCCCAGGTACTTAACTTCGGTGGCTAACTGAAGTTCTGTATCAAATAGTTTAGGCAAGCGATAAGGTCCTAAAGTTCGCTTTGGGTAAACATGACTAACTCAGTTTTCGTGGGATTGACTGAAAGGTCATATTCCCTGCACCATCGTTCCACGATGCGTAGCGCCTGTTGGGTGAGGTTACAGATTGTGCCTGTCACTTTTCCCGAAATGAGAATAGCGAGGTCATCTGCATACCCAATTGTGTAGAAATGACTGGCGTTGAGTTTGGTGATGAGATCATTTATCACCAGATTCCAAAGGAGGGGGGAGATAACTCCGCCTTGGGGGCAACCTCTGGCTATCAGAGCCATCTGCTGCTGTCCTTCCAAGCGAACCGTTCGTTTGCTCAGCATGTTAGTAATCCAGTCAATCAGCACCTGTTCCGCCCCATGACGAGACAGGGCGGAGCTGATGCTGGAGAAGTTGGTTTTGTCGAAGGCTCCTTCGATGTCTATGAAGGTTCCCAGGCAGGTACCCTTCTGATGTATAGCATCTTCAATCCGACTGACTACCAGGTGGAGTGCCGATTCAGTGGACTTACCCGAGCTGTATGCATGTTGGTTGCTATGTAGTGGTATGGTTTTCAACGCGCCCTCCCTCAGCTCTCTCTCGCATATTCTCTCCATGGTCTTTAGAAGGAAGGAGGTTAGGCTGATTGGACGGTGGGATTTGGCATTGGTGTAGTCACTCTTACCTGGCTTTGGAATGAATATGACTTTCACTTCCCTCCATCCTTTCGGAACGTATCTAAAGGCCAGGCACGCTCTCATTAGGGACACCAGTCTGTCGGCAACGGAGATACCCCCCCACTGTAGTAAGGCGGGAAAGATCCCGTCCGGACCTGCCGCCTTAAAAGGATGGAAGCACTGGATCGCCCACTGGAGTTTCTCCAGCGTTACCACTTTATGTGCGTAGCGCCAGTCGTTCTCTGTGGGTGTTTGATTTGTCTCTGTCCACTCAATTACCTGAGCGAAAGCGCATCCTGGGAAGTGAGTTTCAATAAGGACGCGCATCGCCTCTTCTGTTGATGTGGTGAGTGTACTGTCTGGTTTACGGAGAACAACGGGCCCTGTCGTGTTTTGCTGAGCCAGTATTTTCCTTACCCTATTAGCTTGTTGGCATGATTCGATGTTGCCACAGTATTTGCGCCATCCAGTTTTGCTCCTGAACCTGATGCACTTTTTGTAGTCGGATTTGGCCGCTTTGTACGCGTCCCAGTCCTTATCAGCACAGCTGTTCATGGCTCTGTTCAGGGCTGTCCTTACCTTCCTGCGCTTGCGTTCCAGATCCGCACCCCACCAGGGTTGCTTCCCCGGTGTAGAGGACGGAGTGGTTACAGGGCAGGCTAAGTGGTAGCTGTCTAACATTGCTTTAGTAAGGTGGTTGACTTGGTCGTCAATCTGCAAGATGTCCTCGAACGTCGACCGGTAAACGTTCGGCGCAAGCTTGGTTGCTAGGGTTCGTGTGTAGGCAGCACGGTCCGTGTTGCGTGGGTTGCGCCGTGGCAGTATTGGCGTGACACTGACCTGGATGTCGAAACGGATCCACCTGTGGTCCGAGCAGGAGGCCTCCCCGGACACCTGCCACCCGGTGACCATGGCCGCTGCACCCTCTGATGCCAGGGTTAGGTCTATGATTGTACGACTTCGCCTGGTTACGAAGGTTGGTTCGGAGCCTGTGTTTAGTAGGTGTACGAGCAAACTTTTATGCTGACATCGACGCGCAGCGAATGAATAAAATATACAATTTTAAGTCAACGAGCAGTAGTCGCATATCACCGTTTGGGCTAACCACAAAAGGACTCATTCGCCGCGAGTCGATCAGTATCAGTTTTAAGTGTTCTTTCAATACACAAATCAATCATTCTATCAGTCTATCATTTAAATGTACCCTTACCCGTACATTTTGGTCCTTCGAGCCGGATGTCGCGTGTGTTAATTACAGTGTAGCAATCAAGTACTTACTGTAAAACTTTCACTAGTGACATAAAGTGAACTATCAGTGAAGGCGTTTGTACTGCCAGCAATAGAGCAGTACATAGCAGCAGCAGCAGCAGCAACAATCAGCAGGGGTCAACAGAGATCCGCTTTGGTGAGCAACAAAGCTCCCGTTTGGACTATCAAGTAAGATCGTTCCATTTATCATTTCAACAACATGTCGTCTTTGGAAGACATTCTCGCCCAACAACAGCAACTACTCAATCAGATAGAGCAAATTTACTCAAACTTCAAAAAGGATGGCTCCGATCGCAAAACCTCGGACTACATACGCCGAAGGTTAGAAAATTTGGATGCATGCTGGCAAGAGTATCAATCAAATCATGTTAGATTGTGTAGCATCGAATATGCCAGATCGCATACTTATTTTACTTCGAAGCAATTTGACACTGTGAAGGAGAGATATGAGAAAATCAGAGCAGTTATTCAGAATCATCAGCCAACCGAGGAAAGACCATCAACACCACTGTTAAAGCCTGCTACTCCTTTAGCTTCTTCAAGCAACGTACATCAACTTTCAGGACAATCTTTAAAGAGTCAGGGATTAAACAGCAAGACGGACGAGATGATGAGGAAACAGATAAGCAACTTCAAGGCCTTTGAACATACTGTTTCAAGCATCAACATGGATGCAGTAGCGGAGAAATGGGAATTCGATCATCTGTTGAGCACGGTAAGGTCTCGTTGGATGAAAATTGACTCTCAGCATTGGGAATTAGACAGTCAGCTGGGAGACCGAAATCAAGACTATCATCATATGTACCTCAAATATGAAAGCACATACAACGATGCCATCAAAGCAATCAATAAAAAGATGTCGTCCGTTTCACATAGAGAGCATACAACGCCAAAAATAGAAATCCCTACATTCAGCGGTAGTTATCATCAGTGGACATCATTTAAGGATCTCTTCTCAGAAGCAGTTCATGGCAACCCTTCATTGTCTGGGGCGCAGAAGATGCAATTTCTCAAGTCTAAAGTAAAAGGTGAAGCAGAGCGCCTCATACAGCATCTCCCGATCAGTTCGGACAACTATATCATTTGTTGGGACATCTTGAGCCATCGTTATGACAACAAGAGGATGATATTTACCTCACACATTAACATTTTATTAAATATACCAATTGTACAGCAAGCATCAATCAATCATATCAAACGAATCCATGATACTGCACTTGAAACGATGAACGCCATAAAGACCCTCGGTGTAGACGTTACTTCGTGGGACCCGTTGATCGTGCACATCCTGTGTCAGAAATTGGATTCCGATACATTCAGCGAATACAACGCAGCAATCAAACAACCCCGAGAATTACTCGAGTTGAATGAATTTCTAGCCTTTCTAGAGGGGAAGTTCACGAGCATGGAAGCAAGTAGAAGAAAACAGGAGATCAGTAACCAAAAATCGTTTTCTTCATACAACAATAAACCATCAGAATCAAAAAATTATCATTCAAAGCAATCATATTCAAGTAACAAGGCTATTTCACAATCACAAAATAACAGGAAATTGCAAAACTATCGGCCAAACTGTCCAGTTTGCAATGACGCACATGCTATATTTTATTGCAAACAATTTGCTGACTTTTCTCCGATGAAGAAAAAACAATGTGTTACTAACTTGAATTATTGCCAAAACTGCTTATATGACCATAAAGGCAAAGAATGCTTATCAAAGAAGCGTTGCGTCGAATGCAACGAATTTCACAACACATTACTTCATGAATCGTATTCTAAGAAATTGTCAAAACAAGGAGGTAACTCGATACCTTCTGCACAGCAAAACAACATCCGTTATAATCAAGAACGTGCAAATCAAGGAAACACGCACGTGACACAGCAAAATATGATGCAAGAAACTTTGCTATCAACTGCACTGCTAAAGGTTCAGAAAGCAGATGGGACATATCTGATCCTGCGGGCCCTTATTGATCAGGGCTCACAAATGTATCTTATCACAGAGAACGCCGCTCCGCAATTAGGATTGCAGCGATCCAGGTGTGACGGCATAATCACAGGCATAGGACAAAGGGAAAACAGTTGCAAAGGAATGCTGTCCCTGAACTGTATATCAAACTCAAGAATCAAACTCTATCAATTTAATATCGATGTTTATATCATGGACAACTTAACAAAATATTTACCTTCATACTCATTCCCAAAAATAGCATGCCCATTTCTGGACAATCTAGAATTAGCAGATCCTGAGTACAACATCAGCCGACCCATTGACATACTGTTGGGTGCGGACGTATACTCGAATATTCTTTTAGCGGGCATGTGCAGATTAAGCGAATCACTTCCGCTTGTTCAAGAGACTCGTCTGGGTTGGATACTGTGTGGAAATATGAAGACTAAATTAATGTGCAACGTGGTACAATTTGACTTAGACAGAGTTCAGCAATTTTGGGAGATCGAAGATATTACAGAGGAAAAATCATTATCAGCAGAAGAGCAAGAGTGCATTCAATACTTTGAAGCGACCACAAAACGTTTAGACGACGGAAAATATGAAGTAAGACTACCACTAGTACCACAATTTGAGGAGAAATTGGGGCAGTCAAAAAACAAGGCTGTTGCTCAATTCATTCATTTAGAAAAGAAATTACATAAAAACAATACTTTATTCAACGCATATAAATCATTCATTACCGAATACAAAACCTTAGGACACATGAAACCTTCACCTTGCAATCAAACACCGGAATGTTTCCTACCGCATCATTGCGTATTGCGCGAAGATAGTGCAACGACTGCATTACGAGTTGTTTACAATGCTTCGGCAAAAACATCAACAAATCAAAGTTTAAACGACCTAATGTACACGGGGCCCAATCTACAGCAAGACCTTCAATCTCTTATCATTAAATGGAGACAATATCAGTTCGCATTCACAGCTGATATAGAAAAAATGTTTAGGCAGATTTGGGTACACCCAGAAGATCAAACATTACAAAAAATTGTGTGGAGAGATAATCCGTCTCAAAAAATACAAGAATATCAATTGACAACCGTAACATACGGCACAAAAGCAGCTCCATTTCTTGCAATGATGACATTGAGACAGTTAGCCACTGACGAACGGGATAAATTCCCAGAAGCCGCTAAGGTCGTCGAAGAATCATTCTATATGGATGATCTAGTACATGGAGCCCGCTCCCTATCATCAGCACTACAGTTGCAGCAAGATTTGATGAATCTACTGAAATTAGGGGGCTTCCACTTGAGAAAGTGGATGTCAAACGATAGTCGGCTACTGAAAATAGAAGATCAAGACTATTATAAACAAGAAAGCAAGAATTTTAATCAAGCAGGATTAACTAAGACATTAGGACTTCGCTGGAACCCTACACATGATAACTTCACATTTGTATCAAAAAGTGAATCATCAAGCACCAATATCACTAAAAGAATCATACTATCAGACATGTCTAAAATATTCGACCCATTAGGGTGGATCGTGCCGGTTACCACAAAATTGAAGATTTTATTCCAAGAAACATGGTTATCCAATCTTCAATGGGATAAACAAGTTCCAGATAAAATCAGCCAGGAATGGCTCAAGATCAAGGAAGAATTAGTAAATATCAATCAATTTAAAATACCAAGATGGTACGGTACGGAAACAGCAAGCTGTGTAGAGTTACATGGCTTTTGTGACGCATCAACAAAAGCTTATGCTTGCGTCATTTACTGCAGAGTTATAAATAGCAATCAATCAGCAATATTAGTAGCCGCTAAATCAAAATTGGTTCCTACGAAAAAGCAAATATCACTACCTCGATTAGAATTATGTGGAGCACTGTTGCTGGCCAAACTCATGACTAAAGTCAAGCAAAGTCTACCAGGTCATGACACACATATATTTGGCTGGAGCGACTCCACTGCCGTATTGGGATGGCTTCAAGGAAACCCAAGTCGATGGAAAACGTTCGTAGCAAATAGAACAATACAAATAACTGATATCATTAAACCACAATCTTGGCGATATATTAAATCAAGTGAGAATCCCGCTGACTGTGCAAGCAGAGGACTTACAGTGGCTCAATTGAATGATTATCGTTTGTGGTGGCAAGGACCGACATGGTTGCAATCTTTCGAAGCAACAAAAGAAAATCAAGCAATCTACACAACAAACGAGGAAATAAAAAGGCAAGAAGACGTGCTTCTTGTGACAAAGAATGAATCAAGCATCATTACAGATCTTTTAAACAAGTATCAATCAATCAACAAAATTGCACGTATTCTAGCATTAGTGATGAAGATTTCGACCTACAAAAGAAAAGCCGAAAAGCATTATTTATCATTATCAGAAATCAGCCAAGCAAAGCAAAAAATTATCAAGCATGTACAGCAAGAAGATTTCGTCAAAGAAATAAAAGATTTAAAACGAGAAGGCAAGTTAAATGCAAAAAGCAAATTATTAAAATTAAACCCTTACCTGGATGAAAATGATATCCTAAGGGTCGGAGGGAGACTAAAAAAGGCACATATCAGCCATGACATGCAGCACCCTATTATTCTACCGCACAGTGGACGTCTGACAGAATTAATAATAGAGGACGCACATCAAACCATGTTACATGCCGGAGCCCGGCTGACATTGGGTTTTATCAGACATAAATATTGGATTCTAGGAGGGAACGTCGCTACGAAGAGGCAGCTTCGTCGTTGCGTAATATGTAAAAAGCAGAATCCAGACCGCCAACAGCAAATCATGGGGCACCTGCCGGAGGCCAGAAGTAATCCATCACGTCCGTTTACACACACAGGCGTAGATTTTACTGGTCACATTTACGTCAAAGCAAGCAAAGGACGAGGTATTAAGAGCACAAAAGGGTATGTCGCTGTCTTTGTGTGTATGGTCACCAAGGCCGTACACTTAGAACTTGTTGGTGATTTAAGCACAACTTCATTCATCGCAGCATTAAGAAGAATGGCAGCTCGCAGAGGGACGCCTAGTCACATTTACAGCGATAATGGTCGCAACTTTGTTGGTGCTAACAAGGTACTACAACAGGAATATCAAGCACTTATGCATATCATGCAAGACAAAGATCTAAAAGCAGAAGTATTACATATGGAAATTGAGTGGAGTTTTAATGCGCCCTCATGGCCATCAGCAGGAGGCATATGGGAGGCGGCTGTTAAAAGCTTCAAATACCATTTTAAGAGGGTTATTGGTGACCAGATTCTTACATTTGAGGAACTATATACGGTGCTTACACAGATTGAGGCCTGTCTCAACACGAGACCATTATGTGCTATATCAGAAGATCCAGACGATGTGGATTTTTTAACGCCTGCTCACTTCCTAACCGGTGGATCCAAGGTTACCGTACACGAGACCGAAACAGATTTAAGAACACGTTGGCAGTTAACACAAAAAATTGTACAGGATCTCTGGAAAAGATGGAAGAGTGAGTACCTAATGCAAATTACAGAAAGAAGTAAGGGGAGACAAGCTAAAGGGAACCTCAATGTAAATGATATTGTCATGATTCATGATGACAATCTTCCGCCGGGAAAATGGCTGATGGGCAGAATCATCGAGCTACACCCCGGTTCCGATGGTCATGTTCGCGTGGTTACAGTAAAAACCAAAAACGGAACACTGAAACGTCCTATCACAAAATTATCAAAACTCCCAATCAACAATGAATCCTCCTCGCAAATCAAGCAAACAAAGGCGACAGGTTCGGGAGAGTCCAACACAGATAAGCAATCTGAAACAACGAAAGCAAGTACTCGTTACAATATAGCGTCGGTGTTTACAGCAATAATGCTATTTTTCAGTATCATAACAACTTCCCAATGCGCACTTAACGTCACACAATTTAGAAGTAATCAGCATATTTACTTCGATAAGCTATCAAACATGCAGATCATAAGGGACAACTGGAAATTAATCATATACTACGATTTAGACCCTTATTGGCAAGGAATTACCGCACTTAACAAAAGTATCATGTCGCTAGAACAAACATGCAGCACAATTCAAGAACAATCACATTGTGATATAATATTATTGCAATTACGTCACGGGTACAATGAACTTGATTACAATAATCATTTGTTACTTAGTCAGCATTTTGCAAGGCCAGCGAACAGGTGGCGACGAGGTCTTATCAACGTTGTCGGTTACATAGCAAACGGCCTGTTTGGAGTATTAGACGCTCGATTCGCGGAACAATACGAGAAAGATATCACTCTTCTTCGCAATAATCAAAAGCATATTGTCTCATTTTGGAAAAATCAAACTTCAGTCATAGAAGCCGAATTCAGTCTTTTAAAGAGGACAGAGACTACAATGCACAAACAACATAAAATGATTCATCAACAGTTTTCAAACATCGAAAATACATTAGAAGTATTAAAGGCTGAAACTCAAAATCTTTCGAGGGCAAGTGAAGTTTCTATGGGAGCTATAGTCACAAGCAATCTTCTACACGACTTGAAGGAGTTACAGAACGCCTTTGTAGATACAATTACAGACATCTATCATGGTCGATTTAATCCACATTTAATAACCGCCGAACAATTACAGGATCAGCTGAGTACTATAGCAAGTCATTTGTCTACTGACGTCACCTTACCCGTAGAAAATATTCATACGGATCTTGCACAACTTTTTAAGCTTCTACGAGTCAAAGCAAGAATGCTTAAGAATTACTCAATTTTTGAGGTACAAATACCTTTAATCAGCAGGGACACCTATGAAATATTCAAGCTTATACCAATCCCTGCGGAGAAACACAACAACACAATGTTATCAATAAAACCAGTGTCAGATTTCATAGCTGTAAACCTGAAAAAGGATGCCTACATCATCTTGACAGAAAATATCATTGATTCCTGCCTTGTGACAAACGTACACTTGTGCAACATTCATTCTCCTATTTACAAACTAAGCAGAGATAAAGACTTCTGCCTATCAAAAGCATCAGCATGTGAAGTCAACGTCGATCCCTGCCAAAATCTTTGGATAGAAAGTCACTCTATCAACAATTATATTTATTTTTGCTGCGGTCAATGTAACCTACGAACAGTATGTGGAGATCAAGTTACCGCGCATCAACTGACTCACTCCGGACTTATAACTACAGATTATGGCTGCATAATCAAAGCAGATAATTTTGAAGTAATTGCTCATCAACAAAAAACGAGCGATGTTTGTATCAGCGCTAACCTATACTCACCAGTCACTGCATCCATAAATCACGTAATAAACGTGTCCATACCTAAGGATGTCTTGAATGACTCCAGCATTGAGAGCGATCGAGAGCTTAAAACAATTGAGGACAAAATCAAGATGATGAAAGAAAACGGATTGTTATTTGACAGTCTGTCATCTCATGACATTCATCATTACACCGCGATCTACTGCATGATCGGCGTGGTAGCAGCAGGTCTCGGAGTTTTCGCGTGGAAGCGCGCGCGATCGCGCTGCGCTCCCGCGCTCTCGCCGGCGGCGCCAGCAGCAGGCGGCGCGCCCGGCAGCTGCGCGTGCCCGAGCACGCAACGTGCGTGTGTAGGGGGTAGTGTAGTGTATCAGTGTGACAGTGAAAGGGCGAAGGTGGTAGCAAGTGCGCGAGTGTTAGATAAAGCCACCTCCCCTATGTTAGGTTCTTATACAAGCATAGCAAATTTGTGAACAGTGTGTTGTGAACAGTGTGTTAACGTTAGAGACACTAAGAAATTAGATTAACATCAAATCATGTATTACAATTACTTGTTTCTCAGTTAATCAGTTGTATCTTTATTTTCTTTTCCTCGGGGAGCATGTACGAGCAAACCCGTACAATGTCATATGTATCAATTTTATGCTGACATCGACGCGCAGCGAATGAATAAAATATACAATTTTAAGTCAACGAGCAGTAGTCGCATATCACCGTTTGGGCTAACCACAAAAGGACTCATTCGCCGCGAGTCGATCAGTATCAGTTTTAAGTGTTCTTTCAATACACAAATCAATCATTCTATCAGTCTATCATTTAAATGTACCCTTACCCGTACAGTAGGGTTAAGTTTGTAGTGAATAAAGACAGACAAACCCATTGACAGAACGCCACCACGAAAGAATTTGAGAAAAACGTGCAAGGATAAATATCAAAACTTTCCTTTTTGGTTCGCCGTAGGTCGGGTAAACCGAAAACGCTGTTCGTACGGAGCCTTATTTCTGATATACGTGTGTAAGTCGAAGTCTCATTTAAACCGTTACAACGGATTTTGAAATTGGCTTGGGGGAACAAAATTTTCAACACATAAAATATTACATTATTTCATAGTATTTTACTGTATTATTGTGTGTAAATACTAATAATGAACTAATTTCCATATTACGAGCATTATATTAACAATTATCGCAATAAATCCATTAAAAACAAATAAAAACTTATCGAAAATCACCACGCGCCAACATGGCGGATTTTTTCATTTTTTTCATTTTAATATTATCGTTTCAACATACTTTGAACCTACGACATATTTATATATTCGTAAAGCTTGATTATTGAGGTTTATTTTAATATATAACACTCCACACATAGGGTTACAAATAAAATTATACTTACATATTAATGCAGCGAGTCACCCGTCCGATCTCACAGAAAAAGTGAATGTCAGATTGTGAAGTTTAAAATATTCGTTCTCAAAAAATATGCGGTCTTGGATACTCGGCCTTTTGGCAACGGACGCGGAATTTCATACTGTATTCATAATGGCGGTACCACACATTTACTTCATAGACATTTTTAAAGTTTTAGTAACTTTTTTGCGTACAACTCTTCGAGGCGTATAAGTACGCCCGGACGTTGACTTTCTAACAGATGGCGCTGATTCAATGTTGATTAGATGCAAATAGTTAGATTTTGCCAATCATCTATTTTTTTAAGGTTATGTCGTTTCCAAATCTGAAATTCCGAATACACCACTGTATTTGTTTGTTTATTCCTTTCGCACAGGTTATGTTTAAGTCTGTTCCTTGATGGTTATGTCACGATTTGTATGAAAGTCCGATTGAGTTTTGCACTAATTAGCACTACACTTTTTATAGTCTTTTTGTGATCCACTGTTAGTTTTACACCTTGACTTCAATTTATGATAAAGTTCACTACTTTTTCCAACATATGTGTTGGAAAACATTTTCTCACACTTTCTCGCGTAACAATTATACTTTTGGATATTTATTTTCCTTAATTTTAAGCGGAGCCGTTGTTTACAATGGCACACTAGCGCCGCGTTCCGGTTTCATTCATAACCTACCACGAAACCCACGTGCCACAAAGTCATATTATTCACGAATTTGCACTTAATGTGCCACCTGGATACAGGATCATAGAAATCCCGAAGAACGCAATATACTTTCCAATCAATCAAAACAACATAAGCTGTATACATATCAGGTTGTTAGATATAAACAAACGATTAATCAATTTACGTGGTGAAGAAGTGCAGGTGTATCTGCATCTTAGAAGAAAAAAATGATTGATTACAATAAAAATATGTCTCAACAAGTAAAGAATATCAGTTCTGCTCGAGCTACCTATCAAATAAGACCTCCGTCTAAGAAGAAAATAAAATTAACTAAAGACAATAAAGCATTCCTTAGAGCGATCGGATTGCTAAAATGAATTTCTTAGACGTTTTATCCGCTCTTACTTGCAATACTACTATAGAAGGAATTTCATTCCTACAAACCTTATGTAACGAGTTTCAACAGGAACGATGAAATCCGCATACCTATCAACCAACAGGACTTGTACATATTACCATCAGCTAGCACCCTATATTTGGAAGGAACTTTTATAATTACCAAAAAAGATACGAAGGACAAAGCTACTAGTATCAATTTCACGAACAATGCTCTACTCTACTTGTTCCAAGACATTAGGTATGAGCTAAATGGAGTGGAGATTGATAAAATAAAAAATGCAGGTATAACAACAACCATGAAATCACTAATTTCAATGACCGAAAGTGAATCAAAAACGTCTAATGCTTGGGGCTGGAATATTGATGGCATAAAAAATGTCGATGGAGGAAGATTTTCTGCTTCAATACCACTTTGTAATCTCCTCGGTTTTGCAGAAGATTTTAAAAAAGTCGTGATAAATAGTAGACACGAACTGATATTGTTACCAAGTAACACAAATTTGAACGCTGTAAAACTTAATACTGGTGAAGTAGTGGATGATGTTCAGATCAACAAAATCATATGGCGCGTACCGCATGTTAAAGTATCAGATAAAGAAAAAAATGGTTTGTTAAAAGTATTAGAAAAAGATCGCCCACTTCAAATGATATACAGAAATTGGGATCTGTACGAATATCCAGCTTTGCCTAAAACTACTAAACATACCTGGTCTATCAAAACTTCATCACAAATAGAAAAACCAAGATACATTATAATCGGGCTACAGACAAATAGGAAAAGCAATGCAAGTTCGGACATGTCTCAATTCGATCACTGTCATGTTCGAAACGTTAGAGTGTATCTCAATTCAACTTATTTTCCGTATGAAAACCTAAATGCAAGTTTTGCTAATAACAGAATCGCTTTATTATGTGAGCAATACACCAGATTTCAACAGTCGTATTATGGACGTCGTCCGGAGCCCATATTAAGCGAAAAACAGTTCAGAGATTTAGCACTGTTGTTTGTTATTGATTGTTCTAGACAAGCCGATAATCTAAAGACAGGTCCGGTTGTGGATGTAAGAGTAGAAATTGAAAGTGATTCAGAAATACCAGATCAAACTTCAGCATACTGTCTCATTCTGAACGATTGCATTGTTGAATACAAACCATTAAGTAACATTGTTAAGAAGATATCATGAAGGCAGATACCATTATAGTGGAACTCCAAGGATTTAAAGATTCTAAAAATAATTTTACTGTCAAAGAATTGGCCATTGCGTGTCAGGATTATACACAGACGTTCTTGATAAAACCACCATATTCATTCCATTACCTAACACAAGAAGAAAAAAAGCAGGTGAGGTGGTTAGAAAGAAATCGAGGGAGGAGGATTATTGGAGCGAGGGCTACATAGACTACAAAGAGTTTCAAAGAGTTATTTTACCATACATAGAAAATAAAAAAATTATCACAAAGGTGTTGGAAAAGATTAAGTGGATTAAAGAGTTATGTGCAAACTGTGCAGTGATCGACATTGGTGCGAAAGGATGTCCTAATATTTCAGAATTAAAAAGAAGGTTTTGCAAAAATAAAACTGATTTTAATTGTATGAACCATACAGTGAATTGTGCGTTAAATGTTGCTATCTGGTATTTTGATAATAATATGTCTGTATTTAATTTATTTTAATTATTATTGTGATTCACAGTTAATAAAAAAAATTCTATCTACATAAAAGTGTTTTATTTAGTATAATCAGGGAACCTACATAACAAACTTTAAATTAGCTGCAGTAAATGATATTTCTTTTAATTTATTATAAGTTTCAAATATACCATAATTTTAAAAGAACTACTTTAAAAAAATATTGAGAGCAAATAACCTGCAATTATACATTACACTAGAGCTAATTTAGAGTTGAAGTAAAACAAAATAAAACATAATTTAAATTATGAAAGAATATATTTGTATTTACTTATTAACATTATTTACAATCTAAATATAACTATCTACCCAAAAATAATAAGTACAAGATAAAAATACACAAAGTTAATAGCAGTCAAACTTACATATTTTAATAAATGATAAATGATGTTTATTTTGCAAGTAGGTTTTTACAAACACTTTTACACGTAATTTTTTTTTTTAAGCTAGATGGGGCCGGTGTTTCGTACCTGACTACTCTGAGAAGAAACAGCCGAAACAAACTCAGAGGTTCCCTGTTAACTTGTTACTCTTTTAAAGTCCAGACATTGCTCAATTTACATGAGGACTATGCAGATTAGTGTCTGAGATGGTCTTTTGAAGAAAGAACCACACAGATTTGAGTGGACCTGTCCAGTCAGTGCAAGCATTTGTCAGTTATCGTGTAGCTCGACTTATAACTTAAGGAGCTCAACAAAACGACGAACAATACCAAAGAAAGGACATTTGGGTAGGTCGCTTTAAGTACTCAAACTGCCAGATAGTGGTGGGAGAAAAATAATGTGACCTGCATGGTCCTCACATTCACAATAATTAAATGTAATTAATAATAATTTACGAAATTAATTTTACAAATCACGAATATCAATAAATGTCACAATAATATTAAAAAAGTAAATATGCATGTCAAATCAGTAAATGTCACATAAAAATAATAAAATATAAAGTAAAAAAAAAATAATAATAATAAAATACTGAAATAAGTATTCATGTCACATCGGTAAATGTCACTTAAAATAATAAAATAAAAACTGTAAAAAAATAAGGTAAAAAAAAAAAATGTCACAGTATATAAAATAAGGAATTAACAATGAACAAGCAAAGTCCGGAATTTCGACATTCACAGAGCAAATTTCATTGGAGCAGTTTAATCCCAAGCCTTTTTATCTTCGAGATAGTGATTAACATGATAGTAGGCTTTCAGGCATAGTTTCCGTTTTATAAACGATTTGAATTTATTTAGGCTTAGTGCTTGAATATGGCTCGGAAGCTTATTATAAAAACGTATACATTGTCATCTGAACGTTCCCCCTACTTTTTTGAGCCTCGTTGCAGGAACAACAAATTTGTGTTTGTTCCTCGTATTTACGTTGTGGATATCACTGTATTTTTTAAACAAATTAATATTTTTATGTGCGTACAAGAGGTTTTCATAGATAAACTGAGAGGGCACAGTAAGAATATCAATCTCTTTAAATTTTTCTCTGAGGGAGTATCTGGGACTTAATTTATAAATTGAACGAATTGCCCTTTTTTGCAAAACAAATATTGTCTGAATATCGGCGGCATTGCCCCACAAGAGAATACCGTACGACATCACGCTATGGAAATAACTAAAGTAAACTAAACGGGCTGTCTCTAAATCAGTCAAACCACGAATTTTCCTAACGGCGTATGCTGCAGAGCTAAGTTTTTTTGACAATTTATCTATATGCGGGCCCCACTGAAGCTTGGCATCCAGAGTTATGCCCAAGAACACTGTGCTATCTTCCGGTTTCAACTCTTCATCCTTGATTAGTACCCTAGTTTCTACTTGTCTTACATGGGGTATCGTAAACTTAATACATTTGGTTTTTTTCTCATTTAGGAGTAGATTATTAACATTAAACCAATTAACGACTTTTGCCAGGGCGTTATTAACCTCGTCCGTAACTATCTGCTGACGTTTGAGTTTAAATAAAAGAGAAGTGTCATCTGCAAACAAAACTATGTCATGATTATCCTTTATGAGGTAAGGCAAGTCATTTATATAAATAAGAAACAAAAATGGGCCAAGAATTGAGCCCTGGGGTACCCCCATTCTTACAACGGATCCGGGAGATCTTTTTCCATTAACATCAACTCTCTGAATCCTATCACTCAAATACGAAGTAAGAAGATCCAGAGAGGCGTTACGGATTCCGTAGTGGTGTAGTTTTCTGATTAATGTTTCATGAAGAACGCAATCGAAAGCCTTAGACAAATCGCAAAAGATGCCCAAAGCATCGCATTTGTCCTCCCATGCATTATAAATGTGGCCTAAAAGTTCAACACCTGCATCAGTAGTTGAACGACCCCTTGTAAATCCGAACTGTTTATTATGTAACAACTTATGTTTATTAAAAAAATGTTGCATTTGTTCTAAAATTAGCTTTTCAAAAATTTTACTAAATGTGGGTAGTACTGAAATGGGTCTATAATTAGTGGGGTCTGATGTACTACCCGATTTGAACAATGGTATTATTTTACTATTTTTCATTAAATCAGGAAACTCACCACGGTCAATACAATCGTTAAATATTACAGCTAAAGAAGGAGCTACAATGTTTATAATGGACTTAGCAACGTCCACGGAATGACCCCATAGATCGGCGGTCTTTTTAACATTTAAGGTGTGAAAAGTTTTAATTACATCTTCACAAGTGACATATTGAAAATTTAATTCGGAATTACAGGCTGGAACGCTTTCCTTAAGTAAAGACTCGGCAGCAGCAGGTGATGAGTTTAGGGATTTGGTAGTCGATACAGGAATATCCGCAAAGAAATTTTCAAAGGCTGTGGCAACTTGAGTGTCTGAATTTAAAATTGTATCGCCAATAGCAAGGCTGTAGTCACTATTTCGGTTGCAAGACCTTCCCGTTTCGCTATTAATAATGTTCCATGTCATTTTAATTACATTATTACTGTTTTTAATCTTTGAACTCAAGTAACGTGACTTTGCTAAAAAACAAACTTTTTTAAATATTTTAGAATAATTCTTAACATATAACTTAAATTCTAAAGTGTTTTTATAGGTCCGCTCTGCATACAGCTCATAAAGACGTTTTCGACTCCTATGAATACCAATAGTGGCCCAGTCGTTGAAGGATGCGTTACTATTAACCGAGATTGTCTTAGGAATAAACGTGGTATTAAACTGTGTGCAAAACATTCTGAAAAAATCGTTATAATGTTGATTGGGATCATTAGTTGGCAATAGTGGTAATTTAGACAACAGCTTAGTTTTAAAAGTGTCCAGGTGACTTTTAGTTTTTGGATTAACAGTGATATCCTTTTTAGCGACTTTCTTGTCTTCATTTGGAATTGTGATCAATTGCCCACAATGATCTGAATCTAATAAGTTAATAATTTCTTTGTGGGTAGGTATAACATCAGTGTAAATATTATCTAGGCAAGTGGCACTAGTTGGGGTTATTCTAGTGGGCTCCAGAAATTTGTTTTCAAGATTGTATGAATGAAACAGGCTTATAATTTTATTCAAATTCAAATTCAAATTCAAATTTTCATTTCAACTGTTCGCTCAACAGATAGGCTTACAATATCCTTACGGTCTTTAAATTTAAGCTGATTATTTACTAGGATTAATGCGCCGCCATGTATAGCATTTACCCTGCTGAATGAACTACCAACCTGGTGATTACTAAAATTGAACATTAATTGGTGACATTTGAGCCAATGCTCCGTTATACAAAGAATATCTATGTTGTTACAATTCATAAAAAGTTCTACTTCTAATTCTTTGTTCAAAAATCCTTGAATATTTTGATGAACCAGGTTAATACTATTAAAATTCTCAAAACATTCGCCCGATTCACTGTCTGGCTTCCTTATAATAGTGCAAGAGGTTGCCTCTGTTGTCTCAATTTCTAATTTAAATGATTCACTGATTCATTCATTGTTGACAAACTGTTGGCAGAGTAATTTAACTTAATATTGCATTGATCAACAGAGGCAACTGGATTAGCCAAGTTCTTGGCTGTTATAGAAAAATAATATGATAGCGACATAGCTACCTGTCTTTTACAATAGTTTGGAAGATAGTACCTGTCTACACAATATCTATCTTTTGTCAAATAAAAATTTCTGCCAATATAATTGTTGATGTCAATTAAGTGAATTGCATTACTATTGTATGTCAAATTATGCAATGTGTTATTAATATTATATCTATAGAAATTTTCTTCCTGTGGCAAACTGTTACTATAGGGAAATGTAAACAACACAATTTTTCTTAAATTTAAGTTTGTCAAAGTTCTATAATACTGGAGCAATTCTCCTTTGTTCACCTTTCCTCTATTACCTATTAAAATTAATAATATGGTGTCCTGGTTAAACTTACATTTAATAATTTAATATTTATAAATTCAAAACTTACACAACATAAAACCTAAGTATTTTTAAACACAAAATAATAAGAAAGCAAATAAATGTTCTACATTACTTATAATAATATAACCTAATATCTATTAAATTACTTAAATAATTTATTACTGCAAATTTTACACATCAACTTATAAAGTAGGTACTTACAAAATAATGACACCAGTTAATAATAACATATGTCTCCGCAAAGTTTTTTCGAAATTTTATTAATTAACGATTGCGTCTCGTCCATAACATGATCCACGCACCGATTCGGTCACTACATACTGCGCACTTAACATCACCATGTCCTGTTCATCACTTGCAGGTTCTTGTTGTTCACTGATATCCAACACTTGTACCTGGATCAGTCGTAAACCTTTTTTCTTCTCCGTCTTTATGAGGAATGATTGACGTGTAGTCAGATATGGCTTCTGTTTTAGACACTCCCGTCTTGTTCTAGGCTTCTTGCTGGCAGGTTCGCAGTCTTGTCTTGCTCTAGACTCCTTGTTGACAGGTCTTTGTTGTTCTGGGATATGCCAGCTTAAATTTGGCGTCGGATATCCTTGAGCGTATTGTGAGAAGTCGATAATATCTGGAGAATCACACATTGTTAGTGATCTGAAACAAACAAACAAAATAATAATTAACTATCATTACATCAAACAACATGATGAAATAAGGTTATAAGTATATGGATACTTGTACAATACTTACAATTTGTTTGGTTTTTATTCGACGTGATATGAGCTTTCCAGCTGACTGTCTAATGATGTATGTTCTACTCAATAATATTACTGTGGAACGTGACTAATATGCAATTAGACTCCATAAAACCTTACGTTGTGATTCAATTTCATGTTTCAACAAGTTCATGCTCGTACCCGACCACCGCACGTGCATCCTCACGTTTGGCGCATTGGTTAAGAACTCGTGTCGCGGGTTCGATTCCCGCACGGAACATACAATAAGTATTTGTTCCGATTATTTTTTGAATATAAATAATAATAATAATCTGAAAAAATGACCAAATATCGGTCTGGATCAAAACATGTATTGATAAACCCTGTGTGCTTTGTCATCAATCAGGAATGGAAATGAAACATTAATAATTGTGATCATAAAATACTATTTATTTATAAAAGAAAACTATTCACTTTAATGTGACAAGACATTTCATACAAATTTAAAAGTTAATAGAGAATATTTTAGTAATTTTATGAAATGTTATATGGTGTAAACATTCTTAAAGCTAATTAGCTACTTAATAAAATCTAACACACTAAGGGCACTAAGAAAAACAATTACACATTACTGGTATCCGAAGACTGCTTTAGGTAATTGCTATTAGTAGGTACTTACATAAAATATTCTATCTTTACATTTAGGACATCATATAATACATTCTAAAAAATGTATATACTGTTATTACTTACATTTAAAATATTGGTAACGCATTACATAAATATAGTTGCGTTACCCCAGGCTAAAGTAGATACCTTATCAGCGCATAGCAACCGTTCATCGTCATTACTTGAAAGTGCAAATATTTCATGTTTTATAGACCTAAATAGTATATTTTTTTTTGCGAATGACATCAAAATCAGAAATCAAAATCAAAATATTTTATTTTACATAGGCCTACATGGGCACTTCTAAACCTTAAACAAAAGGTGCACGGTTCGGGTTGGTCGTTTCCTATGGAGAAGAACCGGCAAGAAACTCCATGGTTACTCTTTTAAAATCATTTGGTTTTACAATATTTGAAGTTACAGCGTTAGTACTTAAGTATGGGAGGACAGCGTAGGCCCGACAATAAGTCGATTGCTTACTACAGACGGTAGTAATAGAGAAAAGAAAAAAAAAAATACAAAGCCTACAATGTCCACACATTCACAAAAAATAGGTAAATAAAAAGAATCTATACAAAAGTAAAAATAAAACAATAAAAGAACACTAACTTAAACAATAGACACAGATGTTATCATCAGTGCTGTAACTATTCTGAACAATGAACGAAAGGTGCAATTATTGAAAAACTATTGTAAAAAAAAAAAAGAATAAAAAAAATGGAACAAATAATATTGGGAATAGTTAGAGACATCCACACATTTGTGTCGTTTATGAGCTACCAGGGAAGCCGCATGAGCAGAAGGAACTACAGCCAAACTTCTTTATCTTCAACGTAGTCCTTAATTTTGTAATATGTTTTTTTAATAAGGACACGTTTAATGCAATTTTTAAACTTTCCATCGGTCAGTTCTGTAACTGACTTTGGCAGCTTATTATAAAAACGGTTACTGTTTATAAGAAATGACTTGCTAGTTTTTGTTAATCTAAATTTGGGTATTACAATTTCGTGTTTACTGCGCGTGTTTATATTATGGAAGTCGCTTCTAATTTTGAAAAGCCCTCTGTTTTTGCGGACATATAAAATACATTCTAGGATATAAAGTGAAGGCAGTGTCAGTATATCGATCTCTTTAAATTTTTCTCTGAGGGACTCGCGAGGACCCATTTTATAGATCGCGCGGACTGCTCTTTTGCAAAATGAAAATTGAATTAACGTCTGCTGCCGATCCCCACAGCAGAATGCCATAAAACATAATACTGTGGAAATAAGCGTCGTATACTAACCTAGCTGTGGCTACATCAGTTAACTGCCTTATTTTCCTAACTGCATAGGCAGCTGAGCTTAACCTCCCCGAAAGACTTCCAATGTGCGCGCCCCACTGCAGTTTTGAGTCGATAGTAATCCCTAAGAAATCAGTTTCCGCTATGACATCAAGTTTTTTGCCGTCAAGATTTAAATTTAGGTCACGTTGTGTTACATTTGGTAAAGAGAACTTGAGACATTTTGTTTTGTTCGCATTCAGTAAAAGATTGTTAGCTGCGAACCATTTCGAGAGAACAGTTAGACTTTCGTTGACATACTGAGATCCGTATCTTTTTTATGAATTTTAAAAATTAGCGAAGTGTCATCAGCAAATAGAATTATATCCGATAATTTGGCCATCATATAAGGGAGATCATTGATATAGACAAGAAATAGAAAAGGCCCGAGAATTGAACCTTGAGGCACACCCATCTTTACTATAGACCCAGAGGACGTCGCCCCATTTACATTTACTTTTTGCTGCCGGTTTGATAAATAAGAAAGAACAAGATCAGCAGCTCGACCACGAATTCCGTAGTGATGTAATTTACAGATCAGTGTGTTGTGGTCGACGCAATCGAACGCTTTTGAGAGATCACAAAAAATGCCAATAGCGTCCTGGGACTTCTCCCAGGATTCTAGAATGTGACTGATGAGTTTAACTCCCGCGTCCGTTGTTGACCTACCCTTCGTGAAACCAAACTGCTGATCATGCAGTATCCTATTAGAGTTGAAGTGTGAGAGCATCTGGTCCAACATGATTTTTTCATAAATTTTACTGAACGCTGGAAGCACAGATATCGGTCTATAATTAGAAGGATCACTCTTACAACCTGATTAAAAAATTGATACCACTTTACTATGTTTCATCAAATCAGGAAACTTGCCGCTGTCCAAACATTGATTGAATATGCCTGTTAGGACAGGAGCGATAGAGTCAATAATGTTTCCAAGAACCTTGACGGAAATCCCCCATAAGTCTTCAGTGTTTATCGCAATTGTACAAAACATTTTTATAATCTAACATATTTAAATTTTCTGTAACATTTTTTCTTGTGCCTTTTGCTTTTTTTATTGTTTTATTTAAAGTTTTAATTTTTATACAATACAATTTTGAGCGCAGTCCTACGAACTCTTGGATAATTTTACCACCCATTTTGTCCTTAAACAGACCTGGAATCTTCTTATTAATAATTGGTAGGTTAAATTCGTTGTTTAAATCGTAGTTGCTTGTGTCAAAATATTTTAGAAAACGAACCTTGAAATCTTTATACACGTCATTACTCTGCACATCATAAACAAGACTATCTGTGTCAGTATAGCACATTTCAATTCGGTTACCATAAAAAGGTTTTATAATAGAATAGTGGAAATCATACATGTGAGTCATAGATAATTCTAATACTGTAAACCCTATGTATATCGGTTTATTAAGAATAATACGAGAAGGTTTCATTTGGATTGCTACAAGACCATCAGAAAATATAGAGGGGCTATGAAAATATGGGCTGGATATTAATTTTTCAGCCCAAATAGTCTTTTTTGTTTTATTGCATAATATTATGTCACACCACTTGTTTACTAACTTCACATCTATTCGATTTTCATTATTTTCTAGTTCATGATTTTTGTTCTTCATGATTTTCTAGTATTTTTGGAATGACTCCAAAAATACTATTGTTTAATAATTTGAAAAAATCTTGTTCAAACGTTGCTTTTTGTCGTAACTGAGTATTACTATCAATATATTGTTTTAAAAAACAACTTTGCTTAAATTTAATAGCACGGTGGATTTTTCTCAATACTAAACCATGCTGTAAGCATTTTTTTAAATGTACATAGTGAATAACATAGTGATATTTATCATACAAATTGGGTATTAGTTTTCTATTATTACCACCAGGTGGTAAATTTTTTTCTGGACAAAATGGAAAATCATTGTGTTCAATGTGCAAATTCTTTGGATATATTAGATCTACTTCAAGAATGTAACCATTTTCCGCAGTATCACTGATGTCAGACACGTTTAATTTTAAAAGTTCTATTTCTTGAATATTTATTAATCTGAAGTCAGAATAGGGTAGGGATTGACACATACTATAGCCGTATAAATTGTTACAGTCTAAATAAATGATAAACGAATCTGGATGGGATGGATCGTAGGTGTCTAAATATTTATTATTGGCTTTAATGTGCCTTTTGGAACACATACAAACACCACCACGAATACCTTTTTGTATCATTCTAAAAATTTCAACATCTCTTATCAATTCTAATTGAACTCCGGTTTTTAAAAGCATTGCATCAAAAGATAAACTTGGTGCTGTTAGATAAAATGCGGGATCTAGATTATAGTGTCGTTTACAAGTTTTACGAAAATTTTCAAATACATCTGTAAGCAAAAGAACGTCGGTTTTAGGATATAAGTCTGTATACATACCCATATTTTGGATATTAAATACAGACCAAACGGACCAAGCATGTGTATAATCTTCGTTGGAAATGGGTTTATTACTCAAAGAGTTATAAAAGCATTTTTTAGAAGGCAAACATGTATCTTCATAACGTTCCCATTGACACATATAGTCGTATGGATATACCCCTTTACGGGTAAGTAGATCAAATTCGTTTTTGTAAGGAAAATTAGATTTTAATAGTTTAAACTCTTGTTTTTTAACCCCCGACCAAAAAAGAGGGGTGTTATAAGTTTGACGTGTGTATCTGTGTATCTGTGTGTCTGTCTGTGGCACCGTAGCTCCCAAACGGATGAAGCGATTTTGATAAAATTGGTGTCATTTGAAAGGTATTTTAATCGAGAGTGTTCTTAGCTATGTTTTAAGAAAATCGGCTCAGCCGTTTGAAGCTCATCACCTCTTTTCTAGTTGATGAAGGGATTTAAACAACTTCTACGTGTCTTGTTGATTGGAAATTTGAATTCTTGTCACTTTCTCACCATGGTCATCGCCAGGGGGGTTGGCTGCACACCCCCTCGCCCCCCTATAAGCTCAAGTTTTTTTTTTTAATTCATATCTTTCCTTGTTTTCGTTAATAAGCGAGAAGAGGCGCAACACCAAGAAAAGTGGAAGGAATGGGAATATACCTATGCCCAGGAGTGGGACAGTCAAGGCTAAGAAAAAATAATTTAAGTTTAAAAAGCATGAAATAAAAATTAAATTAAAAATTTACAAAACCCCCGACGGACAAAACGTCTAAAAAACCAAAAAATAAAATTAATCCAAGCGTCGTAGACGTTTTGTCCGTCGGGGGTTTTTTAACCATCAAAAACATAGCAAAATATTCGAAATTAACTTTTATACTAGTATGATCTTTAAGGGACATATCAATTAAAGTTTTAATTTTGTCTTGAACAATATTTAAAAATGATTTTGGACAGTAATTCTCAGACGGATCGGCAATTCTATACGAAGCTATACGATTACGAAAAGCAGCATGTATTATTTCGACACCTTCGCAAAAATACGAAATATTTTTGTTTTTATGATTAGTACTGCGTAGGTGACCTGTCCACTGACTGCGCTCAACGGATGTATTACAAACAGTACAGAAAGGCATTTTTGTGTATTATTAGGTCTAATGTCCACGTAAAATAGAGCAAGTTTTAGATTAACAACACAAACAAAAGATACAAATTACCAAAGACTTATAATTGTAACAAAGCTCTGGTGTCCCAAAGTCCCAAATATTTTTTACAGTTAACCTAAACCTAGCCTAGCCTTAGAATAAACGGATAACTAAAATATAAAATAATAATTAATATATTATTTTATATTTATGTTGTCACTGTAAACACGGGCTCCGAGTCTTGAAAAACTCCATGAGCCCGTCTCATAAATGTCTGCAGCGCGTCCCACTGCGGAGTTTCTCTATTTAATTGGACTTTGAGTGCCACTAAGGCTTTTTTCCACCGTTCAAGTGGAGTCGTGGACGCTGCATCAGACTTATTGTAAACTTTTACCTCCACGTAAAAGTCACCCTCTATGTTCACTGCCCGCCGCAACTTCCCGTTAGCGACTCGGCTCACGAGAGACGACGTGAGGTCTTTGCCGCCGGTTGCCGGTGCGCGATGCTCGCTATCCTCCAGGTCGAAGAGGTCCGAGCTATGTTGTTGTTTTTTAACTGTAAAAAAATAAAATAATATAAGTACCTTATCATTACAATAACAGCACCTTGAAAACGTTCTATAAAAAAACAAATGAAATAAGGATTATGAATCATTGGATTGTGTTCCTGGTTTTAAGTATAAAAATAAATCCACTACTAACGTAACACTCACTTGAAATAACGTTCACATGATATAATTTTCATATGCTACAAAAACAAATAACCTAATTTCATGTGATCTAATATTACATTTCATATAAACTTCTTTTGCTCTAATAACATTTAGTATAACGTTCAGTTGACCTAATTTTCATTTGACCTAATTTTCATATTTACTCATTTTCTGCCCAAATTCTGTAGTGAATAAGTAAATATTAGAAAACATTATACTGTTATAACCTCATCTAACCCAAATGATTCACCAACAATAGAATGGATCTGGCGCTAATGGTCATGGTACTAACGTTACCTAATCCAGATGGTTCACCAACCATATAGTGGCTCTAACGCAGGAATATATGAGGAATAATATACAAATTAAATATTATACTAACTGAATATTAGTTCAAATGTGCATTATAGAAAATGTTTATTAAACCATATAAGATTAGGTAAACTGAAATTATATCAATAATTCATTATATCATTTCATCGTTATATTAAAGAAAAATTATATTAAATGAAATTAGGTCATGTGATCGTTAGAACTTTTGTTATTATGTCAAATGGTACGCACCCGAGGTGGAGGTACTCTCAGAAGCTTTACGCTTCTGAGATTTCTTTTTTGGCTGCACCTTTGCACGACGGGTATATTCAGATTCGGAGTCAGACCTGTAATCGAGTACTTACACAACAATTAATTTCAAATAAAAAAAATCTGTAAAGAAGAACAATTGAACGCTTGACTTATGAAACACAAGGACACTGAAATAACATAATTATTTAAAAAAATACTTACGTACATTTTATGGAAGTATTCGGTATTCGTAATTGACAATAAACTTAAGTGGAGCTTGTCACTAGAAGACGCTGGAGCGAATGTGAATTTTCACATAAATTAATCGAATTTAAGTAAAGAAAAATACCATCCCAGCGAATTTAACCAAAACTTAAGTTGTTCAAAATAAACTTTATTATTATTATTATTTATTACTATTATTAACCTCATTGCAAATTAAACCTTAAATCTTAGCATTAGAATTGTATTACTAACTTAAGTCAGTTACGTCCATTTAAATCATAATATTGATTCCGTCAGTATGCAATTTTATCGTGAGAAATGAAATATAAAACCAGCATTTGTCCGACACCGACAAAGGTGCCGTTAGGTACCTGGCTTAGGTATCAATGATTACTACCAATGAGTACTATTTATTTAATTTCTGTATGTTTGTTTATTTAAAAAATAATTACATTCATTATGCACGGTTTTAAATAACAGATTTTTGAGACGCATTATAAAAAAAATCTGGAACAACTATTCGGTGATTACTTTACTAGGCACATTTATATAATTATAATACTTAGGGTACTAACGTATGCTGAACGAATTTATTAACTTATAGGAAAAGGGATTGCAATAGGGATTCGAACCTGAAACCTAGACATATACATTAGCCTATTTGCTACCAGAGTTAGTCGAACTTATCCTGTACTTTGATCATATAGGGATAACGTCAACGTCATCAAACAATACGTTGCATTCGAGATAATTTATGTGAAGAAAAGTTTTGAACGGATACGCGTACCAAAACTAGTTTATTACGTATGTTGCAGTCAAACTGCAAATATAAAATCATCAACTATAATAGAAATATAAGTATAGTTTATTAATAAAGTCGTATAGTAGAATGAAGTTGTATTGATATCTTACAGTTTTGATAATATAAGTAGTATTTTTATACAATCACTAGACAAAAAGTTAAAAAAGTTAGTAAAAAAAAATATTTTTATACACATATTTATTTATTGTAACTACAAATTCATAAAGGTCTTAATTATTACAATAAAGTAATTTAAAAGATGTGTGCCGTACCGAAACTGAAGTACCTATTTTATGAAAATAGGAAGTCCTGTTTATGACAAATTTAAACAATGTTTGCGACAAGCGCAGTGCTTATCTTGCATATTATACAAAGGTTCCCATAGAAATAATACACACATGTACAAAAAATATGCGCAGCAAATTATTGCTACTTGCAATTTTGCGCAAACATTGTTTAAATTTGTCATAAACAGGACGTTTATGACAAATTTAAACAATGTTTGCGACAAGCGCAGTGCTTATCTTGCATATTATACAAAGGTTCCCATAGAAATAACACACACATGTACAAAAAATATGCACAGCAAATTATTGCTACTTGCAATTTTGCAGTTTCACAGACTGTAAAGGCTCATACACACTCGCAATTACACCCACTCGTAACATTGTCTGATACGGTCGATTCCGACGCCGCGACGTATTTCATGAAAGAATACAATGTAGCGAAACTGACCGGACTCACACACACCGGACCGTAAATATCAATGTAAATGCGCCTTAATCCAGCGCGCCATGCATATGTTAGAATAACTAGTAAGTTTGTAAACGCAACCTATTACGTCACTGTCAGTGCAGTGACACCTGTCTTTTGATTTTGATACTTATCTCTGGTCTTGTCCGCCATCTACATGATTGTGTGTTCTTTTGTCGTTCTCCATAATATGTAATTAAATAAATCCTGTTGAATAACCAATGCAAGTTTTCTTTTCTGTCCGAATTATCCAACATGGTAGCAGAGCGTGGTTGCTAAAACCGAAACACGCTGATATTTCGGACAGATTGGCGAAGAAACCGGTAAGCGGAATCTACATTGCTGTACCACGCCACGAACATTGTAAAAATGGCGACAACACAATACATGAATTCAATTGAGAAACTCAAGGGATCAGAAAATTACTCCACTTGGAAATTCTCTATGCGAATGTTGTTGATTCATGAAGAATTATGGGAATTTGTTGAAAATGACGTGAACGACGATAAAAAGAAAAGAGAACAGGAAAAAGCGTTGGCGCGAATAGCCCTATCGGTTCATCCGACAGTAATTCCATACATTCGCTCCGCCAAAAGTGCCTATGAAGCATGGCAAAACCTGAAGAAGGCGTATGAAGGTCGCGGATTGTGCAGAAGACTAGGTCTTCTTAGAAGTTTGTTTGGCACAAAATTATGTGACAGCAGCTCAATGGAGAACTACCTCAACAAAATTAAGGAAGCCTCGCATCAATTGAGTAAAATTGAGTCATCACTAGACGATGAATTTATTGCTGTTATAATGCTGAGTGGCCTAACTGAAGACTTTGATCCGTTGATCATGGCCATTGAAAATGCTGGTACTAAATTGAGTACTGAACATGTCTCTGCCAAACTACTAGAAGAGACACGAAGGAGAGAAGAGAAGCAGGAAAATATAACTGCGCTTATCACGCGGAAGCAACCCAAATGTTTTAAGTGCAAGCGTGTTGGGCACATCTTGAAGAATTGTCCTGATAAACAAACTACAGGACAGTCTGCAGCGGAAAAGGTTACACACACTTACAGTCAAGGTCGAGATAAGAACAAACCGAAGACTAAACCAAAGGACAAGGCTCTTGTCGCTGCGCTTTCTGTCAAGGTGAATAGTGATGTGTGGTATATAGACTCCGGGGCCACAAACCATATGTGCAATAATGAAAAATTTATGGTAAACAACACTCCAAATAAAACTGTGGATGTGAGTATTGCAAATGGTGAAAAACTATTGACTGCTGGAATAGGACAAGTGATGGTACATTTGAAAAACGGTGTAAAGACAATAAGTGATACTTATTATGTACCTAATTTATGTACAAATTTATTGTCAGTTAGTGCTATGACTAAAAGGGGTTAAATAGTTACATTTGATAGCAGTTCATGTACTGTTTATGATGGTGTTGAAGTTTTAGCTACTGGTACTCAAATAAATGGTGTCTATCAACTCGACACTGTATCTGACAATAGCTGTGCTGAGGATAAGGCATTAGGGGCGGCTGCAGCAGCAGCAGGCTCAACATCACAAGAGGTATGGCACAGACGTCTAGGGCACCTCAACTCCAGGAGCATGCAACTGCTACAGTCAGGTATGGCTACTGGTATTAACTATAGTGTGTCTGAATATCAAAAGTGTGTACCGTGTATTGTAGGAAAGCAATCCAGATTGCCTTTTCTTAGAGGTCCTATACTAGAGCTACAGACGTGTTAGGTTTAGTGCATACAGACCTATGCGGCCCTATTCAAACTCCATCTCTAAGTGGTGCTAAGTATGTGTTGAGTTTCATAGATGATTACACAAGAAAACATTGTTTATTTTCTGAAAACAAAAGATGCAACTTTTAGTTATTTTCAGCAATTTAAAGTTCTTGTGGAAAATGAGACTGGAAAGAAATTAAAAATACTTAGAAGTGATAGAGGAGGAGAGTATATGAGTTCTAAATTTCAGGATTTTCTCAAGATTAATGGCATTAAACATCAGAAAACTGTGTCTGATTCTCCACAGCAAAATGGAGTTGCTGAGCGCTCCAATATAACCATTATGGAGAAGGTCAGGTGCATGCTGCGGGATGCTGGACTCGAGATGAGGTACTGGGCTGAAGCAGTGAATACTGCTGTCTATTTGAAAAACCGAAGTCCAACTAAGGCAGTTCCTGGCACAACTCCAGAAGAAAAATGGAGTGGAATTAAGGTAAAGCTAGACCATTTCAAAATCTTTGGTTGTATTGCATATGCTATGGTGAAGAATAGAAAGAAACTTGATGTGAAAGGAAAACCATACATATTTGTAGGATATAGTGAAGAATCTAAAGGGTATAGGCTCATTGATCCAGAAAATCCAAGGGATTGTGTAATTTCTCGTGATGTTGTTTTCATAGAGAACAAATTTTATGAAAATGAAATGTCAAATGATGAAAAATTTGATCAACAACTGCTTGTTGATCTGAAATTGAATCAAAATGATGTTCAACCATCGGAATCATCCACTGTGAGTTCTGATAATATATCTGATGACATAAGATTATCACAGGATACTCAACAAAGGATAAGCACAATCACAATAGATGATTCCGACAGTGAACCGACAATTGATAGGTCAGATGATCGCTTGGATCCACCTTACCTTCCAGAAGAAGATTCTGCAACTGAGACAGAGTCAAGAGAAGACTGCAGCTATGATGATGCTCCTGAGTCGCCGCTCATGTCCAATTTTGTGACTATGATGGACTGCAATGATCCTGATGAACCTCAGACTGCAGCCGAGGCATTGAATGGACCAGAGTCAGTTAGTTGGCGTAAGGCGATGACAGATGAGTATGAATCCTTTATAAAAAATAAATGTTGGACTCTGACAGAACGAGATCAACAGAAGAAGCCTGTAAAGTGCAGGTGGATATTTAAGAAAAAGTATGGAGTAAACGGTGAATTGTTGAAATTTAAGGCTCGTTTAGTTGCCAGGGGATACACTCAAAAATATGGTATTGATTATCTGGAAACCTTTTCCCCTGTCGTGAGATACTCCACACTTAGAATGTTAATTGCTTTAGCAGCTGAGCATGACATGTGTATTCAACACATGGATGTCAAAACGGCGTTTCTGAATGCAGACCTTAAAGAGACGGTTTTTATGGAACAACCACAGGGTTTTGAAGTTAAGGGGAGTGAGAATATGGTATACAAGCTCAACAAAGCTGATTATGGTCTTAAACAGGCATCAAGATCCTGGTACGAGAAAATAACCAAGGTATTATGTGATAAGTTGAACTTCAATCGTTTAACTTCAGAACCATGTGTTTACTATAGGTCTGTTAAGCATTCAATGATAATCATAGCTTTGTATGTTGATGATCTGATCATGTTTTATTCACCAACCTTTCAAGAAAAAGACAAAATTAAGGCTGAATTGCAGCAGGAATTTGACATCACAGATCTAGGGCCAGCTCAACACATACTTGGTATGAAGCTGTCTAGAAAAGGTAATGAAATCTCTCTTAGTCAGTCTAATTATATTCAAAAATTGTTGAAAAAGTTCCGGATGGAGGATTGTAAACCTTCAGGTACACCGATGGAGACTGGTCTGAAGTTACCCAAAGAAACTCAGAAGGATGATACTTATGATTATAGAGGTTTAGTAGGGTCACTTATGTACATAGCAGTTTGTACGAGACCAGACATCAGTTATGCAGTGAGCTACCTAAGCCAATTTAACAATTTTTTCAGTGAAATTCATTGGAAGGCTGCTAAAAGAGTTTTACGGTATCTAAAAGGTACACTTAATTTGGGTCTTGTTTATACTAAAGGTGGATTGAATATTAGAGCTTATGCTGATGCAGATTGGGCATCAAACAATATAGATCGTAGGTCGTATACGGGCTATGTGTTCTTCTTAGGTAAATCTATTATCTCCTGGGAGAGTAAAAAGCAACGTACTGTTGCATTGTCTAGTACAGAAGCAGAGTACATGGCTTTTTCGGATACATGTAAAGAAGCTCTTTTCATAAGAAAGTTTTTATTTGAGGTACTTGGTACTATAACTAAATTTACCATATTTAATGATAATCAATCTGCTATAAAACTTTGTAAAAATTTTATGTTCCATTCCAGGACAAAACATATAGACATACGCCATCATTTCATTTAAGAAATTGTCAATAATGGTATAGTTGAAATAAAATACTTATCAACTAATGTTATATTGGCTGATGTATTAACGAAATCACTTTGCAAAGAGAAACATTGTGAATTTACTAATTTGATGCTATGTTAACTGTGTAACTCATTTTATGTATGTTTTGCTAGTTTGTATGTTAGATTAAATAGATGTCTTATATTGTAATATGATAATAAAGTTTGCGTTTAAGGGCCAGTGTTAGAATAACTAGTAAGTTTGTAAACGTCGCAACCTATTACGTCACTGTCAGTGCAGTGACACCTGTCTTTTGATTTTGACACTTATCTCTGGTCTTGTCCGCCATCTACGTGATTGTGTGTTCTTTTGTCGTTCTCCATATGTAATTAAATAAATCCTGTTGAATAACCAATGCAAGTTTTCTTTTCTGTCCGAATTATCCAACAGCATACAATATATATAGCAATCAGTACAAGACGTAACGTGTTCATTAACGTGTAAGTAGTGTCGTCTGGGTGAATGTATTAAATTAAAATTCCGGATGTCCTCGGTGCCAATCTGGCCGCATAATCTGAGTGTGCGTTGAACCTCTGTGGTAAGGCGCTATCTCTAACTTTGTGGAGAGCCATAGTGACAATCTGTCCCAAATTTTAGTTTAATGTATACGGTAGCCTAAAATTCAGATGTCCTCGGTACCAATCTGGTCGCATAATCTGAGTGTGCGTTGAACCTTTGTGGTAATGCGCTATCTCTAACTTTATGGAGAGACATGAGACAGTCTGTCCTGAACTTTAGGTCATCGGTTCAGACAGCCGACGCATTTACTTGTTTAATAAACGTGTAAATTTTCATGGGGTTAAATATAATGACCACCATAAAATGCTTTGATACCCTAAGTTCTTTTACCAAAAATATATACTTGACACCAGAAAAATAAAGTCTAAAATTACAATAGTACTAGCTATCTTAGTCACGACTGCACTTCAAATTGTATTCGAACACCAAATGTAGTAAATGATCACCAAATCTTAGCGAGCAAATTAATGCACTATTTCTACCTAAATAACCCACTCTCATTGCCATAAAGTGTAGGCTTACTACCAAATAAAGTAGTATGATGCCATATTAAGTTATGTCTCCGGCTTGCAATCCCCTCCCACCGTACCGCAAGCGCCGCGCTCGCCCGGACACGATCCCCAATTTAGTCACGTGCGAGCACTTGCGTTCGTTGGATGCGTTTTGTTTTCTCTCTGTTGGTATCTATCTTCTTTACAATGGCGAATGAAAACTTAGCGGGACCGAGTTCTTGTGCTCCGCTCTTGAGTTCTTCATCGGAATCAGATGAAGACGAAGACAAAATCACAAATCATACGAAAAAACGTCGAAGGCAAAATAAAGTTTGGGTTTTTGAAAGAAAATTTATAATTGCATTACTGACTGGATGGGTAGTTGCTAAGACCAGGTCACCGGGAGAGTAACCGGGATCTTCTCTACGTCTTTGGTCTGCCATCTTCTTCCTGCGTTCTTCTAGATTCTCTCTGACATCTCTAGCCTTGTCCAGTGTATTGGCGAGAAGTAGTAACTTCGGCGTAATTTCAGGCACGAAGTTCTCAGACAGTAAAATCTGCCGAAAATCGCGAGTATTGTCATCCGGAGTACGCAGTTCTCGTGCAAATGTCAAATACGCTGGCGTTTGTCCTGTAGTGAGGCAGGTTGCGGTATTCATCGCAAACCGTATGATGGGTAACTTATCACTCCAGCTCCCATGTTCATCTCCTACCAGAATGCCAAGTTGCGTCTTCAAATCTCTGTTTTTCCTTTCCACCGGGTTTGCTGCCGGGTGATACACTGGTGTGAAAGTGTGCTTAATTCGCAGACAATAGGTTAATTGTTGCATCACAGCACTCACAAATTGGGGTCCATTGTCGCTTATCAGGCGTCTGGGCACACCGTATCGAAGGAAAATCTCGTTCATCAAAACTGTCGCACAATTTTCAGCGCTGGCAGTTTCTAAAGCAAATAATTCTATCCATCCAGTAGCAATATCTTCAGCTATCAGTATCCATGTCTTGCCGCTAGTTGTTGACGGCAAAGGTCCAAACAAGTCAAAGGCGAGGGTTTCAAAACGTTGGTTAACTGGCGTGGTTTGAAGCAAACCAGCTGGTTTCAGGTTGGATGGCTTAAATCTCTGGCATGCAACACAGTTCTTAACGTATGTGTTGTATATGTGTGCGTGGCTGCGTCCACGCTTATAGTACTCGCCTCATCTACGAATAAATCAGTGTGCATTTAGCAGCCAGTTGTTTCACTTGTCTCCGTTACTCCTATACATAACATTGGCGACGAGTACCCACTAAAAGAAAAAATCGCGATGGCGGCTCAACAATTTGGAATTTTGTCTACGTTTGACCATACAGTCCACTCTTGGAAGACGTACAAGAGTCGTTTAACTCAGTGGTTTATAGCAAACGACGTTACTGCAACCAGCGACGTGACAGGATCGAAACGACGTGCTATATTGCTTAGCGCACTCACGGATGGCACCTACAAACTCGCTTCGGACCTCGCTTTACCGAAGGAGCTCCAAGAAGTGCCATACGAGGACATATTAGGGTGTTATTCATAATAATTGTACGTAACGGATATGAAGAAGATATGAAAATAAATTTAATGTAACAGACAAGATAACAGATAGGAATTGTAAGGACTAGTACATAATACTACTACAAGTATATAAAAATATTGTTTTATTTAATGGGTCTTTGGGCCATTCATTTTATCCAGGAGGTAAATAAAAAGCTTTTATTTTGATTGACTTATAATATTGCTTTATTAAGTACGATTATTTTAGGAAAGTAATTTTTAGGAATCACATAATAATAATTAATATAGCATCCCAGCTTAGGATTTTATGGTCACATCGATATTTATCAATGTCAACAGTGTAGGAACATAACAGTCTTATTCGTAACATAAAAGGACTTAAGAGACATCGTCCGTCGTCTGATTTTGTAATCTTATTAAGTATTATGTAAAAAGAGCTGCACACTATCTAAACCTGTATTCTAAACTACGTTATTTTGAATTGCTTAGCCCTAGTTGAAAGGGTAAAATTACTCGGAAAACAATCAATTTTTTCTATGAGACAAAACTAGAAGTTGCGAAAACATTAGCTGTTTAGTACATTCATGTCCGCATAACGCGATAAAATGTAAGTAATGGTTTTTCCCGGTATTTGAACTTGGCTTAGTTATTCAAACTAACGGGGTACTTATATTATGTTAACAATCAAAGAAACAATATAATGGTTGAAAAAAGTGAATATCGTATACTAAATTTTTAACGATATTTGGCGCAATCTACAATTGAAACAATAAGTGTTCTTAATTTGCTAATCAGTCACAAAAGTTATACATAAAATGAAAAAAAAAAGGGAATAATTCTAAATTATTGTTTACCGTCGAAAGATACAAAGAAAAACATCCATAGTCGTGGCATGAAACTCAACACTACAAAATTATCATAATATTATTATTTATTTTGTTGTCTACAAAAATTAGTCGCTATCGTCACTATCATTACAGAAATGAAAAAATAAATTATTTTGACTTTTGTTTTGAGATTTTCCGCCGGTATTAGAAACAGAAGGTAATGATTCATCTGGCGTGATCAGCTCCTTAAAATCTTTTCGTATATCATTTGTAGGTATGTTGTAAGATTTTGAAGATCCCATCAGAGTTTGCAATGTTTCTCGGTCATAACTAACTTTAACGTCGGAGAGAATAGTTACTCGTGAATTTTGAGCTCTATTAGATTTTTTTGAAAATATACGTTTAGCGGGTACAATTTCTTCACTATCTGGAAGCTCACTTGATTCAGAAGATGTTGATGGAAGCCTTTTTGCACGTTTTATAGGTTTAAGTAAGTTATGATTCTTTAGTAAATAACAATCACACATTCCCCTCTTGGGTGAACGAGCGCAGAAACAGCTTAAAATTCTTGACGCAATATTGTGTGATTGATTTGTACTTTGAATTTGATGTATCTTCATAGTATTGGGGACAGCTTTAAGCGACAGCAAAGATGTCTTATGAGTTTCCTTAATATTGTTTATGTCCTCTTCAGCAATACAGAAAAGTTTTACGCTGGTTTCTTTTTTCAAAAGAGTATATGCAGATTCTGCGTTGAGGATGTCATTTCCGTGTGCCACTTTACTATCTAAAAGCCTTTTAATAACACCACCCACGCCATCTGCTGCTCCCTTTCCATGGGCAGCTTCAAAAAAATTCCAGGTCCCAGTTAAACTGAAATCTTTTATGATTGTATTAAATAAAAAAAAGTTTTTCTTTTGCCGGTACTGTGTCGTTGGCCCATCGGAAAAAACGTGTAGTGTGTCAATTTCTGGTGATTTTTCACTGATATGGGTTAAAATCGGTTTTAAATGTGCCCAGATAGCTTCTGGCGAATGGTCAGTTGCATCTGAAAAAGTACAGTAGCTCTGTGGTTTTTTATTCTTTTGATATATCACACTCGTATGCAGAGATATCTGATATTGAGAGGCCCCAAAATGTACTGCTTGAATTTCTTGAAACATTTTACAAGTAAAATTCTCTGAAAAATCACAATGTAAGAGGATTTCATTCGTTTCAAGATTATCCTTCATATCTTTATACATTTTATACTGATGGCCGATATTGTATAAATGAATTTTATAAACCTGTAGGTCTTGTTCAAATTTATTCACTAAATCTTGTAAAGTGCCAGTCTTAATTTCTTTTACATTTCGTTTACATTTCTTTAATAAATCATTATTTTTATATTCTATTTCTTTAATAGACCACTCCAGCCATGTAACGCTTTCATCAAGAGTAGTTGTAGTTAAATCACATGTAACTTTCTTGTCTTTACAGATTGTACATTGCCCATACATACATTGCTGAGACTTTAAATTGCAAACTAAAGATTTCACTAGATCGTTTATACTTTTATGTCCAATTAGAACTGATAATCTTTTGAGGGAGGCAAATTTAAATTCAATATTTGAATGTTTCTTACACACGCATGTATCGCGGTCTGAAAGTTTTGGGCTGACTACATAAAAGGGCTTATGTCTTAAAAATGTCGTGTAAGACAAATTAATTCTTGTATCTTGTTTAAACTTATTATATAAATTAGTTACGTTGTCAAGTAGATATCTTTTTTGCATCTTCATTTTTTTTACGGTCTTTGTCTCTCTCTTTCCAGCGGTTGTTCGAGATACGTCATCTTGTAAATAGAAATCTCGAATTATCCGGGCAAACTTGGTATATTTGGTATTTTTTTGTCTTATTGTATTACGAAGTCGACCTTTTAAACCAATACAAAAACCCAATCTAGTTTTCATTTTATGTTTTAGAACCACAGCATTGCTGACAACATTTTTTAAAACATTTCTTTCAGCGTTACTTTCAGCGTTCTTGTAAGAGTTTGTTAAGGATTCGCTCAATATGTTCTTTTCGAGTACAACTCTTCTTATTTTATCCTTTTCTGGCGAAGGCACATCTTTTAAGTGCTGAATAAAGGACTCAGTTTTAGATATTGGAGAAGTTGACGTTGATGGTAATGAAGGTTCAACGTTTTCTTTACTGTCATCTCTATCATTTTGCGTACATGCCAATAACAATTTGTATCTATATACTCTTTTTCTTAAAGAATCTACTTTCTTTTTCAGTATATCTATTTTTATTTTTTGCTTTTTATTTTCTTTGGTAATCCTGTAATATCTTTGTTTATATATTTTACGACTAGAGTTTTTTTTTGGTTTATCATTGTGTTTTAACTGTGTTTGTTTCAGTTGCCGCCAACGTTTACGTCTAATAGCTTTTTCGGTCTCCGTTAACTCAGATATCTTTATATAGTTTCTTCTTTTTTTCTCAGCATCTTTTTTCTTTTCTTCGTTCCATTTAATAGGATCATTTTGCTTTAAACGTTCTCTATATCTTTTTTGTCGTTCCGCTGATGTCAAAGGCATTGTATCTAAAACAAAAGTAAACGTTACTTACATGTATTAACATATATTACATACTTTTATCAATCCCGCTCTGCACAACAACATGTCAAAAATAAATAAATTATGTTATAATAATATAAGGATAAGGTGTTAATAAATCAACTCTAAGAAATACGTGAGGATGGTCGACGTAGACAAACAAAAACAAAAAAAATGCGATTTTCATTATTCATAAAAAAAAGCTAAAAAATTATATAATTAAAATTATTATTTGTTTATATATCTTAGCATTATGTATTAATATTTAGTTATAATATGTGTATTTATATCCTACTAATATTATAAATGCGAAAGTTTGTGAGGATGGATGGATTGATGGATGTTTGTTACTCTTTCACGCAAAAACTACTGAATGGATTTGGATGAAATTTCGGCAAGGCACACGAGTAGTTTATAACCCGGATTAACACATAGGATACTTTTTATCCCGATAATATGTTCCCGTGGGGTAATTATCGAAATCCACGCGGGCGACGCCGTGGGCATAAGCTAGTTTAAGAAATAGTTTCGGTTTAGTTAGTAAGGCACATTAACACATTTTTCTCTTCTTTCTTTCACATACTATCGTCTACATTTCTTTTTTCCTTTCGCAGGTCTGCTGGCAGAAATTTTGTATGAAATAAGAAGTACCTTTGTACTCAAATATTTTTATAACACCTTATACACGCAGCTTTACCTTTTCATATCTGTTACGTATCAGAAAAAAGTAACGGAGAAATATCATATATGAACAATTAGTACGTGTCTAACCTACAAAATATTTTGTACAGCCGTCATCAATTAGTTTAAACAAATTACTTCTACTGATTTCACTTCTACAACCACGATTCTTTTCTCATAATTATATAAAAACCTGGAAAGTACTTACCGAATTCAAATATACCACGAAAACAAATATCACAAATAAATGTCGAATTATAACGTTACGCACAAAATTGATCGCACTGAGTGTAACAACAAAATGGCGAATCCACAGTCACGCCATCTGTTAACAATGTTTGTTGTGTAATGTTGCCAGGAGATAATTTTATTTCCATGTTGGAAATAATGTTGTAAAACACTGTAACCGAGATGAAAAACAGAGATGAGTATAATATTGGACTGCCATTTAAATATGTAAATTATGTATTAATTACTGTTTGCTTTATTTATTTTAAAGAATAATCTATTGTTATGGATTTAAACATACTAAAAAAACACTAAGTTTTAGACTAACACAATTCGATTATTTTTAAAGTATTTTTAATGTTGCTTTAAGTAAAAATGGACATGATTTTTATTATGAAATTTCTGTGAATACAATTTTAAAATTTGAAATATTATAATATCTTGCTTTCTCTTACTTACTGAGTATTATAAATTGTAGTTCTGGATAGTTTTAGAATTAGGGTGAATAAAATTGAGCTATTATTGAAGTGGAAAATAAAAAATAATCGAGCTGGACGCGGAGAGGGAAGCAAATGTACAATTTTCGTGAATATCACCCATTATTGCTGTTAGACAGTCATTTTACACCGAAACGCAGCGGGTTCGGCGAGCGATGCAATTTTTATGCGGCATCGCAGCAAGCTGGTGAAACACCGACACAATGGGCGGCGAGACTTCGCGGGCTGACCGCTCACTGCGGTTTCAGCAATGTGGAAGAAGCCTTGCGTGACCGATTCGTAATGGCAATGTTGCCGGGGCGCGAGCGGGATAAATTATTTTCTCAAGACATGACAGAACTGACGCTGGCTAAGGCGATCGAGTTAGCGGAAACGCTAAGGAGCGCCCGCGCCGGAGCGGCAGCCACCGCGCATCTCGCGGGGCAGCAGGAGCAGCAGCTGTACAAGATCGACCCGGCAACCAAGTAAAGTGCGGCATCGGAAGATAAGTGTTCTGTGTGCGGTCGTTCTAATCATACGTCGGCGAAGTGTCGTTTCGCAAAATATAAGTGTAAAAAGTGTCAGGTGACCGGTCACCTTCAAAGAGTGTGTAAAAAAAACAAACTATATCGCCACCACAAGTGACGTGGATGAAGATGATGACGGTAAACTGTTTAAAATAAGTTGTATAAATGGCGAGCCAATGACTGAGATAGTGACAATCCGGGGGGTAGAACTGAAATTTGAGATCGATAGCGGGTCAGCGGTCACTGTAATATCTCGTACAGTGTTTAATAATTATTTTCCAACCGTGCCATTGTCGCCGACTAGGAAACAGCTGTATACATATGTTGGTAATAAAATAACATGTGCTGGAGTAACTCGGTTACCTGTTACATACTCGGGACAAACACATGACCTTAGTATTTACGTAGTGAATAATGGCACCGGTCCGCCTCTTCTTGGTCGAGATTTCTTTGCGAGTTTTAAATTAGAGCTGCTACCTTGTATGTATTTGAACAAGACGGATAGCATGTTTATACAACTTCAAGCACAGTTTCCAAAGGTTTTTTCTGACGAACTAGGAGCGTTTAATAAGTACAGAGTAAAACTGAACATTAAACCCGGTTCTCAACCAGTGTTTTTTAAAGCGCGCCCTATCGCTTTCGCATTAAAAGACAAAATTAATAATGAGATCGATCGTTTAGTTGAGTTGGGTGTATTAAAACCGATTGAGCATGCCGAGAATGCGTCACCTATTGTCCCCGTATTGAAGCGCAACGGTACAGTGAGGCTGTGTGTAGACTACTCGGTTAGTATCAATAAACAGCTGATTGTGGAGCAGTATCCTCTGCCGACGGTTCACGAACTGTTTAGTAGACTACATGGTGGACAACAATTTTCAAAGCTTGATTTGTCAATGGCGTATAACCAGTTTTTATTAGATGACGAGTCCCAAAAACTAACTTGTATTAATACACATCGTGGATTGTATAAATACACTCGTATGGTATTCGGGTTGTCTAGCGCACCGTCCATATTTCAGAGAGCAATGGAATGTGTCCTATCAGGTATGGATGGAGTTCTGTGTCTACTTGATGACGTCCTCATCACAGGTCCCACAAGGGACATTCACCTGCAAAGACTTAAAGCCGTGCTCGGAAGATTACAAGATGCAGGATTAGTATTACAAAAGGAAAAATATGAGTTTTTTTAAAAATGAGATAGATTACCTAGGATATAAAATAGACAAACACGGACTTAAGAAGACTCCTGAAAAAGTTAAAGCTATAGTTGAAGCACCGGTGCCCACAAACGTAGCTAAATTGCAATCGTTCCTAGGACTGGTAAATTATTATAGAAATTTTGTAAAAAATGCTTCTGGTATTTTAAGTCCATTATATGACCTGCTAAAGAAAGGGGTAAAATGGAATTGGAGCGAGTCACATAATAAATCATTTATCAACATAAAAGAAATATTAGCGTCTGAACAAGTCCTTACGCATTTTAATGATAATGCGAAACTAATTCTTACGGTCGATGCATCGCCAACTGGTTTGGGAGCCGTGTTATCACAACTAGAAAGTGATGGCATCACCGAACGTCCAATATCGTTCGCGTCCCGTACTCTTAACGCGGCGGAAAAAAATTACGCTCAAATACAGAAGGAAGCTACTGCCATTATTTTTGGAATACGTCGGTTTCACCAATATTTATATGCCAGGTCTGATCCATTTGTTTTAAGAACGGATCATAAGCCGTTGATATCAATTTTTGGACCATATAAAGGTATTCCAGAAGTATCTGCAAATAGGCTTCAAAGATACGCTTTATTTCTCAGCGGGTACAATTACACAATAGAGTATGTACGTAGTAATAACAATTGTGCGGATTATTTTTCACGGGCGAGTTTACCGGAGGTTCAGCAGAGCGATAGCACAAATAGGAAGGGGCAGCTTGCGTGCGCCAGCGGCGGCGCCGCCATCAATACTGTAGAAGATGACTCATTCGAGTTGCCGCCGTCCGTCGAGCGCGCGGCTTATATTAACTTTGTAGTAGACGGGAGCTTACCTGTGACACTTACAGAATTACGCGAACAAACGAGTAAGGACGCAATTTTAAAGGTCGTAATAAAATACGTATTAAACGGGTGGCCTAAAAAAATAACCGACATAAACCTAAGACCATACTGGTGTTGTAAGTCACAACTTGCTGTCGAAGACGGTTGTCTGATGAGGGGCCGCAAAGTAATTTTGCCGGGAAACCTGAGGCACAGAGTTATGTTAGAATTACATAAATCTCATTTAGGCATCGTCAAAACAAAAGCGTTAGCAAGGGCACGGGTTTGGTTTCCGGGTATTGATGTTGCCTTGGAAAAAATTATAAGCTCATGCTATGTTTGCACTCAACTACGCCCTTCCCCTCCTCGCGCTCCGCTGTCACCGTGGAAATACCCTCCGAGCCCTTTCGTTAGGATACATATAGATTTTCTGGGCCCTATTCACGGACACACGTTTTTGGTTGTTGTAGACGCCCACTATAAATGGGTAGAAGTTTATGACATGATAAACACATCAACCTCAGTAGCAGTGATTGATAAATTATATGATTTCATGTCTAGGTTTTGGATACCCCAAACTATAGTTAGTGACAATGGCACTGCCTTCGTATCTCATGAGTTCAAAAAATTTTGCAACTCCAACGGCATATTACACGTGACGTCACCAAGCTTTCATCCGGCTAGCAATGGACAAGCCGAAAGTTACGTAAAAATAGTGAAAAAGGGTATTAAATCGTGTATTTTGTCAAACAGCAATGTACGAGAACGGAAATTGAATTTATTGAAGTACCTTTTCGATTATAGAAACTCGATACATAGTACTACAGGATTGTCACCAGCTCAGTTAGTATTTGGCAAAACACTTAGGTCACGCCTAGATTTACTTAATCCTAAATTAAATACCTCATTATCTTCATCGAACGTACCTAATGTGGTCAAAAGTAAACAGTGTTCGCAGATTGAGTCATACGGAGGAAAAAACAGAGAAACCTATTCTATAGGTGATAACGTCTTGTATAAGAACAATGTTATGAATAAGAACAGTTTTTGGAAAAGGGGAACTATTGTAAAGCGAATAGGTAAAGTCATGTATCTTGTTAAAGACATTAACTCACTTTTAGAGCTTAGAAAACATAAAAATCAATTAGTTTTATATAAAGGTAGCAATGTAGACGAAGAAACATTCTGGGATTGCGACAGTGAGGTCCATGTATCGTTACAAGATAACAACAGTACATCACCGGGGTCGATAAGGCCCGATACTCGTATACCAGCGGTGGGGGAAGGTGATACAGTGACAGAATCTGAGCAAGCATTGACAACCACTCAGAAGATAGATACCCTTCCGCAACCTTCGTCATGTCCAGTTGTTGAAATAGCCGAACAGTCCACATCTCAGAACGAAGACCCTGAGGAATTTCATGAGGCACTGTCGGAAAGCAACTCACCACAAACAAAAGAACAACCGATACAGAGGTATAACCCTTTATCCCGGAAGTTGTTACGCAAAATACCCAGAGTAGATTATAAGGACTAACTGTAAATTACTTGAGACTGTTACTTACCTATAGTATGGGGGAGGAGTTGTTGTATATGTGTGCGTGGCTGCGTCCACGCTTATAGTACTCGCCTCATCTACGAATAAATCAGTGTGCATTTAGCAGCCAGTTGTTTCACTTGTCTCCGTTACTCCTATACATAACAGTATGCTTCTATATATTTTCTCATACCATTCCAATGATATCGCTTCGAGATGCGTTGATATGTCTTATCAGCGCCGTAATGCCCCGCCAAAGGGTCATCGTGGTATACTGAAAGAACGTTTGCCCATTCATGTTGAGGAACTACGAGTTGAGCCTCCTCTGAGTCATCTGACGGGTGATATCTGTACAACAACCCGTTGTTCATTACGTACCCTTTATTGCTCCAGTACACTGCATTATCTTTACGATCTGCATCCTCTAAGGCAGTTACGATGCTGGCGACGTTTTCATCCTTCAGCTGTTCTGCCCTAACTTCAGATGACGGTCTCTGCGGCATATCCACGGCTATGCTATAAACTCCACAGGTGTTTTCAGTGCTTTCATCGCAAATAGGCCTGGACAGCGTGTCTGCAACCACATTCGTCCTACCGGGTGTATACTTAATGGTAATGTCATATGCCTGTATCTGCAGAGCCCATCTGGCTAATCGACCAGTTGGAGACCGTAACGACATCAACCACCTCAGGGCTTGATGGTCCGTAACCACTGTTACTGGGAGACCTTCTATGTATCCACGGAATTTCTTAATCGCCCACACCACTGCGAGAGCCTCCCTCTCGGTTGTGGAATAATTGCGTTCTGCAGGGATCATCAACCTACCAGCATATTCAACGGGATGCTCGTCCTGTTCCTCCCCCTGCACTAGAACTGCTCCAAGTGCATAGTTGCTTGCATCAGTTTTGATGATATAACCTCTCGTCTCGTCGGCTTGTCGTAACACAGGGCTGGATGTAAGACGTATTTTGAGCTCTTGATAAGACTGCTCCTGTTCTGCTGACCATGTCCATACCGTATTTTTCCTAGTTAAACGGGAGAGTGGTTCACTGATTCCGGCAAAGTTTGGTATGAATCGCCTGTACCAGGAACAGGTCTGCAGGAATGTCATCAGATGCTTCAAATTCTTGGGTGCTGGATAGGCTAGTATTGCTGCTACCTTCTCAGGATCAGCGGTCAGACCCTCGGGAGTAATAATGTGCCCTAAATACTTAATTGTTGAGCAACAAAATCGGCACTTACTAAAATTTACATGAAGGTTGCTTTCTTTCAGCTTATTTAGTACCTTACCCAAATCCAATAGATGTGCTTGATAGGTAACCGAAAAAATAATCAGATCGTCGAGGTACGCCAGCATCTTTACATTCTCCAAGCTAACTCGAATACTGTCTATCAGTCGCTGGAATGTAGAGGGTGCGTTGCGAAGTCCAAATGGCATCCTCTTAAAACGGTACATACCGAATGGAGTTATAAATGACGTCTTGTCCTGATCCTCGAGTTTTACTTTCACTTGCCAGTAGCCAGCGCGTAAATCCAGGGTGGTCATGAAAGGCGTTGGCTTAGCAGCATGCAGCAAATCATCAATGCGAGGGATAGGATACTTGTCGGGGACCGTTATGGCATTAAGTCTACGGTAATCAATGCAAACTCGTACTGAACCGTCTTTCTTTGGCACCATTACAACGGGTGCGGACCAGGGTGAAGAGCACGCTTCAATTACTCCACTGTCCAACATCTTCTTTACCTCATTTTTTAACACAGCCATGCGTGGCGGTGAGAGGCGGTATGGTGGTACAGAGACGGGGTTATGGTCACCTGTATCGATGCAGTGTTCAGCGAGGGAGGTTGGTTCTCCACCTTCACTGAAAACTTCTTGATAATCCCATAGCACTTCCATCAGCTGTGACTTTTGAGTTGTGTCCAGCGTATCCGATGAAACATCTTCAACTTCCAAAGATCCAATTTCTACATCATTGCTGCTATTACTTTGGTCGCTAGGGAAAAGTGCCTTGGAATGTGGAGATAGTTCACACGGAGCATCGTGAAGCTGCATTTGGGCATCACGGACCATAAAGTCGACGAACCTTGGAGAATACCCATCAAATAATGGTCGGGATCGCTTCCTTGGACTAGGGGACAGCTCAATTGGCACTACGCGATATGGCATCGTGTTTGTAGTGCAGGCACTCGTTGTCGGGAGTGCTGGTTCTCCGCTAGATAATGGACTGCCAGTTGCGGGGGTACATGCACTGGATTGTGGCAACGCCGGTTCCAGTACGCCTTCGTCGCGTGGAGTTATCGACAGAGGAGAAATAAATTCAGGCAGCTCAACATCTTTTAACATAGACCGTAACTGAGGATCAAAATAAACGGGCGTAGCCTCTACCTTGGCCATTGATATCTCCTCATCATCTTCGTCTTGGAGATCGAAGATGTCATCAGGGTAATCCTCGAAATACCATGTCTTCTGCGGAACGTTAAGTACCATCTTAGCGTCTTCAATGAAGCCGACGCCCAAGAGTGTGCGATTCTCGAGATTCCGGGAACACGATAAAATTCGTCTGCACAACACGGTAACATACACTGACGGGTGCACTTACGGTTAGAACGTCTCTCGTCGTCTTCGTGCCATCAGCCAGTTTCACCGCAAACTTTTGTGTCTGGAATGGAAAGCCGAGTCTTCGTAGGCATTTGTACAGCGTGTATGATGCAACGCTGGCCTTTGCGCAAGTATCCACGTAGGCACTGCCGGTTATTTTGCCTATGGCAATACCAATAACTGGCCTAGGGCGTACATCTGCTTGAGGATTAAAGGAGCAAAAACTTACATCAGTCTTTTCCACCTTTGGCACAGCCTTGGTGCAGGTTGTGCATTTCGATCGCACCACTCCTGGTGTACCGCATCCGTAACACGCAAACTTTGGTGTAGAAGGTGATGGCGCCTGGGTGCCCATAGCGGTATTTGCAGGTGCAGGTTTCGCGGCAGACTGACCACTACCAGAAGCGAGATCCTTCTTCTCCTTCTTCCGACACGTCTCAATTGAGTGCCCAGGCAATCGACAGTACGTGCAACGCTTCTTTTTAAATGACACCGTTCCTGTTTCTTTTCCTTTCCCTTCTTCTGGCATCGCCTTTTCAACCAGGAGCTCTTCTACTCCTCTGGCTGCCTTCAACAGGGCGTCAAGAGTATTGACAGTCTCGCGTGGCATTTTTACCCTTATTTTGTACCTCAATTGCCCGTTAATCATGTCAATCTGTTGGGTCTCTGTGTGTGGCTCTGGCATTTGTGCAATAAGAGCCCTCTTCTTAGCCACAAACACTTCGGTTAGTTCATCCTCACCTTGCTTGATGTTCACGACGTTCTGGTACAGCTGGTAGGCAGGTCTTTTAGGTGCGAAGGCGTGGCGGAATCTTGACACAAACTCGTCCCATGTATTCACCTGTTCCTTTATCCCATTCCACCAGGTGGCTGCTTCTTCCCTCAAAATTAAGGGGATGCTCACAATGGCATCTTCGTCGGAGATCTGTTCTACGGACTTGAAAACTGAAGCCGCAGCAAGAAAAGATTCAATCGCTTCAGTGTCTCTTGAACCATTAAAACTAACCTTGCAAGTGGTGAACGAGCCTCGTCGCTGTTGGTTACCAATCGCTGACAGTAACTTCTCGAATTGTTCAGCTGACAAATTCATGGTGGTTTGCGGTTCCTCCTTTATTCTTCTTCGTAATCTTGATGTAGGGCTAGCCTGCTTCCGGGCCTTTACGTTGAGCGCCAGATTGTAGCGGGAATGATAAAACGTAGGCTCAGTATCAACAATTCGTTTATTCCACGAACAAAGTTATAATACAAACAAAGGTAAGTAGGTACGATGAGACTTAAGAAAACAACACGGTACGTTCCCGGCTAGTTCGTGACGTGAGATGCGTCACGAAACAAGAAGGATACGTAACCGCGGGGGCGCGAGGGGAGAGGGGCGTCTAGGCTAGGCGAGCTCTTCCAATGCGTGGAAACAGCGGCGCGCTAACGCAGACTGACGATTCGTGTTTTTTTTTTTTTGAATGGCATCTCGCAGTTCAACCTATGAGGTTGTCGTCTGCTTAACCGGACTATCCTGTGGGTGCCTTTAGAGTAAGGCCTCCAGCCAGGGCATAAAAACTTACAAACTAAGCGACTACACGCTAAGGGCACCCCCTGTGGGGTACGAACCTCGGCTTAGGGCGTCGCTGGGGGAGGACTGCATGGGGACAGGCTGGATCTGAATGGTATCATCATTAAGGGGCTGATTTAAAACTACTGGCACAGCATCGCGGGCTGGCTCGAGCGAGGGTCGGGGAGGGCATGGACCGGGACGTCGCGACGGACCTCGACGGCGAGGTCGGAAAGACGGCGGTTTGAGTCGGAACTTTTTAAGAGTGCTAGTCTCTTTGCTACTCTCCTGTAGGAGGGTGATAGCTGTTGTGACATCACTAATTAGTATGTTACTAAGCGTCAAGCTCTAGTGATGATCTGTGGTACACATCCTTCCGGAGGCCATAACTTGGTCTCAACCCGTCTGCGACACTACGCACTGTCTAAATACAAAATGCAACCTATGTCCTGTGACTATTAAATTAAGTATACCCAACGGTATCTTTCATTCCAACCATCCAATATAACATGGTGTCATAAGTGAGCATAATACCTAACAATAGCATCATCTGGAGTGACAAGGGTATGCCTAGGACGGCGTACTGTACTAATGCGCGAGGGTTCGTAACGGGCGGCCGCTGCGATCAGGGGATTACGGTGTTTAATGGCGTTATCGAAGAAACGCTTCGAAAGACGTTTCATAAACTGAAGGACGGTGGGCATTCTAAGGTCTACGTGTAGACGGTCATTACGGACATAAAAAGGGGCTCCCGTGACTCTACGTAAGAACCGGTTCTGTAAAATTTGCATTCTATGGATGTACTTAGGCTTGGTGTGAGCGTACACGACGCAAGCGTACGTCATAATGGGGCGGATCACCGCGGTATAAAGGCGCAACTTGCACTTGAGTGACAACTTGCTTTTTGCCGAAATCATGAAATGAAGCCTACCCATAGCAAACGCAGCTCGGTCGCGAGCTGCTTTGATGTGCGCCGCGAAAGACAAGTGGTTGTCAAGTATAACTCCTAAGTACTTGGCTTGCTTCTCCCAAGGGATAGGCTTACCATACATAATGATCGGGCTGAGCGCGGGTGGCTTAATTTTACGCTGTTTAGAGAAAAGAACTGCCTGGCTCTTGTCGGGGTTCAACTCGATTCTCCATTTCCGGAACCAAGCGCCTAAGACGTTGGCTGAGGTTTGGAGGGTGCTATAGATAGCGTCGTGACTGCGGCCAGTGTAATAAATGGCCGTGTCGTCCGCGAATAGGGCTAACTGAGCCTTCTTGCTCTTGGGGATGTCACTGGTGAACAGAGTAAAGATAAGGGGAGAGACGACGGAGCCCTGAGGGACTCCGGCTCTAATGGGGTGGGGGGAAGACAGTGCCTTCCCGATGCGATAGCGGAAGGTGCGATCCGACAGAAAGTCTCGTAAGATGAGCACGAGACGGTCCGGCACTCCCAGTTTGTACAAGCTGTACAAACTGGGAGTGCCGGACCGTCATATAATAAGCCGTTGTGCCAGACTTTGTCGAAAGCCTTTGCTATGTCGAAGAACAACACACCCGTCATCGCTTCACGCTGGATGCCAGCGCTCAAGTGCTCTACGATGCGATGGGCCTGTTGAATGCAAGAGTGTCCGGTTCTGAAGCCGAACTGCTCGTTGGGGATGAGACTCTTAGCCTCGGCGAAGTCTTTGAGTCGCTTATAAATGAGTCTCTCGTAGATTTTGCCGAATGCGTTCAGGAGACTGATAGGTCTGTAGCTCGAGGGCTCAGACTTGGGTTTGCCTGGCTTGGCGAAACCGATGACAGTGGCCTCTTTCCATATTTGGGGAAAAGCGTTGTTGCTCAGGGCGCCATTGAAGATGGCCGCCATTAACACGACGAGCTGAGCGGGGAGGAGTTTAAACACCCTATTGGTGATTCCGTCTGAGCCGGGTGCTTTGCGCGGTTGAAGCTTATTAATGATGTCTTGCACTTCGTCAGCTGTGACCGGAGGCAGAGGATCATCTGGGTCTTCTACAGGGGGGAGGGCGGCTCTACGTTCGACGAATGCGTTCACCTCATCGAGATGTCGCTTGTCTACTGGTTGAGAGCTGGGGGAGCACTGGGACTCTAGGCTGTCGGCTAGGCATTTGGCCTTCTCAGAGTCGTCGAATGCAACGCTCTAATCGGGTCGGGTGAGGGGAGGCATCGAAGCCTCTTCGGTGGAGTGCAACTTGCGTTGCAGCTGCCAGAAGGCTAGGTGGGTAGGCTCGAGCTCGCTAAGCGTCTTGTCCCATTGATCTGAGCGATGCTCACTAGTGCGCTTCTTTACAGCACGCTGTAAATGACGCATGTGAGCTTTGTTCGCGTCGCAGGGAAAGTTGCTGTAGGCACGGATGGCCGCGTTCTTCTCGTTTATCAGTTCACGTACGTCAGCGGGTAGTATCCAGAGTTGATCGCTCAATGCTGGAAATTCTCGTGAGCAATCCTTCAGTACGGATTGCACGTGTTCTGTAAACGAGTTGATGGCGGCCGTCGTGTCTGCGACTGAGACTATGTGGCCGGGGATGGACTTCAGGTGAGACGACGTGGTGGATTTCAGCTTTTCGCTGACTTTCCTCCAGTCGGTTATCACTTGGGTCGGCGGGGGCTGGCTGGGGTCAGAGGGACCCGAGCGGGGAACTAAGTGCATGAGCACTGGTCGATGGTCTGAGTTAAGCTCATGTAAAGTCTCGATGGAATGCAACTTAAGGTTGACATTCTTGAGTAGCGCTATGTCGAAAACGCCCGGACGTTGGTCGGGGTCGTGGGGATAGTGAGTGTGCTCCATAGGAGCGATGGGATCGAAGTTGAGGGACTCACCCAGGTTATACACGTGACGTCCTCTGGCAGAGGTCGTCGTGCTGTTCCAGGCGGGGTGTTTGGCGTTGAGGTCGCCCGCTATGATAACGGAGTCACTCAAGCCGAAGAGGACGGCAAGGTCTTTGGTGAACAGAGTGTGCTCCTCGGACGTGCCGCCGGGAGGGATGTACGCGGAGGCGATAGTGATCGGTTGATGACCGGTCATGCCTAGTCGACACACTGAAGTCTCGAGTAGAGACTCCATGGGAGGGGGATCTAAGGGGATGCAGTGCAGTTCTTTTCTATAATAGATTAGAGTACCGACCGATCGTTGCGAACTATGCGATAGTTGGCAATTCTCGGATCGCGGTGACTGGGCTTGAGGAAAGTCTCCTGTATGAGGAGGATATCAATTTGATGGTCACGGAGGAAGGTGGCGATTTCATCACGCTGGCCTCTAATGCCATTGGCATTAAAGTACCCTAATTTAAGGGATCGGGGTTTGGTACACGTTCATCATCATCAGCCTATATTGTTCCCACTGCTGGGACGCAGGCCTTCTCTCTATGAGAGGGAATGGGCTGTAATCCACCACGCGGGCCCAGTGCGGGTTGGTAGATGTCACATGTCTTCGAATTTTTAGTTCTAGGACATGCCGGTTTCCTCACGATGTTTTCCTTCACCGTTTTTGAGAGCAGCGGTGAAGAAATAAAATACACAAAGTAATGCGCCTGCCTGGGTTCGAACCTACGACTTACTGCTCGTAAGTCGGGGCTGCTACCACTGGGCCACCGCTGCTCCCGTTGGTACACGTTAATCTCGTATTATCCATTGAAATTAAAGATTAATGCCGCTGAAGGCTTCGCCTAACTTGATTAGGGACTTGAGGATAATTTTAAGCTTATCACCGTCAGTGTTAGCCTCCCTGAGATCTGCCGCCATGCGGTCTGCTTCGGGGGTGACTAACTTTGCTAACGTTTCTAAAGTTACGTTAGGAGAGGAGACCGCGGCCGCGGGGCCGGGAGGCGCGGGACGAGCGGGCGCCGGTGCGCTCGCTTGGGCCACGGGAGTGGGGACAGGGGCATCTAATAGCCCGGGAATGGGGCTGGACTTTGCTTTGCCGAGTGCCGGGAAGGCTCTCTGGTGGTTCAGCGAGGTCCAGGGAGAGGGCCTCTGAGGGCTGAGTCTCTCCGGCATCTGTGCAGTTGGTAGCCTCACCGATGGGCTTTCTCTCTGCTGGCGGGCGTTTGCACGCTTCGCCGGTTTAGAGGAAGAGCCTTTGGGGGCTTTCGGGCAGCCGCGGTAGTTAGCCGGGTGGCCCGACTGGCCGCAAAGCACACAGCTCGGTGGCTCCGTGCATAGCGATTTGTCTTTGGGACGGGGGCAGTCTGCCGTACCATGGTCGCCTAGACACTTTACGCATCTGTGCGGCGCATGGCAGTTGGCTTGGCTGTTTCCGTACAGCTAGCAGCGGTGGCACTGCCCTACTACGGTTGAGCGGTAAGGCTTCTCTATTGAGATGCCTGTGAGGGAGCATACCGACTTCACTTTGAAGATCGGGTGGTGTCCTTCTACTGGGTCATAGATGACCAGTACCATATCGTACTGGTCTCCACCTCTCGCCTTATGAAGGCGGTGGACGGCTGCGACCGGGATGTCCTGGCCTTGGAGGTCGTTTAGGATGTCTTCCGTGGGGATTTCCTTCGGGATCCGCCTGATCACCACGCGGGTGGGCTTCTCCTCTGGAAGGGAGTATGTATGGAAGGCTATGTGCCTTCCGATCAGCTGACGGGTTAGTTCCCTGAAGTCGGTGGTCGTAGGGACTACCACTTTGATACCCTGCTGGGTGCTTTTTGCGCTAGTGTATTGAATGCGGCGCTCAACACACATTTTGGACACGTCTGTCCATTTCCCTTTGTCCTGAATGAATAACGGGGGAGGGGGCTTCAGCTTCTTTGAAGAAGCGGCTGAAGAGTAAGCCTTAGGGCTGGATGGTCTGCTGGTATGAGCAGCGGCGGACTTTGGTGCGGGGACCGGGGAGGTGGGGCGGGAGGCCTCGGGAGAGGGGATGAGAGGGAGCGCGACTAATTTTTTGGCCATGGCGGCCTGAGAGTTTTTGCCCTTTTTCCTCTTGCCCTTTCCGACGACTTGATAGTCGTCTTCAGAGGACGAGGAAGCAGAGCAGGAATCTATAACCGATTCCGAGTCGGAGACTGGCACAGTTGTGTCCATTTTCTCCGAAATGGGAACAATGGACGCAGGTGCGGACTGATCCATTGTTTGCTTAACAATGGGTCCGGGGTTAGCCGGAATCGCGGCGGCGACGGCTGGCGGTGAGCCTTTGTCTATGTTCTCAGAAACGGGAACAATGGACGCAGGTGCAGGCTGGACCTTTGTCTTGTTCTTTGGAAAGAGATACCGCGGCCCTGGAACACAAAGGGCGAAGAAGGAACATGGGTGGGTTTTAGTCAGTACGAGTCTGACACTCCCTCCCGCTCCGCCCAGAGCGGGAGAAGTCATTTGATGATTTCCCATCCGAAAAAAAAAAAAAAAAAAAAAGGCTGGACCTTTGTTTGCGAAACAATGGGTTTCACTACAATGGGTCTTGGAGTAGCCTTAATCGCGGCGGCGACGGCTGGCGGTAAGGCCTCTGTCGGCAGGCGGCGGTGACAAGGGGCTCTCGAGCGCGTCACTGAAGTCAGTGACGGTATCGGTGGTTTGCTGAATGGCAGCAATTTCTGATTGTGATTAGCGTTATTGTTTTGGGTAATGTGAGGTGTTATTGTTTGGGTAGGTCGCGTGTAGCTACACGCGACCTACCCAAACAATAACACCCCACATGCATAACATGCACTGGAACGCGTCGTGTTCTAAGTTTACATAGGCACGACGCGCACCGTCCACACATTACGTGACTCCACACTCGACTATACTCACGCGACGAACAATGCAGTGCGGGCTCGCTATTCGTTGCTTACAAGAGCGGCGTTACACAAACATTGCCGCTCTAACTCATTCACTAAGGCCTCTTAGTCTGGAGCGTAAACGGCTAGCTCTGTGAGCGTCTGTAGACGGGGGCCAACATCCTTAGCGGTAGGATGCGCCAACAGAGTCACCTCTGTCGCAGGTCGTCATCCGCTGGGCCTCCTCCGGGCAACCGGAGGTCTCACCTGGCGGTGACAGACCGCCGGGGTGGCGAGAAGAGAGCGGCGCTCGTTACGGTAAAGTTTGTTTATCGTACCTGAGCGCGCTGCGCCAGCGCCGCTGGCGCCTCCTACCGGACAAAATGTCAACTACACATAGGCGAGTTGCGTCATAATAAACTAAATTACGCGCGCTCGCCCCCATTCACGCCTAAATTGGCACCCAAATTGAGGGTGCCCGTATTGACGGGCACACCATTTCTCCGCGGGCCAAAGGACTTAGTCCATACCCCGCCTCGCGCGTCCCCCTGTGGGGTCGTAGCGATTTCCACGAGTCCGAATCGTCATTCCCTAAATAATTGGTCAAGGAATTAGGTTGTTAGGCGCGCTTAGCTTCACTCAAATGTCCGCTAACTTTTAGCCGATAAAATGTCGTCCCTCGACGACACAGATAAAGCGCTTTTGCGCTTTTTCTTGCGCGTCTTCACGACCGTCCCATATTTACAAAAATATGGGTCAGAAATTGCTGCCATTCAGCAAACCACCGATACCGTCACTGACTTCAGTGACGCGCTCGATAGCCCCTTGTCACCGCCGCCTGCCGACAGAGGCCTTACCGCCAGCCGTCGATTAAGGCTACTCCAAGACCCATTGTAGTGAAACCCATTGTTTCGCAAACAAAGGTCCAGCCTTTTTTTTTTTTTTTTTTTTTCGGATGGGAAATCATCAAATGACTTCTCCCGCTCTGGGCGGAGCGGGAGGGAGTGTCAAACTCGTACTGACTAAAACCCACCCATGTTCCTTCTTCGCCCTTTGTGTTCCAGGGCCGCGGTATCTCTTTCCAAAGAACAAGACAAAGGTCCAGCCTGCACCTGCGTCCATTGTTCCCGTTTCTGAGAACATAGACAAAGGCTCACCGCCAGCCGTCGCCGCCGCGATTCCGGCTAACCCCGGACCCATTGTTAAGCAAACAATGGATCAGTCCGCACCTGCGTCCATTGTTCCCATTTCGGAGAAAATGGACACAACTGTGCCAGTCTCCGACTCGGAATCGGTTATAGATTCCTGCTCTGCTTCCTCGTCCTCTGAAGACGACTATCAAGTCGTCGGAAAGGGCAAGAGGAAAAAGGGCAAAAACTCTCAGGCCGCCATGGCCAAAAAATTAGTCGCGCTCCCTCTCATCCCCTCTCCCGAGGCCTCCCGCCCCACCTCCCCGGTCCCCGCACCAAAGTCCGCCGCTGCTCATACCAGCAGACCATCCAGCCCTAAGGCTTACTCTTCAGCCGCTTCTTCAAAGAAGCTGAAGCCCCCTCCCCCGTTATTCATTCAGGACAAAGGGAAATGGACAGACGTGTCCAAAATGTGTGTTGAGCGCCGCATTCAATACACTAGCGCAAAAAGCACCCAGCAGGGTATCAAAGTGGTAGTCCCTACGACCACCGACTTCAGGGAACTAACCCGTCAGCTGATCGGAAGGCACATAGCCTTCCATACATACTCCCTTCCAGAGGAGAAGCCCACCCGCGTGGTGATCAGGCGGATCCCGAAGGAAATCCCCACGGAAGACATCCTAAACGACCTCCAAGGCCAGGACATCCCGGTCGCAGCCGTCCACCGCCTTCATAAGGCGAGAGGTGGAGACCAGTACGATATGGTACTGGTCATCTATGACCCAGTAGAAGGACACCACCCGATCTTCAAAGTGAAGTCGGTATGCTCCCTCACAGGCATCTCAATAGAGAAGCCTTACCGCTCAACCGTAGTAGGGCAGTGCCACCGCTGCTAGCTGTACGGAAACAGCCAAGCCAACTGCCATGCGCCGCACAGATGCGTAAAGTGTCTAGGCGACCATGGTACGGCAGACTGCCCCCGTCCCAAAGACAAATCGCTATGCACGGAGCCACCGAGCTGTGTGCTTTGCGGCCAGTCGGGCCACCCGGCTAACTACCGCGGCTGCCCGAAAGCCCCCAAAGGCTCTTCCTCTAAACCGGCGAAGCGTGCAAACGCCCGCCAGCAGAGAGAAAGCCCATCGGTGAGGCTACCAACTGCACAGATGCCGGAGAGACTCAGCCCTCAGAGGCCCTCTCCCTGGACCTCGCTGAACCACCAGAGAGCCTTCCCGGCACTCGGCAAAGCAAAGTCCAGCCCCATTCCCGGGCTATTAGATGCCCCTGTCCCCACTCCCGTGGCCCAAGCGAGCGCACCGGCGCCCGCTCGTCCCGCGCCTCCCGGCCCCGCGGCCGCGGTCTCCTCTCCTAACGTAACTTTAGAAACGTTAGCAAAGTTAGTCACCCCCGAAGCAGACCGCATGGCGGCAGATCTCAGGGAGGCTAACACTGACGGTGATAAGCTTAAAATTATCCTCAAGTCCCTAATCAAGTTAGGCGAAGCCTTCAGCGGCATTAATCTTTAATTTCAATGGATAATACGAGATTAACGTGTACCAACGGGAGCAGCGGTGGCCCAGTGGTAGCAGCCCCGACTTACGAGCAGTAAGTCGTAGGTTCGAACCCAGGCAGGCGCATTACTTTGTGTATTTTATTTCTTCACCGCTGCTCTCAAAAATGGTGAAGGAAAACATCGTGAGGAAACCGGCATGTCCTAGAACTAAAAATTCGAAGACATGTGACATCTACCAACCCGCACTGGGCCCGCGTGGTGGATTACAGCCCATTCCCTCTCATAGAGAGAAGGCCTGCGTCCCAGCAGTGGGAACAATATAGGCTGATGATGATGAACGTGTACCAAACCCCGATCCCTTAAATTAGGGTACTTTAATGCCAATGGCATTAGAGGCCAGCGTGATGAAATCGCCACCTTCCTCCGTGACCATCAAATTGATATCCTCCTCATACAGGAGACTTTCCTCAAGCCCAGTCACCGCGATCCGAGAATTGCCAACTATCGCATAGTTCGCAACGATCGGTCGGTACTCTAATCTATTATAGAAAAGAACTGCACTGCATCCCCTTAGATCCCCCTCCCATGGAGTCTCTACTCGAGACTTCAGTGTGTCGACTAGGCATGACCGGTCATCAACCGATCACTATCGCCTCCGCGTACATCCCTCCCGGCGGCACGTCCGAGGAGCACACTCTGTTCACCAAAGACCTTGCCGTCCTCTTCGGCTTGAGTGACTCCGTTATCATAGCGGGCGACCTCAACGCCAAACACCCCGCCTGGAACAGCACGACGACCTCTGCCAGAGGACGTCACGTGTATAACCTGGGTGAGTCCCTCAACTTCGATCCCATCGCTCCTATGGAGCACACTCACTATCCCCACGACCCCGACCAACGTCCGGGCGTTTTCGACATAGCGCTACTCAAGAATGTCAACCTTAAGTTGCATTCCATCGAGACTTTACATGAGCTTAACTCAGACCATCGACCAGTGCTCATGCACTTAGTTCCCCGCTCGGGTCCCTCTGACCCCAGCCAGCCCCCGCCGACCCAAGTGATAACCGACTGGAGGAAAGTCAGCGAAAAGCTGAAATCCACCACGTCGTCTCACCTGAAGTCCATCCCCGGCCACATAGTCTCAGTCGCAGACACGACGGCCGCCATCAACTCGTTTACAGAACACGTGCAATCCGTACTGAAGGATTGCTCACGAGAATTTCCAGCATTGAGCGATCAACTCTGGATACTACCCGCTGACGTACGTGAACTGATAAACGAGAAGAACGCGGCCATCCGTGCCTACAGCAACTTTCCCTGCGACGCGAACAAAGCTCACATGCGTCATTTACAGCGTGCTGTAAAGAAGCGCACTAGTGAGCATCGCTCAGATCAATGGGACAAGACGCTTAGCGAGCTCGAGCCTACCCACCTAGCCTTCTGGCAGCTGCAACGCAAGTTGCACTCCACCGAAGAGGCTTCGATGCCTCCCCTCACCCGACCCGATTAGAGCGTTGCATTCGACGACTCTGAGAAGGCCAAATGCCTAGCCGACAGCCTAGAGTCCCAGTGCTCCCCCAGCTCTCAACCAGTAGACAAGCGACATCTCGATGAGGTGAACGCATTCGTCGAACGTAGAGCCGCCCTCCCCCCTGTAGAAGACCCAGATGATCCTCTGCCTCCGGTCACAGCTGACGAAGTGCAAGACATCATTAATAAGCTTCAACCGCGCAAAGCACCCGGCTCAGACGGAATCACCAATAGGGTGTTTAAACTCCTCCCCGCTCAGCTCGTCGTGTTAATGGCGGCCATCTTCAATGGCGCCCTGAGCAACAACGCTTTTCCCCAAATATGGAAAGAGGCCACTGTCATCGGTTTCGCCAAGCCAGGCAAACCCAAGTCTGAGCCCTCGAGCTACAGACCTATCAGTCTCCTGAACGCATTCGGCAAAATCTACGAGAGACTCATTTATAAGCGACTCAAAGACTTCGCCGAGGCTAAGAGTCTCATCCCCAACGAGCAGTTCGGCTTCAGAACCGGACACTCTTGCATTCAACAGGCCCATCGCATCGTAGAGCACTTGAGCGCTGGCTTCCAGCGTGGAGCGATGACGGGTGTGTTGTTCTTCGACATAGCAAAGGCTTTCGACAAAGTCTGGCACAACGGCTTATTATATGACGGTCCGGCACTCCCAGTTTGTACACCTTGTACAAACTGGGAGTGCCGGACCGTCTCGTGCTCATCTTACGAGACTTTCTGTCGGATCGCACCTTCCGCTATCGCATCGGGAAGGTTCGCATTGTAGCGTATGGTCACCGGACACTAACAGACTGTGAAAGGCGATATTACCATACAGAAAAAGAAGCCTTAGCTTTGGTCGGGGCGGTGGAACATTTTTATGTTTTTCTGTTTGGAAAAGAGTTTGAATTAGTGACCGACCATAAACCACTCGAGGTTATATTCGGTTCTAAATCAAAACCATGTGCAAGGATAGAAAGGTGGATACTAGGCCTTCAAGCATATACATTTAAAGTAATATACAGGCCTGGCAAAGAAAATGTAGCAGATAGTTTATCAAGATTGTGCAAATTAAATAAAACGTCACAAGACAAGTTGGAAAACTATATACACCAAGTTGTTGAAAGAAACAGGCCAATAGCAGTATCACTGGAAGAAATTATGGAGGCATCAAAGCAAGACACGGAAATATTAAAAACAAGAGAAGGCCTTTATAACAACAAATGGGATGAAGAGGTAAAAAATTACAAAATCTTACAAAACGAATTATGCTTTTACAAAGGAGTTTTATTGAGAGGCACTAGAATTGTTATTCCAAAAAAAATTGCGCAGTCACGTTCTGACAGCTACTTACGAAGGGCACCCAATAGTCCTAATGAACGCGAGACTAAGAACCAAAGTTTAGTGGCCTAGATACCAGGAAACTGAGAACTTGGTCAAATGCTGCAAAGGCTGTACATTGGTCTCTGCTCCAAATCCTCCAAACCCATTGAAGCGACGGGCATTACCATGTTAACCTTGGGTAAATACTTGTATTGATTTGTTGGGTCCTTTACCAAGTATCGATTATATATTAGTAATTGTCGATTATTTCAGTGGATACAAGGAGGTAAAGATTTGTCGTAAAATTACCAGTGCTGACATAATAAAATGTCTATAAGAGATTTTTAGCAGACTTGGTAACCAGATGGCAGACAGTTCTACAGAGAGGAGATCTGTACTGAAAGGAATATAGTTTCGCATAATAAGGTACCTGTTATGTACGGTATTATTGTGTCGCATAGTAATCTCATGTTGTGAGGGTAGCTCATACTTTTTATAATAAAAGTCAGTCTGCATTGAATCTCTGTGTTTCATTGTCACGAACATAACATTGGCGACGAGATAATTATTAAATATTCATTCTTACGCGTGTGTTTAAAGTAAATAACATGCCGATCGGAAAAGTTGAAGGTTTCCAAGTCGGAACCCAAAATTGGGATACTTATGTTCGTCGAATTAAACAGTTCATAATGTTGAACGACATTGAAGAAAACTTACACGTGGCTACGCTGGTGACTTTGGTCGGTACGGAGTGTTACGACTTAATGTGCGATTTATGTTCGCCGGATCAGCCAGAGGATAAGACTTTCGATGCGCTCGTTAAACTAGTGAAAGATCATTTGGAACCCGAGAGATCAGAAATAGCCGAAAGGCATATTTTCAGGCAGAGGAAGCAGCAGCAGGGTGAAAGCGTTCGTTCTTACTTACAAGGTTTGAAACATCTGGCTAAAACCTGCAATTTCGGTGCATCACTAGAGGTAAATCTCCGCGACCAGTTCGTATCGGGCCTGTACAGTGAGGAGATGCGATCTAGGTTATTCGCCGAAAAGAATGTGGACTACAAGCGCGGTGTGGAGTTGGCGATGGCTCTCGAAGCAGCGGAGCGGCATGCGAGCATGGCGAGTGCCCCGACTGCGGAGGCCGTGAGCGCAGGCTACAGCGCCGGCGGCGCGAGCGACGGCCTGCACCGAGTTAGCGGCGCGCGCCAGCGCAGCGCCCGCGCAGCGTCGGCGGCGGCGGCCGAGCGGCGCGCGTGCGCGCGATGCGGCAAAGCCGGCCACGTGGAGGGCAGGTGTCGTTACAAGCATTATTCGTGTGATAAGTGTGGTGAAAAAGGACATTTAAAATCTGTGTGCACTCGTAGTGAGAAAGATGGTAATTACACTAAGAAGGCAAACAAAGGTCAGTTCTATCTTGATAATAGTGTTACCGATTCCGATACTGATAACGATTGTAATTTCTATAACATGGGTTATACCAATCATAGTAGTAATATAAAGGAGTGTGAGGATGACGGTCCCTATTATATTAGGTTGAATGTCGAAGGTATATTTATAAAGTTTGAAGTAGATACGGGGAGTAAGATATCGGCTATATCAAAGAAGTTTTACGACAAGATGTTTTATAAGCAACCGATAGTTAGCAAAATATTAACTTTTAAATCTTATACTGGAGACATTATTCAAACACTCGGATATATACTGGTGGCAACTACTTATAACAATAAACAATTACCATTAAAATTATACGTTATTATTAATGGAGGGCCGCCGTTAATGGGGTGCACATGGATAAAACAGTTAAAATTATCAAGTTTCGATGCACTTAATAGCCACCATTATGTATCCGATGAGAACTCGTTGGCGAAAACACTTAGGCATGAATATCCCGAAGTTTTCGCTGGGGGACTGGGTACATTCAAGTCACAGATCCGACTTCACTTAAAGGACACGACTCCAGTGTTTGTGAAGGCGCGGCCGTTGCCTCTGGCTCTGCGCGCGCGCGTTGAACGGGAGCTCGATCGGTTACAGGGGGAAGGAGTGATATACAAAGTTGACAGATCTGATTATGGTACGCCTATAGTGCCTGTAGTCAAGTCAAATGGCGATATCCGTATTTGCGGAGACTACAAAGTAACTATCAATCCGCGATTGAAAGACTTTCATTACCCACTACCACGGATCGAGGACCTGTTCGCAACATTGGGTGGAGGCGAACTGTTTACTAAGCTTGATTTGTCGAATGCTTTTCAACAATGCGAACTCGATAATGCTTCAAGGCCGATGACGGCAATCACCACTCACGTCGGTACTTTTGTTTACAACCGTGTGCCGTTTGGTATTAAGTGCATTCCCGAAAATTTTCAGAAGTTAATGGAAGAGACTTTGAGTGGCTTACCGTTTACGGCCGTGTTTGCGGACGATATATGTGTTAGCGGTAAATGTAGGGCATCACATATGTCAAATTTAAGGGCCGTATTGCAGAGATTGAAGGATAATGGCCTTCGAATTAATTATAGTAAATGCCAATTTTTTAAAGAATCCGTAACATATTTGGGTTATAGAATTGATAAACAAGGCCTCCATACCGATGATAAAAAAATTAAAGCGATTGTATCGGCTCCATCACCTTGTAACATTACGCAGTTAAGGAGTTTTTTAGGACTTGTAAATTTTTATTCAAAGTTTTGCGTAAACATGAGTGATGTTTTAAAACCATTATATGATTTGTTAAAAAAAAATGTTAAGTGGAATTGGGACAATAAATGTGAAAATGCTTTTGTAAAAATTAAAAATGTCTTAAGTAGCTCTCCGGTTCTCGCACATTATGATCCAAATTTAAAACTTATACTGGCAGTAGATAGCAGCCCATACGGTTTGGGTGCAGTGTTGTTACAACGTTACGATGACGGTAGCGAGCGGCCGCTCTGTTGTGCCTCGCGTACGTTAAATCCTGCTGAGTCCAACTATTCACAGTTAGATAAGGAGGCTTTGGCGATTGTTTTTGGCGTGACTAAACATCACCAGTATTTATACGGACAACAGTTTATTCTTAGGAGTGATCATCGTGCTTTAAGTTATATATTAGGAGACAATAAAGGCATACCAGTAACTGCTGCAAGTAGAATCCAAAGATATGCCGTTAAATTAGCAGCATACGATTTTAAAATAGAATTTGTTAGATCAGAGAGGAATTGTTTCGCCGACGCCCTGTCACGCCTCCCTCTTAGCTCGACTAGACAACGAGTACGAGAAGATGACGACGAATGTAGCTACCTTAATTTTGTGGAAGAAAACTTTCCACTCAGTTTTAAGAATATTAAAACAGAGACGGATAAGGATACACTTCTAAATAAAATTGTTGGTTATACAATGTTCGGGTGGCCGTTACAAGTTAGCAACGTTCAAGAAAAACCTTATTTTAATAGGAAAGAATCATTACACTTAGATCACGGATGTTTAGTGTGGGGATACAGGATTGTTATACCTACAGTGTTACGTCAGTCAATATTGCAAGAAATTCACGAGGGTCATCCGGGTATAGTTAAAATGAAACAGATAGCCCGCAACTATGTATGGTGGGAGACGTTAGATAATGATATTGAGCGTATTTGTAGTGAGTGCGCGGCGTGCGTGTCACAGCGCGCTCATCCAGCGCCAGCGCCGTTGCACTCCTGGCCCTGGCCCGAGGAGCCGTGGGCACGTTTAAACGTGGATTTTTTAGGCCCTATAAACAATCGATATTATTTAATAATAATTGATGCCCACTCTAAGTGGATTGAAGTGGAGCGAGTGAGCACCACTTCAGCTTCAGTAGTTATCGATAGTTTTAGAAGACTTTTTGCTCGTTTTGGCATTCCAAAAAAAATTGTAAGTGACAATGGACCGCCGTTCTCATCAGCGGAATTTGGTATGTATCTTAAGCGTAACGGCATAAAACATTTGCCCGTTGCACCATATCATCCCTCTAGTAATGGAGCCGCCGAGAACGCAGTACGCACTATAAAACGGGTTTTAAAGAAAGCATCGTTTGAAAACGTTAATGACAACGCGGCGTTAACAAAGTTTCTTTTTATGTATCGTAACACGGAGCATAGCACCACGGGGCGCGAACCGGCGGTGGCGATGTTCGGGCGCCGTCTGCGTGGCAGACTAGACTTACTGCGGCCGGACACGGGCGAGCGGGTGCGCGGCGCGCAGCTGGCCCAAGAGAAGCGCGCGGCCGCAGAGCGGCCGCCGTTGCGACAAGCAGACGTCGGGGACGCGGTAATCATGCGGGATTATTCAAAACATAGGCAAAAATGGGCAGAGGGTGAAGTGGTGCGACGGTCAGGGCCGGTTACTTATGCGATTAAAACCAATGACGGACATATTCATAAACGTCATATTGATCAGTTGTTGACAAAAAGCGTTAGGAAGTCTAGACGTTCCATTACGGGTCCGAGTCCTAGTACGAATATGGAGACAGTTGAACTGGAACCTAATGTATCTATTAAACCAACACAAAGCACTTCATCGGTAGACTCCCCACTTAATACATCATACGAAAGTAAAGGGAAACGTTCGACGGATGAGTCTACCGAACTAGTAGTCACGACGGCTAAAAGTTCGCCACTGTCTACGTCATCGCCGATTATTGATAGTCGTTTACGCCGGAGAGCTGCCATAGATTGTGCCAAGAAGTTAAAGACTACAAAATAACAATCGTAGTAATTTGTAATCTGTTTAAATATAATAAAACCTTTAAGTTGTATTCCTGAGTTGACGTACTTGTGCGTTAAGTCCTTGTCTTCTTTTATATTCTTCTAATTTTAGTAACTAGTATGTGCCAGCAGTTTCGCTCGCGCTTAACATAATTGTACGTTTAACCTTTAATTAACAAACATGATGTAGAATTCACATTAATTTGTAATGTAAGCAGGAAAGGCTAAAAATGTTTAGAATAGCCACAGTTTTATATAATTATAGATTTAGAGGGGACAGTGTTATGTACGGTATTATTGTGTCGCATAGTAATCTCATGTTGTGAGGGTAGCTCATACTTTTTATAATAAAAGTCAGTCTGCATTGAATCTCTGTGTTTCATTGTCACGAACATAACAGTACCATACTGGCCTTAACAGAACGGAGAAGTCGAACGTCAGAACCGAGATATTCCAAAGAAAAAAAAAAATTGTCAAGTCGAGCGAAAACACTGGCAAGAAGCTTTGTTAAAGTATGTACTTGGCTATGTATAACGGTACCCCGTATAGTGTTACAGGTAAAACTCCTACAGATCATTTTTCAAACGGCAATACCGTGGCAATATACCTATGGCAGGAGACATTACACATACACTTAAACCAGAAGATTCAGATGTTAGATACAGAGATCAAGAAAAGAAAGAAACTGGGAAAGAATATACAGTTAAGAAAAGAAGAGCGCGTGAATGTGAACTAGTGCCTGGGGATAAAGTTGACGTCAAGAATATGGTCAAAGATAAACTAAGCCTAAATTATGTCCCAACTTCTCATACTGTAGAAAACAGTAAAGGTGGACACTTGTGTTCGAAACGATATAACTGGGAAGGTATCACGAAGAAATGTAGTTCATTTGAAGAAAGTTGAAGGGAAGTTATAAGTGACCAAAATAAAGAAATTAACATAGGAGAAGATGTAAATGAATCAGAAAATGGAATAGAAGAAGAAGGGGAAAAGGAAACATTAAATTAAAACATATTATGATTGACTACATATTTATTGTGCTGTGATTTGGTTAAGCTAGAGATATATTCTGGTTTCATAAAAACTAGTTAAAACAAAGAAGGGATGTAGTGTATGTAGATATCAATATATCTCACTACAAACCGATTACAGTATTGTAACGTTGCCTCGGGCGCGCACGTCGCTCGGTTATTAATACCGGTCCGAGTAGTGGGGCGGGCAGTCGGATCGGCTTGTGGCTTCACCCGAGCTGAGAAGTTTTTAGTGCCGCGTTCTATAACCGTACGGTATCGACCAGTCACAATCCGACGTGTGCAGGCCTCCGCTGGCCGCCACCGAAGTCCCCTGCGCCACCTTTGGCGCGGGCTGTGATTGCCTCTGTCCTTGACCTCCCAGTTTTAACAAACTGGTCGAGGGTAGACGTGACAAAAACTTTTCAGTTCGACCGTCCGAACCGGATTTTTTTTTCAAATTTTTTGAGAATCGTCCAGTAGCGCCCGTTGGGTACCCATGGGTACCTAGCTCCGTGGGTGAACAGCGGGTGCTACCCGTGCTGCCCGGTGCTGCTGCACCGTACCGGTTGCGGAGAAGCCACACCAAAACGAGATGCCTAAGAAACTGCCGCCTCCATCGAACCCCAAGGGGGTTCGAACGCGTGACGACTCATACAGAGACGCCATCGCTGCCTTAACGGAAGCGCAGCGAAGGAGGGCCCCCCGGGCCTCACCTCCTGCGCCGACGCCACGCCGCTACGCCACCACCGAGACGCTGCCACCAGTGCGCGCCCCAACCATGCCGGTCCGACCACCGGCCATCCACCCCGTGCCCACTCTGGCCCCCGCTCATCCCGGGCCCAGTAGCAGCGCGCCCGCTGCTCGCGCCGTCGCCCCCCCCCTACGCGCCTATGCGCAGGAGGACCGGGCGACCGCGACGCAAGCGCCCCGCGCCGCAAACCCGCGCACCACGCGCCCACCAACCGTCACCGCCGTCACCCAGGCCGCGCCCGCCGCGCCGCGCCCCGCCGCGAGTGCACCGACACACGCACGGCCGGCCGCCGCCGCCGCAGCGACGTCTGCCCAGGGACTAATGTCGCCGCCCCCGCCCCGCAGCGCAGCCCAAGACTCGCCCGCGCCCATGTCGCCCTGCTACTCAAGTGAGGGCAGCGATGTGGAGCAGAGCGACATGGACGATGAAGATTATTACGAGGTAGGTAACACTACCTCTAATAAAGTGACGCCTGATAAAACGGTGCTCGAGCGCGACACTCGCGCCCAGCGCCGACCACGCAGCTCGGACGACGAGGCCGCCGAAGAGGCGAAGCGCGTTTGCCCCGACTCCCCCGCTCCCACAGCGTGAACCGCGTGGTCGAGCCGGAGCCGGGTCGCCGACGTTCGCCGAGGCGGCTCGCCGCCCGCCCACCGGACAAGACGCCTCACCCAACGTGACGCCACCCGTCGCCGCAGCCCCAGCACAAGGCACGAGCGCAGCAGCAGCTACCAGTGCCAAGGCAAAAGGTAAGCCCCGCTACCCTCCGTTGGTGGTGGAGAGGATGCCCAACTGGGCCTTTCATTTTAGGGCGGTGAGGACCATCCTGGGTCACCCACCGAACGCTCGTCCTTATCAGGGTGGGATTCGTTTCCTACCTGAAACGGAGGACGAGTTCAGGGTGATCCAGAGGTACCTCACGGACCTGGAGACATCGGAGGGCCTTAGTTGGTTTTCCTACTCACTGCCGGCGGAGCGCAGTGTCAAGGTGGCCATCAGGGGACTGCCAGCGGACACGGACCCTGAAGATATCCTTGAGGAGTTGAGGGCGCGTGGCTACGAGCCAGAGTACGTCCGCAATATAAAAGCGCGCGGCGGACGACCTGGCTGCCTCTTCTACGCGACCCTCAAGAGGCAAATTGACTTCCGTACGATTTACGACACCACGGAGCTGCTATGCATGCGTGGTGTTCGTATAGATGCCTGGCGGAGCAAACAAGGGCCCACCCAGTGCCACCGGTGCCAGCTGTTTCGACACAGCTCGCACCGGTGCCACCGCCCGCTCGCATGCGTGCTCTGCGGGGACAATCACGCCGCCCAAGACTGCCCACGCCCTAAGACCGAGAAGGCCACCTGCGTGAACTGCGCGGGTGACCATCCGGCCAACAGTGGCGGATGTCCAGTGCTCCGGAGAGAACTCCGGAACAAGCGAGCGGGCACTGTCGCCATTACTCGGCAGCGCCGAGAGACGGTGACTGTACCCACTTTAGGTGAGGCCCATGAGGTCCCTAGCACGTCGCTAATGGTGACAGCGAACGGGCCCTCAAATTACCAACAAGACGCTCCCGCCTCGAGGCGGAGAAAAAAGAGACCTTGCGGGGGGAGGAATAGGAAGGGGACAAAACCCCACCCCCCCGCAGCGCAATCCAGACAGGACCCTGGCCCTGTACCAGCGCAGGCGTCGACTCAGGCGCCTGTGACCACCGCTGCCATGACGGCCGCCACCTCATCCACCGATGCCGCTACAGGCGCCGGCAAGAAGAAGGGGAAGAGGGCAGGGAAACCCGCCCCACCCACAGACTCGGCTACGGTCGCCGCTCATTCAGTAGCGGCGCCTAGCGCACTCCAGCCGCTAGCCGGCGCCCCAGCGCTACAGCGCCCACTCCCTCCTACATCGGAGTTTACCGCCTGCGCCATCAGGCTCCTAATGGACCCCATAAGGGCCATATGAGAGGGCCAAGACGCGGACCTGACCATCCTCGACGGGCTCACCGAGCTACTACGGCTCTATTACGCCAGCCCGTCGAGCAACAAGTCTGGATTGCCGCGACCTTAGAATAAGGCCGCCCATCTCCGCCTCCTCCTCTAGGTTTTGCAGGACTACCCGGATCGACAGGAGCCGGGTTCGCACGGTTGCCCCAGGTATTGTACCATGGGAGCACTAGCGACCGCCGACTCGCGATGGCATGTCACGTCCGCGGCACTACGCCAACCGCAGGAGCGCCCGCTTACTGCCCGTGTCGCCTCATGTGCGACCCGGTGCCTGCGGATGTGACGTAGCCGTCGCCACTCCCGGACTTACCCACCCGGGCAGGTCGCCCCAGTCTACACGCGACCTACCCATCCAATAAGACTCCACATTCATCACACACACTCGAAGCGCGTCGTGGTCTAAGTTAATATAGGCATGACGCGCATCGTTCACTCAGCCAGTACTAAACATACATCCTAACTCACGCAATGAATGTGCGGCGCGGGCTCGCTACTCATTGCTTACAAGAGCGGCGTTACACAGTACAATGCCGCTCTAACACATCCACTACGACCCCTTAGTCTGGAACGCAATCGGCTAGCTCTGAGAGCGCAACGGACGGGGGTCAACGCCTTAGCGGTAGGATGCGCCATCAGAGTCGCCTACTCTTGCTGGCCTGCATCTGCTGGGCCTCCCCCGGGTAACCGGAGGTCTCACCTGGCGATGACAGGCCGCCGAGGCGGCGTGAAGAAAGCGGCGCTCGGTACGGTAACGTTTCGCCGTGCCCAAGCGCACAGCGCCGGCGCCTCTGGCGCCTCCTACCGGACAAAATGTCAACCACACACAGGCGAGTTGCGCTTTTTACACGCACTCGTCAATCTCCCTCGTCTATACAGACAATCAAATTGAGGTGCCCGTATTTACGGGCACTGTGTTGATCCCGCGGGGAAAGGGCTTGCCCATATCCCGCCCGCCACGCCCCCATGTCGGGGACGTTGCGATTGCTCGAGTGGGCAGTCGTTGTCGGACTGTCGGCCTGTGCTGTGGTGCGTTGGCGAGTCAACTATTAGTGTAACTATCAGTGGATAAATGTGCATGGACTACGCTGAACCACCAGAGAGCTTTCCCAGCTCTCGGTAATCAAGCAAAGTCTAACCCCATCCCCGTGCTATTAAATACCCCTGCCCCCACTCCCGTGGCCCAAGCGAGCGCACCGGCGCCCGCTCGTCCCACGCCACCCGGCCCCGCGGCCGTGGACTCCTCTCCCGACGTAATTTTAGAAACGTTAGCAAAGATAGTCACCCCCGAAGCAGACCGCATGGTGGCTGATCTCAGGGAGGCTAACACTGGCGGCGACAAGCTTAAAATTATCCTCAAGTCCCTAATCAAGTTAGGCGAAGCCCTTAGCGGCATTGATTTCTAATTCCAATGGATAATACTAGATTAACGTGTACCAAACCTCGATCCCTTAAATTAGGGTACTTTAATGCCAATGGCATCAAAGGCCAGTGTGATGAGATCGCCACTTTCCTCCGCGACCATCAAATTGATATCTTCCTCATACAGGAGACCTTCCTCAAGCCCAGTCACCGTGATCCGAGAATTGCCAACTATCGCAAAGTTCGCAACGATCGGTCACGATGCCACAAGGGCGGAACTCTAATTTACTACGGAAAGGAACTGCACTGCATCCCCTTAGATCCACCTCCAATGGAGTCTCTGCTCGAGACTTCAGTCTGTCGACTAGGCATGACCGGTCATAAATCGATCACTATCGCCTCCGCGTACATCCCTCCCGGCGGCACGTCCGAGGAGCACACTCTGTTCATCAAAGACCTTGCCGTCCTCTTCGGCTTGAGTGACTCCGTTATCATAGCGGGCGACCTCAACGCCAAACACCCCGCCTGGAACAGCACGACGACCTCTGCCAGAGGACGTCACGTGTATAACCTGGGCGAGTCCCTCAACTTCGATCCCATCGCTCCTATGGAGCACACTCACTATCCCCACGACCCCGACCAACGCCCGGACGTTCTCGACATAGCGTTACTCAAGAATGTCTACCTTAAGTTGCATTCCATCGAGACTTTACATGAGCTTAACTCAGACCATCGACCAGTGGTCATGCACTTAGTTCCGCGCTCGGGTCCTTCTGACCCCAGTCAGCCCCCGCCGACCCAAGTGATAACCGACTGGAGGAAAGTCAGCGAAAAGCTGAAATCCACCACGTCACCTCATTTGGAGGCCATCCCCGACCACATTGTCTCAGTCCCAGACACGAAGGCCGCCATCAACTCGTTTACAGAACACGTGCAATCCGTACTAAAGGATTGCTCACGGGAAGTTCCAGCAATGAGCGATCAACGCTGGATTCTACCCGCTGACGTACGTGAACTGATAACCGAGAAGAACGCGGCCATCCGTGCCTACAGCAACTTTCCCTGCGACGCGAACAAAGCTCACATGCGTTATTTACAGCGTGCTGTAAAGAAGCGCACTAGTGAGCATCGTTCAGATCAATGGGACAAGACGCTTAGCGAGCTCGAGCCTACCCACCTAGCCTTCTGGCAGCTGCAACGCAAGTTGCGCTCCACCGAAGAGGCTTCGATGCCTCCCCTCACCCGACCCGATTAGAGCGTCGCATTTGACGACTCTGAGAAGGCCGAATGCCTAGCCGACAGCCTGGAGTCCCAGTGCTCCCCCAGCTCTCAACCAGTAGATAAGCGACATCTCAATGAGGTGAACGCATTCGTCGAACGTAGAGCCGCCCTCCCCCCCTGTAGAAGACCCAGATGATCCTCTGCCTTCGGTCACAGCTGACGAAGTGCAAGACATCATTAATAAGCTTCAACCGCGGAAAGCACCCGGCTCCGACGGAATCACCAATAGGGTGTTAAAACTCCTCCCCGCTCAGCTCGTCGTGTTAATGGCGGCCATCTTCAATGGCGGCCATCTTCAATGGCGCCCTGAGCAACAACGCTTTTCCCCAAATATGGAAAGAGGCCACTGTCATCGGTTTCGCCAAGCCAGGCTGTTAGGGTCTTTACTTGGACTTTAAATTAAAGGCAGTGGACTGTATAAACTGAGAAGTATATCCAAAATTATGTACAGAATTAGAAATAAGACGCGCGTGTATTGTCGATTGCTCTCGCTGATGAAGTGCCGCTCGGCTCCTGTACCCCCGCGCAGCTGCCCGTTCCGTCGCCCGCGCTGCCACCCGAGGTCTGACGAAGATAGCCGACGGCGCCCGAACATCCTCCCCGGGTTGATGCATTCAAGAGAGAGGAAGTGGGCAGAGGTTGTTGTAGGCCCGCAGCATTGTCCCCTTCTTCGTCTTCAGCTCGACCACGCGTGAAGCTCCGTCACTGCCTGGGAAGACCTTCGTGACTCGTCCCAGTGGCCACACGAGTGGCGGTTGTCCCCGTTCCTTGATAAGGACAAGGGTTCCCACAGTCAGCTGCCCTGTTGAAGACGTCCACTTTCCTTTCTGCTGGAGCAGAGAAACATATTCAATATGAAATCGCTTCCAAAAATGTTGCCGTATGTGCTCTATTCTGTGGTAGCGCTCCAATCGGCTGATGTCAATGTTAGTCACCTGTGGATGTGGAATAGACATGAGTGGTCGTCCAATTAAAAAATGAGAAGGACTTAGGACAGCGAAATCTAGAGGATCAGAGGAAAGTGGGGTAAGTGGACGTGAATTTAATATTGCCTCTATTTGACTCAAGCATGTGGTCATCTCCTCATAAGTGAAGTGTGTTAGCGTGAGAAGCCTTTTCAAATGGTGCTTGGTGGATTTGACAGCAGCTTCAGCAATGCCGTTAAAGTGGGGAGAGTAGGGAGGCGCAAAAGTAAATTCGATACCTTGTTGACTGACATCAAATTCAAGGTTTGAATCTTGAAGAAATTTCCCCAATTCATTACACGCACCAACAAAGTTGGTGCCATTATCTGATAAGATGCTTTGGGGCTTGCCACGACGAGACACAAAGCGATTTAAGGCAGCCATGTACGATTCCTTAGTCAGATCTGTAACGAGCTCAATATGCACAGCTTTAACTGCAAGGCAAACAAAAATACACAAATATGCTTTGACAAGTCTACACCCTCGCCCTTTGCGATCAGATATCATTACTGGCCCAGCATAGTCGACACTGCATTTTAAAAATGGGAACTCCAAATGAGTCCTTGAAGAAGGCAATTGACCCATAATAGGTTGCACAACTTGACACTTATATTTAAAGCATTTAATGCATTTTTTAACTATTGATTTGGACAGATTTCTGCCACCCAGAGTCCAATACATTTGCCGTGTATTTGCCAGTAATAGCTGAGGGCCAGCGTGTAATAAATCAAAATGATACTTATTAAAAATAATTTTAGTGATATGATGTTTGCTACAAAGCAAAATGGGATGCTTGACAGTATACTCGTAAGGAGAGTTGTCAAGTCTGCCTCCTACGCGAATGATACCATCCGTGTCAATAAAAGGACTTAAAGAAATTAATCTATTTTTACGAGGCAATGCTTTACCTGTTTGCAATAAAACACACTCTTTTGGAAACATTTCAATTTGAGCATGACGTATAATAAAATTTAAAGAATTTTTGAGCTCCTGATGAGATAGGGAACCTAGAAATTTATCGTGTTTACATTTTAAATTATGAATATATCTTAGTACATAGGTAACTACTTCCTGTAAACGATTAAAATTTGAATATTTATGAATTAGGCAATGAATGAATTCTTGATTATAATGTGTCTGATGATGTGAAATTGAACATGATTGAGGATGAGTAATGAAGTGAGATGACATAACTTCAGGTAAATCCTGTCTCACGTTTTCATTGGGCATTTTTGGCCAGTCTTTTTCGTCCTTAGATAAAAAACTTGGACCTGACCACCACAAGGGACACTCTCTGATAAGGTCAGCCTTCAGCCCGCGAGAAACAAGATCTGCCGGATTATCTTTTGACGGCACGTAGCTCCACGTATACCCAGTAGTGCTCTCTTGTATTTCGTCTACGCGATTGCGAACAAATGGCTTCAATACACTTGGTGACATTGACAGCCAACTCAACACTATTGTCGAATCGCACCAAAACCAACATCTACTGAAAGATAAGGTAAGAGATTTCAGCACATTAGTACACAGTCTTGTTCCCAACAGCGCGCCACATAGCTCCAGTCGGGGAATAGTCGTTGGCTTGATTGGCGCTACCCGACTTTTAGAGACCAACAATTGTACTTTAACTGATCCGTTTTCATCTATCGATCGCACATACACACAAGCACCATACGCTTTTTCAGATGCGTCAGTAAAAACATGAAGTTCGTGTTCAATTGAATTGTCACCAGACACCCACCTTGATATTTTTAATTCATTAAGGTGTGGAAGCGTATTTTTAAAGGAAACCCAACGATTATGGATGTCATTAGAAACTGGTTCATCTCAGTCACACTTAGTTATCCATAACATCTGCATTATTATTTTTGCCTCGACAACACAAGGACCTACAAGGCCCAATGGGTCAAAAATCTGACTTATCACAGACAAAATATGTCGTTTGGTTACATGTTTGTTGTTGTCGACACCAATTGAGAATGCTAGTATATCTGATTCGCAAAGCCAATGCAAACCTAATGTTTTCGATGACACGTTCCTATTTGCGGACAAATCCAAACTTTTTGAACTACCTGAAACACCTGTTATTTCAGCTAAAATTTCTTGATTATTAGACTGCCATTTTCGCAGATGAAAGTTTGCTGAAGCTAAAACAGAAATTACCTCCTTGCTCATCGCTATCACCTCTGAAATGGAGTTACCACCACTAAGAAAATCGTCGACGTAGTGATCACGGGCGATTGACAACTTCGCCTGCTCACTAGTGGCAGCTGCCGCCAGGCTAACCAAGCATTTCGTGGCTAAATAAGGAGCAGAGGCCGTACCATACGTAACGGTATTAAGGCTATATGTTTTTAGAGGAAGTTTTGGATCAGTCCGAAAGATTATTTTAAGCAAGGAACGTTGCTCAGGTGTCACCATAATCGCCCTATACATCTTTTCGATGTCTCCAGAAATTACGTATTTATGTTGGCGAAAACGTAACAAGATTGAAAAAAGATCATCCTGGACAGTAGGTCCCACCATCTGGATATCATTTAGCGACAATCCAGATGTGGTTGCAGCTGAGGCATCGAAGACTACCCGGAGTTTCGTGGTGACTCTTGACTCTTTAACGACCCCATGATGCGGAAGGTAATACTCCGAGTTACCATCTGAATGAGGTTTCCTTGGCGAGCGATCTTCTGTCATGTGCCCCAGACTTTCGTATTCCTGCAAGAATTCGATGTACCTCTGCTTGAAGACAGGATCGCGCTGGAACCGACGCTCTAACGACAAAAAACGGCATTTAGCCATTTCATAAGACCCGCCTAATATATTAGGATCCTCTTTCAAAGGCATGGTAACCACAAACCGACCTTTTTCATCACGGGTTGTATGCATTTGGAAACTTTCTTCGCAAGCCCGTTCTTCCTGAGATAAAGAATGTTTAGAAGAAACGGAATCAAGCTCCCAAAATTTACTTAAATTGTTATTAATTTCAATTAAAGAAGCGTTACATAAATGTGACTGAATTTTCGTGGATGGATGTAATGGAAGAGCCACGGAGCCTGATACAATCCATCCGAACTTAGTGTCACGTAATATGGGTTGGTTCTTACCTAGGTTAATTGACGCGGAACCTAGGACGTTCCAAAATACTTCGGCACCTACTAGAATGTCAATTACTGACGGAATGTGAAAAGTAGGATCAGCCATCTGTACATTTGAAGGTACAGGAATACTATGCCTGTCTATCAAAGTAGACGGCAATATTTTTGTAATTTGTGGCAACACAAAACAGCTTATACTTGTTTCATAACCACCATTGCGAGACTGTATAGTTAAGTTACAAGACTGTGTACTGGTTGTGGTCTGATTGTTTATACCTGTAATCGTGGAGCTCGTGCTTCGTCTAGACAACCCCAACTGATCAAACAGCGTCTGAGTAATAAAATTGGCTGTGCTACCGTTATCGAGCAGGATCCGGGCATCAACCTTCTGTCCTTGCTTGTTCACCACCCTCACCAACGCTGTGGACAGTAAAACATGGGAAGCGGTAGAAACTTTTAAAGAAATATCAGTAGACAATGCGACATTTTTTGGAGGGCAAGTATTCGAAATAGTACTTCCAGCTACGTCAGTAGGTAAGGCAACGCTACTTGGCATGGGATCTTGAAAGTTAGACGATTTGGAATCATCAACATGTAGAAGCGTGTTGTGTCTACCTTTACAATATTTGCATCCCGCTAATCTACATCGTTTAGTTAAATGGCCAGAACGCAAACAATTAAAGCAAACTTTAAATTCTTTCGCTTTTGCTATACGAGTTTCAACCGGTAATGCACGAAATTCTTCACAAGTATACAAAAGATGAGCCTTTGTACATAAGAAACATTTTATTTTATTTGTTGACCTTTGATTTTTATTTGCAGTCTGATCAGTTGCTACAACCAACGATTCAGTTTTATTTTGTACTGTATTACAAATATTGTGTGAATTTGACTTTTTATCGTGTTCTAAAGTTTCTAATAGATCAGCCTTTTTACCAATAAATGAACAAAATTGTGTCAGTGTGGGTGCCTTTGGTAAAGTGTTCCGATATTCCTCCCAATTTCTACTGGTTACGGAATCTAATTTAGCGGACATCATGTGCACAGTCAACGTATCCCAGTACTCCGTGGGCTCATTCAATGTTTTTAGACCTCTAATATTTTTATTTATGACGTCAACTAAACGTCGCAAAAGTGTGCAAGACTCCCTCGGTATGTGCTCAACATTGAACAATGCCTGCACATGATTATCAACTAAAAGTCTACTGTTATCATAGCGGTTACATAGCAACTTCCACGCCATATCGTAATGCTCACTCTTAAAATCAATATTTTTAATGACTTCCACTGCATCACCCTTAAGCGATGCACGAAGGTAGTGGAATTTGCTAATTTCATCTATGCAACTACTGTTATGGATTAGTGACAAAAAGGTATCCCTATACTCAAGCCAGTACTGATAATCACCATCGAAACTAGGCAAATTAATCTTGGGTAAGCGTATAAAGTTACGTTGGAACGATTCACCTGATTGTTTGCCTGCCGAGCCCGCTACAGACCCATTCTCACCGACACCAGCGGCGGCGCCAGCCATCAGACTACGCGCCTGCGCTGCCAGTGCATGGTACCGTTCCTCAAACTTGGCTCGCTCTGCATATGCCTCGTCGGGCTTGTCCGACTGCACCTCAATTTGCATCTGTAATTCGTCAAATTCCTCGTATATAGCATCAAATTTACTTAAGCGTCCCTCTAACTCGAAACGCTGTAAATCAGAAATAGCCTCACAACTAAGCAACACAGTAATATAATTGCTAAAGTTCGTAACCTTCGCTTTCATAGCACTACATCTCCTATTAGTGATTCTTCAGCCATAATGAGCAAAGTTTAACGATATGTAGGAATTAAAACTCAGCGAAGCGATAAACAATTAGCAAAGAATAATTTTTTAAACAAAGAAAAAAATACGTTAAGTACGAAGAGACGCTTGACCTTGACAGAGTGAATCAACGGACACTCGACACGTGACAGGCAGCTGACGCGACCGTTACAAATTCTAACGGTTAACAGCAAGCGATAGGTAAGCAATGCGTGAATGCAACAGAAACTGTACGTGTGAATGCAATAGAAGAGTGAAACATAAAAAGGCGATGGCAGTAACACTAACGAGGCGAAAAAAAATAACAAGAAACAAATAACTCACTTAAGAAATTGACACGGTAATCGTTAATTACGTTTGGAAAGGAAATAGAAGGGAAATAATTGGAACAAACTCACAAATATCCTTATCCTTATCCACAAGATGAACTTATTTGACTCCCACGAAGCGGTGACTCGGCGTAATTCGACCAGAGCAGTCGTTCTTGTACCACCGTCGTATCCAAAGACTTCAGGAAGATGATCGAAGTTCTATTATTCTTCTGATTGACCGTTGACTTCAAAAATTGTCGTTACGAACAATGACACGGCGCTTTTGAACCGACGATGTAACGGCGAAGTTCTTCAACTGTACGGCCAGTCGTCGACCGTTTTATATATTTTAAAACGCGACGTAAAGGAGGCTTGAAGGACCAAAAAATCCATAGGTCGCTGGTTCATATCCGGCTCGAAGGACCAAAATGTTAGGGTCTTTACTTGGACTTTAAATTAAAGGCAGTGGACTGTATAAACTGAGAAGTATATCCAAAATTATGTACAGAATTAGAAATAAGACGCGCGTGTATCGTCGATTGCTCTCGCTGATGAAGTGCCGCTCGGCTCCTGTACCCCCGCGCAGCTGCCCGTTCCGTCGCCCGCGCTGCCGCCCGAGGTCTGACGAAGATAGCCGACGGCGCCCGAACACAGGCAAACCCAAGTCTGAGCCCTCGAGCTACAGACCTATCAGTCTCCTGAACGCACTCGGCAAAATCTACGAGAGACTTATTTATAAGCGACTCAAAGACTTCGCCGAGGCTAAGAGTCTCATCCCCAACGAGCAGTTCGGCTTCAGGACCGAACAATCTTGCATTCAACAGGCCCATCGCATCGTAGAACACTTGAGCGCTGGCTTCCAGCGAGGAGCGATGACGGGTGTGTTGTTCTTCGACATAGCAAAGGCTTTCGACAAAGTCTGGCACAACGGCTTATTATATAAGCTGTACAAACTGGGAGTGCCGGACCGTCTCGTGCTCATCTTACGAGACTTTCTGTCGGATCGCACCTTCCGCTATCGCATCGGGAAGGCACTGTCTTCCCCCCACCCCATTAGAGCCGGAGTCCCTCACTGCCGTCATAATGAAGAAGGACGCAACTTACAAAAAAGTAAAATTGAGGTAAAAATTGAGGTAAAAATTAAAAAGTTGAATTTTTCTTTCAGACCTTGCTGTCTCTAAAGTATTTTAAAATATAATGATATAAAAATTGAAATCAATAGTTACAAACATGAGAATTTTAAATATTCACATGGTTTTTTGAAAATTTATTTGTTTATTTAAAAAAATTACGATTTTTCTTTTCATCTTAGTGAAAAAAATATTCCAGCAGCCGGAAAACTTCAAAGAATACACGCATATAACCATTTGCGTCTTAACAATCTAGTAAATAAAAATACTGCCATTTATTTTACATTTTCAATTTATGTTGTTAAGATAATTTTAAGTTGAAAGGGCGGTATTGGTTTTTTGCTACTTTTCTTCCTAGTATCTAAAAATTTTTTTTTAAATAATTATTATTATAATGGACACTAGCAAAACTTACTCGGACGAGGCAAAACTTATAATTGAGTATCAACTTTTATCTGAATATTACATATTTTTCCTACTTAGTAATATTTCTTCTCATATAGTAAGGAACATTAAAAATTTCAGTGATTGAAACATAATTAAATAAAAGTCGATATATTTTTTAATATTTTTTATATTAAGAAAAATAAACAAACATAAATGCTTTCAGTAGCGAAACAAAAAATAATACCTAGCTCTAAAAGTTTAAAAGTAAAAGATAATCAGTGTTCTTCTTTTTCATAAATTTTAAGGTTAGAACAAACTATTACAGAATGAAACCCTAGTAAAAAATCTAATTTTTTTATGATCAATTCTTTGCACGAATATTTATTCTTAAAACGCTTATAAACTAAATATTTTTATTAAGAAAAATATAAAAATATGCTTTCAGTAACGAAACAAAAAATAATACCTCTATAAAAGTCTAAACCTAATGGTTTTACAAAATCAGTGTTCTTCTTTTTCATAAATTCTAAGTTTTGAACAAACTATCACATAGTGAAACTGTAATAAAAAAATAGAAATTTCCAAATGTAACCATCAACATTATGCAAAAATATTTATTCTTAAACTAACTAAATTAAAGACTAAAATAAAAATGTTTGGTAGTTATCACATATTTGCATAGAATACACAAGAAATAATAGAACTTTGTAACCCTCCTATATGATCAATTAGTTAATTTTTGTTGTCAGCTTATTAATATGTCTTATAAGATAATTATTATTGTTGTAAAGAACACTATCATCTTAATAGAATCATCAGTCTTTCGCTTGAGGAGGGTTTTAATGATAATAAAAACTAATAAGGTTCAGTCTTCATAATTATTTGTGAGATCAGTTGCATTATCATTTACTCTCAAATTTTGCCAGAACACTCTTCTATTTTCCGGCATAAGTGGTCCTAATTGTCTAACTATTTTCATTTTTCTTTCCATTGTAATGCCCCTGTAAGATGACTTTGGTTTTGGTAGAGTTATTCCATTTTTGATGTTCTTTAACCTCAAGAAATCGAGAGAGCATTCATCACCATCAAAATTTGTTTTATAAAAAAAAACTTGTTGATTACCTCTACGGAAAGTAATTTGACACATATCAGCTAAATATGCACGTGGAGTTGAGTTCTGTAATTTATAGGAAGATGAGCAGTCTTCAAAGTTATAAAAATCCTCGCCGTTCATTTTTTTTACTGTAAGATATTTATAATTAGTACTCAAAGCAGCTTGACAGAAATCTTCAAAATCATAAATCCTTTTCTTATTTTTCATGGCCATTTCTACTCTGTGATGAAATTCGTCGGCAGCCATAAATGTGTGACCAACTTCGAGGTATTTGAATGTAATAGTTTCAAACGAAACTTCAACTGAACTAATGAGGTATAACATGTACGAAAACAGAGTCCAATTTTTATTTTGGGCAGCGCAATTATCGCGCCAAAGTTTCAAATCACGATTTTGTAAAAAAATGCTCTGAAGCAACTTAAAATATCTTCCTTCTTTCGACCAGATATTGCTTCATGCCAAAGAATTAAAAGCTCTTCATTTTAAAAAACTGCAAATGAAAAAAAATTGGTGTAAATGAAAAAAAAAATTAACCTTTTAAATACTAAACATCTAGGATACATATTTTGTAAGTACATGAAATTAAATAATGCAACATTTATTTATTAAGTAGGGCCCAGACATACTTTCAGAAGCAGATTTAATTTAATTAAATAATAATGTACACGGTGTAACAGAAGGATGCTGTAATACTTTCAGGTGGGCTTTTTTACAATTTGTTTAAAACACAAAATCGTATGGGAAGGCTAATTTTTTGTTGTGGTTTTAGCAAAGCGGAACAAAAGTTGTGCATTCTAGCTTTACTCCTAAAATTTTAAAATAATGCCCCCGATTCGGGATGTACCAACAAACTAATTTGACAGAACTAAACTAAACCGTCCTTTTCTATTTTTATACAATCAGAAAAGAATAGGACGTGTAATTTTAGTTTTAGTCCTGATAAGTTTAGTTCGTATATCTCGAATCGGAGGAATTAGGTACCTATCTATTACTATATACCTAGTATGTACCATCGGGAAAGTGAGAATATGGACACTTTTCAAATAAAAACCCGTGCACACGATGACATCTGTTTAACACCCTTATTACTATTGGTCCACACAAATACTTTGAGGACCAATAGCGGTAAAACAAAAAAGACCCGACCGAAAAATACACGACCGTTTTTTAAACATGTATTATCTTAAACACAATCTCAGGCTCTGTTAATGATCCCAGATGTTTGACCACAGTTTTTTTTTTCATTTACGACACCAAGGGACTCGGCAAAAAATAGATGCTGCGATGCTATTGGTAGCTGAGCGTTAATAAGCGCTTTTATAGCGGCCGGACGCTGCAAGTAACGATAGTCCTTACCGTGGTCAGATACGCAATTTGGTGATAGTACATACTAGGTACCTACGTGAACGGACATCATGTTTAGTATAGATTAAGTATACGTAAATTATACATTCATTTAACATGATAATACTTAAAGTTTCATACATTTACCATAATCTTAAATAGACTAAATTATTTTAATTAAATCGAACTATTTTAGAGCATGTATTTACAAAATGTAACATAACTAATTTTGAAAATAATTACCAGCGATTATAAAAGGGATTAAATATAATGAGCACCAAAAAATACTTTGAGATCCTAAGCTACGCTACCCAAAAAAAAATACTAAACACCTAAATATAGTAAATGATCACCAAATTTTGTGGCAAGAAGAACTTAGGAAGCAAGTGCGAGCAAAGCGAGCTCGGGATATTGGGCACCCCGACTCGGACAGGTTAGGTTCGAAGGGGATGGCGATGGCGGTATGACCCCGACATCCCCTTCGTGTTAGGTTACTTTAAACCCTGCAGAGAGAAATAGGAGCCCCGCGTGGCGGGGCTCCGTCGACTACGCCTTAGTTCGGAGCTGTGATTTTCAGGTTTTTAATTCTGGTGATCATTTACTATTTCTGGTGATCATTTACTATTTTAGGCAGTATAAAAATGTTTTTTAAGGTTATATTTACTTTATCTGGTGTTATGTTAAACATAAGCCATTATAAAATAATAACGTTCTTACCTTCGTCTGATCGCGCGATGTGAGGTGACCACACTCTCCATCGACTCGGGCGCAAATAAAGAAACACTACTGCATTTCCCCCTTCACCCACCCCTCTTCGACGTACACGAAATCTATATTAAAAAGACGCAATTGACAACTTGTGTCTTTTTAACATAGAATTTTTTTAAATCATGTTACGTCAATCCAATGAAAACGTCGCTTTGTCATTTGTGTCTTTCTATCTAAGATATTTTTTTTAAATGATGTTAAATAAAAAGGCGCTATGTCATTTGCGGCCAAACAATTTATTTTTATTGTTAAGGTTACTAAGAATATTAGACGTAAGTAACCAAAAGCGTCTTTATACTTTAAAGTTATGCTTTTGTGTTTTTTCATTTTAGTAAAAGATGCAAATATTATTGAAAATAATGCAGCAACTGGTTTATTAAGTCTTTTCTTTTATGTTGATTTCAAAAACGTCTTTTTTTCGTAAAAAAAAAATAGTTCTTATCTACAGTTACGTCTAATTAACTAACGAAGTTTCTACAATTTAGATTTTTTTGAAAATTAAAAAATATGAGCAGATGCGTCTTTTCTTTCTGAATCGAATGGTATATTTAACTCATTTTTGGAAAAAATGTAAGATGCGTCCTTTTTTCATATGACGGCAGCTCAGGGCTCCGTCGTCTCTCCCCTTATCTTTACTCTGTTCACCAGTGACATCCCCAAGAGCAAGAAGGCTCAGTTAGCCCTGTTCGCGGACGACACGGCCATTTACTACACTGGCCGCAGTCACGACGCTATCTCTAGCACCCTCCAAACCTCAGCCAACGTCTTAGGCGCTTGGTTCCGGAAATGGAGAATCGAGGTGAACCCCGACAAGAGCCAGGCAGTTCTTTTCTCTAAACAGCGTAAAAATAAGCCACCCACGCTCAGCCCGATCACTATGTACGGTAAGCCTATCCCTTGGGAGAAGCAAGCCAAGTACTTAGGAGTCTTACTTGACAACCACTTGTCTTTCGCGGCGCACATCAAAGCAGCTCGCGACCGAGCTGCGTTTGCTATGGGTAGGCTTCATTTCATGATTTCGGCAAAAAGCAAGTTGTCACTCAAGTGCAAGTTGCGCCTTTATACCGCGGTGATCCACCCCATTATGACGTACGCTTGCGTCGTGTACGCTCACACCAAGCCTAAGTACATCCATAGGATGCAAATTTTACAGAACCGGTTCTTGTGCCCTTAGCGTGCAGTCGCTTAGTTTGTAAGTTTTTATGCCCTGGCTGGAGGCCTTACTCTAAAGGCACCCACAGGATAGTCCGGTTAAGCAGACGACAACCTCATAGGTTGAACTGCGAGATGCCAAAAAAAAATATATGAATAATATAAATAAAATACTCATGAATAAAACTTGAATTTCGAGTTCTGCAGACGCAAGGCGGCTGCAGAACTCGTCAAGACTCTCAATCTTGAGGTCCCGCTGAATGGTGGTATTCCTCACACAGCGAGGAGCGGCGGCGACTGACCGCAGCGCAAGCGATTGCTGCGCGCGGAGCTTCTTCTTATTGGTCTCGCTGGCGAGGGCGAGCCAAGCTGGCGCGGCGTAGGTTAACAGCGGGCGTACGTACAACTTGTACACGCTCAGCTTTGTACGCAGCGGGAGTCTAGACGAGAGCACTGGCCGGAGCTGGAAGCGGACGTTCCTGCATCTGGCGACAATGCCACGGAAATGGGCTGTCATCGTTGACGATTCCTGTGGCCTTACTCTCGACGCTCGATCTCAATCTGAATTCGAATTTGGGATCGAGATCTTGTCATTTGGCACTCTTGAATGCTAAACTAGCTCCCGACTGGAATCGTACTGGGTGGATTTTTTTGGAACTAAATTAAATCGACTTGACTCGATCGCATGCACTTTTTCGGTACTCATGACGCGATTTTGACGTTGACATATCGAGTTTGAATTCGTGTTTAATGTCAAAGTTGAACGATCACAAAAAAGCTACTTTTTCGGGATCGAGTTTGATATTGTGAAAGATTTGTGAAGTTTTTATTGTGAATAATGGCGCATTTAGGTCTTATTTATGATATTTTGGACAATTCTCATAAGTTAGATATGAGACAAAGGCGGAATTTGAGACGAATGGTGCGGTATGCAGATAGCGCGTTTGCCATGACTGACGATGAGTTTAAGAAAAATTACCGAATCAATAAGGAGCTTTTCGAAGTGATTTATAAGGATTTAGAACCATTGATGCCCCAGCCTACTCGCCGTAGCGACATACCAAGAAAATACAAGGTTTGTGAACGAGCAATTGGAATTGCTCGTTCACATTGTATTGTATAAACTTAAAAATAATGTTATTTGTATTCTTTAGGTTTTAGTGGCACTTTCTTTCTACGCCACAGCCAGCTACCAAAGATTAATAGGTGGGACACAAGGGACAATGATGTCCCAACAATCAGTGTCTAGAGCAATAAGAGAAGTTACTATGTTCTTAATGCAAACAATATTTTAAATAAATGGCTTAAGTTTCCACAGACTCGCAAACAACGAGACTTGATTAAACAAAGGTATACCTATATATTAACATTCAATACTCTCATTTGGTGTTTGAGATTCGTTAACTTTATTTTCAACTAATTCGTTAATATTATGCTATTATTAAATTAATTTCAGGTTTTATGAAAAATTTAAAATTCCTGCAGTCACAGGATGTATTGATGGTACTCATGTGGCTATTGTTAGACCATCACAAAATGAAGAGTGGTTTTACAATAGAAAAGGTTACCATTCAAGAAATGTTTTAATTGTGAGTTAATTTGAATATTTATCTAGTTTTTAATTATAAGATCTATTATTTTCAATTAAAGGTTTTTTTTTACAGATTTGTGATGCAGATCTGAATATTCTGAGTGTTGATTCTTCATTCGGTGGAGCCTCACATGATGCATTTGTTTGGAACCAAAATCCTGTGAAGGATCACATAATAAATTTAGTAAATGCAGGAGAAAGAGTTTTTTTACTTGGTAAGCATTTCATACAGTTGTTGACATTTTATTGAATCTACATTACTGCAATGAATTTTGTATATAAGGTATTAATAAATTACTTATTCATATTAATATCAATTATAGGCGATTCCGGTTATCCTCAAAGGGAATATATGATGACCCCAATAGTGGATGCACCACCAGGCTCAGCTGAAGAGTACTACACAAATCTGCATTGTGTGGCTCGCAATACTGTTGAGCGCACAATTGGGGTTTTAAAAAATAGATGGAGATGTCTTCTGGGCCACAGAGTTCTTCATTATCATCCAGACACAGCTGCTAAAATTATAAATGCATGCTGTGTTTTACACAACATTTGTAATCGAGCACGATTGGGTCTGGATGCTATAAGGGATGACGTACCTCCCAGGGGAGAAATGCAATTGGTGCAGAATGAGTTAGAGGTGGATCGAGGTTCTGCACCCATTGAGCTGCGCAAGGGTCTCGTGGCTCGTGCACAGCTTGTACAAGAACCGAGTGTCGAGAGTAAGGCTGCTGGCCGCGGCGGCTGCTTATATAGGCGAGGCTGCGTCTAACGTTATGTGCGTGAGTCGTCCCGACGCAGTAGTGTTGTGTGGCGCGTGGCTGTAAGCGTTCCGCGTTCGGTGGTGCTACAATAGTAATATAATAATAATAATATAAAGAGGAAAGATTTGTATTTTTGTATGTAACGAATAAACTTAAAAACTACTGGACCGATTTCAAAAATTCTTTTACCGTTATAAAGCTACATTATCACTAAGTAACATAGGCTATATTTATTACTAGAAAAAAAATAGAGATCCTTAGAAATCACTACTAAAACCAACCCAAGGTGTAAAAAAAATGAGCCATAAAATGTCTTTCATCGCATGCGCTGCGGAAAGTATTGATGATAGAACAAAAAATTGTTCTACAATATTATAGAACATATCAATATCAACAAAAAACTTCGAGAGACCATATCTCCAACTATTGTAGTTATGTCACTATAACTACTTTTTTACATTTTAAAAGTTGATAGAAATGCTGATCGAAATCAGACCATGTTATCCATACCTAAGTATTAATTCTTATGCAAATAAACTATTTCGTATTCAAGACAGTTTCAATACCCTGTTAATTACTTTTTGAATTATTGAAATCGGACATTCCATTCAAAAGATATTACGAAATTAAAAATATCTATATGTAGGATCAGGGGGCTTAGACAAAGTGACATCGCTTCGTAGCGAAACGATATCTGAATTCGTCATCGTCTCTGAGATAACGACAAACATTTCATAGCCAATGTAACGGTGTCACCTTGTTTCGCAGACAGAAATTTCACAGAATTTCGTTTCCCAGAAAATGTTTCACATACTATTTAGTCCCTGTATTTTTATTTCGAATATTTTTGTTTCGACTACCATTTACTTGAATGAAACATATTATACAGAAACACAATCCAAAGAATTTTACAATCACATTTTTTTATTTGACAAACTTATCAAACAGCAGAATTATTTTTCAGCGAATATTGTTTGTTCGATGTATGTTTCCATGGTATTTTATTTTAACGAAATTATTAACTAAAAATTAAAATATTGTTTTTAAAGCCAATATGTTGTACTACAAAAGTTAGTGACAGAAACGAATGGCTGCAAAACAGACCTTACGTAGTCTTGTTTGCCCTACCCCTAGAGTGTAATTTAAGCCCGCGTAGGCGCGGAGGGATGAGGCGGCCCGCGAGTTGAGGAGCAGGTGGTTTCTAAGTTCGCCGCCGCGGCTGAGGCTGGCCGGCTCGCCGGCCAGCAAGCCGAAGCTGCAGTGGTGAGCGTTAATACCATCTGCGACGATAAACTCGCGTGTGGCCGCCGGAGCCCCGCAGCGCCGGAGCCTTGACAGAAACCAAGCCTGTTGCATGCTTGCTTGCTTGGATGCTTGCTTGGATGCTTGCTTGCTACATGCTTGCATGCATGCTGCAAGGGTGTCACCTTGTTTCGCAGACAGAAATTTCACAGAATTTCGTTTCCCAGAAAATGTTTCACATACTATTTAGTCCCTGTATTTTTATTTCGAATATTTTTGTTTCGACTACCATTTACTTGAATGAAACATATTATACAGAAACACAATCCAAAGAATTTTACAATCACATTTTTTTATTTGACAAACTTATCAAACAGCAGAATTATTTTTCAGCGAATATTGTTTGTTCGATGTATGTTTCCATGGTATTTTATTTTAACGAAATTATTAACTAAAAATTAAAATATTGTTTTTAAAGCCAATATGTTGTACTACAAAAGTTAGTGACAGAAACGAATGGCTGCAAAACAGACCTTACGTAGTCTTGTTTGCCCTACCCCTAGAGTGTAATTTAAGCCCGCGTAGGCGCGAAGGGATGAGGCGGCCCGCGAGTTGAGGAGCAGGTGGTTTCTAAGTTCGCCGCCGCGGCTGAGGCTGGCCGGCTCGCCGGCCAGCAAGCCGAAGCTGCGGTGGTGAGCGTTAATACCATCTGCGACGATAAACTCGCGTGTGGCCGCCGGAGCCCCGCAGCGCCGGAGCCTTGACAGAAACCATGCCTGTTGCATGCTTGCTTGCTTGGATGCTTGCTTGGATGCTTGCTTGCTACATGCTTGCATGCATGCTGCAAGTTGTATGCTTGCTTGCATGCTGCATGCAACAGGCATGGACACCATTAGGGAGAATTGAATAACAAGATTGTTTTCCTGCTTGACAAGAATTTACCCGCATTATTTTTGTGAACCCGGTGTTGTAATTTTATAGGAGGTTTGAATTTTAGAAACTGTCACTCGATAAAATGTAATTCTTCGAAATAAGTTTTATGTGAAACAAACAATATGTGTATAAAAAATATTTGATTTGTTATTCTATGATATGAATATTCTAACATTAAACTTTATTTGAAACAAAAATCGATGATTTAAATTTCTTCAAAGTAAGTATTCTGTGTATTGATTATTCTATGAAATGATAATATGAGAAAAAAAGTATGTGAAATGAAATTCGGTTAAACAATTAGCGATGAAACAACGCACAACCATGCTGCAAGTTGTATGCTTGCTTGCATGCTGCATGCAACAGGCATGGACACCATTAGGGAGAATTGAATAACAAGATTGTTTTCCTGCTTGACAAGAATTTACCCGCATTATTTTTGTGAACCCGGTGTTGTAATTTTAAAGGAGGTTTGAATTTTAGAAACTGTCAGTCGATTAAAATGTTATTCTTCGAAATAAGTTTTATGTGAAACAAACAATATGTGTATAAAAAATATTTGATTTGTTATTCTATGATATGAATATTCTAACATTAAACTTTATTTGAAACAAAAATCGATGATTTAAATTTCTTCAAATTAAGTATTCTGTGTATTGATTATTCTATGAAATGATAATATGAGAAAAAAAGTATGAGAAATGAAATTCGGTTAAACAATTAGCGATGAAACAACGCACAACCCCAATGTAACATAATGGTCGCGGTCGTTGTGTCGAATCGTTTGTTCGTTAAAAAACAAAAACATTGTTTATGGTATCGAAATTTTAGCTGTCAGTGTCAGTCAAGCAAGAAGTTCAAATCGGATCAAACCCGCGAGTTATTGTTGTTTTAAAATTTTAATAATAAGACTAAGTGAGTATTGCGGTTAATTGTTTTCAAGTTATAATAAAAACCATATTTTTACAGTGGTAAGTGAATAGAGTGTTCTTACTTTTAGATCGTCTCCAAAACTTAATGATAATCAAAATACTCATTTTTTTAAGTGACTGGTGTTCAAACAATGATGGAGTAATCTATTTTAATTTTTAGTGATAAAACATGGAATCAAGAGTGCGAGCAAGTCCCGAACAGTTGTCAACGCTGCTTGAATATATGGAAATATAAGTAAATTCAAGTTTTATTCATGAGTATTTTATTTATATTATTCATATTTTTTTTTTTGGCATCTCGCAGTTCAACCTATGAGGTTGTCGTCTGCGTAACCGGACTATCCTGTGGGTGCCTTTAGAGTAAGGCCTCCAGCCAGGGCATAAAAACTTACAAACTAAGCGACTGCACGCTAAGGGCACAAGAACCGGTTATGTAAAATTTGCATCCTATGGATGTACTTAGGCTTGGTGTGAGCGTACACGACGCAAGCGTACGTCATAATGGGGTGGGTCACCGCGGTATAAAGGCGCAACTTGCACTTGAGTGACAACTTGCTTTTTGCCGAAATCATGAAATGAAGCCTACCCATAGCAAACGCAGCTCGGTCGCGAGCTGCTTTGATGTGCGCCGCGAAAGACAAGTGATTGTCAAGTAAGACTCCTAAGTACTTGGCTTGCTTCTCCCAAGGGATAGGCTTACCGTACATAGTGATCGGGCTGAGCGCGGGTGGCTTATTTTTACGCTGTTTAGAGAAAAGAACTGCCTGGCTCTTGTCGGGGTTCACCTCGATTCTCCATTTCCGGAACCAAGCGCCTAAGACGTTGGCTGAGGTTTGGAGGGTGCTAGAGATAGCGTCGTGACTGCGGCCAGTGTAGTAAATGGCCGTGTCGTCCGCGAACAGGGCTAACTGAGCCTTCTTGCTCTTGGGGATGTCACTGGTGAACAGAGTAAAGATAAGGGGAGAGACGACGGAGCCCTGAGGGACTCCGGCTCTAATGGGGTGGGGGGAAGACAGTGCCTTCTCGATGCGATAGCGGAAGGTGCGATCCGACAGAAAGTCTCGTAAGATGAGCACGAGACGGTCCGGCACTCCCAGTTTGTACAGCTTATATAATAAGCCGTTGTGCCAGACTTTGTCGAAAGCCTTTGCTATGTCGAAGAACAACACACCCGTCATCGCTCCTCGCTGGAAGCCAGCGCTCAAGTGTTCTACGATGCGATGGGCCTGTTGAATGCAAGATTGTTCGGTCCTGAAGCCGAACTGCTCGTTGGGGATGAGACTCTTAGCCTCGGCGAAGTCTTTGAGTCGCTTATAAATAAGTCTCTCGTAGATTTTGCCGAGTGCGTTCAGGAGACTGATAGGTCTGTAGCTCGAGGGCTCAGACTTGGGTTTGCCTGGCTTGGCGAAACCGATGACAGTGGCCTCTTTCCATATTTGGGGAAAAGCGTTGTTGCTCAGGGCGCCATTGAAGATGGCCGCCATTGAAGATGGCCGCCATTAACACGACGAGCTGAGCGGGGAGGAGTTTTAACACCCTATTGGTGATTCCGTCGGAGCCGGGTGCTTTCCGCGGTTGAAGCTTATTAATGATGTCTTGCACTTCGTCAGCTGTGACCGAAGGCAGAGGATCATCTGGGTCTTCTACAGGGGGGGAGGGCGGCTCTACGTTCGACGAATGCGTTCACCTCATTGAGATGTCGCTTATCTACTGGTTGAGAGCTGGGGGAGCACTGGGACTCCAGGCTGTCGGCTAGGCATTCGGCCTTCTCAGAGTCGTCAAATGCGACGCTCTAATCGGGTCGGGTGAGGGGAGGCATCGAAGCCTCTTCGGTGGAGCGCAACTTGCGTTGCAGCTGCCAGAAGGCTAGGTGGGTAGGCTCGAGCTCGCTAAGCGTCTTGTCCCATTGATCTGAACGATGCTCACTAGTGCGCTTCTTTACAGCACGCTGTAAATAACGCATGTGAGCTTTGTTCGCGTCGCAGGGAAAGTTGCTGTAGGCACGGATGGCCGCGTTCTTCTCGGTTATCAGTTCACGTACGTCAGCGGGTAGAATCCAGCGTTGATCGCTCATTGCTGGAACTTCCCGTGAGCAATCCTTTAGTACGGATTGCACGTGTTCTGTAAACGAGTTGATGGCGGCCTTCGTGTCTGGGACTGAGACAATGTGGTCGGGGATGGCCTCCAAATGAGGTGACGTGGTGGATTTCAGCTTTTCGCTGACTTTCCTCCAGTCGGTTATCACTTGGGTCGGCGGGGGCTGACTGGGGTCAGAAGGACCCGAGCGCGGAACTAAGTGCATGACCACTGGTCGATGGTCTGAGTTAAGCTCATGTAAAGTCTCGATGGAATGCAACTTAAGGTAGACATTCTTGAGTAACGCTATGTCGAGAACGTCCGGGCGTTGGTCGGGGTCGTGGGGATAGTGAGTGTGCTCCATAGGAGCGATGGGATCGAAGTTGAGGGACTCGCCCAGGTTATACACGTGACGTCCTCTGGCAGAGGTCGTCGTGCTGTTCCAGGCGGGGTGTTTGGCGTTGAGGTCGCCCGCTATGATAACGGAGTCACTCAAGCCGAAGAGGACGGCAAGGTCTTTGGTGAACAGAGTGTGCTCCTCGGACGTGCCGCCGGGAGGGATGTACGCGGAGGCGATAGTGATCGATTTATGACCGGTCATGCCTAGTCGACACACTGAAGTCTCGAGCAGAGACTCCATTGGAGGTGGATCTAAGGGGATGCAGTGCAGTTCCTTTCCGTAGTAAATTAGAGTTCCGCCCTTGTGGCATCGTGACCGATCGTTGCGAACTATGCGATAGTTGGCAATTCTCGGATCACGGTGACTGGGCTTGAGGAAGGTCTCCTGTATGAGGAGGATATCAATTTGATGGTCGCGGAGGAAAGTGGCGATCTCATCACGCTGGCCTTTGATGCCATTGGCATTAAAGTACCCTAATTTAAGGGATCGAGGTTTGGTACACGTTAATCTAGTATTATCCATTGGAATTAGAAATCAATGCCGCTAAGGGCTTCGCCTAACTTGATTAGGGACTTGAGGATAATTTTAAGCTTGTCGCCGCCAGTGTTAGCCTCCCTGAGATCAGCCACCATGCGGTCTGCTTCGGGGGTGACTATCTTTGCTAACGTTTCTAAAATTACGTCGGGAGAGGAGTCCACGGCCGCGGGGCCGGGTGGCGTGGGACGAGCGGGCGCCGGTGCGCTCGCTTGGGCCACGGGAGTGGGGGCAGGGGTATTTAATAGCCCGGGGATGGGGTTAGACTTTGCTTGATTACCGAGAGCTGGGAAAGCTCTCTGGTGGTTCAGCGTAGTCCATGCACATTTATCCACTGATAGTTACACTAATAGTTGACTCGCCAACGCACCACCGCACAGGCCGACAGTCCGACAACGACTGCCCACTCGAGCAATCGCAACGTCCCCGACATGGGGGCGTGGCGGGCGGGATATGGGCAAGCCCTTTCCCCGCGGGATCAACACAGTGCCCGTAAATACGGGCACCTCAATTTGATTGTCTGTATAGACGAGGGAGATTGACGAGTGCGTGTAAAAAGCGCAACTCGCCTGTGTGTGGTTGACATTTTGTCCGGTAGGAGGCGCCAGAGGCGCCGGCGCTGTGCGCTTGGGCACGGCGAAACGTTACCGTACCGAGCGCCGCTTTCTTCACGCCGCCTCGGCGGCCTGTCATCGCCAGGTGAGACCTCCGGTTACCCGGGGGAGGCCCAGCAGATGCAGGCCAGCAAGAGTAGGCGACTCTGATGGCGCATCCTACCGCTAAGGCGTTGACCCCCGTCCGTTGCGCTCTCAGAGCTAGCCGATTGCGTTCCAGACTAAGGGGTCGTAGTGGATGTGTTAGAGCGGCATTGTACTGTGTAACGCCGCTCTTGTAAGCAATGAGTAGCGAGCCCGCGCCGCACATTCATTGCGTGAGTTAGGATGTATGTTTAGTACTGGCTGAGTGAACGATGCGCGTCATGCCTATATTAACTTAGACCACGACGCGCTTCGAGTGTGTGTGATGAATGTGGAGTCTTATTGGATGGGTAGGTCGCGTGTAGACTGGGGCGACCTGCCCGGGTGGGTAAGTCCGGGAGTGGCGACGGCTACGTCACATCCGCAGGCACCGGGTCGCACATGAGGCGACACGGGCAGTAAGCGGGCGCTCCTGCGGTTGGCGTAGTGCCGCGGACGTGACATGCCATCGCGAGTCGGCGGTCGCTAGTGCTCCCATGGTACAATACCTGGGGCAACCGTGCGAACCCGGCTCCTGTCGATCCGGGTAGTCCTGCAAAACCTAGAGGAGGAGGCGGAGATGGGCGGCCTTATTCTAAGGTCGCGGCAATCCAGACTTGTTGCTCGACGGGCTGGCGTAATAGAGCCGTAGTAGCTCGGTGAGCCCGTCGAGGATGGTCAGGTCCGCGTCTTGGCCCTCTCATATGGCCCTTATGGGGTCCATTAGGAGCCTGATGGCGCAGGCGGCAAACTCCGATGTAGGAGGGAGTGGGCGCTGTAGCGCTGGGGCGCCGGCTAGCGGCTGGAGTGCGCTAGGCGCCGCTACTGAATGAGCGGCAACCGTAGCCGAGTCTGTGGGTGGGGCGGGTTTCCCTGCCCTCTTCCCCTTCTTCTTGCCGGCGCCTGTAGCGGCATCGGTGGATGGGGTGGCGGCCGTCATGGCAGCGGTGGTCACAGGCGCCTGAGTCGACGCCTGCGCTGGTACAGGGCCAGGGTCCTGTCTGGATTGCGCTGCGGGGGGGTGGGGTTTTGTCCCCTTCCTATTCCTCCCCCCGCGAGGTCTCTTTTTTCTCCGCCTCGAGGCGGGACCGTCTTGTTGGTAATTTGAGGGCCCGTTCGCTGTCACCATTAGCGACGTGCTAGGGACCTCATGGGCCTCACCTAAAGTGGGTACAGTCACCGTCTCTCGGCGCTGCCGAGTAATGGCGACAGTGCCCGCTCGCTTGTTCCGGAGTTCTCTCCGGAGCACTGGACATCCGCCATTGTTGGCCGGATGGTCACCCGCGCAGTTCACGCAGGTGGCCTTCTCGGTCTTAGGGCGTGGGCAGTCTTGGGCGGCGTGATTGTCCCCGCAGCGCACGCATGCGAGCGGGCGGTGGCACCGGTGCGAGCTGTGTCGAAACAGCTGGCACCGGTGGCACTGGGCGGGCCCTTGTTTGCTCCGCCAGGCATCTATACGAACACCACGCATGCATAGCAGCTCCGTGGTGTCGTAAATCGTACGGAAGTCAATTTGCCTCTTGAGGGTCGCGTAGAAGAGGCAGCCAGGTCGTCCGCCGCGCGCTTTTATATTGCGGACGTACTCTGGCTCGTAGCCACGCGCCCTCAACTCCTCAAGGATATCTTCAGGGTCCGTGTCCGCTGGCAGTCCCCTGATGGCCACCTTGACACTGCGCTCCGCCGGCAGTGAGTAGGAAAACCAACTAAGGCCCTCCGATTTCTCCAGGTCCGTGAGGTACCTCTGGATCACCCTGAACTCGTCCTCCGTTTCAGGTAGGAAACGAATCCCACCCTGATAAGGACGAGCGTTCGGTGGGTGACCCAGGATGGTCCTCACCGCCCTAAAATGAAAGGCCCAGTTGGGCATCCTCTCCACCACCAACGGAGGGTAGCGGGGCTTACCTTTTGCCTTGGCACTGGCAGCTGCTGCTGCGCTCGTGCCTTGTGCTGGGGCTGCGGCGACGGGTGGCGTCACGTTGGGTAAGGCGTCTTGTCCGGTGGGCGGGCGGCGAGCCGCCTCGGCGAACGTCGGCGACCCGGCTCCGGCTCGACCACGTGGTTCACGCTGTGGGAGCGGGGGAGTCGGGGCAAACGCGCTTCGCCTCTTCGGCGGCCTCGTCGTCCGAGCTGCGTGGTCGGCGCTGGGCGCGAGTGTCGCGCTCGAGCACCGTTTTATCAGGCGTCACTTTATTAGAGGTAGTGTTACCTACCTCGTAATAATCTTCATCGTCCATGTCGCTCTGCTCCACATCGCTGCCCTCACTTGAGTAGCAGGGCGACATGGGCGCGGGCGAGTCTTGGGCTGCGCTGCGGGGCGGGGGCGGCGACATTAGTCCCTGGGCAGACGTCGCTGCGGCGGCGGCGGCCGGCCGTGCGTGTGTCGGTGCACTCGCGGCGGGGCGCGGCGCGGCGGGCGCGGCCTGGGTGACGGTGGTGACGGTTGGTGGGCGCGTGGTGCGCGGGTTTGCGGCGCGGGGCGCTTGCGTCGCGGTCGCCCGGTCCTCCTGCGCATAGGCGCGTAGGGGGGGGGCGACGGCGCGAGCAGCGGGCGCGCTGCTACTGGGCCCGGGATGAGCGGGGGCCAGAGTGGGCACGGGGTGGATGGCCGGTGGTCGGACCGGCATGGTTGGGGCGCGCACTGGTGGCAGCGTCTCGGTGGTGGCGTAGCGGCGTGGCGTCGGCGCAGGAGGTGAGGCCCGGGGGGCCCTCCTTCGCTGCGCTTCCGTTAAGGCAGCGATGGCGTCTCTGTATGAGTCGTCAAGCGTTCGAACCCCCTTGGGGTTCGATGGAGGCGGCAGTTTCTTAGGCATCTCGTTTTGGTGTGGCTTCTCCGCAACCGGTACGGTGCAGCAGCACCGGGCAGCACGGGTAGCACCCGCTGTTCACCCACGGAGCTAGGTACCCATGGTTACCCAACGGGCGCTACTGGACGATTCTCAAAAAATTTGAAAAAAAAAACCGGTTCGGACGGTCGAACTGAAAAGTTTTTGTCACGTCTACCCTCGACCAGTTTGTTAAAACTGGGAGGTCAAGGACAGAGGCAATCACAGCCCGCGCCAAAGGTGGCGCAGGGGACTTCGGTGGCGGCCAGCGGAGGCCTGCACACGTCGGATTGTGACTGGTCGATACCGTACGGTTATAGAACGCGGCACTAAAAACTTCTCAGCTCGGGTGAAGCCACAAGCCGATCCGACTGCCCGCCCCACTATTCGGACCGGTATTAATAACCGAGCGACGTGCGCGCCCGAGGCAACGTTACAATACTGTAATCGGTTTGTAGTGAGATATATTGATATCTACATACACTACATCCCTTCTTTGTTTTAACTAGTTTTTATGAAACCAGAATATATCTCTAGCTTAACCAAATCACAGCACAATAAATATGTAGTCAATCATAATATGTTTTAATTTAATGTTTCCTTTTCCCCTTCTTCTTCTATTCCATTTTCTGATTCATTTACATCTTCTCCTATGTTAATTTCTTTATTTTGGTCACTTATAACTTCCCTTCAACTTTCTTCAAATGAACTACATTTCTTCGTGATACCTTCCCAGTTATATCGTTTCGAACACAAGTGTCCACCTTTACTCTTTTCTACAGTATGAGAAGTTGGGACATAATTTAGGCTTAGTTTATCTTTGACCATATTCTTGACGTCAACTTTATCCCCAGGCACTAGTTCACATTCACGCGCTCTTCTTTTCTTAACTGTATATTCTTTCCCAGTTTCTTTCTTTTCTTGATCTCTGTATCTAACATCTGAATCTTCTGGTTTAAGTGTATGTGTAATGTCTCCTGCCATAGGTATATTGCCACGGTATTGCCGTTTGAAAAATGATCTGTAGGAGTTTTACCTGTAACACTATACGGGGTACCGTTATACATAGCCAAATACATACTTTAACAAAGCTTCTTGCCAGTGTTTTCGCTCGACTTGACAATTTTTTTTTTCTTTGGAATATCTCGGTTCTGACGTTCGACTTCTCCGTTCTGTTAAGGCCAGTATGGTACCTTATTATGCGAAACTATATTCCTTTCAGTACAGATCTCCTCTCTGTAGAACTGTCTGCCATCTGGTTACCAAGTCTGCTAAAAATCTCTTATAGACATTTTATTATGTCAGCACTGGTAATTTTACGACAAATCTTTACCTCCTTGTATCCACTGAAATAATCGACAATTACTAATATATAATCGATACTTGGTAAAGGACCCAACAAATCAATACAAGTATTTACCCAAGGTTAACATGGTAATGCCCGTCGCTTCAATGGGTTTGGAGGATTTGGAGCAGAGACCAATGTACAGCCTTTGCAGCATTTGACCAAGTTCTCAGTTTCCTGGTATCTAGGCCACTAAACTTTGGTTCTTAGTCTCGCGTTCATTAGGACTATTGGGTGCCCTTCGTAAGTAGCTGTCAGAACGTGACTGCGCAATTTTTTTTGGAATAACAATTCTAGTGCCTCTCAATAAAACTCCTTTGTAAAAGCATAATTCGTTTTGTAAGATTTTGTAATTTTTTACCTCTTCATCCCATTTGTTGTTATAAAGGCCTTCTCTTGTTTTTAATATTTCCGTGTCTTGCTTTGATGCCTCCATAATTTCTTCCAGTGATACTGCTATTGGCCTGTTTCCTTCAACAACTTGGTGTATATAGTTTTCCAACTTGTCTTGTGACGTTTTATTTAATTTGCACAATCTTGATAAACTATCTGCTACATTTTCTTTGCCAGGCCTGTATATTACTTTAAATGTATACGCTTGAAGGCCTAGTATCCACCTTTCTATCCTTGCACATGGTTTTAATTTAGAACCGAATATAACCTCGAGTGGTTTATGGTCGGTCACTAATTCAAACTCTTTTCCAAACAGAAAAACATAAAAATGTTCCACCGCCCCGACCAAAGCTAAGGCTTCTTTTTCTGTCTGGTAATATCGCCTTTCACAGTCTGTTAGTGTCCGGTGACCATACGCTACAATGCGAAGTCCATGATCATTAATTTGAACTAATACTCCTCCTAGTCCTACTGGACTAGCATCTGCTATTACTATAGTCCGATCTTTGACGTCATAGTATCCTGGAGTAGGAATATTAGACAGGGTCAATTTTAATTCGTGCAAATTCCTGTTTACTGCCACAAAGATTTTTTAATTCTGTGGTTTTGGTCTATTTCTTCCTAAGCAGTTCTTTCAATGGTTCAGTAGTTGTTGCCAAATTTTGTATCCATTTTCCAATATAATTGATTAATCCCAAGAAGTTCTGAAAGCTCACCTATATTCATAGGTGGAGGAAATTATTGAATAGTTGTCACTTACTTATCTAATGGTTTTACACCTCTGTGTGATAATTCGTGTCCTAAAAATTGAACCTTTTCTTCCCTGAATATGCACTTGTCTTTTCTCAGTACTACATTATTTTCTTCTGAAGTTTTCATTACTGTTTCTAATCTTCGATCATGTTCTTCCAAATCCTTCCCATAAAATTAATAGTGCCATTACATCCCAATAACATTCGTTCCAGGGTTTTCTGAAAAATTTCCGGGGCACAGGATATTCCAAACATTAGTCTTTTGTATCTGAATAGACCTTTACTTGTAATAAATGTTGTAATGTGCCGAGAATCGGGATGTAATTCAATCTGGTGAAAAGCATCTTTGATGTCCAGTTTTGCAAATTACTTTGCACTTTTTATTTTTGGTAGTAGCTTGTCCATAGTGGGCAATGGGTGATTTTCACGTAAAATTGCTCTATTGGCCCGCCTCATATCTACGCAAATGCGGACTTCTCCAGTATTTTTCAAAACCGGCACTATTGGTGATACCCATCTTGAGGATCCTTGAACTTCTTTCTTTCCTCAATAATTCTTTCTCCAACAGTTCTTTTATTTTGATTTCAACTTTTTCTTCCAGTGGTATGGGGATCCTTCTTAATGGTTGAGAAATTGGTTGTACTTTCTCATCGATTGGTACCTCCACTAAAAGATCCTTGAATTTAGGAAACTCTTTATTTCCTTTTGGTCGATTTCGAATTCGATTTTAAGAACACCCATAGCCATGGCAGTTTCTTTCTCAAGCAGATCTCTAGTTCCATCAGCGATGACGTAAACAGTTGCATTTTCTGATCTATCTGCGATTTTTATTTTTGCGTCAAATGGTCCCTTTAGGTTGAGGGGGTTCTTACTTGCGTAACCATAAAAAGTCTTGTTGCAGCTGTTTATTTGGTAACGAACCTGTACCTTATTTTATTTCATATTGTCCCAGGTTTTGTTTGTTGTTGTTTCCTTAATATTTTCTTTTATTCTCTCCACTCTGTTTATGTTTTCAGTTGATGTGCTGCTTCCTCCGAATTCTTCTATTTATCGACTTACAGCTCCAAGAGTATTTTCTTCAACAATTATATTTGTCAGTGTTATTGTGCTTCCTGTTTGTAGAAATCTCTTTCTAAGCTCTTTAGAACACTTTTCTGTAATTTGATCGATTATATGATCGTCTTTGCCCTTAAACTGTCATTTTTCTGCTTGTTGTCTAAGCCGTACTAGGATTTTTTCAAACTTTTCATTTGCTTCTTGTTTTATCAAACGAAAAAGGTGACGTTCATATATTATCTTACTTTGTTTAGGTAGAAAGTATGCGTCGAGTTTGGTTATAGCCACTGCGAAGACTTCCACTTCATCTGCTGGTGAAACATTCGCATCTGGTATATTATAGAATATTTCCTGCAATTATAGTCCAACAAAGCGAAGCGCGTTTCTTCGCACTACTCTCTATTCCAGCAACTTCCAGATAGATCAACAGTACCCGCTTCCAGCGTACCCATTCTCGTTACTGCTGCACCGTTAAAATATTTGTCAATTTAATGACCAGTATGTACTATCGAACAAACATCCGCATGCTCACCTCTAAGGCGATAATCGCATAGCACGGCTCTCGACTTGATCACCGTATGCATGCGTTTTGACCAATAGGAAGCGAATTTTAGTTGTGTTCGTCGTAATACAATGATGTGTAGAAGTGGACACTCCCACTAGTGTGCAGGGGCGCACACTAGTAAGCTGTGCCCTTTGTTTTGTGAAATGTATTTTCAATGGTAACAAATTCTAATTCTCGTTTCGGTTTCAAACTATGATATGGCCCACGTGAGCTCTTTTATAAATCATTGTTGACAAGAAGTTATTTCGTACTCAAAATAATATATTATGTTTGACTTAGGAAATGTGTTATTGGTATTATTTAACTATTATCAACCTTTCACAAAAATTAATATTTCGTACTAAGATATGTAAACAACTACTAGTGACTCGCCCCAGCTTTGCACGGGTCTTACAAATCACTAAAACGTTCGGTTTTTCTATCGGTATAATATAAATGCTACCAATACACCTTAATCTTTCTCATGAACTCTGTATATTGGTAAAATCTCCCGAAAATCAGTGCAGCAGTTCTTGAGACGCGGCGCGGCGGGCCGCGGGAGACTGTTTTAATAAATGTTTATGTTTTATAAAAATAATTTTATTCGCTTGAACATTCTATACTTACAGAGCATTTAATACAAGAGAATTAAAAACAAATATTGGCAAATAAAATACACATTTATAGTTAGTATTAACTCAGTAAAAAACTGTTTAGAATTAGTTATTTTATTAACACGCTTTCATTAGTTTCATCAGTAACTAACTCTATTAGAAAATATTGGAAATCCTACCTCTATGGGTACTAAAGTGTTTTTAGTTTTTGTAATTATTATTTATTTTAGGTAGATAAATATTTTCATCTAGGTATATGTATAGTACGAGATTTTTGTTTTAAAGTTAGTCTTAGTGTAATATAAATGCACTGGTTGCTTGTGGGTTGTTTAAAATTCACTTATGACTTGCCTATTTATTCAGAAAAAAAAAACAACAATTTAAATTATAATTTATTTTGTTTTTATGCATCTTTTTAAGATTGTCCAAGAAAACATTACAGATATAAGTATATTGAAAAAAGAAAGAAATACTGTTTAAACACGAAAATGATGCATGAAGTTGGTAAGCATTAAGTGTAAAACACTTAAAACAAAAAATAAATACAATACTCAGTACTCAATATCTTTATTGCTTTTCAATAATATGTATTCTTAGATGGTAACACTTTATAAATGAGATCATTATGGACCCAAAAAGGCACAGCAAAAGGGTAGGAGAGAGATGGCCCAGTTTTAAGAGATCAAGTTTTAATAGGATTAAAAGAATTCTAGAAATAAAAGTATAAAAGTTCTAACTTAAGAATAATCAAAATTGGAGATCATGAATAACTTACTATTATTACACTTATATCTATTATCTATTTATATATAATTTAAACAAATAAGAAATAATGCGCCACTACCGCGTGAAATAGCATTAATAGCATAGCATTTAACATATTTGTCTTGTCAGGCAATCTGCCTAACAGATTGTTCATATTAAGTAATAATAAATAATACAACAAAATTATTACCTAATTATTAACATAAAAAAGTATGAAATATATTTTTAAAAAATATACATATCTTTTATTAATTATTACACACACGTTATTTTAACACACCACAATATTATACTTACTTTATTACATTATTTTTCAATTACTAGCTGTAACGCGCGGTTTCCCCGCGTCTTTGGTTATTGCTCCGTGATGAGCGTGATATTATTAGCGTGGTGCAACTAAAAATGAGATCGACTTCATCCTGTCAACCAAGAAGCAAATGTTCAATGATGTCTCTGTGATCAATTCGGTGAAAACTGGGAGCGATCACCGCATGGTAAGAGGCACATTGAACATCAATATTAAGCTTGAAAGGTCTCGACTGATGAAGTCTACGCTCCGACCAGCACAGATCCAAATCCAAAACCCCGAGAGCTTTCAGCTTGAACTCCAGAATCGTTTCGAGTGCCTAGGAAGCTCAGTGGACGAATGCAACGATGGATTTGTGGAAACTGTCCGTACGACAGGGTCTAAGTTCTTCAAGACCCGTCGTGCACAGAAGAACAAAAAACTCTCTGATCATACTCTCAAGCTCATGAAGGAACGGCGTGAGATGATCCTGCAGTCTTCAGACGACGCGTGGAAATACCGGCAGCTCAATAGACGGATCTCTAAATCCTTGAAGAGCGACCTCCGCCGCTTTAATACCGAGCGTATCAAAGACGCCATTGAGCGGAATAAAGGCTCAAAGGTATTTGCAAGAGATCTGGCTATTGGGCAGAGCCAGCTCACGAAACTGAAGACCGACGATGGCAGAATCGTATCCGCCAAACCGGAGCTACTGAGGGAGATCGAGAGATTCTATGGGCAGTTGTACACGTCAACCAGGAAACTCGTTGTAAATTTAGCGAATGACCCAAGAGCTAGACTGACCCGACACTACACCGAAGACATCCCGGACCTTAGCCTGTATGAGATTAGGATGGCTCTGAAACAGCTTAAAAACAACAAAGCACCGGGTGATGATGGAATTACGGCCGAACTTCTGAAGGCGGGTGGAAAACCGGTTCTTAAGGCCCTTCAGAAGCTGTTTGATTCCGTCATACTCGAGGGGAAAACGCCACAGGCATGGTGCAGGGGTGTGGTGGTACTCTTCTTCAAAAAGGGCGACAACGCCCGGTTGAAGAACTATAGGCCCATCTCACTTCTGAGCCATGTCTACAAGTTGTTTTCAAGAGTCATCACGAATCGTCTCGCGCGCAGGTTTGACGATTTTCAGCCTCCCGAACAAGCCGGATTCCGAAAAGAATTTAGCACCGTAGACCACATACATACGCTGCGACAGGTTATACAGAAGACCGAAGAGTACAACCTGCCTCTCTGTTTAGCGTTTGTGGACTACGAGAAAGCCTTCGATTCGATCGAGACTTGGGCTGTACTGCAGTCTCTCCAACGGTGCCAAATTGATTATCGGTACATCGAGGTGTTGAAGTGTTTGTACAAAAACGCCACCATGTCAGTCCGACTTCAGGACCAGACCTCGGAACCTATCCCTCTGCAGCGAGGTGTGAGACAAGGAGACGTCATATCTCCGAAACTGTTCACCGCTGCACTGGAAGATGTCTTCAAGGTTCTGGACTGGAGAGGGCTAGGCATCAACGTTAATGGCGAGTACATCTCTCACCTTCGATTTGTCGACGATATAGTGGTCATGGCTGAGACCATGGAGGACCTCAGTACAATGCTCGATGACCTCAGTAGAGTTTCCGAAAGAGTGGGTCTTAAAATGAACATGGACAAAACCAAGGTCATGTTGAATGCCCATGTAACACCCACTCCTATCAAGATCGGAGACTCTACTATCGAAGTTGTAGACGATTATGTCTACCTGGGACAAACGGTCCAGTTGGGTAGGTCTAACTTCGAGAAAGAGGTAAATCGTCGAATCCGACTCGGCTGGGCAGCGTTCGGAAAGCTGCGTGGTATCTTCTCGTCCAACTTACCGCAGTGCCTCAAGACGAAAGTCTATGACCAGTGTGTGCTGCCAGTGATTACATACGGGACCGAAACGTGGTCGCTCACAATGGGCCTCATCAGAAGGCTCAAAGTCACCCAAAGGGCAATGGAGAGAGCTATGCTCGGAGTTTCCTTGCGTGATCAAATCAGAAATGAGGACATCCGCAAGAGAACCAAGGTTACCGACGTAGCCCGAAGAATTGCCAAACTTAAGTGGCAGTGGGCAGGGCACATTGCTCGCAGAACAGATGGCCGATGGGGCCGAAAAGTTCTGGAATGGCGACCGCGAACCGGGAGACGATGCGTTGGAAGGCCTCCCACTAGGTGGACCGATGACCTGGTGAAGGTTGCGGGGATCCGCTGGATGCGCGTCGCACGGGACCGGTCAATCTGGCGACACTTGGGGGAGGCCTATGTCCAGCAGTGGACGTCTTTCGGCTGAAATGATGATGATGATGAGCGTGATATTTACAACGTGTTCCAGAAATGCGTGGTCATTTTAAAGGTGATAATCTGCAGTATCTGATAATAATTTTAATTAATAATTCCCATATGAAACTATACTGAGTTTTGGTGTTTCTTTGTCATCCATTATTTCGATATATTTCGTAAAGTTATCGAAAACTTAATATAGTTTATTTGATATATATGTGTAGAGACGTAGTGTGTATGTGTTAAATATGAACAGTCCTTTATGGAGCACGTTGTTTATAATATTCTTACTAAATCTGGCTATCATATACAGTAACACTGGTAGTTCGACATTAGCGCGACTAAACAAACAAATCTTCAGATTTACTATATTATTAGTACCCATTTATTTATATTGATTATACAGAACGACTTCAAAATAACTGGCACAATCATTGGACAAAATAACATTATAGCCATATTATTAAAGAATTAGAATAATACGAGTTAGAATGATTGAAAAAACATACTAAAATATAGGGTGTAAAAAAACAAATCAAAGTGACACCACCGTGAAATTTAAATGTTTTTTTCCTGCAGAGAAATTATATTATCTTGGTAGTAAAATCCATATAAAAAAAGTAAATATGATTAAAAAAAAACTCAAAAGTAATCTCTCTCGAACCAATTAATATTATAATGATGATATTTATTACTATTTGGAAACAAAAAAATATTTAATATTTAATGTTAGCTCTGTTATGATAGTAAGTACTACTTAACCCTTATACAAACACGAGCTCCTGTGGATGTTTAGGAAAAACCGAGGTTTGTTTCTGGGTAATTAGGGGCCGCTGATTTCATTTTTGATGGAAAAAGAACTGAAAAGGGGAGGGAAAGGGGGGTTTTTTGGGTGGTAAATATCTTACCATTATCCATTATCGACTTGTAAAATATTACAATGGTGGTAAAATTGTTACCATTATCCAATACAATTTGAACAAATTCCTATACTAGTTGTTTTCCCTGGATTTGCTTGTGTAATTAGGGTAATACAAAAAAAAAAAAGGTATTAACATTTTTGTTCATTTTTTTATTTTCTAATGTAGATATGAATGTAATGTCTATTTTTAGTAGGTAAATAAAATATAGTCGTGCTCATAATAAAAAGAGAGGTTTATTATTATAAAAAGTAGATATGTAGTTATTCTATTTGAGTTTCCTCCGCAGTGTGAAAAAGCCTGAAACATGACTTGGCACACAGAGTCACTTTACACATAGAACAACATATTTTTGACCTCTTTTGTAATTTTTTCGTGCTGCAAAATCTGCACCTTTTATATGTCTCACTTTCTTCAGGCAAGTGCACACCGACGTTGAGGAGACGGATTTCTTCTGGTACTCCAAAGTGTCCTCCTTTTTTATTTTTGAATATTGTTGGTCTATTTTGCTTCTTTGTAGTAAAATTTTCAATTAAACCACGAGCTAATCTCAGTCTAAAGTTCCGGTGTGAATGTGGTGTCACTACATGAGTCATGTTGTATGTTATGTATGCGTTTATAATAGCGGAATCGAACATGAAGATGAACAACCTCATCCAATATTTTCGAGATTTTCTGTCTATTGGATACGATGACCTAAAGTGGTCAAAGTGGTCCACCCCACCCATATTGACAGTGTATGCGGCGATTGCCGTTGGGCAGAGAACGTCTATTCGCGAGCCATCTTTTTGTGTCCTTTTCACAAATAACGTGTCAAGTGGCTCATGAGCTGTTGTTAAAACAGTCACATCCCTGGTATCGTGCCATTTCAAAGCAGTTATTGGCTCAGACGTCATAGAAGCAAATTGATGCTTATCGAGTCTTAAGTTCTTGGGCTGAGTTTTTTTCATAATGTTCGGGAGATCTTTCCGATCGCTTCGGACTGTTCCTACAGCGTATATACCTTTATAAAATAAATCTTCTATCAAGTTGCAACTGGTGAAGAAATTATCAAAAGCAACCAGTGTATTTCTGGGAAGATCCTGGCAAAGTGACATTACTACATTATATCCCAGTCCTTCGTTTTCTGTGCTGTCTCCTTTCCCTGTATAAATTTGAAATTGGTACATATAGCCTGTTGTAGCGTCACACCTGGCCCATATTTTGAAGCCCCTTTTTATGGGCTTTTTAGGCATGTACTGCTTCAAACTACTTCTGCCCTTAAATTTGACCATACACTCATCAATGGATTGTCGGCTCGAGTTATTCATTTCGTTCATAAATACTTCGTTCAAAGCAGTTATCATTGGCCTCAATTTATAAAGTTTGTCATGTCCAGGAGAACCCCTTGGAGGCTCCATTTCGTTATCGTTCAGATGCAAGTTTTCCATTATTTTCTTAAATCGGGTTACAGTGAATACTCGAGATATTTCGGGGTTGTTATAAAATGTGTCACTTGCCCAATGTAGTTCCATATCTGGAAGTGGGTTCAGTCCCATCATTATTAAAACTCCTAAATAGGCCTTGATTTCTTCTCTGGTTACTTGGCTCCAGTTACGACTGTTTTTTTGAAAGGCGTATCTGTTTGTTTGTTCTACAATAACTTCAATGATATATTCGGGAAAAAACGTTTCAAAGACTTCAATTGGTTGTGTTTTATGTGTATATTGCGAGCGGGGTTCGGCATTTTTATCAAAGGAAGGTATATTATGGGTTTCACGCACAGTTTTCCATTCTCGGGGTGTAGAACGGGCTCTCCGTGTAGTTTGAGAAGCTGATCGATTAAGATCAGTTGCATTTTGTGCAATTATAGCAGGTCTGTCTAGATCCATAAGAGCTGATTGGCTGGTAATGAGTGGGTGTTCTTCAGTCTGTGACGAATTTTGGTCTACTGCAGCGAATGATGATAAACTTGCTGAGCGACTTCGTTGTGTCGAGATGAGTAGGTCTCTGCCGATTTCCAGCTCCAGCGAATGATTGATTTGCTCCTCTGTGAAAGAGGATGGCGATGTAGACCGACGTTGTGTCGTGTTGAATAGGGACTCGTCAATCGGCTCTTGAATTGCAGAAGACGGAGTTGTAGAGCAAGGCCGAGTCAAGGTAAGAGGATCTATGTTTATTGGCTGTTGCATTTGCATTTCTATAAAAGAGGATAACGTTGCGGGGGAGCAACTTCGTTGAGTTGAAGTAAGTTGGTCTATATGATCTTCTGAGAGCGAACTGCTTTGGATTTGGCCAGAAGAATTTTGACATGACCTCGGAATCAAGTTATCAGAGACAGTTGTATGTGTACTTGTCGATGGATTACATTCTAAAACTGTTAAAAGAGCTTCTTGTGTTTGCCCCGTTGCCTCGCCATCTTTAATATTTATTTCATCCCCCGAATCTATCCCAAACATCTCTTCTAGGCGCCTTTCGATAAGATTTTCCTGTGATAGAAATTGATAAGAGTCTGAAGGACTACTTACATTATCTCCATAAAGAGGATCATCTTCGTCATCATAGTCAGATAAATCCGACAATTCGTCTAGATTATCCACTATTTTTTCGAGTGTTTTAGAGTCACTGGTATACGTTAAACGTCTTTTCTTCTTTTCCGCCATGTTAAATGTAGATCACTGAAATAAGCAAAATAAGCAAAGCTAAGCAAATTCAAAAATATGCATCATTCACCACACAAAAAATATATATTATTTTTATATTAGTAAATCCAATTTACAGTTAGGCACGAATGCACAATGGCATATAATTTACCACTATTACCCATAACTTCACACGATCAAAAAACGTGCATATATTACCGGATTTTTCAACCTAATGGATGCAAAACTACAAGAATATAACATAGTTTATGAATCTGAACGCAAAAAACACTTACCAGATTTTTTGTTGAACAAAACTAAAATTTGTTGAGGAACGTCGCAAAAATTTCAAATTTTTTTCACCAAACTGCCGACTGGCTCACTTTGACATTGACGTGTATGGATGGATGACGTTTATGGATAAAATGTTGCCAGTAGTTGGATTTAAAAAAAGATAACATTTTACTTATTATCAAATTCAAATGTTGCCGGTGTGGGAAAAATACTTTTTTAAGCAAAAAACCCAAGTGGTAAGCATTATACCTTTATTTTAATAAGGGTTAACTGAGGGCAAATCATTCTGCCACGGAGAAACAACCATCAAAATTTCAGAATATAATCTATTTTTTATATGATCTGGTTCCAATAGTGACGTCATAAACTAATAAATTAGGTTTCTCATGCCCAAGCGTATTCTTGATTGTTGAGTTTTTTTTTTTTACAATCTTTTTAAAACATAAGCGTTCAGCTTTATAAATTCTATATCTTTTACACGCCTCTTTACATTCAAGTTGCTTTGCAAATTTATACTTTAATAAATGGTAATATTTAAAAAAAATGTTTGAAGTAAAAGTTTCGATTCTTTATCACTCGAACAATTAAATTCTCCCTTCATCATCATCATCATCGATCAAAATTTTTGTCTGATAATTTTATATCTAATATTTCTGGCACCTCCATTTCTGGATACACCGTGCGCACAGTTGGTAACATAATATTATGTTCAAGCGCATCTTTACATGTGTAGGGTACACACCTTATATTTAGTTTATGTATTTGTATTATGCAATAACACAATACAACACATTTATACACATACATAAACACATTATATTTACATTTATTTATAATAATAATTTATTACACCGGTGATGTCGGGACATTAGCATAGTATATTAGAATCGCACATCGCGCGACTACGTCATCGTGACGTAGAACGGGCGAGCGAAGTGGGGGCAGCGCGCGATCGTTGTACGCTCGTTTCGATCGTTTTCGATCGTTTGACATGACCTTCAGTCGGCCCGTACCTAATAACGACGCGCGCGCAAACTTTTTGTTCTCGAACTTTTTACCCATTATTGTTTACGTGTTTTGCCTAGTAACTATATATCTTGTGTTTACTGTGACTGTGCCCTATCTGTGACTTATCGTATTTTATGTGTCTGTTCTCCTTCTGACTGTTATGTGTTGTGCGTGTGAACCCTAGCTCAATACAATCGTGAGTACCTACCTTAGGCAGTGACTTTTATTTATACCTCTGCCTACCTCATCACACTCGACAACACCTCCATACTGGTGACCCCGAGTCGAACACAATAAAATGAGTGATAGTGAGTCCGAGCACACCGCGTCGTCACAGCCGGCGGAAAACGTCACACGGAGACCGCGCAAGGCAAAGCGCGTGTCCGTTGAGGCGACGCACGAGATCTACCGTGCGCCGTTAAAGTTGCCACCCTTTTGGCCAGAAGAGCCTGAATTATGGTTCGCTCAAATAGAGGCTCAATTTGAGAATGCTGGGGTGACGAATGACGTCACGATGTTTAATTTTGTGGTTGGTCACCTTGACCCACAATTTTCGAAAGAGGTTAAGGACGTCATTATGTCCCCTCCTGCCACCAACCGGTACGTCAAATTAAAGACGGAATTGGTGAAGCGCCTCTCTGCCTCCCAGGAGAAGAAGGTGAAGCAGCTGCTGATGCATGAGGACCTAGGAGACCGGAAGCCGTCGCAGTTTCTTCGCCACCTGCAGGGTCTAGCTGGACCAACCGTGCCCGAGGACTTTGTGCGCACCATCTGGAGCAGCCGACTCCCCAGCAACATCCAGCCCTTATTGGCATCCCAACCGCACAGCACCCTGGAGGCGTTGGCCGAGTTGGCCGATCGCGTCCAGGATATCGTCGCGCCGAGCCACGTTGCATCGACTTCAGCAGCAGGACCCACCGTGACTGAGATGGCAGCTGAAATCGCGGAGCTGAAGCGGGCTATGAAGGACCTGACCGTGCAGCTGCGTGACAGTCGGTCGCGTAATCACTCCCACAGCCGTGGTCGAGACACGCGACGCAACTCACGCCACCGATCTGCAACCCGCTCTGACTCCAGCTACCGGAGACACCCCTTGTGCTGGTACCACTCCATACACGGCGAGAACGCCATACGCTGCGTCAAGCCCTGCGACTACAAGGTGGGAAACGCCGCGGGCAGTCGGTAATGGCGACAGACGATTGCCCCGCCTCTACTGGTCGCCTGTTCGTCGCGGACAGAAGGACAAACACGCAGTTCCTGGTTGACACTGGTAGCGACCTCTGCGTGTACCCTCGTCGTCTGCTCAGCGAGCGTCGTGCGCCCACCAACTACCAACTAGTGGCCGCGAATGGTACGTCCATTCCTACATATGGTTTCCTCGAGCTCAACCTAAATTTAGGACTTCGTAGAGACTTTAAGTGGCGTTTTGTGGTAGCTGAGGTTACAAAGCCAATTATTGGTGTAGATTTTTTGTGTTTTTACTCTTTAGCCGTCGACATTAAGAATCAACGGTTAATAGATTGTAGTACCAACATTTTTTGTATAGCTTCGAATCACTCAGATTCGTCTTTATTCTCTGTAAAGGTGTCTTCTGGTGACTCGAGGTACCACAGAATACTGGACAGTTTTCCCGACATCACCCGACCTGCCGGAACACTACGCACCACACCACATAATACTGTACACCATATCCGCACGACCCCAGGCCCGCCAGTTTCTTCTTCGTTTCGGCGATTAGCGCCGGACAAACTAAAAATAGCTCAGCAGGAGTTCCAGCTGATGCTGGCCAATGGAACAGCTAGACCCTCGGAGAGCCCCTGGTCATCTCCACTCCATCTTGCCCCTAAGAAGGACAACGGCTGGCGGCCTTGTGGAGACTACCGCATGCTCAACGCGCGGACAGTCCCTGACAGGTACCCCATTAGGCATATTCACGATTTCGCCCACAATATTGCAGGTTGTCGAATTTTCAGCACCATCGACCTCGTGAAAGCCTACAACCAGATACCTGTCAGCCCGGACGACATACCGAAGACCGCCATCACCACACCGTTCGGTCTATACGAATTCCCGTACATGACGTTTAGTCTACGTAACGCAGGCCAGACGTTTCAACGTTTCGTCGACGAGATGACCAGAGGACTTGACTTTTGCTACTGCTACTTAGACGACTTCCTAATATTTTCTAGGTCTGAAGCAGAGCACGAGGAGCATCTCCGTATTATTTTTAATAGGTTAAAGGACTTTGGCATATTGGTCAACACGTCCAAGTGCGTTTTCGGCGTCCCGGAGGTAACCTTTTTGGGTTACCACATATCCGACGTGAAGGGCACAAAACCACTGGACGCTAAAGTCGAATTTTTGGGCATGATTAATTTTTACAGGCGTTTTATGCCCCACGCAGCTCAAATACAGGCGCCTCTTCACAACCTTTTGCTTGGCAACGTAAAGGGCTCGCACCCCATATGTTTGGCGGAGAGCACTTTACAAGCATTCGAGGGCTGCAAGGAAAGCCTCGCTAACGCTGCTTTATTAGCTCACCCCGATTGCAATGCCAAACTCGCATTGGATACCGATGCGTCGGATACTGCAATCGGCGCGGTGCTACAGCAGCTTAGTGATGATGGCTGGCAACCATTAGCTTTCTTTTCCAGAAAGCTCAGTCCTTCGCAAGTGAAGTACTCTCCCTATGACAGGGAGCTGCTGGCCATTTACGAGGCCATCAAATACTTTCGCCACATGCTGGAAGCTAGACACTTCGTCGTGTACACGGACCACAAGCCGATCAGTTTCGCCTTCCACGAACGGAAGAGTAACTGCTCACCTAGGCAGTTCCGGTACCTCGACTTCATAGCCCAGTTCACCACCGAGATAAGGCACATTGCTGGCAAGGACAACGGCGTCGCTGATCCCTTATCTCGCGTGGAGGAATTACAGGTGCCGGTCAGCCTCAACACCCTCGCAGATTCTCAGGCATCAGATCCAGAACTGAAGAAACTTCTTCAGGAAGGATCTTCGCTGGTGCTTGAGAAGGTGCAGGTTCCTGGGGAGCGTACGTCCGTGTACTGCAACGTCAGTACAGCGTCTCCCAGGCCATTTGTGCCCAAAATGCTGCGGAAGCAAGCCTTTGACAGCTTGCACTCCCTCAGTCATCCAGGCGTCTCAGCGACTGCCAAGTTAATCGCAGAGCGCTTTGTTTGGCCAGGCGTCAGGAAGGACTGCAGGGAGTGGGCATGAGCTTGTCTCGCATGCCAGCGGGCTAAAGTGAGCCGACACGTTTCAGCGCCGTTAGGAAATTATCATCTCCCACGCGCCAGGTTCACCACGATCCACATCGACCTTGTGGGCCCGCTCCCAATATCACAAGGCTTTAGGTACTGTTTGACGGCAGTCGACCGATGTACCAGGTGGCCAGAGGTCGTACCTATCGTCGACATTACTGCCGAGACAGTAGCTAAAGCACTGCTGTCTGGATGGATTGCCCGGTTTGGCTGTCCCACCGACATTGTTACGGACAGAGGCCGCCAGTTCGAATCGGCTCTGTTCGAACAATTATCCAAGATTGCTGGATTTCAGCATAAACGGACAACGGCATACCATCCAGCGTGTAACGGCATGGTGGAGCGATTTCATCGGCAACTCAAGGCGTCCATCACGTGCCATGCGAATGACAAGTGGACCGAGTCCCTGCCGTGGGTATTGCTTGGAATAAGGAGCGCATTCAAAAAGGATGTCCAAGCGTCTTCTGCCGAGCTAGTATACGGCGAACCGCTAAGACTCCCAGGTGAATTTTTTACTCCAACTGATGACGGAACGACCGACATCACAGACTTCACTGCGCGCATCCGCAAGTTTGCACATAATTTTCAGCCAACTCCAGCTTCCCGTCACAACACTAAAAGCATTTTTTTTTATATTTAAGGATCTGCAGACCACTGATCACGTGTTCCTTCGTGAAGACGCATTACGAGGCTCGCTGCAAGCAGCCTATACAGGTCCTCACAAAGTTCTGCACAGGGGTGATAAAACCTTTAGAATTTTATTTAAGGGCAAAGAGGTCACGGTCTCGATAGACCGCCTAAAACCAGCCTACATATTGGCTGACAAAACTGACCTCCAAAAACATACTCCACCTGGCGACAAGACAGAGTATACTACTCGTTCTGGTCGTCGGGTCAGGTTCCCAGATTTTTATCGCCCTTGACGGTCTCTGGAGGGGGGTGGTGTAGGGTACACACCTTATATTTAGTTTATGTATTTGTATTATGCAATAACACAATACAACACATACATAAACACATTATATTTACATTTATTTATAATAATAATTTATTACACCGGTGATGTCGGGACATTAGCATAGTATATTAGAATCGCACATCGCGCGACTACGTCATCGTGACGTAGAACGGGCGAGCGAAGTGGGGGCAGCGCGCGATCGTTGTACGCCTTTGACATGACCTTCAGTCGGCCCGAACCTAGTAACGACGCGCGCGCAAACTTTTTGTTCTCGAACTTTTTACCCATTATTGTTTACGTGTTTTGCCTAGTAACTATATATCTTGTGTTTACTGTGACTGTGCCCTATCTGTGACTTACTATCTGTGATATATCTTCTCCTTCTGACTGTTATGTGTTGTGCGTGTGAACTCTTCTCAATATAACCGTGAGTACCTTAGGCAGTGACTTTTACTTATACCTCTGCTTACCTCATCACACTCGACAACACCTCTATACATGTGTGGCCTCCCCGGTATGAAAGCAAGCTCGCCTGGTCCAGCAGCACTCATCCAGCCCCACATATTCACGACCTTCTGCATTGGCGATAACTTTTTGAGGTTCGTATCTTGTGTTATCTATACGCCATAAATTCCGACGACCTTGTTGGCTAGACCTAAAGCTCTTTTCATCGGAAAATATGGCGTAAGAAAAATCGAAGTCTCTGTAGTCCCGAGCGATTCGTACGCGAGCAGCTTTTTGTTCCTCAGTCAATTTTTTTTTTCCGGGCCGTCTGTGATGGACTCTAGCTCTATGCAACTACTCGTTCCGAATAGTTTGCATTGACACATCAAATTCTTGCGCGAAATTGCGAGTAGGTGTAAATGGGCTTTCTTCAAATGCAGCGATCATATTGGCTAATTGCCCTTCGTTTATAGCCTGAGGTCGAGGTGCACGAACGCGCTGAGTTAGATTTTCTCCTTCTTCGTATCTACGCACCCAACGACGGATTGTGGTTTTCTGTAAAAAAAGTAACAATTAGCATCGAATTGTCACATAATGTAGGAATTAAAAAATACATTACTAGCTGCGTGCAAAAGGATTAAGTTAATAACAAATAAACCCTAACTTTTTAAATATCTATTTTAGGTATTAACATTGTTATCTGTGTTTTATATGGGTAGTAGAACTAGTAGACAACAAACAGATATTTAACAATGGCATTGTAGTAGATTCCAATATTGCGTAAAACTCTTCCAAGCAAATTTCTGCATTATTGTTAACGGCCTAAGTGCGGTAATTCAATTTCAAAATGCAGTGATGACTTAAAATGAAGAGTCATTGTTTAAGTGTTAAAAGATTTGTTATCGGGTCATAAAATGTCTAAACAATGTCTTTGAACGCGCCGATATTAAAATAAAGAAAGGAAAAATCAAACATATTTTTTAATAAATATTTTGAATAAATAACAATTATTTCTTATTTTATTTTTTCAAAATTATATGTTATGTATTTTATTAATATTGGTGGTTGTATTAAGGTTCACTATTGCTTGCGCTGGATTTGGATAAATCAAATACGTGTTGTTTGAATGCAAGTATATTGGCGACTAACTAGGAACTATAATAAGAAATGCTTTAAAAGACGACATGAGACAGATATATAGCTAGGTATGTGGATATGTAACTTGCGTAGCTACGAAGACAGTTCTCAATCTAACATACCGCCCACCAAAAGGACTTAAGTGCTTTTATAATCACAATTAAGTTTCAACAAATTATTATCTAAAAAATCAAATACATAACTCCAAATTGTCAGTCTAAAGCCCAAAATATTACAACGTAAATTCATTATTAATTGAATTCTAACTATGCTTACAAAATAATTAACAATAATTCAAGTGAAAGTTAAGTAGAATCAACTGGCAACGCACATAGCTTAGTAATAGTTCTCTTTGTTTTAGAACCTCCACTTTTCACACTGTACACCCTCGTGTTTCCATCCATTCCTGGATGTTTGTCTGTAATTCGTCCTAAGGTCCATTTGCTGGGTGGTTGATTTTCAGTCTTGATCAACACAATATCCCCTATTGCAAATTCCTTCTGTTTCTTCATCCATTTGGGACGCTGCTGAAGCCTGGTCAAATATTCATCTTGCCAGCGTCGCCAAAAGTCTTGTAGAATTTTTTGTGTATGTTGCCAACGTGACAAATTATGTATCTTCACAGCTTGCAGATCAGGCGAGGGAACCACAATCGGTGGTTCTCCAATTAAAAAATGGCCAGGAGTTAATGGATCTAATTTTTCTGTGTCAGTGTTATCTATTGGACACAACGGGCGAGAATTCAGACAGGCTTCTATCTGGCATAATATTGTGGTGGTTTCTTCGAATGTGAGGTGAGTTATAATAATGCGTTTTAGGTGGTACTTAATCGACTTCACGCCTGCTTCCCACAATCCTCCAAAGTTGGGACTATATGCTGGGATAAAGTGAAATTGTGTGCCATCTGTAGCTAGCGTGGATGTTATTTCTCCTGTCATCTGTGCTTCACTCCACAATTTATGAAGTTCTCTGTTTGCGCCCACGAAGTTTTTACCATTATCACACCACAGGTGGGTACATTTACCCCTTCTGGCAACAAATCGTCGAAAGGCTGCTATAAATGCCTCTGAAGTGAGGTCTCCAACTAGTTCTATGTGGATTGCTTTGACGGACATGCATATGAAAATTGCCACATATGTCTTTTTAGTTTTGTTGCCTCTTCCTTTGGATATCAGAGTTTGAAACGGTGCTGCGAAATCTACACCGCTGTGCAGAAACGGTCTCGTCGGTGTTACTCTTTCCACCGGTAAGTCTCCCATTATTTGTCCTTTCGTTGTCGCATTCATTCGAGCACACTTCATGCATTTGTGACTATGTTTCTTCACCAGTGATTTAGCTCTTATAACCCAGTATTTAGAACGTAAGTAACATAGCATTAACTGTACTCCTCCATGAAGTGTTTTCTCATGTGCATCAGCAATGATTAACTGTATCAGTGTGTTTCTATTTCCCAAGATCACAGGATTCTTCTTATCATCAGGTAAGTTAGCATGTCTTAAGCGACCGCCCACCCTGAGTATTTTGTTCTCGTCTAAGTATGGATTGAGACATCGTAGCTGACTTTTTTTCTTAACTTGTTTCCCTGTTTTTATTCTATCAATCTCTTCTTCAAATTCTTCCTCTTGAGCCTTTTTAATACAGATCCGTAGAGTATCTTCTAATTCTAGCGTTGTTAAATTCTGATTTTTACTAGTTATATTCTTATTATAATTCAGAAATCTTCTACAGTATGTAATCGTTTTTATTAAATTTGTTAAGTTTTCAAAATTTTCAAATTGTGATACTAAAGTTGTTTCAGATTCTTCGATCTGTTCTGCGTTCAGGTAAGTATTGATTTTTGTTTTCTTCATTTCCAAGTCTGTTTCTGATATTTCATGTTTAATATTTATTTTTGTTTCAGATAGCCAGCCCGGTCCGTGCCACCATAAGTTACATTTCTTCAAGTCGGATAACAACATTCCTCTGGACGCCAAATCAGCGGGATTTTCATGTGACTGAACATGGAACCAGTGCTTGTTATTAATGTTTTCAACAATTTCGACTACACGGTTTGCAACGAAGGGTTTAAACCTGTTAGGTTCTCCACTAAGCCATGCGATAACAATTGAAGAGTCAGTCCATGCGTACATTCGTGTTGTCGGTACCCTCATTGATTGTCCAACCTGTTTCATTAATTTTGAAAGAAGTAGGGCACCACAAAGTTCTAGACGAGGTAACGAAATGGTCTTCAGTGGTGCCACTCTGGTTCTGGCAGCTATCAGTTTTGTTTCAGTCTTGTTGTCTGGAGTTTCAATTCTTATATAGACTGCCGCTGCGTATGCATGCATTGAAGCATCGCTGAATCCGTGAATTTGTATTTTCTCATTGTTAACCGTCGTCGTGCCAAGCCATCTCTCTATTTGAATCTCAGTTATGTTAACGAGGTCTGACCTTATTTCTCTCCATTCTTGTTCTAATGTATTACTAACTTGTTCATCCCAGTTAACCCTTTCAAGCCAAAGCTTTTGTATTAATATTTTAGCCTTAACAGTACTCGGTGCTATCCAACCAAGGGGATCAAACACTCTTTGTATATCAGACAGTATGTTTCGCTTTGTTATGGACTCGGTTGTGGGTGTAAATCTAAGATTGTATTGAAACTGGTCTGTTTTTAAATTCCATTCAATTCCTAATGCTTTGAGAGTACCATCCAAGTTTAAATCAATATGTGCCTTTGCAGATCTTTTATCCTCTTCTATATACTTCATTAAATCAATACTATTGGATGCCCATTTCGTAAGTTGAAAACCACCTCTTTCTAGTGTGACTGATAATTCTTTAGAAAGTGTCATAGCTTCAGCTGTTGAGTCCGTGCCAGATAAAAGATCATCCATATAAAAATCTTCGTTTATAGTCTGTGTTACAAGAATATTATTCTTAGCTTCGTCTTTGGCTACCTGTTGGAGCGTTCTAACGGCCAAATATGGTGCCGACGCTGTACCAAAGGTGACTCTGAGCAATCGGTATTCTTCCAAGGTATCAGATTCTCGTTGCCTCCACAGGATTCGCTGAAATTCTGCATCTTCTTTGGCCACTAATACTTGGAGGAACATCTGTTTAATGTCTGCCATAAAACAGACTTGTTTCATGCGCCATCTCATCAAAATGTTTCTCAAGTCTTCTTGCAGCTGAGGACCCACTAGTAACTCATCGTTCAACGAAACGTTATTTGATCCTCTACACGACGCATCAAATACAACGCGGGTTCGCGTGGACTCTTTGTCAGATCGGATAACAGCGTGGTGAGGTAAGTACACAGCTCTTTTATCCTTTTCCTGGTCAGATACCTTCTCGAGGTATCCCTTTTCTATATAGTCATTTATAACACTACTGTATTCTTTTTGCAGGTTTGGCGATTTCCTGAACTTCCTTTCTAATAGTGTAAATCTGTGTGTCGCTATCGATTTTGTATTACCATCGGGTGATTGTGGACTGTATGTATTAAATGGTAATTTTACAATGTACCTTCCCTTTTCATTTCTAGCTGTTGTCTTTTCGTATGTGTCTTCACACAGTTGTTCTTCTTTTGTTAAGTGTCTTTTAGTGTCTACGTCAATTTCCCACATTGATTTCAACATGTCTTCTATGTCAACTGAATGATGCATGACAACATACTGGTTTTGATGTGTTGTATCAACTTCTCCAAAAAGAATCCACCCCAGGCTGGTTTCCTGAGCGCTTGGTGTGCCTGGTGGACCTTTGATTAGGTTGTTTTGTAGAATTTCGGCATATTCTTTCACACCCAAGAGCAGATCTATTGACCCTGGTTTGAAGTAAGTTGGATCAGCCAGGTTGAGGTCTTGAATGTGTGCCCAATCTTGTTTATTGATTGTTTTGGTGGGTATCTTGGTGGTCAGTTGCTTAGACATTACGTATGCCTTGATCGGTAAACAATAGTTTCGGTCCAATCGTGATCGTATTTGTATCTGTACCACATGTTTTATATCAGACTTCTGTGATCCCACCCCTATAATGCTTGCTTTTGCAGGTTGTCGTTCGAGCTTCAACAATTGAGTCGCCTTTTCGCTGATGAAAGCTGCCTCGGAACCTTGATCTATTAGCGCCCGCAGTAAAATGGTGTTACCTTGCTCGCTTGTTGCTTCGACTACTGCTGTTGCTAAAAGTGCTGCTACTCTCTGCTTAGTATTGTAATGGGACGCTATCATTGTATTGACTTGTAATGCTTGTTCTTCTTCTGCATGTGTTGCAGCTGGAGGTGTGATCGATGATTCTCCGTGCTGCTTGGTCTTCGTTTCATGCAAAAGGGAATGATGGCGCCTGTGACAAATACGACAAGATACTGGCACTTTACACTTAAATGCCGAGTGTCCTGGTACTAAGCAGTTAAAACATAATTGTTTGTTTTTCACAAATTCTCTCCTTTCTGTGGGTTCCTTTTTGCCGAATTCCTTGCAATGACTTAAACTGTGACTTTCCTTACACATCACACAAACTTTCTCCGTAGCTGATGTGGCAACATGACATGAACGCTCCTTTATTGTTTTACTGTCCTTTGATGTACTATTCTGATTTGTTAATTCCAGGGTACGGAACTTTGATTCTAAGAACTTCTTCAAATCACTCCAGGTAGGTAAGTTGTCGGTTTCTTCTTTATATGCATGTTCTTCCCAGTTCTTGTGCGTCTCTGGGTCCATCTTCTGCACTAGAAGATATATAAGGAATGGATCCCAAGAGCCGACGTCAATATTTAAATTATTAAAGTTGTTTAGACACTCTGTGGTTGTATCTAACAACCCCTTTAACTGAGAAGCAGCTTGGGAAGTCATCTTCTTTTGGTTGAATAACCTTTTCATAGAATGATTCAAAAGTAAGCGTTTGTTGCCGTATCTCTTTTTCAAAATGTCCCATGCATTTAAATAATTTTTATCGGTTACCTGAACATGCTTCAATAGTGATTCGGCTTCTTGAGTTACACTAGTCTTCAAATAATGAAGCTTTTGTACGTCGCGAAGCGAAGTGTTATTGTGCACCAACGAGATAAACAAATCTTGAAAAGTTTGCCATGATTCATAATTACCGGAAAACTTCGGTATCTCGATCCTCGGCAGGTGCACGAGGCTATTTTGTGGACTTGTGCAGTCGAAACTACTATTTGCTGATTTTGATTCTACTGCAGACTGTTCAGATAGCGAAATAACCATGTCCTTTAAGTCACCTTGAAGCACGTTAAACAAATCTTCGTAAATAAAAAACTCCTCGTTCAAAAAATATGGCAAGGTACCCTTTTGTTCCTTTGGTGTTATTTTTACTAAGTCTTTATGCGCACACTTGAACGTGTCCCAATAATCTTCGATGATTTTCATACGTGCCTCGATATATCCTCTTGTTAAGCGTGCTTTAGGACATTTTCTTAGGTTAGTTTGTGTTTTCCGTAGTAGGTTTGCAGTATCTTCTAACACGGAGATAAGTTTTTGTTGTTCTTCAGTCGCGTTCATTTTTCACGTAAACAAGCTTGAATGCTGCTGATACTCGATGTATAAGTAGTCACGTAATTATTCGTAGTAAACAACTTGCTAATTCTTGGAATCCGATGCGCACAAAAAAAAAGGTCGGCTTATCGCTGCTATGGAATGTGGGCCTTTTGTTCTCTCGTTAGGTGTCCGTACAGGATTGATCCGGCTCGATTGCGACCATATGGTGGTTGTATTAAGGTTCACTATTGCTTGCGCTGGATTTGGATAAATCAAATACGTGTTGTTTGAATGCAAGTATATTGGCGACTAACTAGGAACGATAATAAGAAATGCTTTAAAAGACGACATGAGACAGATATATAGCTAGGTATGTGGATATGTAACTTGCGTAGCTACGAAGACAGTTCTCAATCTAACAAATATTTATCATAAACTAGCGACCTACTTCAACTTCGCACGGGTCATACAAATCTCCAAAATTCTCGGCTTTGCTCTATAATAATTTGGATGCATATAAACCTTCCAAATAATTCTCTAAATAAGAATAAAAACAGACACAGACAGAAACAGCGACTTTGCTTATACTACGAGTATTTAGAGACTCGAGGTAGAGATTTGACATGAAAAATGTTTGCAGTCAGCAATTATTGATATATATTATTTACACAAAAACTCAATAATATGCATGTAGGTTTTTTTTGAGGCATGCAAATTTAATATGAAATTTCTCAAGCTCTATTGTCGGGCCGACGGCGACAACGTTGGCGTCGGCTCGCGAAACAATAACTTTTAATTGGGTCTGTGAATTACGGTAACAGAAGAAAAAAAATAAGATCTATATAGTAATGCTAACAATAAAAATATAGCTCAGTAAAGGAAACCAACATGCACTTAATTTATTTCTATTATCTCTCTCTGGATAAAAACAAAAAAAAACTTACTTGTAGATTTAACTCCAGCGCAATTTGGGATACATTCATAACCGGGTATCGCATACCCTTTTGCCAAAAGCCACCGCTAGTTCACCCAAGCGTTGTCGAAACCAACTTGAACGTTCCAGAATCTGCCGTAATGACATCTGCCATGGACAAAATGTTAGAACAGGGAATTCTAGAGCGGGCGGTTGCTTCACCAAGCTTCCTGTCATCGATGTTTCTTGTCCCCAAAGGCGATGGCTCAACTTGGCCAATATTCAATCTGAAAACCCTCAATTCTTACATCATAACAGATCGATTTAAGCTGATAAGTGCGTATCGCATCCCCGATTTTCTACAACCACAGGACTGGCTATGCAAAATCGACCTCTCTCAGGCGTATTTTCATGTATCGGTGTCTCGCAGCCACAGGAGGTTTCTGCGCCTAATGTATCGCAACGAGTTGCTAGAAATGACCTGCTCACCCTTTGGCCTGAGCACAGCGCCCAAGACCTTTGCTGCGCTTACCAATTGGATAGCCCAGACACTCAGGCAACGAGGTGTCAGGATAATTGTTTTTCTCGACGACTTCTTGATCGCTCACCAGGACGAAGACAAGCTTCGGAGTCATGTGAAGATTGTCCTCGGTACTCTGGAAACGTTAGGTTGGCTGATCAATTACAAAAAGTCGATCATTACACCGTCGAAAAGCCTAGTGTTCCTAGGAATTCATTGGGATCCATGGACGAATCTCAAGCGCCTACCCGACGAAAAAATTCCTGGACTTGTAGGCAAGATCTGTCAGTTGCTGTGGAAGCAGCGCACAACGCTCAGGGAGCTCCAAAGCGTCGTTGGTCTACTCAATTTTGCCAGCTTTACAGTTCCGAAAGGAAGACTCAATTTTCGAGCGCTTCTGAACCTACTGAACGAAATCTTGAAGTCGGATCACAGGATGCTACACACCTTACCTCGTGCTGCCATAGACAATCTGATATGGTGGCGCCAAAATTGTCAGCATCCGTCGGCCATACACATGCCGCCTCCTTCTCATTTCCTCACAACAGATGCGTCGGACATCGCATGGGGAGCTCGCCTGGACAATTTCTCACTCTCGGGTCTGTGGTCAGAAGCCGAGAAACATCTTCATTGCAACCAAAAGGAAATGATAGCAATCCTAAGAGTTTTGGAAGATCATTGCCAGCTCCTGAGACACAAGACGGTTTTGATTCAGAGCGACAACAAGTCTGTAGTTGCTTATCTACGTCACGAGGGCGGCAACAAGTCGGCTCCTCTCCTGGACTTAACCTACAAGGTTTTCCAAATAACAGAGCACTATCATATTCACATGAACATCTTTTACATACCAGGTCTATACAATGCCCACGCAGATCACCTGTCAAGGTTTCGCATAACTCCAGAGTGGCATCTGTCTGCAGAATGCACGAACAAAATATTCTCCAAATGGGGAGTCCCATTGATCGACCTATTTGCGTCCAACCGGGCACATGTAGTGACGAATTACGTCTCCTTAGACCAGAACGACAACCAAGCCCTGTTTTACGACGCGTTCTCCCAAATGTGGAATTACAATCTAGCATGGGTGTTCCCTCCACCATTTCTGATTCCCAAGGTCTTAGGTTATCTGAACCAAGCACAGGGGACGTACCTTCTGGTAGTTCCACTATGGGAGCGAGTTTTTTGGCGACCCGACATCAAATCGCGTGCCCTAGCAGCCCTATTCACGATAATTATATCACCTAGATAAAGTCCTGATCGACACGACAACAGGACTGCCACCACCGAATGTCCACGACATGACTCTGGAAGTGTGGAAATGTGGGGGTGGTCTGGGATGCTAACAACCTGGAATAGTAGTCAATTAGAACTTCTTGAGAAGTCATGGCGTCCAGCCATAAGCCTGAAGTTGAAGTAGGTCGCTAGTTTATGATAAATATTTGTTAGATTGAGAACTGTCTTCGTAGCTACGCAAGTTACATATCCACATACCTAGCTATATATCTGTCTCATGTCGTCTTTTAAAGCATTTCTTATTATCGTTCCTAGTTAGGCAAGAGCGCGGACGCAGCTGCCCGGAAGAGGGAAAGGGACCGGCCACGCTACCCTCCGCTGGTGGTGGAGAGGATGCCCAACTGGGCCACCCACTTCAGGGCCGTGAGAGCCAAACTGGGCCACCCTCCTAACGCTCGTCCTTATCAGGGCGGAATCCGTTTCATGCCTGAAACGGAGGACGAGTATAGGGTCGTCCAGAGGTACCTCACGGACCTAGAAAAGTCGGAAGGCCTTAGTTGGTTTTCTTACTCTCTACCGGCGGAGCGTAGCCTAAAGGTAGCGATAAGGGGGCTGCCGGCCGACACAGACCCTGCCGACATAGAAGAGGAGTTGAGGACACTAGGGTACGAACCAGAGTACGTCCGTAACATCCTAGCGCGCGGCGGACGACCTGGTTGTCTGTTCTACGCTGTCCTCAAGAGGCAGCCAGAGATACGGACGATCTATGACATCACGGAACTTATGTGCATGCGTGGTGTCCGTATAGATGCCTGGCGGAGCAAGCAAGGGCCCGCCCAGTGCCACCGGTGCCAGCAGTTTCGTCACAGCTCGCACCAGTGTCACCGACCGCTCGCATGCGTGCGATGCGGTGAGAGCCACGCAGCCAAGGACTGCCCACGCCCACGGACAGAGACGGCCATCTGCGTCAATTGTGCAGGTGACCATCCAGCGTCCAGCAGTAGGTGTCCCGTGTTCCGGAGAGAGCTCCGGAACAAGCGAGCGGGCACTGTTGCCATGTCGCAACAGCGACGCGAAAGGGCCACGAAAGAGCCCAATGTAGAGGACCGTGAGGCCCCGAGCGCGTCGCTAATGGCAACGGCGAACGGGCCCTCGACCAAGCAGGACGCTCCCGCCTCGAAGCGGAGGAAGAGGCCACGCGGGGGGAGAAACAAGAGGGGGAAAAAGCCCCAACCTCCCGCGCAGCAACCCAGGCTTGATCCTGGCCCTGTACCGGCGCAGGCGCCCATTCAGGCGCCCGCGGTTACACGTGCCGCACCGACCACCGACGCTGTTACAGGCGCCGGTAACAAGAAGAAGAAGGGGAAGCGGGCGGGGAAACCTGCCCCACCCACAGACACGGCTACAGCCGCCGCCCAACCAGCGGCGACGGCTAGCGTTATCCAGCCGCAAGCCGGCGCCCGAGTCAGAGGCCAACAGCGTCATGCCGCCCCTACCAGGGAAGTAACCGCCTGCGCCATCGACCTACTTATGGACCTTATAAAGGCCATAAGACAGGGCGAGGACGCGGTGCAAGTTATCCTTGACGGACTAGCCAAGCTGTTGCAGCTCATTAATGGATAGTCCGTTAAGATTACTCCACTGGAATGCCCGCGGCCTTAGGAATAAGGTTGCCCCACTCCGCCTCCTCCTCAGGGAGCAACGCATCGACGTGGCGCTCATCAATGAGACGCTCCTGGGGCCTGCTGACAGGCCCAAGTTCCCGGGATACGTCTTATATAGGAAGGATGAGAAGTCTCCGTCTGGAATGATCTACCGCGGTCTGGCGGTATTGATCAGACGAAGAGTCGTGCACCAACCGCTCCCCCCGACGTCACTGGGCACCTTTCACGCGTTAGGTGTCCAGCTTCACGTCGCTGGCGAGGACGTAAATATTTATGCGTGCTACCACCCGCCCGGAACCCCGCTTGACATAGCGGAGCTACGGGCGCTACTCTACCAGTCGCCGCACCCGACACTACTCGCTGGCGACTTCAACCTTAAAAACCCGGCATGGAACAGTCGGAGCACGAATACCGGAGGGAGGCGACTCTTTGCAGACGCAGAGGCCCGTGGATACATGGTGTCCGGCCCTGAGACGCCTACCCATTACCCAGGCAATCTAAACCAACAACCCGATGTGCTGGACATCGTAATCCACAGGGGCTTGAGAGGCCAGATTGCCCAACAAGTCATAGACGACGAGTTCCAGTCAGATCATCAACCTGTGCTCGTCGTACTATCGGGAATGCCCACGAGACTATCTCCTCCAGCGCCACGTCGTAAAACCGACTGGGAAAAGTTCGCGGAAGGGATGGAAGCCACCACTCCGGCATGGCCCGTCGCCACCGACGCGGATGTCGACGGACTAGCCGACCAAATTACCGCTTCAATTAAGCGCGCCCATGACGAGGCGACTACTACAACTACACTGCCACAGGGGCTTGTATACAAGCCTCTACCCGCCCACCTCAAGCAGATGATCGCCCATAGGCGGCGCCTTCGCAAGCGGTGGCAAGAGTCTGGCTGCCCGCGTGACAAACGCGACCTAAACCGCCTAGCGGAGAAGGTAAGGGCCAAGCTACAGGAGCTTAATGCCGAGAGCTGGGAGGAGTGTATTGACGCCGCAGAGGGAGACTGGGCGTCACTACACAAGCTGTGCAGACAGCTCAACAATACCCCGGCTCCGGTACGTCCGCTACTCCATAGCGACGGGACACCTAGATACACCGCGCCAGACCGCGCGGAGATCTTTGCTGAGCACCTGGAGCGTCAGTTCGTTCCAAATCCGACCACCAACACCGAGCACATCGCAGTAGTCGAGAGGCACCTTGGAGAGTACTTCTCCAGGCCGATAGCCTCCGAAGAGGACCCAATTTTCTTCTCGCCTTAAGAGGTCAGACGCGCCATTCTTAAGACGAAATTAAGGAAGGCGCCCGGGGCGGACGGTGTGACCAACACAGCGCTGCGCCACTTGCCCTACCGGTCGGTAGCGGCACTGGCGCGCCTGTACACGGGCATACTGCGCACGGGCGCCTTCCCAGCCTCGTGGAAGGAAGGGCGTGTCATAATGATACCCAAGGCGCACAAGAATGTGCTGAAGCCGGAAAGCTATCGGCCAATCACGCTTCTCTCCACTACCTCTAAGGTGTTTGAGCAACTCCTGCTGCGACACCTGAGGCAACACTTCACTCCAAGAGAGGAGCAGTTCGGGTTTCGATCTGAACACTCAACGACGCTCCAGTTGTCGAGAGTACTGCACCTGCTAGCTGCATCCCTTAACAGGAAGGAGCAGGCAGTAGCAGTATTCCTCGACATGGAAAAAGCATTTGATCGCGTCTGGCATGCCGGCTTGTTATACAAGTTGGCACAAGCCGGCACGCCCCGTCGCTTGGTAAAGGTGGTTTCCTCCTTTCTAGGTAATAGGACATTCAGGGTGGTGGTCGACGGAGCGCTATCGAGCGTCCGCTCGATAGCCGCAGGAGTACCGCAAGGTAGCTGCGTCTCGCCTCACTGTTACTCTTGTTACACCGACGACATCCCTACAACTCCCGACACCACGCTCGCGCTGTACGCCGACGACGCCGCGTACATAGCGACTTCGCTTAACGCGCGGCACGCGGCCGTGAAGATGCAGCGCGTGCTCGACCTACTCCCGGACTGGTTGTCTATGTGGAGGTTGTCGGTGAACGTGGGTAAAACGCAGGCGCTGGTAACCGGCGGTGCGAAGAAACTCCCACCACCCCTGACACTGCAAGGAGTTGACGTCGCATGGTCACCCCGGGCCAAGTACCTGGGTGTCACTATCGACCGTCAACTATCTATGGCACAGCACGTCCGCGGCACTATCGCGAAATGCAGGAGCGCCCGCTTCCAGCTTCGCCCAGTGCTCACGTCACGACTCCCGCTGCGTACCAAGCTGGGCGTGTACAAGACGTACATTCGCCCGCTAATCACGTATGCCGCCCCAGCGTGGTTCGCCCTCACGAGCGAGTCCACAAAGAAGAACCTCCGCGCGCAGCAAAGTCTTGCTTTGCGCGCCATTGTTGCTGCTCCTCGCTTTGTGAGAAATTCTACTATACAGCGGGACATGAAAATGGAGAGCCTGGACGACTTCTGTAGCCGCCTCGCGTCCAACATGTTCAAGCGCGCCGACGTCTCTGCCTGGTCCCATCTAACACAGATAGCGCCATGGCACACGCGCCCGCCTGACGCGGGGCGCGCCGGGCGCACACGTCGCCTGCCGCGCGATCTCGTGCCTGCGGATGCGTAAGTATGCCCCCCCCCCCTGTTTGATTCCCCGGGTAGGTCGTTTTCACCTACACGCGACCTACCCAAACAATGTAACTATACAACACCACATTACATACAGTTGAAGCGCGTTGCATCTAAGTTAATATAGACGTGACGCGCATCGAACACACACTCATTACTCAACAAGCATCCTAACAACGCGATGAACGTGCGACGCGGGCTCGCTACTCACTCGCTTACAAGAGCGGCGTTACACAGTACACTGCCGCTCTAACACATTCATTACGGCCTCTTAGTCTGGAGCGTGATCGGCTAGCTCTGAGATCGTTGTGGACGGGGGCCATACATTCTTAGCGGTAGGATGCGCCACCAGAGTCACCTCTGTCGCAGGTCGTCATCCGCTGGGCCTCCTCCGGGCAACCGGAGGTCTCACCTGGCGGTGACAGACCGCCGAGGTGGCGTGAAGAAAGCGGCGCTCGTTACGGTAAAGTTTTATCGTACGAAAGCGCGCAGCGCTAGCGCCGCTGGCGCCTCCTACCGGACAAAATGACAACCACACATAGGCGAGCCGCGCCATAATAAACTAATTACGCGCGCTCGCCCCCATTCATGCCTATATTGGCCACCAAAGGAGGTGCCCGTATTTACGGGCACAGTGAACAAATTCCGCGGGGAAAGGGTTAATATACTTGCATTCAAACAACACGTATTTGATTTATCCAAATCCAGCGCAAGCAATAGTGAACCTTAATACAACCACCATATGGTCGCAATCGAGACGGATCAATCCTGTACGGACACCTAACGAGAGAACAAAAGGCCCACATTCCATAGCAGCGATAAGCCGACCTTTTTTTTTGTGCGCATCGGATTCCAAGAATTAGCAAGTTGTTTACTACGAATAATTACGTGACTACTTATACATCGAGTATCAGCAGCATTCAAGCTTGTTTACGTGAAAAATGAACGCGACTGAAGAACAACAAAAACTTATCTCCGTGTTAGAAGATACTGCAAACCTACTACGGAAAACACAAACTAACCTAAGAAAATGTCCTAAAGCACGCTTAACAAGAGGATATATCGAGGCACGTATGAAAATCATCGAAGATTATTGGGACACGTTCAAGTGTGCGCATAAAGACTTAGTAAAAATAACACCAAAGGAACAAAAGGGTACCTTGCCATATTTTTTGAACGAGGAGTTTTTTATTTACGAAGATTTGTTTAACGTGCTTCAAGGTGACTTAAAGGACATGGTTATTTCGCTATCTGAACAGTCTGCAGTAGAATCAAAATCAGCAAATAGTAGTTTCGACTGCACAAGTCCACAAAATAGCCTCGTGCACCTGCCGAGGATCGAGATACCGAAGTTTTCCGGTAATTATGAATCATGGCAAACTTTTCAAGATTTGTTTATCTCGTTGGTGCACAATAACACTTCGCTTCGCGACGTACAAAAGCTTCATTATTTGAAGACTAGTGTAACTCAAGAAGCCGAATCACTATTGAAGCATGTTCAGGTAACCGATAAAAATTATTTAAATGCATGGGACATTTTGAAAAAGAGATACGGCAACAAACGCTTACTTTTGAATCATTCTATGAAAAGGTTATTCAACCAAAAGAAGATGACTTCCCAAGCTGCTTCTCAGTTAAAGGGGTTGTTAGATACAACCACAGAGTGTCTAAACAACTTTAATAATTTAAATATTGACGTCGGCTCTTGGGATCCATTCCTTATATATCTTCTAGTGCAGAAGATGGACCCAGAGACGCACAAGAACTGGGAAGAACATGCATATAAAGAAGAAACCGACAACTTACCTACCTGGAGTGATTTGAAGAAGTTCTTAGAATCAAAGTTCCGTACCCTGGAATTAACAAATCAGAATAGTACATCAAAGGACAGTAGAACAATAAAGGAGCGTTCATGTCATGTTGCCACATCAGCTACGGAGAAAGTTTGTGTGATGTGTAAGGAAAGTCACAGTTTAAGTCATTGCAAGGAATTCGGCAAAAAGGAACCCACAGAAAGGAGAGAATTTGTGAAAAACAAACAATTATGTTTTAACTGCTTAGTACCAGGACACTCGGCATTTAAGTGTAAAGTGCCAGTATCTTGTCGTATTTGTCACAGGCGCCATCATTCCCTTTTGCATGAAACGAAGACCAAGCAGCACGGAGAATCATCGATCACACCTCCAGCTGCAACACATGCAGAAGAAGAACAAGCATTACAAGTCAATACAATGATAGCGTCCCATTACAATACTAAGCAGAGAGTAGCAGCACTTTTAGCAACAGCAGTAGTCGAAGCAACAAGCGAGCAAGGTAACACCATTTTACTGCGGGCGCTAATAGATCAAGGTTCCGAGGCAGCTTTCATCAGCGAAAAGGCGACTCAATTGTTGAAGCTCGAACGACAACCTGCAAAAGCAAGCATTATAGGGGTGGGATCACAGAAGTCTGATATAAAACATGTGGTACAGATACAAATACGATCACGATTGGACCGAAACTATTGTTTACCGATCAAGGCATACGTAATGTCTAAGCAACTGACCACCAAGATACCCACCAAAACAATCAATAAACAAGATTGGGCACACATTCAAGACCTCAACCTGGCTGATCCAACTTACTTCAAACCAGGGTCAATAGATCTGCTCTTGGGTGTGAAAGAATATGCCGAAATTCTACAAAACAACCTAATCAAAGGTCCACCAGGCACACCAAGCGCTCAGGAAACCAGCCTGGGGTGGATTCTTTTTGGAGAAGTTGATACAACACATCAAAACCAGTATGTTGTCATGCATCATTCAGTTGACATAGAAGACATGTTGAAATCAATGTGGGAAATTGACGTAGACACTAAAAGACACTTAACAAAAGAAGAACAACTGTGTGAAGACACATACGAAAAGACAACAGCTAGAAATGAAAAGGGAAGGTACATTGTAAAATTACCATTTAATACATACAGTCCACAATCACCCGATGGTAATACAAAATCGATAGCGACACACAGATTTACACTATTAGAAAGGAAGTTCAGGAAATCGCCAAACCTGCAAAAAGAATACAGTAGTGTTATAAATGACTATATAGAAAAGGGATACCTCGAGAAGGTATCTGACCAGGAAAAGGATAAAAGAGCTGTGTACTTACCTCACCACGCTGTTATCCGATCTGACAAAGAGTCCACGCGAACCCGCGTTGTATTTGATGCGTCGTGTAGAGGATCAAATAACGTTTCGTTGAACGATGAGTTACTAGTGGGTCCTCAGCTGCAAGAAGACTTGAGAAACATTTTGATGAGATGGCGCATGAAACAAGTCTGTTTTATGGCAGACATTAAACAGATGTTCCTCCAAGTATTAGTGGCCAAAGAAGATGCAGAATTTCAGCGAATCCTGTGGAGGCAACGAGAATCTGATACCTTGGAAGAATACCGATTGCTCAGAGTCACCTTTGGTACAGCGTCGGCACCATATTTGGCCGTTAGAACGCTCCAACAGGTAGCCAAAGACGAAGCTAAGAATAATATTCTTGTAACACAGACTATAAACGAAGATTTTTATATGGATGATCTTTTATCTGGCACGGACTCAACAGCTGAAGCTATGACACTTTCTAAAGAATTATCAGACACACTAGAAAGAGGTGGTTTTCAACTTACGAAATGGGCATCCAATAGTATTGATTTAATGAAGTATATAGAAGAGGATAAAAGATCTGCAAAGGCACATATTGATTTAAACTTGGATGGTACTCTCAAAGCATTAGGAATTGAATGGAATTTAAAAACAGACCAGTTTCAATACAATCTTAGATTTACACCCACAACCGAGTCCATAACAAAGCGAAACATACTGTCTGATATACAAAGAGTGTTTGATCCCCTTGGTTGGATAGCACCGAGTACTGTTAAGGCTAAAATATTAATACAAAAGCTTTGGCTTGAAAGGGTTAACTGGGATGAACAAGTTAGTAATACATTAGAACAAGAATGGAGAGAAATAAGGTCAGACCTCGTTAACATAACTGAGATTCAAATAGAGAGATGGCTTGGCACGACGACGGTTAACAATGAGAAAATACAAATTCACGGATTCAGCGATGCTTCAATGCATGCATACGCAGCGGCAGTCTATATAAGAATTGAAACTCCAGACAACAAGACTGAAACAAAACTGATAGCTGCCAGAACCAGAGTGGCACCACTGAAGACCATTTCGTTACCTCGTCTAGAACTTTGTGGTGCCCTACTTCTTTCAAAATTAATGAAACAGGTTGGACAATCAATGAGGGTACCGACAACACGAATGTACGCATGGACTGACTCTTCAATTGTTATCGCATGGCTTAGTGGAGAACCTAACAGGTTTAAACCCTTCGTTGCAAACCGTGTAGTCGAAATTGTTGAAAACATTAATAACAAGCACTGGTTCCATGTTCAGTCACATGAAAATCCCGCTGATTTGGCGTCCAGAGGAATGTTGTTATCCGACTTGAAGAAATGTAACTTATGGTGGCACGGACCGGGCTGGCTATCTGAAACAAAAATAAATATTAAACATGAAATATCAGAAACAGACTTGGAAATGAAGAAAACAAAAATCAATACTTACCTGAACGCAGAACAGATCGAAGAATCTGAAACAACTTTAGTATCACAATTTGAAAATTTTGAAAACTTAACAAATTTAATAAAAACGATTACATACTGTAGAAGATTTCTGAATTATAATAAGAATATAACTAGTAAAAATCAGAATTTAACAACGCTAGAATTAGAAGATACTCTACGGATCTGTATTAAAAAGGCTCAAGAGGAAGAATTTGAAGAAGAGATTGATAGAATAAAAACAGGGAAACAAGTTAAGAAAAAAAGTCAGCTACGATGTCTCAATCCATACTTAGACGAGAACAAAATACTCAGGGTGGGCGGTCGCTTAAGACATGCTAACTTACCTGATGATAAGAAGAATCCTGTGATCTTGGGAAATAGAAACACACTGATACAGTTAATCATTGCTGATGCACATGAGAAAACACTTCATGGAGGAGTACAGTTAATGCTATGTTACTTACGTTCTAAATACTGGGTTATAACCGTTGTAATGTCCAGGTGACTATAGTTACCCGTTGCGCGTGTCCACGCCCACTCGGAAACTTTGCTGCGCAAGCGCCCCCGGGCAGCTTCCCATTTAAAGCTTATTATCTCGTAAACTACTGCAGCTACACAACCACCCAGCAAATGGACCTTAGGACGAATTACAGACAAACATCCAGGAATGGATGGAAACACGAGGGTGTACAGTGTGAAAAGTGGAGGTTCTATAACAAAGAGAACTATTACTAAGCTATGTGCGTTGCCAGTTGATTCTACTTAACTTTCACTTGAATTATTGTTAATTATTTTGTAAGCATAGTTAGAATTCAATTAATAATGAATTTACGTTGTAATATTTTGGGCTTTAGACTGACAATTTGGAGTTATGTATTTGATTTTTTAGATAATAATTTGTTGAAACTTAATTGTGATTATAAAAGCACTTAAGTCCTTTTGGTGGGCGGTATGTTAGATTGAGAACTGTCTTCGTAGCTACGCAAGTTACATATCCACATACCTAGCTATATATCTGTCTCATGTCGTCTTTTAAAGCATTTCTTATTATAGTTCCTAGTTAGTCGCCAATATACTTGCATTCAAACAACACGTATTTGATTTATCCAAATCCAGCGCAAGCAATAGTGAACCTTAATACAACCACCAATATTAATAAAATACATAACATATAATTTTGAAAAAATAAAATAAGAAATAATTGTTATTTATTCAAAATATTTATTAAAAAATATGTTTGATTTTTCCTTTCTTTATTTTAATATCGGCGCGTTCAAAGACATTGTTTAGACATTTTATGACCCGATAACAAATCTTTTAACACTTTTACAATGACTCTTCATTTTAAGTCATCACTGCATTTTGAAATTGAATAACCGCACTTAAGCCGTTAACAATAATGCAGAAATTTGCTTGGAAGAGTTTTACGCAATATTGGAATCTACTACAATGCCATTGTTAAATATCTGTTTGTTGTCTACTAGTTCTACTACCCATATAAAACACAGATAACAATGTTAATACCTAAAATAGATATTTAAAAAGTTAGGGTTTATTTGTTATTAACTTAATCCTTTTGCACGCAGCTAGTAATGTATTTTTTAATTCCTACATTATGTGACAATTCGATGCTAATTGTTACTTTTTTTACAGAAAACCACAATCCGTCGTTGGGTGCGTAGATACGAAGAAGGAGAAAATCTAACTCAGCGCGTTCGTGCACCTCGACCTCAGGCTATAAACGAAGGGCAATTAGCCAATATGATCGCTGCATTTGAAGAAAGCCCATTTACACCTACTCGCAATTTCGCGCAAGAATTTGATGTGTCAATGCAAACTATTCGGAACGAGTAGTTGCATAGAGCTAGAGTCCATCACAGACGGCCCGGAAAAAAAAAAATTGACTGAGGAACAAAAAGCTGCTCGCGTACGAATCGCTCGGGACTACAGAGACTTCGATTTTTCTTACGCCATATTTTCCGATGAAAAGAGCTTTAGGTCTAGCCAACAAGGTCGTCGGAATTTATGGCGTATAGATAACACAAGATACGAACCTCAAAAAGTTATCGCCAATGCAGAAGGTCGTGAATATGTGGGGCTGGATGAGTGCTGCTGGACCAGGCGAGCTTGCTTTCATACCGGGGAGGCCACACATGTATAGAGGTGTTGTCGAGTGTGATGAGGTAAGCAGAGGTATAAGTAAAAGTCACTGCCTAAGGTACTCACGGTTATATTGAGAAGAGTTCACACGCACAACACATAACAGTCAGAAGGAGAAGATATATCACAGATAGTAAGTCACAGATAGGGCACAGTCACAGTAAACACAAGATATATAGTTACTAGGCAAAACACGTAAACAATAATGGGTAAAAAGTTCGAGAACAAAAAGTTTGCGCGCGCGTCGTTACTAGGTTCGGGCCGACTGAAGGTCATGTCAAAGGCGTACAATGATCGCGCGCTGCCCCCACTTCGCTCGCCCGTTCTACGTCACGATGACGTAGTCGCGCGATGTGCGATTCTAATATACTATGCTAATGTCCCGACATCACCGGTGTAATAAATTATTATTATAAATAAATGTAAATATAATGTGTTTATGTATGTGTTGTATTGTGTTATTGCATAATACAAATACATAAACTAAATATAAGGTGTGTACCCTACACCACCCCCCTCCAGAGACCGTCAAGGGCGATAAAAATCTGGGAACCTGACCCGACGACCAGAACGAGTAGTATACTCTGTCTTGTCGCCAGGTGGAGTATGTTTTTGGAGGTCAGTTTTGTCAGCCAATATGTAGGCTGGTTTTAGGCGGTCTATCGAGACCGTGACCTCTTTGCCCTTAAATAAAATTCTAAAGGTTTTATCACCCCTGTGCAGAACTTTGTGAGGACCTGTATAGGCTGCTTGCAGCGAGCCTCGTAATGCGTCTTCACGAAGGAACACGTGATCAGTGGTCTGCAGATCCTTAAATATAAAAAAAAATGCTTTTAGTGTTGTGACGGGAAGCTGGAGTTGGCTGCAAATTATGTGCAAACTTGCGGATGCGCGCAGTGAAGTCTGTGATGTCGGTCGTTCCGTCATCAGTTGGAGTAAAAAATTCACCTGGGAGTCTTAGCGGTTCGCCGTATACTAGCTCGGCAGAAGACGCTTGGACATCCTTTTTGAATGCGCTCCTTATTCCAAGCAATACCCACGGCAGGGACTCGGTCCACTTGTCATTCGCATGGCACGTGATGGACGCCTTGAGTTGCCGATGAAATCGCTCCACCATGCCGTTACACGCTGGATGGTATGCCGTTGTCCGTTTATGCTGAAATCCAGCAATCTTGGATAATTGTTCGAACAGAGCCGATTCGAACTGGCGGCCTCTGTCCGTAACAATGTCGGTGGGACAGCCAAACCGGGCAATCCATCCAGACAGCAGTGCTTTAGCTACTGTCTCGGCAGTAATGTCGACGATAGGTACGACCTCTGGCCACCTGGTACATCGGTCGACTGCCGTCAAACAGTACCTAAAGCCTTGTGATATTGGGAGCGGGCCCACAAGGTCGATGTGGATCGTGGTGAACCTGGCGCGTGGGAGATCATAATTTCCTAACGGCGCTGAAACGTGTCGGCTCACTTTAGCCCGCTGGCATGCGAGACAAGCTCATGCCCACTCCCTGCAGTCCTTCCTGACGCCTGGCCAAACAAAGCGCTCTGCGATTAACTTGGCAGTCGCTGAGACGCCTGGATGACTGAGGGAGTGCAAGCTGTCAAAGGCTTGCTTCCGCAGCATTTTGGGCACAAATGGCCTGGGAGACGCTGTACTGACGTTGCAGTACACGGACGTACGCTCCCCAGGAACCTGCACCTTCTTAAGCACCAGCGAAGATCCTTCCTGAAGAAGTTTCTTCAGTTCTGGATCTGATGCCTGAGAATCTGCGAGGGTGTTGAGGCTGACCGGCACCTGTAATTCCTCCACGCGAGATAAGGGATCAGCGACGCCGTTGTCCTTGCCAGCAATGTGCCTTATCTCGGTGGTGAACTGGGCTATGAAGTCGAGGTACCGGAACTGCCTAGGTGAGCAGTTACTCTTCCGTTCGTGGAAGGCGAAACTGATCGGCTTGTGGTCCGTGTACACGACGAAGTGTCTAGCTTCCAGCATGTGGCGAAAGTATTTGATGGCCTCGTAAATGGCCAGCAGCTCCCTGTCATAGGGAGAGTACTTCACTTGCGAAGGACTGAGCTTTCTGGAAAAGAAAGCTAATGGTTGCCAGCCATCATCACTAAGCTGCTGTAGCACCGCGCCGATTGCAGTATCCGACGCATCGGTATCCAATGCGAGTTTGGCATTGCAATCGGGGTGAGCTAATAAAGCAGCGTTAGCGAGGCTTTCCTTGCAGCCCTCGAATGCTTGTAAAGTGCTCTCCGCCAAACATATGGGGTGCGAGCCCTTTACGTTGCCAAGCAAAAGGTTGTGAAGAGGCGCCTGTATTTGAGCTGCGTGGGGCATAAAACGCCTGTAAAAATTAATCATGCCCAAAAATTCGACTTTAGCGTCCAGTGGTTTTGTGCCCTTCACGTCGGATATGTGGTAACCCAAAAAGGTTACCTCCGGGACGCCGAAAACGCACTTGGACGTGTTGACCAATATGCCAAAGTCCTTTAACCTATTAAAAATAATACGGAGATGCTCCTCGTGCTCTGCTTCAGACCTAGAAAATATTAGGAAGTCGTCTAAGTAGCAGTAGCAAAAGTCAAGTCCTCTGGTCATCTCGTCGACGAAACGTTGAAACGTCTGGCCTGCGTTACGTAGACTAAACGTCATGTACGGGAATTCGTATAGACCGAACGGTGTGGTGATGGCGGTCTTCGGTATGTCGTCCGGGCTGACAGGTATCTGGTTGTAGGCTTTCACGAGGTCGATGGTGCTGAAAATTCGACAACCTGCAATATTGTGGGCGAAATCGTGAATATGCCTAATGGGGTACCTGTCAGGGACTGTCCGCGCGTTGAGCATGCGGTAGTCTCCACAAGGCCGCCAGCCGTTGTCCTTCTTAGGGGCAAGATGGAGTGGAGATGACCAGGGGCTCTCCGAGGGTCTAGCTGTTCCATTGGCCAGCATCAGCTGGAACTCCTGCTGAGCTATTTTTAGTTTGTCCGGCGCTAATCGCCGAAACGAAAAAGAAACTGGCGGGCCTGGGGTCGTGCGGATATGGTGTACAGTATTATGTGGTGTGGTGCGTAGTGTTCCGGCAGGTCGGGTGATGTCGGGAAAACTGTCCAGTATTCTGTGGTACCTCGAGTCACCAGAAGACACCTTTACAGAGAATAAAGACGAATCTGAGTGATTCGAAGCTATACAAAAAATGTTGGTACTACAATCTATTAACCGTTGATTCTTAATGTCGACGGCTAAAGAGTAAAAACACAAGAATCTACACCAATAATTGGCTTTGTAACCTCAGCTACCACAAAACGCCACTTAAAGTCTCTACGAAGTCCTAAATTTAGGTTGAGCTCGAGGAAACCATATGTAGGAATGGACGTACCATTCGCGGCCACTAGTTGGTAGTTGGTGGGCGCACGACGCTCGCTGAGCAGACGACGAGGGTACACGCAGAGGTCGCTACCAGTGTCAACCAGGAACTGCGTGTTTGTCCTTCTGTCCGCGACGAACAGGCGACCAGTAGAGGCGGGGCAATCGTCTGTCGCCATTACCGACTGCCCGCGGCGTTTCCCACCTTGTAGTCGCAGGGCTTGACGCAGCGTATGGCGTTCTCGCCGTGTATGGAGTGGTACCAGCACAAGGGGTGTCTCCGGTAGCTGGAGTCAGAGCGGGTTGCAGATCGGTGGCGTGAGTTGCGTCGCGTGTCTCGACCACGGCTGTGGGAGTGATTACGCGACCGACTGTCACGCAGCTGCACGGTCAGGTCCTTCATAGCCCGCTTCAGCTCCGCGATTTCAGCTGCCATCTCAGTCACGGTGGGTCCTGCTGCTGAAGTCGATGCAACGTGGCTCGGCGCGACGATATCCTGGACGCGATCGGCCAACTCGGCCAACGCCTCCAGGGTGCTGTGCGGTTGGGATGCCAATAAGGGCTGGATGTTGCTGGGGAGTCGGCTGCTCCAGATGGTGCGCACAAAGTCCTCGGGCACGGTTGGTCCAGCTAGACCCTGCAGGTGGCGAAGAAACTGCGACGGCTTCCGGTCTCCTAGGTCCTCATGCATCAGCAGCTGCTTCACCTTCTTCTCCTGGGAGGCAGAGAGGCGCTTCACCAATTCCGTCTTTAATTTGACGTACCGGTTGGTGGCAGGAGGGGACATAATGACGTCCTTAACCTCTTTCGAAAATTGTGGGTCAAGGTGACCAACCACAAAATTAAACATCGTGACGTCATTCGTCACCCCAGCATTCTCAAATTGAGCCTCTATTTGAGCGAACCATAATTCAGGCTCTTCTGGCCAAAAGGGTGGCAACTTTAACGGCGCACGGTAGATCTCGTGCGTCGCCTCAACGGACACGCGCTTTGCCTTGCGCGGTCTCCGTGTGACGTTTTCCGCCGGCTGTGACGACGCGGTGTGCTCGGACTCACTATCACTCATTTTATTGTGTTCGACTCGGGGTCACCAGTATGGAGGTGTTGTCGAGTGTGATGAGGTAGGCAGAGGTATAAATAAAAGTCACTGCCTAAGGTAGGTACTCACGATTGTATTGAGCTAGGGTTCACACGCACAACACATAACAGTCAGAAGGAGAACAGACACATAAAATACGATAAGTCACAGATAGGGCACAGTCACAGTAAACACAAGATATATAGTTACTAGGCAAAACACGTAAACAATAATGGGTAAAAAGTTCGAGAACAAAAAGTTTGCGCGCGCGTCGTTATTAGGTACGGGCCGACTGAAGGTCATGTCAAACGATCGAAAACGATCGAAACGAGCGTACAACGATCGCGCGCTGCCCCCACTTCGCTCGCCCGTTCTACGTCACGATGACGTAGTCGCGCGATGTGCGATTCTAATATACTATGCTAATGTCCCGACATCACCGGTGTAATAAATTATTATTATAAATAAATGTAAATATAATGTGTTTATGTATGTGTATAAATGTGTTGTATTGTGTTATTGCATAATACAAATACATAAACTAAATATAAGGTGTGTACCCTACACATGTAAAGATGCGCTTGAACATAATATTATGTTACCAACTGTGCGCACGGTGTATCCAGAAATGGAGGTGCCAGAAATATTAGATATAAAATTATCAGACAAAAATTTTGATCGATGATGATGATGATGAAGGGAGAATTTAATTGTTCGAGTGATAAAGAATCGAAACTTTTACTTCAAACATTTTTTTTAAATATTACCATTTATTAAAGTATAAATTTGCAAAGCAACTTGAATGTAAAGAGGCGTGTAAAAGATATAGAATTTATAAAGCTGAACGCTTATGTTTTAAAAAGATTGTAAAAAAAAAAAACTCAACAATCAAGAATACGCTTGGGCATGAGAAACCTAATTTATTAGTTTATGACGTCACTATTGGAACCAGATCATATAAAAAATAGATTATATTCTGAAATTTTGATGGTTGTTTCTCCGTGGCAGAATGATTTGCCCTCAGTTAAGTAGTACTTACTATCATAACAGAGCTAACATTAAATATTAAATATTTTTTTGTTTCCAAATAGTAATAAATATCATCATTATAATATTAATTGGTTCGAGAGAGATTACTTTTGAGTTTTTTTTTAATCATATTTACTTTTTTTATATGGATTTTACTACCAAGATAATATAATTTCTCTGCAGGAAAAAAACATTTAAATTTCACGGTGGTGTCACTTTGATTTGTTTTTTTACACCCTATATTTTAGTATGTTTTTTCAATCATTCTAACTCGTATTATTCTAATTCTTTAATAATATGGCTATAATGTTATTTTGTCCAATGATTGTGCCAGTTATTTTGAAGTCGTTCTGTATAATCAATATAAATAAATGGGTACTAATAATATAGTAAATCTGAAGATTTGTTTGTTTAGTCGCGCTAATGTCGAACTACCAGTGTTACTGTATATGATAGCCAGATTTAGTAAGAATATTATAAACAACGTGCTCCATAAAGGACTGTTCATATTTAACACATACACACTACGTCTCTACACATATATATCAAATAAACTATATTAAGTTTTCGATAACTTTACGAAATATATCGAAATAATGGATGACAAAGAAACACCAAAACTCAGTATAGTTTCATATGGGAATTATTAATTAAAATTATTATCAGATACTGCAGATTATCACCTTTAAAATGACCACGCATTTCTGGAACACGTTGTAAATATCACGCTCATCATCATCATCATTTCAGCCGAAAGACGTCCACTGCTGGACATAGGCCTCCCCCAAGTGTCGCCAGATTGACCGGTCCCGTGCGACGCGCATCCAGCGGATCCCCGCAACCTTCACCAGGTCATCGGTCCACCTAGTGGGAGGCCTTCCAACGCATCGTCTCCCGGTTCGCGGTCGCCATTCCAGAACTTTTCGGCCCCATCGGCCATCTGTTCTGCGAGCAATGTGCCCTGCCCACTGCCACTTAAGTTTGGCAATTCTTCGGGCTACGTCGGTAACCTTGGTTCTCTTGCGGATGTCCTCATTTCTGATTTGATCACGCAAGGAAACTCCGAGCATAGCTCTCTCCATTGCCCTTTGGGTGACTTTGAGCCTTCTGATGAGGCCCATTGTGAGCGACCACGTTTCGGTCCCGTATGTAATCACTGGCAGCACACACTGGTCATAGACTTTCGTCTTGAGGCACTGCGGTAAGTTGGACGAGAAGATACCACGCAGCTTTCCGAACGCTGCCCAGCCGAGTCGGATTCGACGATTTACCTCTTTCTCGAAGTTAGACCTACCCAACTGGACCGTTTGTCCCAGGTAGACATAATCGTCTACAACTTCGATAGTAGAGTCTCCGATCTTGATAGGAGTGGGTGTTACATGGGCATTCAACATGACCTTGGTTTTGTCCATGTTCATTTTAAGACCCACTCTTTCGGAAACTCTACTGAGGTCATCGAGCATTGTACTGAGGTCCTCCATGGTCTCAGCCATGACCACTATATCGTCGGCAAATCGAAGGTGAGAGATGTACTCGCCATTAACGTTGATGGCTAGCCCTCTCCAGTCCAGAACCTTGAAGACATCTTCCAGTGCAGCGGTGAACAGTTTCGGAGATATGACGTCTCCTTGTCTCACACCTCGCTGCAGAGGGATAGGTTCCGAGGTCTGGTCCTGAAGTCGGACTGACATGGTGGCGTTTTTGTACAAACACTTCAACACCTCGATGTACCGATAATCAATTTGGCACCGTTGGAGAGACTGCAGTACAGCCCAAGTCTCGATCGAATCGAAGGCTTTCTCGTAGTCCACAAACGCTAAACAGAGAGGCAGGTTGTACTCTTCGGTCTTCTGTATAACCTGTCGCAGCGTATGTATGTGGTCTACGGTGCTAAATTCTTTTCGGAATCCGGCTTGTTCGGGAGGCTGAAAATCGTCAAACCTGCGCGCGAGACGATTCGTGATGACTCTTGAAAACAACTTGTAGACATGGCTCAGAAGTGAGATGGGCCTATAGTTCTTCAACCGGGCGTTGTCGCCCTTTTTGAAGAAGAGTACCACCACACCCCTGCACCATGCCTGTGGCGTTTTCCCCTCGAGTATGACGGAATCAAACAGCTTCTGAAGGGCCTTAAGAACCGGTTTTCCACCCGCCTTCAGAAGTTCGGCCGTAATTCCATCATCACCCGGTGCTTTGTTGTTTTTAAGCTGTTTCAGAGCCATCCTAATCTCATACAGGCTAAGGTCCGGGATGTCTTCGGTGTAGTGTCGGGTCAGTCTAGCTCTTGGGTCATTCGCTAAATTTACAACGAGTTTCCTGGTTGACGTGTACAACTGCCCATAGAATCTCTCGATCTCCCTCAGTAGCTCCGGTTTGGCGGATACGATTCTGCCATCGTCGGTCTTCAGTTTCGTGAGCTGGCTCTGCCCAATAGCCAGATCTCTTGCAAATACCTTTGAGCCTTTATTCCGCTCAATGGCGTCTTTGATACGCTCGGTATTAAAGCGGCGGAGGTCGCTCTTCAAGGATTTAGAGATCCGTCTATTGAGCTGCCGGTATTTCCACGCGTCGTCTGAAGACTGCAGGATCATCTCACGCCGTTCCTTCATGAGCTTGAGAGTATGATCAGAGAGTTTTTTGTTCTTCTGTGCACGACGGGTCTTGAAGAACTTAGACCCTGTCGTACGGACAGTTTCCACAAATCCATCGTTGCATTCGTCCACTGAGCTTCCTAGGCACTCGAAACGATTCTGGAGTTCAAGCTGAAAGCTCTCGGGGTTTTGGATTTGGATCTGTGCTGGTCGGAGCGTAGACTTCATCAGTCGAGACCTTTCAAGCTTAATATTGATGTTCAATGTGCCTCTTACCATGCGGTGATCGCTCCCAGTTTTCACCGAATTGATCACAGAGACATCATTGAACATTTGCTTCTTGGTTGACAGGATGAAGTCGATCTCATTTTTAGTTGCACCACGCTAATAATATCACGCTCATCACGGAGCAATAACCAAAGACGCGGGGAAACCGCGCGTTACAGCTAGTAATTGAAAAATAATGTAATAAAGTAAGTATAATATTGTGGTGTGTTAAAATAACGTGTGTGTAATAATTAATAAAAGATATGTATATTTTTTAAAAATATATTTCATACTTTTTTATGTTAATAATTAGGTAATAATTTTGTTGTATTATTTATTATTACTTAATATGAACAATCTGTTAGGCAGATTGCCTGACAAGACAAATATGTTAAATGCTATGCTATTAATGCTATTTCACGCGGTAGTGGCGCATTATTTCTTATTTGTTTAAATTATATATAAATAGATAATAGATATAAGTGTAATAATAGTAAGTTATTCATGATCTCCAATTTTGATTATTCTTAAGTTAGAACTTTTATACTTTTATTTCTAGAATTCTTTTAATCCTATTAAAACTTGATCTCTTAAAACTGGGCCATCTCTCTCCTACCCTTTTGCTGTGCCTTTTTGGGTCCATAATGATCTCATTTATAAAGTGTTACCATCTAAGAATACATATTATTGAAAAGCAATAAAGATATTGAGTACTGAGTATTGTATTTATTTTTTGTTTTAAGTGTTTTACACTTAATGCTTACCAACTTCATGCATCATTTTCGTGTTTAAACAGTATTTCTTTCTTTTTTCAATATACTTATATCTGTAATGTTTTCTTGGACAATCTTAAAAAGATGCATAAAAACAAAATAAATTATAATTTAAATTGTTGTTTTTTTTTTCTGAATAAATAGGCAAGTCATAAGTGAATTTTAAACAACCCACAAGCAACCAGTGCATTTATATTACACTAAGACTAACTTTAAAACAAAAATCTCGTACTATACATATACCTAGATGAAAATATTTATCTACCTAAAATAAATAATAATTACAAAAACTAAAAACACTTTAGTACCCATAGAGGTAGGATTTCCAATATTTTCTAATAGAGTTAGTTACTGATGAAACTAATGAAAGCGTGTTAATAAAATAACTAATTCTAAACAGTTTTTTACTGAGTTAATATTAACTATAAATGTGTATTTTATTTGCCAATATTTGTTTTTAATTCTCTTGTATTAAATGCTCTGTAAGTATAGAATGTTCAAGCGAATAAAATTATTTTTATAAAACATAAACATTTATTAAAACAGTCTCCCGCGGCCCGCCGCGCCGCGTCTCAAGAACTGCTGCACTGATTTTCGGGAGATTTTACCAATATACAGAGTTCATGAGAAAGATTAAGGTGTATTGGTAGCATTTATATTATACCGATAGAAAAACCGAACGTTTTAGTGATTTGTAACACCCGTGCAAAGCTGGGGCGAGTCACTAGTAGTTGTTTACATATCTTAGTACGAAATATTAATTTTTGTGAAAGGTCGATAATAGTTAAATAATACCAATAACACATTTCCTAAGTCAAACATAATATATTATTTTGAGTACGAAATAACTTCTTGTCAACAATGATTTATAAAAGAGCTCACGTGGGCCATATCATAGTTTGAAACCGAAACGAGAATTAGAATTTGTTACCATTGAAAATACATTTCACAAAACAAAGGGCACAGCTTACTAGTGTGCGCCCCTGCACACTAGTGGGAGTGTCCACTTCTACACATCATTGTATTACGACGAACACAACTAAAATTCGCTTCCTATTGGTCAAAACGCATGCATACGGTGATCAAGTCGAGGGCCGTGCTATGCGATTATCGCCTTAGAGGTGAGCATGCGGATGTTTGTTCGATAGTACATACTGGTCATTAAATTGACAAATATTTTAACGGTGCAGCAGTAACGAGAATGGGTACGCTGGAAGCGGGTACTGTTGATCTATCTGGAAGTTGCTGGAATAGAGAGTAGTGCGAAGAAACGCGCTTCGCTTTGTTGGACTAGAATTGCAGGAAATATTCTATAATATACCAGATGCGAATGTTTCACCAGCAGATGAAGTGGAAGTCTTCGCAGTGGCTATAACCAAACTCGACGCATACTTTCTACCTAAACAAAGTAAGATAATATATGAACGTCACCTTTTTCGTTTGATAAAACAAGAAGCAAATGAAAAGTTTGAAAAAATCCTAGTACGGCTTAGACAACAAGCAGAAAAATGACAGTTTAAGGGCAAAGACGATCATATAATCGATCAAATTACAGAAAAGTGTTCTAAAGAGCTTAGAAAGAGATTTCTACAAACAGGAAGCACAATAACACTGACAAATATAATTGTTGAAGAAAATACTCTTGGAGCTGTAAGTCGATAAATAGAAGAATTCGGAGGAAGCAGCACATCAACTGAAAACATAAACAGAGTGGAGAGAATAAAAGAAAATATTAAGGAAACAACAACAAACAAAACCTGGGACAATATGAAATAAAATAAGGTACAGGTTCGTTACCAAATAAACAGCTGCAACAAGACTTTTTATGGTTACGCAAGTAAGAACCCCCTCAACCTAAAGGGACCATTTGACGCAAAAATAAAAATCGCAGATAGATCAGAAAATGCAACTGTTTACGTCATCGCTGATGGAACTAGAGATCTGCTTGAGAAAGAAACTGCCATGGCTATGGGTGTTCTTAAAATCGAATTCGAAATCGACCAAAAGGAAATAAAGAGTTTCCTAAATTCAAGGATCTTTTAGTGGAGGTACCAATCGATGAGAAAGTACAACCAATTTCTCAACCATTAAGAAGGATCCCCATACCACTGGAAGAAAAAGTTGAAATCAAAATAAAAGAACTGTTGGAGAAAGAATTATTGAGGAAAGAAAGAAGTTCAAGGATCCTCAAGATGGGTATCACCAATAGTGCCGGTTTTGAAAAATACTGGAGAAGTCCGCATTTGCGTAGATATGAGGCGGGCCAATAGAGCAATTTTACGTGAAAATCACCCATTGCCCACTATGGACAAGCTACTACCAAAAATAAAAAGTGCAAAGTAATTTGCAAAACTGGACATCAAAGATGCTTTTCACCAGATTGAATTACATCCCGATTCTCGGCACATTACAACATTTATTACAAGTAAAGGTCTATTCAGATACAAAAGACTAATGTTTGGAATATCCTGTGCCCCGGAAATTTTTCAGAAAACCCTGGAACGAATGTTATTGGGATGTAATGGCACTATTAATTTTATGGGAAGGATTTGGAAGAACATGATCGAAGATTAGAAACAGTAATGAAAACTTCAGAAGAAAATAATGTAGTACTGAGAAAAGACAAGTGCATATTCAGGGAAGAAAAGGTTCAATTTTTAGGACACGAATTATCACACAGAGGTGTAAAACCATTAGATAAGTAAGTGACAACTATTCAATAATTTCCTCCACCTATGAATATAGGTGAGCTTTCAGAACTTCTTGGGATTAATCAATTATATTGGAAAATGGATTCAAAATTTGGCAACAACTACTGAACCATTGAAAGAACTGCTTAGGAAGAAATAGACCAAAACCACAGAATTAAAAAATCTTTGTGGCAGTAAACAGGAATTTGCACGAATTAAAATTGACCCTGTCTAATATTCCTACTCCAGGATACTATGACGTCAAAGATCGGACTATAGTAATAGCAGATGCTAGTCCAGTAGGACTAGGAGGAGTATTAGTTCAAATTAATGATCATGGACTTCGCATTGTAGCGTATGGTCACCGGACACTAACAGACTGTGAAAGGCGATATTACCAGACAGAAAAAGAAGCCTTAGCTTTGGTCGGGGCGGTGGAACATTTTTATGTTTTTCTGTTTGGAAAAGAGTTTGAATTAGTGACCGACCATAAACCACTCGAGGTTATATTCGGTTCTAAATTAAAACCATGTGCAAGGATAGAAAGGTGGATACTAGGCCTTCAAGCGTATACATTTAAAGTAATATACAGGCCTGGCAAAGAAAATGTAGCAGATAGTTTATCAAGATTGTGCAAATTAAATAAAACGTCACAAGACAAGTTGGAAAACTATATACACCAAGTTGTTGAAGGAAACAGGCCAATAGCAGTATCACTGGAAGAAATTATGGAGGCATCAAAGCAAGACACGGAAATATTAAAAACAAGAGAAGGCCTTTATAACAACAAATGGGATGAAGAGGTAAAAAATTACAAAATCTTACAAAACGAATTATGCTTTTACAAAGGAGTTTTATTGAGAGGCACTAGAATTGTTATTCCAAAAAAAATTGCGCAGTCACGTTCTGACAGCTACTTACGAAGGGCACCCAATAGTCCTAATGAACGCGAGACTAAGAACCAAAGTTTAGTGGCCTAGATACCAGGAAACTGAGAACTTGGTCAAATGCTGCAAAGGCTGTACATTGGTCTCTGCTCCAAATCCTCCAAACCCATTGAAGCGACGGGCATTACCATGTTAACCTTGGGTAAATACTTGTATTGATTTGTTGGGTCCTTTACCAAGTATCGATTATATATTAGTAATTGTCGATTATTTCAGTGGATACAAGGAGGTAAAGATTTGTCGTAAAATTATTTATTTATTTATTTATTTAACACTTCAAGCACATAGTACAGAGGCGGACTTAATGCCATAGGCATTTTCTACCAGTCAACCTTTGGGTGATGCAGAGACAAACAGTGGTAGGTGTATATCTATAAAATATTATAATTGAATACTAAACCAAACTACAAAGGATACATAAAATACTATAAAAATATATAAAAATACTATAAATATATATCAAAATATAAATACTAATATAACAGGAAAAACTATGGGGAAAATATTAACGTTGTGACGATACTGCTAGCTTTTTCCGAATATACTCGCGTACTTTAATTTTAAAAGATAGGCGATTCGTAGCCATCCTGATTTCCTGGGGAATCGCGTTCCACAGAGAAATTGATTGGACGAAGAATGATCGGTGAATGAAGTCAGTGCGGTGAGAGGGACATTGGAGAACACGGTTATGCGAAGAGCGAAGACTTCTATTATGGTTGGCACAAATGTATTGAAAGTGGGGAGCGAGGTAACTAGGGGAAGTGGGAGAAACAAGAAAAGAGAACAAGGTGGTTAGCGCCCTTAGCTCCCTGCGCTGACGTATGGGCAACCACTTAAGAAGAGACCGCTGCTCAGAGACATGATCGTATTTACGCAGATTGAAAACGAATCGAATGCAGTTATTCAGAAGGCGGTCAAGTTTGTCGAGAAGATCTGCATTCAGGTCGAAGTAGCACACATCACCATAATCGATGATAGGGAAAATTAAGGACTGTACAAGCATTGTTTTCGTATTCGATGGTAAAAAGTTTCTCAAACGGTACAGAGCTCGTAACGTACCAGTAACCTTCTGGCTGACACGAGCGACTTGAGTATACCATTTCATAGTGTTGTCAATGTGCAAGCCTAGATCCTTTACATCCGCGCTAAAAGGAACGACCGTACCGTCGAAAAGAATTGGTGGCAAGGTTGTACCATCTAACTTATTTAGACTGCGAGAGCTCCCAATGATGATCGCTTGACATTTGTTAGGGTTAACTGCCACACCAAATTTATCGGACCAGGTTTTAATTGCCAACAAGTCCCTATTTAAACTGTCGATCAGATCTGGTATTTCGTCAACCCTTCCCTGACAGTACAACTGCAAGTCATCGGCATATAGATGATACGCACACTGAAGCTCAGAGGTAAGGAGATTAATAAAAATAGAAAATAGAAGAGGAGAAAGAATACCGCCTTGAGGAACCCCAGTTTCCAGATCACACCAACATGATGAGGAATCCCCAACACGAACTGACTGCTGACGTTCCTGAAGGTAAGAGGAGAACCATTCCAGTGCTCTGGGAGAGACCATAAGATGGGATAAAATGGCTAAAAGGATATCGTGACTAACGGTATTGAAGGCATTCGAGAAATCGACCAGCACTAGTACGGTAACCTTGGTGTCTTCCAGCCCTGCCCTAATATCACCAGTCACTTTAAGAAGGGCGGAAACTGTGCTGTGCCCAGGCCTAAATCCAGATTGAAGAGGGCTGATAAGCGAGTTCCGATGGACAAAACTAGAGAATTGTTTGTGCACACAGGCTTCCAGCACTTTGGATAGAAAGGGAAGGATCGAAATGGGACGGAAATGAATAGGAAGAGAGGGATTGGAGACCTTGGGTAGTGGACAGACATAGGCCTTGCGCCACAAGGAAGGAAATACTCCGGAAAACAAGGAAAAATTGACAATGTGGGTTATCGCGGGTAGGAGATCATCAAGAAGAGTAGTGATCATACCACGGGTGATATTATCACAACCCACTGCTTTTGACTTAATTGAGAGAATGATCTTTTTGATCTCTCCTGGCTCAACTGGAACGAAGCAGAAGGGGTTAATAGATGGACGCGTTAGACCAGAAATGAAGGACAAAGTTTGTTGCATGGTTAAACGATCCATTATGACAGCAGTAGAAAAATGACGGTTCAGCTGGTCCAGGTCAATAGAGTTTGGAAGGTCTAAATGTCGCGTTTTGCCGATACCTAGAGTACCAAGAAATTTCCTGATATCGGCAGAAGAGGAAGAAGTAATATTATCCAGGATGTGGCGGCGTTTACCGTTGCGTATCATCTGATTGCATCTATTCCTTGCAACCTTATAGAATGACCAGTTCTCATCAGTACGATCCCTCTTAAATTTTCGGAATGCTCGGTCCCTGCGTCGCATTGCCATCCGTATCCCTCTTGTCATCCACGGGGCAGGAGGACGTTTTAGCTTCACTTTTTTAATTGGAGCATGGATATTGTAAAGGTTAACCACAACATCATTAAAAATCGTAACCTTGTCGTCAACTAAAGAGGCTTCCAACATGGGCTCCCAATCAATCGCAGATGCGTCCTTCCTAAGCTCCTCGACATTCATCCGCGCAAAACAACGCCTGTACAGAACCTTGGGTTTAGGTTTGGGAGGTTTCAGGATATACGAAAGGAAAATCATGTCGTGACGAGAAAAGCCAGGAGCGTCATGTTGACCATGACAGGATACGAGAGAAGGATTTGAGGTGAGGATCAGATCGAGCCAGGTGTTATCACCGACAGTGTTATAATGAGTAGGTTGGAGCGGCAACACGTGCAGACTAACCGACTCGATAAGATGAAGGAGTTTACGGGATCGAGGGTCGTTGCGGGCAAGGAGATTTGTGTTGAAGTCACCCATTATGATGTGATGTGCATACTCCGAACCCAAAGATTCAAGTACTGTTTCGAATTCAGTGAAGTAATCAACCGTGGGAGGACAGTAGACAACGCCAATAACGGTTTTGGCTCCTTTGACACAGACTTCAAGGAAAATAAACTCCGCAGAAGCTGAATAGGGTGATGAGGAAGTGGCAAGTATTTTAAACGGAAAGTCACTGCGGAGGTATATGGCAACACCACCCCCACCCTTACCAATCCTATCATTCCTTACAAGAACGAAACCAGTAAGAGGGTAAGTAGTGGACAGGAGGTGCGGTTTGAGCCAAGTTTCGGAGATCAGGACGGCGTGGACGTTGCTGTTATTGAAGGCGTCGTACAGCTCATTATAGTGGCTCGGAATACTTTGAGCATTAATATGACACACGTTCAATAACCGGTTAGATGTGTCATTAAATTTTTGTTGTAAGAAATCACTAAGAGAATCGCTGAAAGAACGAAAGCTTCCATCGCTTGAAGAAGCAGCAGATTCATCCGCGGATAAAAAAATTTCATCGTCTGACATAAATAAACGTAATAAATGAATACATATATATAAACAATATAATTAAAATAAATTATACCTAAAGCTATTTCTAAAAACTAAACAATTACTAACAGATGCACAACTCTGCACCACCCGCCAGCTCACACCAAAAATAAGCAACAAAACAAGAGAAGAATATAGCACATAACACAGCAAAATACAGTGAAAAATGAAAGCCGTAGTTCCCAAACATAAATGAAGAAAAAGGAATAGAATATAAGTTAAGTAAAGAAAAAGAAGGAAACACCCAACCGAAAAATATGTGAATGCAGCACATGGAACAAAACGTTATTAATTATTATAATCTGTGTTTGACCCACTACATTAAAAATTTCAAAACGTAAAACTAGAATGTCACTGTCACTATTAAGTATTACTAAACGTCAATTTGACAAACTAAAGCTGACATTCACAAAATCACAATATCATTCACCCTTATTTAGAAAAGTAAACACAGATGAGGGTATCTAAATATCAGTAAGCCTATTAATAACAGGGGAGCAAAAATAAACTGATGGGGTAAAACATAAGCAAGATAACTTTAAGACAGGGCAACTACAAGTTGGTAAGTAAAGAAATGGAATCTAAAAACTACTAAACAAGCAACAAAACATCAAACACTCTAACCTATCATTTCCGTGTTATGTTTTTCAGATTCCCGGCAGTATCACCACCTCTTCCACTCGTAGAAGGAGTCGCATCCGGTGCCTTGGGGTACTTGGCTGTTAAGGGCTTCAGCTCATCAATGGAAGTAACCTTGTGCCGGCTTCCGTCTGGAGTTTTTATGAAGATAACTCCATCTTGGGTCCAACACGACCGCATACTAAAATGTTCCCGAGCCTTACCGAAGACTGATTGCCTGGTTCTCGTCAAGAACTCCTTCACTGCTATTTTGGTGCCCTTCAGCCCTGTCTTGGCCTTCCAGACCGACGATTTCAAGTCCACACTGGCAAACCTAACCAGGATAGGCCTATGATGATCCTTGCTGAGGGCCCCCAGCCTGTGACAAGCTTTAATTGAAGAAGCCGAGATGTTACTAAGTGCCAGCTTGGTATGCAAAACATCCAAGATGACGGCTGTGCAATCTTCATTGTTTGACTCAGCAAGCCCTTGGAAAACCAAGGCTTTCCGCCGGTGCCTTGCCTCTAAGCCATCAATTTGCTTAGCACACTCGTTGATTTGGCTTCGCAACAGATCAAGCATGGAGAATACAAGCTCCCGAAAGGCACGGAACTCTTCTGCTATCTTTGCCACTGTATCCTTGGCAGGCCCGGCACACTGTATTTGAGCCTCCAGCTCTCCCATCTTCTTCACAAAGTTTTCCTCCAGGGTCTTCTGTGCAGCAAGGACTTCAGCAAATTGTGACATAATGTGTTGTTAAGTGCTTATAAAACTTGTGCTATGGTGTAGTTGAACAGCTGGCAGGTGGTGTATTTATCAACCTCTCTAAGTCACATAAATGTGTCACAAACGTGAGTACTAGTAATTTAACTGTTCCAAAGTAATTTCTGATGTAAACTTTACTAGTTAATCAATTAATTATATTTTAAATAAAATTCGGGATTTCTAAAAACGTCTTTACTTTATCACACCTACCCCCGAAAAAAAAGTTTTGAAAAAACTAAGTTTTGAAAAAATTACCAGTGCTGACATAATAAAATGTCTATAAGAGATTTTTAGCAGACTTGGTAACCAGATGGCAGACAGTTCTACAGAGAGGAGATCTGTACTGAAAGGAATATAGTTTCGCATAATAAGGTACCATACTGGCCTTAACAGAACGGAGAAGTCGAACGTCAGAACCGAGATATTCCAAAGAAAAAAAAAATTGTCAAGTCGAGCGAAAACACTGGCAAGAAGCTTTGTTAAAGTATGTATTTGGCTATGTATAACGGTACCCCGTATAGTGTTACAGGTAAAACTCCTACAGATCATTTTTCAAACGGCAATACCGTGGCAATATACCTATGGCAGGAGACATTACACATACACTTAAACCAGAAGATTCAGATGTTAGATACAGAGATCAAGAAAAGAAAGAAACTGGGAAAGAATATACAGTTAAGAAAAGAAGAGCGCGTGAATGTGAACTAGTGCCTGGGGATAAAGTTGACGTCAAGAATATGGTCAAAGATAAACTAAGCCTAAATTATGTCCCAACTTCTCATACTGTAGAAAAGAGTAAAGGTGGACACTTGTGTTCGAAACGATATAACTGGGAAGGTATCACGAAGAAATGTAGTTCATTTGAAGAAAGTTGAAGGGAAGTTATAAGTGACCAAAATAAAGAAATTAACATAGGAGAAGATGTAAATGAATCAGAAAATGGAATAGAAGAAGAAGGGGAAAAGGAAACATTAAATTAAAACATATTATGATTGACTACATATTTATTGTGCTGTGATTTGGTTAAGCTAGAGATATATTCTGGTTTCATAAAAACTAGTTAAAACAAAGAAGGGATGTAGTGTATGTAGATATCAATATATCTCACTACAAACCGATTACAGTATTGTAACGTTGCCTCGGGCGCGCACGTCGCTCGGTTATTAATACCGGTCCGAGTAGTGGGGCGGGCAGTCGGATCGGCTTGTGGCTTCACCCGAGCTGAGAAGTTTTTAGTGCCGCGTTCTATAACCGTACGGTATCGACCAGTCACAATCCGACGTGTGCAGGCCTCCGCTGGCCGCCACCGAAGTCCCCTGCGCCACCTTTGGCGCGGGCTGTGATTGCCTCTGTCCTTGACCTCCCAGTTTTAACAAACTGGTCGAGGGTAGACGTGACAAAAACTTTTCAGTTCGACCGTCCGAACCGGATTTTTTTTTCAAATTTTTTGAGAATCGTCCAGTAGCGCCCGTTGGGTAACCATGGGTACCTAGCTCCGTGGGTGAACAGCGGGTGCTACCCGTGCTGCCCGGTGCTGCTGCACCGTACCGGTTGCGGAGAAGCCACACCAAAACGAGATGCCTAAGAAACTGCCGCCTCCATCGAACCCCAAGGGGGTTCGAACGCTTGACGACTCATACAGAGACGCCATCGCTGCCTTAACGGAAGCGCAGCGAAGGAGGGCCCCCCGGGCCTCACCTCCTGCGACGACTACGCCACCACCGAGACGCTGCCACCAGTGCGCGCCCCAACCATGCCGGTCCGACCACCGGCCATCCACCCCGTGCCCACTCTGGCCCCCGCTCATCCCGGGCCCAGTAGCAGCGCGCCCGCTGCTCGCGCCGTCGCCCCCCCCCTACGCGCCTATGCGCAGGAGGACCGGGCGACCGCGACGCAAGCGCCCCGCGCCGCAAACCCGCGCACCACGCGCCCACCAACCGTCACCGCCGTCACCCAGGCCGCGCCCGCCGCGCCGCGCCCCGCCGCGAGTGCACCGACACACGCACGGCCGGCCGCCGCCGCCGCAGCGACGTCTGCCCAGGGACTAATGTCGCCGCCCCCGCCCCGCAGCGCAGCCCAAGACTCGCCCGCGCCCATGTCGCCCTGCTACTCAAGTGAGGGCAGCGATGTGGAGCAGAGCGACATGGACGATGAAGATTATTACGAGGTAGGTAACACTACCTCTAATAAAGTGACACCTGATAAAACGGTGCTCGAGCGCGACACTCGCGCCCAGCGCCGACCACGCAGCTCGGACGACGAGGCCGCCGAAGAGGCGAAGCGCGTTTGCCCCGACTCCCCCGCTCCCACAGCGTGAACCGCGTGGTCGAGCCGGAGCCGGGTCGCCGACGTTCGCCGAGGCGGCTCGCCGCCCGCCCACCGGACAAGACGCCTTACCCAACGTGACGCCACCCGTCGCCGCAGCCCCAGCACAAGGCACGAGCGCAGCAGCAGCTGCCAGTGCCAAGGCAAAAGGTAAGCCCCGCTACCCTCCGTTGGTGGTGGAGAGGATGCCCAACTGGGCCTTTCATTTTAGGGCGGTGAGGACCATCCTGGGTCACCCACCGAACGCTCGTCCTTATCAGGGTGGGATTCGTTTCCTACCTGAAACGGAGGACGAGTTCAGGGTGATCCAGAGGTACCTCACGGACCTGGAGAAATCGGAGGGCCTTAGTTGGTTTTCCTACTCACTGCCGGCGGAGCGCAGTGTCAAGGTGGCCATCAGGGGACTGCCAGCGGACACGGACCCTGAAGATATCCTTGAGGAGTTGAGGGCGCGTGGCTACGAGCCAGAGTACGTCCGCAATATAAAAGCGCGCGGCGGACGACCTGGCTGCCTCTTCTACGCGACCCTCAAGAGGCAAATTGACTTCCGTACGATTTACGACACCACGGAGCTGCTATGCATGCGTGGTGTTCGTATAGATGCCTGGCGGAGCAAACAAGGGCCCGCCCAGTGCCACCGGTGCCAGCTGTTTCGACACAGCTCGCACCGGTGCCACCGCCCGCTCGCATGCGTGCGCTGCGGGGACAATCACGCCGCCCAAGACTGCCCACGCCCTAAGACCGAGAAGGCCACCTGCGTGAACTGCGCGGGTGACCATCCGGCCAACAATGGCGGATGTCCAGTGCTCCGGAGAGAACTCCGGAACAAGCGAGCGGGCACTGTCGCCATTACTCGGCAGCGCCGAGAGACGGTGACTGTACCCACTTTAGGTGAGGCCCATGAGGTCCCTAGCACGTCGCTAATGGTGACAGCGAACGGGCCCTCAAATTACCAACAAGACGGTCCCGCCTCGAGGCGGAGAAAAAAGAGACCTCGCGGGGGGAGGAATAGGAAGGGGACAAAACCCCACCCCCCCGCAGCGCAATCCAGACAGGACCCTGGCCCTGTACCAGCGCAGGTGTCGACTCAGGCGCCTGTGACCACCGCTGCCATGACGGCCGCCACCCCATCCACCGATGCCGTTAACAATCAACTGCTTTATTGAGTACATGTATAATAGACATGTTCATAGCAAAAGCGTTGTTATACAAATTTGTTCTAAGAATATTATTATTTTAAATAAACATTATGTAATTTGAATTTAGGACTTATAACTTTTATTGAAAACGGTTTTATGTCTTTTGTATATTATTGATTGTAGTATTTATGACAAACGGATTTAGGACATATTATATTTAGGGAATTCAATTTTATGGCATGTGATATTATGTGATATTAAGTTCGGGTAAGTTATCATTCGGACAAATGATGATTAGGACAAAAACCGTTATGGCACTTTAAATTATGGATAAAAAAGTTAGGTGACCCAATAGAGAACCACTTTTTCGGGATCGAGTTTGATATTGTGAAAGATTTGTGAAGTTTTTATTGTGAATAATGGCGCATTTAGGTCTTATTTATGATATTTTGGACAATTCTCATAAGTTAGATATGAGACAAAGGCGGAATTTGAGACGAATGGCGCGGTATGCAGATAGCGCGTTTGCCATGACTGACGATGAGTTTAAGAAAAATTACCGAATCAATAAGGAGCTTTTCGAAGTGATTTATAAGGATTTAGAACCATTGATGCCCCAGCCTACTCGCCGTAGCGACATACCAAGAAAATACAAGGTTTGTGAACGAGCAATTCCATTTTCACATTGTATTGTATAAACTTAAAAATAATGGTATTAATAAATTACTTATTCATATTAATATCAATTATAGGCGATTCCGGTTATCCTCAAAGGGAATATATGATGACCCCAATAGTGGATGCACCACCAGGCTCAGCTGAAGAGTACTACACAAATCTGCATTGTGTGGCTCGCAATACTGTTGAGCGCACAATTGGGGTTTTAAAAAATAGATGGAGATGTCTTCTGGGCCACAGAGTTCTTCATTATCATCCAGACACAGCTGCTAAAATTATAAATGCATGCTGTGTTTTACACAACATTTGTAATCGAGCACGATTGGGTCTGGATGCTATAAGGGATGACGTACCTCCCAGGGGAGAAATGCAATTGGTGCAGAATGAGTTAGAGGTGGATCGAGGTTCTGCACCCATTGAGCTGCGCAAGGGTCTCGTGGCTCGTGCACAGCTTGTACAAGAACTGTGGAGAGCTCGGCATCTTAACTAGTATTATTATTTTATAAGATTAAATTTTTTACTAAGACTTATGGTATGTAATTAAAAACGTAGGTAATTCAATTAAACTTGTTTTGTAAATGGATCAATGTTATATACACATACTACATTATAATATAAGTAGGAAATATTTGTGACCAAGACTTCTTCTTCTTCTTCTTTATGGGGTTTAGGTTTCCGCACTTAGTCCTTTAAGTGGACCATTGTGCGTGAGCCATGGTGGCCGTTACTCCAACCAGCCCACCTCCCTCCAGAAGCAGATCACACTTCCCGGTCTTCTCAGGGCATCCGCAAGGGATCTCGGTGTTCCCAGGGTCTCCTCGCGAATCTTGGTAACGCCGGTGCACTCAAGCAGTACATGCGCCACCGTTTCCTCCGCATTCATGCATGCTCTGCACAGGGGAGTATCAGTGATTCCTAGAGTGTAGAAGTGTTTATTCAGTGAACAGTGTCCAGTGATGGTCCCCGACACCAGACGCAGACCATCCCTGTCCAGACGCAGAAGGCGCCTGGTCAACTTTGTATCAGGGGATGGCATGGCTTCTTTGGCCTGCCTACACCCAGGTGTCGAGGTCCACCATTTCTCCACTTGTGTTCGAGTGTGATCCTTTAGCCAGTTTTTTAGTTGCTTGAATGGAATGGGCACAATGGGTTCGGGTCCGTAGGGTTTTGTACTGGATCCTCTTCTGGCAAGTTCATCCGCCGCATCGTTCCCCAGGGATCCACTGTGACCTCTGATCCATTGTAGTGTCACCGTGTTGTGGTTTAGTACCGTAATTCGTTCTAGGGCGTTATGGCATTCTAGTATTAGTTTCGACGTGATCTGATTACTTTTAAGGGATTGGAGAACTGAGGCACTGTCGGAAAGTATACGAATGTTGGTATTCGTAACCTCTCTGGCCTCTATAGCGTGTGCCGCCTGGATAATACCTACACACTCTGCTTGGTAAACAGAGTTGAGCATTCCAAGTGGTTTGGATATTTTTATATTTAGGTCCTCGGAGAAAACCCCGAAACCTGTCCCGTCGTCGGTTTTTGATCCATCAGTGTAGATTCTTAACTCTTTTGTACCTGAGTAGTCACACAACTCCGCTGTGAGTTCGATGTCGTAGTGTTTTTGGAAGCAGTGGGACTTCAGGGTTCTGTCGATGGGTGATGCCATCATAGGTTGTTCTTTAATGGCATCTACTCTGATGCGTGTATGTTTAATTCTGGAATCATTGCTTAAGGTGCCGGATGCTTCGAGTCTGAAAGCCGCTATGGTCGCCTCCTCTCTTACGACAAGGTGTAGAGGTGGTAGTCCCAGCATCACCTGTAAGGCGGCAGAGGGTGAAGTTCTCATGCTGCCGGTGATTGCTACGCAGGCGAATCTTTGTAGTTTCTCAAGATTTTTTTGTGTTGTACTTAGGTTGGTCCTGGGCCACCAAACTAAAGAGCCGTATGTGATGATTGGTCGGATAACTGTGGTGTAAAGCCAGTAGGTGACTTTGGGGCTTATGCCCCAATTCCTCCCAAGTAGTCTTTTGCATTGCCATAAGGCTATACTGGCTTTTGTGGTGATGTAATCAGTGTGTTTCGCCCAGTTCAGCTGTTTGTCCAAAAAGATGCCCAGGTATTTGGTTTCAGTCGATAGGCTTAGTGTGGTCCCAAAGAAGCTTGGTAACTGTAATGTTGCCAGCTTCCTTTTCTTTGTGAAGAGGACGAGTTCGGTTTTGGTAGGGTTCACTGCCAGTTTATATTCCTTGCACCAGTCTTCTACTATCCTCAAAGCCTGGCGCATAAGGTTGCACAGTGTGTTTTCGTGTGTTCCATTTATTATTATGGTCAGGTCGTCAGCATAGCCCACCGTGTAGTAGCCTCTGCTATTGAGACGCTTGATGAGACTGTCTACTACAAGGTTCCATAGTAGCGGTGAAAGGACACCCCCTTGGGGGCAGCCCTTCGCTACTATGGCTCTAGTTGTGTCGTTTACCGTAACTTGTACGGCTCTTAGTCGAAGCATGTTTGTGATCCATCCACGCAGGGTCGAGTCCACACCGTGTTCCTCGAGGGCTGCGCTGATGCTATGAAAGATAGTTTTGTCAAAAGCGCCTTCTATATCAATGAAGACAGCTAGTGAAGAGCATTTGTGGTCCACTGCACATTCGATCTTCGAGATCACACTATGCAGTGCAGATTCTGTTGATTTTCCTGTGGAATACGCGTGTTGTTGTTTGTGAAGTGGCCGCTCCCGAAGAGGTCCGTCCCGGATATGTCGATCACAGAGTCTCTCGAGAGTCTTCAGTAAAAAAGATGTCAGGCTTATTGGTCTGTACGCCTTTGGCTGTGTGTAATCTGGTTTACCTGGTTTGGGGATGAAAATGACTTTCACCTCTCGCCATGAAAGTGGTATGTATTTCTGTGCTATACAGGCTTGGAAGATGACGGTCAGCCATGGTGTTAGGACGTCTGCTCCCCATTGTAGCAGGGCTGGGAAGATTTCGTCTAAGCCTGCGGATTTATATGGTCTGAAACTCTTTATTGCCCATTTTATTCTCTCTGCGGTTACTATGGTGCGGGCTCTGGCCCAGTCTTGGTCATTTGTTGTGTGCCTTAGCTCGCTTGCCCAGGTTCTGTCCTCAGAGAGATTGCAGTCTGGAAAGTGGGTTTCCAAAAGGACTTTGCTTGTTTCGTGGTCCGACTTGGTATAGGTGTTGTCCGAGGTTTTCAGCGAGCCGAGGGTGCGATCCTGATCAGTAGATAGGATCTTCCTTACACGCGCAGCTTCGCTGTTTGATTCGATTTCTTCGCAGAATTTCCGCCAGGCTGCCCTACTGGCATTCCTGACTTGTTTCTTGAAGATGTGTTGTGTTTTCTTGTATGAGTCCCAGTCTTCAGGTAGTCTGGAGTTTTTAGCTCTGTTGAATTGTTTGCGCATGGTTTGCCGGAGCTTACTAAGTTCCGCATTCCACCAGGAGTTACCCTTGCTCTTGGTGTTTGAATCCCTTAGCTTGCAGCAGGCGTGGTATGCTTCGATTATATATTCAGATAGTTTTGTTACGGTGTCTTCTATTTGTTTGGGGTCCATTAGGGTTTGTGGCGTTTGGTGCTGTATTAGTAGGGAGGCTAGCAGCCGCTTGTAGCCGGGTACATTGGTACGGCGTGGGTTGCGCCTGGGTTCGGGTTTATCTATATTAGCTACTAGTGAGAAGCGTATCCTTCTATGATCAGAGCAGGAAGGCTCGTTTGATACGTGCCAGTTAGTGATAAGTTTTATCGCGCTATCCGACGCCAACGTTAGGTCAATAATCGTTTGTCCGCGAGATGTGACCCAAGTGGGTTCCGAGCCGCGGTTTGCGATATTAAGGTTAGTGGAGAACAGATATGTGCATAGTACCTCACCTCTAGTGTTGGCTTTGTTGCAACCCCAAAGTGGGTGATGGGCGTTCGAGTCCGTGCAGATGACCAGGTCCAGGTTGGCTTCTTCGCAGTGCCTTACCAGATCGGCCATCTCTTTCGATGGGCAGTCAGCATCCTCGCCTGGCATGTAAACCGAGGCTAGGACGATATCAGGTGCGTCGCCGTCGGTTTTGAGCCTGACGGCTGTTTGGTTTCTGGAACATAGTTGCGTGAGTGTGGTGGTAGGTATATCTTTGGGTATAAAGGCACAGGTTCGTGGCTTGTCTGTGCCTTGAGTGTCGAGGATCAGCTTACCTCCAATGTTACCGAGGCCGCATATTCTATTATTACGGATCCACGGCTCTTGGATGAGTGCTATGGTTCGGGGTTCCATCTCCAGTGCCCTGCGTAGGCATGCGGTAGCCGACTGGCTATGCTGGAGGTTGGTCTGGATGATATTTATGGGGCGAGATGTGGGGGGTAGTGGGGCGGAGTTAGGAGGAGACGGATCCATCGGATAGTTCTCCCCCATCCGTCAGTCCGTGCCGGTCTTCGCTCGGTGTCGGTGATGACGAGAGCAGCTGCTCCGTCCACTTCGACGGTGAGGTTGGCATCCCCACAGCGTCGGCATCAGCCATCGCCGTTCTGGCCATCTCCTCCTCCAGCTGCGTCATCGTCACGTCAAGTACAGTCGGTGCCGGTTTCGTCAGATCAGTGTCTGTCGGGGTGTCGGAGGGATGGGTGTTGGGGAAGAAGCGCACGTATATCGACCCAAGAAGGTACGACACCCGCCGCTCCCTCCCCAAGACCTTTTCGACTTCTTCCGGTGGGATTCCTAGGGTCAAATTAGTCCCATAGTTATCACCACCGACCGATGTCGCCCTGTACAGTGACCACCTACCGACGGTGTACCAGGGGTTCTGTCGAGTCAAAATGGTCTGGAGCCGCGCTATGTCCCCATTGTACCTAGGTACAAAGAGCGCTGCTCGGACCCGGGTCGGTACGTCGGACTGCTTCATGACGGTCATGGTCGCGTCAGTATTCGGCAGTCTTAATTTGGGCACGTTCTGGGTCAGCCAAGTCAGGGCGTTTTCATCCTCACACCATACGTGGACCGTGCCATCTGCTACCCTGGGGTACCCGCGGAAGGATGGGATGATGGATTGGGAGGGGTCGGCACACGTGTCCATGATGAGGCCCTCAAGACTTAGCTTTATATGTTCCGCCTCGTCGGTCGTCATGTCTCGGGATGGAGGCAAGAGGCAGATCGCTACGGCGAGTCGCGCAGGGATATCCCGTGTGGCCCGTGCGTAGGTTCTCTGCTCCCCTTGAGCGATCTGGGTTCTGACGCGTTTGGTGTCCCCCTGGAGCATACTCGGTGAGGCCGAGTCGTCCGGTCGGTCCCTCTTTGCCACTGCTCGGCCGCTTGTGCCGGGCTGTGGTTCTGAGGCGCTTGGCGAACTTTTATGCGCCAGGGATACCCTGCGCGAGGACCCAGCCCGCTTGCCCCGTTTCTGCCTTGTGCGTGGTCGGTCCTGGGTCACCTCGACGGTGCGGTTCCGGTCGTTTCCTCCGGATGGTCCTGGTGCGGGCAGTGACTTTTCGCGCTGAGTTTCCCCTTCGCGTACTGTTCTCTGCCCGCTCGTTTCCGCGTCCGGCTGCTCTTCGCGCTGAGTTACCCCTTCGCGTGTTTGCAGCTGGTCGCGTACTCCCTTACAACTCACCGTTTGCGCTTCGCGCTGGCTATTGCCTTCGCGGGTTCTGCGCAAACGGTCGTTGAGTACTCTCTCTCTGTTCCGGATCTTTCCGCGCTTTGTTCTCAGCATGCGTACTTCGTCCACAGAGATGAAACCAGAACCACCAGATTCCGCTTCCTTTCCCGTCCCGAGAGAGCCTATGTCTTTCAGCCTTGCCTCGATCTTCTCGCGCTGGAGTGCCAGCGCGCGGAGTTCGCTGCTAAGGCTGGATAGTCTTGCCTTGTTGGTGTCATTTTCGGGGTTGTTGGTTACACTGTTCCGTACGATGCTCTGTTGCCAGGCACTCGTGGAAGGTGTAGCGTTCGTCAGTGTCGTTGACGCCGAAGTCGTAGTCGTCTTTGGGTCAGTCGGCGCAGAAGTTGCAGCCGTTTTTGTGGGTGTCGGCGCGTGATCCGCAGCCTGTACTGTCGGCGCGTGATCCGCAGCCTGTGCTGTTGGCGCTATGGCCGGCCGCGCAGAAGGCGCGGCACTAAATGGCAGATTGGTGCCCCCCCCCAGATTACGGTGGGGGCAGACCGACGAATCGGTGTGGGATTCCCCGGCGTTGCCGGGACCCACCTGGGGAATATTATTTTTTCCTTTCTGCATATTATTTTTTGGGTTGGGTGGGCTTTTTTGGAGTTGAGGTTACCCGTCCTCATGGACCGAAAGGAGAAAAGGGAAAATAGGAAGGAGGGTGTCTGGGCATAGGATCATGGGAGTGGGGTGAAGGATTACCTTAGGCCTGGGATATTGGCTTTCAGGAGAAGTACGAAAAAGCGCCTGGGGGTTTTTGTTGCGTCTATTTCTTATGGAATTAGACCAAGAACAGGGTGGCAACCACGTGAAGGTAAACTCCCCAGACTTGCCTTGAGGATCCACACGACCGTAGCGCTCCCCCTCAAGACCCCGCCACCCTACCACCTCTGAGGGAGGCAGTAAGGTAGGCCTGCATCTATACTACCATGCAGAGCGTAGGCAAAGCGTGTCGTTGTGCAACCGTGAAAGCATAAATACAGGCCCCCCCCGTGACCAAGACTTGTACACTCCTTTATTATGTATTTATTCATAATAATGCAATGAAACTTAAGTCTAAACTAGTACATACTTAAAACTCTAAAGTAAAACTTAAATTGGATACATTACTTAAATAGATATAAATTGAATTACAGCCTATTTTGTCTTAGGGCATCAGCAATGTTAGAAAGAGCATTTGCCACAGTTTGAGAGCCTTCCCTTATGGCAGTCGACAGTAACTCCATCTGTTCTACAGCTTGAGATAAAGCTCTCGCTGTGATTGTTTCTGCTTCAACCCTTTGCCTCTCTATCTCTGCGAATCTCTCCCGGTCTTGATCCAACATAGTCCTTGGTCTGACTCGCTGTCGCGGGGGCACGGTACTTCTAGGACTATGTTCTCTTGGTGTTGGAGCTGAGAAATAAAAATATAATAAATAACATTTAAGTAAGTTATAGCTATCATCATGAAGGATGGCAAACAAAATTTGCATTGTAGTACTTTTTTTTTGTTTAATTTAATAAAATGTTGTATAGTTCTTTAGTACTTATGTAACTTAATCTAGTTTTATAATATTTTTGTTAGTGCATGTGTGTATTGTATTAGAATTAACCGGTAACTTGTATGTGTTGTGCAAACTATAAATACATTTTAAAATATATATTTATAAATTGGTTGTTATTAATAAATAACATAAAGAAAGCATAAAGGAAATAACCTCTCACATTCTCTTCATTTTGGACAGGAGAAGCAGGAGGCTCCAGCTACAATACATCCGCATCCATATTAAAATCTTGGGTTGGAAAAACTTCAATTTCTGATTGGATGTCATTCTGCCTTTGGGTCTGCAATGATTTAACAAATATAAGTACATAATATGAAAGGAACATAACTTCACTCCTGTATTCCTTGAAGGGTTTTAGGTGTAGTATACCCACCCCGACCCGGGAATCGAACCCAGGGAGCCAGGGAATCAAACCTAAATAACAAAACTGACTTACTGTAGATGGAAATGAATTGGCAGCAACGTGGCTGTCTTCTGCAGCAAATTGAAGGCCCCCCATCACTGCTACAAGGCGTTGATCGATGGGTGTCAATAGTCATTTAAATTGTCTGCAGATCCACCACCGGTACGCCTCATTGACTGTGCATGCTGGGCACAAGTCTTCTTTAGGGTACACTTTTTGTCCGCCCAATACTAAAAAGGAAATAAATGCACCAGTTTATTATGCAACTGTTGACATCAAAATTACTGAGAAAATAAGTGTATTGGTGTAGACAGTAGGTACATACCTTAGCCCAGCTTTTGCCATCTTTCTGTGCACCGCCTAGTGCATTTAAGGATACTGCTATCTCGTGCCATTTTCTCTTTGTCTGCTGCTTACCATGAGCAGTGCGCAAGAGCCCCTTGGCAATTCCGGGGTTCTGTGTCAGGAAATCCATAAGAGTCTCCAGCTTTTGATGTGATGGCCTACTCATACTGTAAGAGCAATCAATGTTTGTATTAAGCAAAAGGGACATAAATTAAAATTAAAATTTAAAGGAATTATAAATATATAATAGAATTGAGCCATACCTTGATATTTTCGTCTTCGTTGGTGGAATACTTAAGTACAAATAACTTGAAACTTGTGCATAAAAACATACTTTAAAATATTCCAAACTAAACACTTGAAACCTTTTCTTATCTAAAAGGTAATCGCTTTGAAACGTTGTTCATCACAGCACAAATCATATTCAAAGTTCGTAATCAAGAAACCAATAAGATTCAAGTGGTTGACAAATGCGCGGGAAAGTTTTGTAGACAATGACATACAAAATTGCCATTTGAGCCGTTGCTGCTTAAGCATTTAGTGTTAAAATACATATAAATGAAAGCAAAGAACACTTGAATGATAATTTATGTAAAAGTAAAGATTTATTTAATGATTTGGCTAGTAATTCAATATTTTTAAATTTGGTAATTAATGTTTTCATTTATATGGCCACCCTGTGACAATCAGTGTAGTCGAACATGCAGTCGATTCCAATCACTATCTCGATTTCGTTCGAGAGTGCCAATTTTCTGAAGATTGGAACTGGAACTGGATCGAACTGGAATACGATCGAGATTGAGATCGAGTGTCGAGAGTAAGGCTGCTGGCCGCGGCGGCTGCTTATATAGGCGAGGCTGCGTCTAACGTTATGTGCGTGAGTCGTCCCGACGCAGTAGTGTTGTGTGGCGCGTGGCTGTAAGCGTTCCGCGTTCGGTGGTGCTACAATAGTAATATAATAATAATAATATAAAGAGGAAAGATTTGTATTTTTGTATGTAACGAATAAACTTAAAAACTACTGGACCGATTTCAAAAATTCTTTTACCGTTATAAAGCTACATTATCACTAAGTAACATAGGCTATATTTATTACTAGAAAAAAAATAGAGATCCTTAGAAATCACTACTAAAACCAACCCAAGGTGTAAAAAAAATGAGCCATAAAATGTCTTTCATCGCATGCGCTGCGGAAAGTATTGATGATAGAACAAAAAATTGTTCTACAATATTATAGAACATATCAATATCAACAAAAAACTTCGAGAGACCATATCTCCAACTATTGTAGTTATGTCACTGTAGTGTATGTAGATATCAATATATCTCACTACAAACCGATTACAGTATTGTAACGTTGCCTCGGGCGCGCACGTCGCTCGGTTGTTAATACCGGTCCGAGTAGTGGGGCGGGCAGTCGTTGTCGGACTGTCGGCCTGTGCGGTGGTGCGTTGGCGAGTCAACTATTAGTGTAACTATCAGTGGATAAATGTGCATATTTTACATTGGCGACGAGGATAAAACCGTAAGTTTTATATTTTAATAAAAAAAAAAAAAGTACACCTACAGGGAGATAACTAATCATATTTTGGAAAGAAAAATTCAAATTACTATTACACTTCAAAAATCAAATTATGAATACACCGTGTAAATCACCTCATCACGAAGCCGTCAACCAAGCATTCAGTACATGAAACTTAAGTAACTTTACGCAAAAATTATTGCTGGGAAACGACTTTATTTTTTGGGGGTTGTAAAATCATGTTTTTTTGGTAGAACTTAATGTAACGCACTCAAAACATTGTGCTGATGGACGGATTGAATAGTACGGGGGTCGTGGAGGTGTTTAAAGTAAAAATATTACATTAAAAACTTGTATTTGAAGAAAAATACTTGTCAAAAAGTTGGAACTTTGACCACTAATATCTCAGTAACTAGAAAGTTCCCAGGTATGGTGTAGAACAAAAAAGTGATCGCAATGACAGGGAGAACCAGTGCCTTTCGGCTTGGTTAAGAGGTGTTTTACACCCTTTATAATACGTTAGAATCTGTCATTGGACATATTAACTGTTAATAAATAATTTTTGTAAAGGCTAAAACAAAAAGTGGTTCGTTAATGTATTGTTTGCAACTAATTAAATGCTATCTTGGTTGTTAAGGAAAAAACATACTGATTAAATTATTTAACATAACATTACGCCTGTGTTCCCCAAGGGGGTAGGCAGAGATGTGTGTTACAACCACGTTTCACCAATAACGTTGAGCATGCCTGTTGCCATTAACCAGACGCCAACTCGGACTCAGCAGCCTTACTCTCGACACTCGATCTCATTCTCGATCGTATTCCAGTCCGATCCAGTTCCAATTCCAATCTTCAGAAAATTGGCACTCTCGAACGAAATCGAGATAGAGATTGGGATCGACTGCATGTTCGACTACACTGATTGTCACAGGGTGGCCATATAAATGAAAACATTAATTACCAAATTTAAAAATATTGATTATTTAATTACTTACTAGCCAAATCATTAAATAAATCTTTACTTTTACATAAATTATCATTCAAGTGTTCTTTGCTTTCATTTATATGTATTTTAACACTAAATGCTTAAGCAGCAATGGCTCAAATGGCAACTTTGTATGTCATTCTCTACAAAACTTTCCCGCGCATTTGTCACCCACTTGAATCTTATTGGTTCCTTGATTACGAACTTTGAATATGATTTGTGCTGTGATGAACAAAGTTTCAAAGCGATTACCTTTTAGATAAGAAAAGGTTTCAAGTGTTTAGTTTGGAATATTTTAAAGTATGTTTTTATGCACAAGTTTAAGTTATTTGTACTTAAGTATTCCACCAACGAAGACGAAAATATCAAGGTATGGCTCAATTCTATTATATATTTATAATTCCTTTAAATTTTAATATTATTCCCTTTTGCTTAATACAAACATTGATTGCTCTTACAGTATGAGTAGGCCATCACATCAACAGCTGGAGACTCTTGTGGATTTCCTGACACAGAACCCCGGAATTGCCAAGGGGCTCTTGCGCACTGCTCATGGTAAGCAGCAGACAAAGAGTAAATGGGACGAGATAGCAGTATCCTTAAATGCACTAGGCGGTGCACAGAAAGATGGCAAAGGCTGGGCTAAGGTATGTACCTACTGTCTACACCAATACACTTATTTTCTCAGTAATTTAGATGTCAACAGTTGCAATAATAAACTGGTGCATTTATTTCCTTTTTAGTATTGGGCGGACAAAAAGTGTACCCTAAAGAAGACTTGTGCCCAGCATGCACAGTCAATGAGGCGTACCGGTGGTGGATCTGCAGACAATTTAAATGACTTAACACCCATCGATCAACGCCTAGTGGCAGTGATGGGGGGCCTTCAATTTGCTGCAGGAGACAGCCACGTTGCTGCCAATCCATTTCCATCTACAGTAAGTCAGTTTTGTTATTTAGGTTTGATTCCCAGGCTCCCTGGGTTCGATTCCCGGGTCGGGGTGGGTATACTACACCTAAAACCCTTCAAGGAATACAGGAGTGAAGTTATGTTCCTTTCATATTATGTACTTATATTTGTTAAATCATTGCAGACCCAAAGGCAGAATGACATCCAATCAGAAATTGAAATTTTTCCAACCCAAGATTTTAATATGGATGCGGATGTATTGGAGCTGGAGCCTCCTGCTTCTCCTGTCCAAAATGAAGAGAATGTGAGAGGTTATTTCCTTTATACTTTCTTTATGTTATTTATTAATAACAACCAATTTATAAACATATATTTTAAAATGTATTTATAGTTTGCACAACACATACAAGTTACCGGTTAATTCTAATACAATACACACATGCACTAACAAAAATATTATAAAACTAGATTAAGTTACATAAGTACTAAAGAACTATACAACATTTTATTAAATTAAACAAAAAAAAGTACTACCTACAATGCAAATTTTGTTTGCCATCCTTCATGTTGATAGCTATAACTTACTTAAATGTTATTTATTATTTATTTATTTCTATTTCTCAGCTCCAACACCAAGAGAACATAGTCCTAGAAGTACCGTGCCCCCGCGACAGCGAGTCAGACCAAGGACTATGTTGGATCAACACCGGGAGAGATTCGCAGAGATAGAGAGGCAGAGGGTTGAAGCAGAAACAATCACAGCGAGGGCTTTATCTCAAGCTGTAGAACAGATGGAGTTACTGTCGACTGCCATAAGGGAAGGCTCTCAAACTGTGGCAAATGCTCTTTCTAACATTGCTGATGCCCTAAGACAAAATAGGCTGTAATTCAATTTATATCTATTTAAGTAATGTATCCAATTTAAGTTTTACTTTAGAGTTTTAAGTATGTACTAGTTTAGACTTGAGTTTCATTGCATTATTATTAATAAATACATAATAAAGGAGTGTACAAGTCTTGGTCACAAATATTTCCTACTTATATTATAAATAGTAGGTGTATATAACATTGATCCATTTACAAAACAAGTTTAATTGAATTACCTACGTTTTTAATTACATACAATAAGTCTTAGTGAAAAATTTAATCTTATAAAATAATAATACTAGTTAAGATGCCGAGCTCTCCACAGTTCTTGTACAAGCTGTGCACGAGCCACGAGACCCCTGCGCAGCTCAATGGGTGCAGAACCTCGATCCACCTCTAACTCATTCTGCACCAATTGCATTTCTCCCCTGGGAGGTACGTCATCCCTTATATCATCCAGACCCAATCGTGCTCGATTACAAATGTTGTGTAAAACACAGCATGCATTTATAATTTTAGCAGCTGTGTCTGGATGATAATGAAGAACTCTGTGGCCCAGAAGACATCTCCATCTATTTTTTAAAACCCCAATTGTGCGCTCAACAGTATTGCGAGCCACACAATGCAGATTTGTGTAGTACTCTTCAGCTGAGCCTGGTGGTGCATCCACTATTGGGGTCATCATATATTCCCTTTGAGGATAACCGGAATCGACTATAATTGATATTAATATGAATAAGTAACTTATTAATACCTAATATACAAAATTCATTGCAGTAATGTAAATTCAATGAAATGTCAACAACTGAATGAAATGCTTACCAAGTAAAAAAACTCTTTCTCCTGCATTTACTAAATTTATTATGTGATTCTTCACAGGATTTTGGTTCCAAACAAATGCATCATGTGAGGCTCCACCGAATGAAGAATCAACACTTAGAATATTGAGATCTGCATCACAAATCTGTAAAAAAAAAACCTTTAATTGAAAGTAATAGATACTCATAAAATTAAAAACTAGATAAATATTCAAATTGACTCACAATTAAAACATTTCTTGAATGGTAACCTTTTCTATTGTAAAACCGCTCTTCATTTTGTGATGGTCTAACAATAGCCACATGAGTACCATCAATACATCCTGTGACTGCAGGAATTTTAAATTTTTCATAAAACCTGAAATTAATTTATTATTAGCATAATATTAACGAATTAGTTGAAAATAAAGTTAACTAATCTCAAAACACCAAATGAGAGTATTGAATGTTATTATAAAGGTATACCTTTGTTTAATCAAGTCTCGTTGTTGGCGAGTCTGTGGAAACTTAAGCCATTTATTTAAAATATTGTTTGCATTAAGAGCATTGGTAACTTCTCTTATTGCTCTAGACACTGATTGTTGGGACATCATTGTTCCTTGTGTCCCACCTATTAATCTTTGGTAGCTGCCTGTGGCGTAGAAAGAAAGTGCCACTAAAACCTAAAAAGAATACAAATAACATTATTTTTAAGGTTATACAATACGATGTGAAAATGGAATTGCTCGTTCACAAACCTTGTATTTTCTTGGTATGTCGCTACGGCGAGTAGGCTGGGGCATCAATGGTTTTAAATCCTTATAAATAACTTCGAAAAGCTCCTTATTGACTCGGTAATTTTGTTTAAACTCATCATCAGTCATGGCAAACGCGCTATCTGCATACCGCGCCATTCGTCTCAAATTCCGCCTTTGTCTCATATCTAACTTATGAGAATTGTCCAAAATATCATAAATAAGACCTAAATGCGCCATTATTCACAATAAAAACTTCACAAATCTTTCACAATATCAAACTCGATCCCGAAAAAGTAGCTTTTTTGTGATCGTTCAACTTTGACATTAAACACGAATTCAAACTCGATATGTCAACGTCAAAATCGCGTCATGAGTACCGAAAAAGTGCATGCGATCGAGTCAAGTCGATTTAATTTAGTTCCAAAAAAATCCACCCAGTACGATTCCAGTCGGGAGCTAGTTTAGCATTCAAGAGTGCCAAATGACAAGATCTCGATCCCAAATTCGAATTCAGATTGAGATCGAGCGTCGAGAGTAAGGCTACAGGTCTGTTATTGGGAGGTTCCTAATGGAGAAACTCAGTGACACTGCCCGACCTGGGAGTCGAACCAAGGACCCCATGTTTAATTATTTGATTTATACTACAGGATTAGTTCTAAAATAATAAATCGAATAGCAGTAGAATATCTCTACTGGTCATTAAATTGACAAGTCATCAAAGAACGTCGGTAATAGCAGTAGAATATTCCTACTGGTCATTAAATTGAAAAGTCATCAAAGAACGACGGTAATAGCAGTAGAATATTTCTACTGGTCATTAAATTGAAAAGTCATCAAATAACGACGGTAATAGCAGTAGAATATTTCTACTGGTCATTAAATTGAAAAGTCATCAAAGAACGACAGCAATAGCAATAGAATATTCCTACTGGTCATTAAATTGACAAGTCATCAGAAAATGACGGTTATAGCAGTAGAATATATATACATACTGATCATTAAATTGATAAGTCAAAAAATTTGGTCAGCAGGTAGTGGTACTATTGATGTACATACTGGTCATTAAATTGACAAATATTTTAACGGTGCAGCAGGAACGAGATGGGAACGCTGAAAGCGGGTACTGTTGATCTACCTCGAAGTTGCTGGAATAGACAGTAGTGCTAAGAAACGCGCTTCGCTTTGTTGGACTAGAATTGCAGGAAATATTCTATAATATACCAGATGCGAATGTTTCACCAGCAGATGAAGTGGACGTCTTCGCAGTGGCTATAACCAAACTCAACGCATACTTTCTACCTAAACAAAGTAAGATAATGAACATCACCTTTTTCGTTTGATAAAACAAGAAGCAAATGAAAAGTTTGAAAAAATCCTAGTACGGCTTAGACAACAAGCAGAAAAATGTCAGTTTAAGGGCAAAGACGGTCATATAATCGATCAAATTACAGAAAAGTGATCTAAAGAGCTTAGAAAGATTTCTACAAACAGGAAGCACAATAACACTGACAAATATAATTGTTGAAGCAAATATTCTTGGAGCTGTAAGTCGATAAATAGAAGAATTCGGAGGAAGCAGCACATCAACTGAGAACATAAACAGAGTGGAGAGAATAAAAGAAAATATGAGGGAAACAACAACAAACAAAACCTGGAACAATATGAAAAAAATAAGGTACAGGTTCGTAACCAAACAAACAGCTGCAACAAGACTTTTTATGGTTACGCAAGTAAGAACCCCCTCAACCTAAAGGGACCATTTGACGCAAACATAAAAATCGCAGATAGATCAGAAAATGCAACTGTTTACGTCATCTACTGATGACTGATGGAACTAGAGATCTGCTTGAGAAAGAAACTGCCATGGCTATGGGTGTTCTTAAAATCGAATTAGAAATCGACCAAAAGGCAATAAAGAGTTTCCTAAATTCAAGGATCTTTCAGTGGAGGTACCAATCGATGAGAAAGTACAACCAATTTCTCAACCATTAAGAAGGATCCCCATACCACTGGAAGAAAAAGTTGAAATCAAAATAAAAGAACTGTTGGAGAAAGAATTATTGAGGAAAGAAAGAAGTTCAAGGATCCTCAAGATGGGTATCACCAATAGTGCCGGTTTTGAAAAATACTGGAGAAGTCCGCATTTGCGTAGATATGAGGCGGGCCAATAGAGCAATTTTACGTGAAAATCACCCATTGCCCACTATGGACAAGCTACTACCAAAAATAAAAAGTGCAAAGTAATTTGCAAAACTGGACATCAAAGATGCTTTTCACCAGATGAATTACATCCCGATTCTCGGCACATTACAACATTTATTACAAGTAAAGGTCTATTCAGATACAAAAGACTAATGTTTGGAATATCCTGGCCCCGGAAATTTTTCAAAAAAACCCTGGAACGAATGTTATTGAGATGTAATGGCACTATTAATTTTATGGGAAGGATTTGGAAGAACATGATCGAAGATAAGAAACAGTAATGAAAACTTTAGAAGAAAATAATGTAGTACTGAGAAAAGACAAGTGCATATTCAGGGAAGAAAAGGTTCATTTTTTAGGACACGAATTATCACACAGTGGTGTAAAACCATTAGATAAGTATGTGACAACTATTCAATAATTTCGTCCACCTATGAATATAGGTGAGCTTTCAGAACTTCTTGGGATTAATCAATTATGTTGGAAAATTGATTCCAAATTCGGCAACAACTACTGAACCATTGAAAGAACTGCTTAGGAAGAAATAGACCAAAACCACAGAATTCAAAAATCTTTGTGGCAGTAAACAGGAATTTGCATTTAACGAATTAAAATTGACCCTGTCTAATATTCCTCCAGTTCAGTTCACTCCAGGATACTATGACGTCAAAGATCGGACTATAGTAATAGCAGATACTAGTCCAGTAGGACTAGGAGGAGTATTAGTTCAAATTAATGATCATGGACTTCGCATTGTAGCGTATGGTCACCGGACACTAACAGACTGTGAAAGGCGATATTACCAGACAGAAAAAGAAGCCTTAGCTTTGGTCGGGGCGGTGGAACATTTTTGTTTTTCTGTTTGGAAAAGAGTTTGAATTAGTGACCGACCATAAACCACTCGAGGTTATATTCGGTCCTAAATCAAAACCATGTGCAAGGATAGAAAGGTGGATACTACGCCTTCAAACATATACATTTAAAGTAATATCCTGTATATTTAAAGTAATATACAGGCCTGGCAAAGAAAATGTAGCAGATAGTTTATCAAGATTGTGCAAATTAAATAAAACGTCACAAAACAAGTTGGAAAACTATATACACCAAGTTGTTGAAGGAAACAGGCCAATAGCAGTATCACTGGAAGAAATTATGGAGGCATCAAAGCAAGACACGGAAATATTAAAAACAAGGTAAGGCCTTTATAACAACAAATGGGATGAAGAGGTAAAAAAATTACAAAATCTTACAAAACGAATTATGCTTTTACGAAGGAGTTTTATTGAGAGGAAAAAAAAAAAAAAAAAAAAAAAATTGCGCAGTCACGTTCTGACATCTACTTACGAAGGGCACCCAATAGTCCTAATGAACGCGAGACTAAGAACCAAAGTTTAGTGGCCTAGATACCAGGAAACTGAGAACTTGGTCAAATGCTGCAAAGGCTGTACGTTGGACTCTGCTCCAAATCCTCCAAACCCATTGAAGCGACGGGCATTAACATGTTAACCTTGGGTAGATACTTGTATTGATTTGTTGGGTCCTTTACCAAGTATCGATTACATATTAATAATCGTCGATTATTTCAGTAGATACAAGTAGGTAAAGATTTGTCGTAAAGTTACTAGTACTGACATAATAAAATGTCTATAAGAGATTTTTAGCAGACTTGGTAACCAGATGGCAGACAGTTCTACATAGAGGAGTTAAAAAAAAAAAAAATCTGTACTGAAAGGAATATAGTTTCGCATAATAGTACTGTATTATATACATACTGGCCTCAACAGAACGGAGAAGTCGAACGTCAGAACAGAGATATTCCAAAGAAAAAAAAAAAATTGTCAAGTCGAGCGAAAAAACTGGCAAGAAGCTTTGTTAAAGTATGTATTTGGCTATGTATAACGGTACCCCGTATAGTGTTACAGGTAAAACTCCTACAGATCATTTTTCAAAGGCGACATTACACATACACTTAAACCAGAAGATTCAGATGTTAGATACAGAGATCAAGAAAAGAAAGAAACTGGGAAAGAATATACAGATAAGAAAAGAAGAGCGCGTGAATGTGAACTAGTGCCTGGGGATAAAGTTTACGTCAAAAATATGGTCAAAGATAAACTAAGCCTAAATTATGACCCAACTTCTCATACTGTAGTAAAGAGTAAAGGTGGACACCTATGTGTTCGAAACGATATAACTGGGAAGCTACATCACGAAGAAATGTAGTTCATTTGAAGAAAGTTGAAGGGAAGTTATAAGTGAACAAAAGAAAGAAATTAACATAGGAGAAGATGTAAATGAATCAGAAAATGGAATAGAAGAAGGGGAAAAGGAAACATTAAATTAAAACATATTATGATTGACTAAATATTTATTGTGCTGTGATTTGGTTAAGCTAGAGATATATTCCGGTTTCATAAAAACTATTTAAAACAAGGAAGGGATGTAGTGTATGTAGATATCAATATATCTCACTACAAACCGATTACAGTATTGTAACGTTGCCTCGGGCGCGCACGTCGCTCGGTTGTTAATACCGGTCCGAGTAGTGGGGCGGGCAGTCGTTGTCGGACTGTCGGCCTGTGCGGTGGTGCGTTGGCGAGTCAACTATTAGTGTAACTATCAGTGGATAAATGTGCATATTTTACAGTCACTATAACTACTTTTTTACATTTTAAAAGTTGATAGAAATGCTGATCGAAATCAGACCATGTTATCCATACCTAAGTATTAATTCTTATGCAAATAAACTATTTCGTATTCAAGACAGTTTCAATACCCTGTTAATTACTTTTTGAATTATTGAAATCGGACATTCCATTCAAAAGATATTACGAAATTAAAAATATCTATATGTAGGATCAGGGGGCTTAGACAAAGTGACATCGCTTCGTAGCGAAACGATATCTGAATTCGTCATCGTCTCTGAGATAACGACAAACATTTCATAGCCAATGTAACATAATGGTCGCGATCGTTGTGTCGAATCGTTTGTTCGTTAAAAAACAAAAACATTGTTTATGGTATCGAAATTTTAGCTGTCAGTGTCAGTCAAGCAAGAAGTTCAAATCGGATCAAACCCGCGAGTTATTGTTGTTTTGAAATTTTAATAATAAGACTAAGTGAGTATTGCGGTTAATTGTTTTCAAGTTATAATAAAAACCATATTTTTACAGTGGTAAGTGAATAGAGTGTTCTTACTTTTAGATCGTCTCCAAAACTTAATGATAATCAAAATACTCATTTTTTTAAGTGACTGGTGTTCAAACAATGATGGAGTAATCTATTTTAATTTTTAGTGATAAAACATGGAATCAAGAGTGCGAGCAAGTCCCGAACAGTTGTCAACGCTGCTTGAATATATGGAAATATAAGTAAATTCAAGTTTTATTCATGAGTATTTTATTTATATTATTCATATATTTTTTTGGCATCTCGCAGTTCAACCTATGAGGTTGTCGTCTGCTTAACCGGACTATCCTGTGGGTGCCTTTAGAGTAAGGCCTCCAGCCAGGGCATAAAAACTTACAAACTAAGCGACTGCACGCTAAGGGCACAAGAACCGGTTCTGTAAAATTTGCATCCTATGGATGTACTTAGGCTTGGTGTGAGCGTACACGACGCAAGCGTACGTCATAATGGGGTGGGTCACCGCGGTATAAAGGCGCAACTTGCACTTGAGTGACAACTTGCTTTTTGCCGAAATCATGAAATGAAGCCTACCCATAGCAAACGCAGCTCGGTCGCGAGCTGCTTTGATGTGCGCCGCGAAAGACAAGTGGTTGTCAAGTAAGACTCCTAAGTACTTGGCTTGCTTCTCCCAAGGGATAGGCTTACCGTACATAGTGATCGGGCTGAGCGCGGGTGGCTTATTTTTACGCTGTTTAGAGAAAAGAACTGCCTGGCTCTTGTCGGGGTTCACCTCGATTCTCCATTTCCGGAACCAAGCGCCTAAGACGTTGGCTGAGGTTTGGAGGGTGCTAGAGATAGCGTCGTGACTGCGGCCAGTGTAGTAAATGGCCGTGTCGTCCGCGAACAGGGCTAACTGAGCCTTCTTGCTCTTGGGGATGTCACTGGTGAACAGAGTAAAGATAAGGGGAGAGACGACGGAGCCCTGAGGGACTCCGGCTCTAATGGGGTGGGGGGAAGACAGTGCCTTCCCGATGCGATAGCGGAAGGTGCGATCCGACAGAAAGTCTCGTAAGATGAGCACGAGACGGTCCGGCACTCCCAGTTTGTACAGCTTATATAATAAGCCGTTGTGCCAGACTTTGTCGAAAGCCTTTGCTATGTCGAAGAACAACACACCCGTCATCGCTCCTCGCTGGAAGCCAGCCGCTCAAGTGTTCTACGATGCGATGGGCCTGTTGAATGCAAGATTGTTCGGTCCTGAAGCCGAACTGCTCGTTGGGGATGAGACTCTTAGCCTCGGCGAAGTCTTTGAGTCGCTTATAAATAAGTCTCTCGTAGATTTTGCCGAGTGCGTTCAGGAGACTGATAGGTCTGTAGCTCGAGGGCTCAGACTTGGGTTTGCCTGGCTTGGCGAAACCGATGACAGTGGCCTCTTTCCATATTTGGGGAAAAGCGTTGTTGCTCAGGGCGCCATTGAAGATGGCCGCCATTGAAGATGGCCGCCATTAACACGACGAGCTGAGCGGGGAGGAGTTTTAACACCCTATTGGTGATTCCGTCGGAGCCGGGTGCTTTCCGCGGTTGAAGCTTATTAATGATGTCTTGCACTTCGTCAGCTGTGACCGAAGGCAGAGGATCATCTGGGTCTTCTACAGGGGGGGAGGGCGGCTCTACGTTCGACGAATGCGTTCACCTCATTGAGATGTCGCTTATCTACTGGTTGAGAGCTGGGGGAGCACTGGGACTCCAGGCTGTCGGCTAGGCATTTGGCCTTCTCAGAGTCGTCAAATGCGACGCTCTAATCGGGTCGGGTGAGGGGAGGCATCGAAGCCTCTTCGGTGGAGCGCAACTTGCGTTGCAGCTGCCAGAAGGCTAGGTGGGTAGGCTCGAGCTCGCTAAGTGTCTTGTCCCATTGATCTGAACGATGCTCACTAGTGCGCTTCTTTACAGCACGCTGTAAATAACGCATGTGAGCTTTGTTCGCGTCGCAGGGAAAGTTGCTGTAGGCACGGATGGCCGCGTTCTTCTCGGTTATCAGTTCACGTACGTCAGCGGGTAGAATCCAGCGTTGATCGCTCATTGCTGGAACTTCCCGTGAGCAATCCTTTAGTACGGATTGCACGTGTTCTGTAAACGAGTTGATGGCGGCCTTCGTGTCTGGGACTGAGACAATGTGGTCGGGGATGGCCTCCAAATGAGGTGACGTGGTGGATTTCAGCTTTTCGCTGACTTTCCTCCAGTCGGTTATCACTTGGGTCGGCGGGGGCTGACTGGGGTCAGAAGGACCCGAGCGCGGAACTAAGTGCATGACCACTGGTCGATGGTCTGAGTTAAGCTCATGTAAAGTCTCGATGGAATGCAACTTAAGGTAGACATTCTTGAGTAACGCTATGTCGAGAACGTCCGGGCGTTGGTCGGGGTCGTGGGGATAGTGAGTGTGCTCCATAGGAGCGATGGGATCGAAGTTGAGGGACTCGCCCAGGTTATACACGTGACGTCCTCTGGCAGAGGTCGTCGTGCTGTTCCAGGCGGGGTGTTTGGCGTTGAGGTCGCCCGCTATGATAACGGAGTCACTCAAGCCGAAGAGGACGGCAAGGTCTTTGGTGAACAGAGTGTGCTCCTCGGACGTGCCGCCGGGAGGGATGTACGCGGAGGCGATAGTGATCGATTTATGACCAGTCATGCCTAGTCGACAGACTGAAGTCTCGAGCAGAGACTCCATTGGAGGTGGATCTAAGGGGATGCAGTGCAGTTCCTTTCCGTAGTAAATTAGAGTTCCGCCCTTGTGGCATCGTGACCGATCGTTGCGAACTATGCGATAGTTGGCAATTCTCGGATCACGGTGACTGGGCTTGAGGAAGGTCTCCTGTATGAGGAGGATATCAATTTGATGGTCGCGGAGGAAAGTGGCGATCTCATCACGCTGGCCTTTGATGCCATTGGCATTAAAGTACCCTAATTTAAGGGATCGAGGTTTGGTACACGTTAATCTAGTATTATCCATTGGAATTAGAAATCAATGCCGCTAAGGGCTTCACCTAACTTGATTAGGGACTTGAGGATAATTTTAAGCTTGTCGCCGCCAGTGTTAGCCTCCCTGAGATCAGCCACCATGCGGTCTGCTTCGGGGGTGACTATCTTTGCTAACGTTTCTAAAATTACGTCGGGAGAGGAGTCCACGGCCGCGGGGCCGGGTGGCGTGGGACGAGCGGGCGCCGGTGCGCTCGCTTGGGCCACGGGAGTGGGGGCAGGGGTATTTAATAGCCCGGGGATGGGGTTAGACTTTGCTGGATTAGCCTGTGGCCTTCCACGCGCTAATACGTTCTTTTGTCCGCGAGTCCAACCGACCAAATCACAACCGTCGAGTGTGCAGGCCTCCGCTGGCCGCCACCGAAGTCCCCTGCGCCACCTTTGGCGCGGGCCGTGATTGGTCGACCTCCCAATTTTTATTATTTTGGTCGAGGGTAGGCGGGTAAAATAAGTTTTTGCGCATACCGCCCGAGCCGTAATATTTTAAAAACTTTGCGGAAGAGGTATCCGTTGAGTACCCATGGGTACCTAGTGCCTGTGGGTTCACAGCGGGTGCCCCCGTGCTGCCCGGTGCAGGTGCACCGTAGCGGCTGCGGTTAGGCTACACCTACAAGATGCCGAGGAAGTCGCCGCCACCATTCAATCCCAAGGGGGACCGAGCGTCGTCGATTCCGACTATTCGGAGTCCGACGCTCAGTGATGTCTCGAGCTCTGACGAGGAAGATGAAGAGGCCAACCAAGAAGAGAGGGGAAGGAGACCGTTCCCGCTATCGCCTGCTTCACCGTCCCCGCCAAGAAGACCACCAAGCACGACGCCGCCATCCGTGCGTGCACCGGCGGTACCTGTGCGTCCACCCGCGTTCCGTCCAGTGCCGACAATGGTCCCGGGCCCTCCTGGGTCCAGCCGCGCGGCCGCTGTTCGCGCTGTCGCCTCCGCCCTACGCGCCACTGCGCAGGGGGACCGGGCGACCGCGACACATGCGCCCCGCGCCGCAAGCCCGCGCCCCGCGCGCCCGCCATCCGCTGCCGTTGCCAACCAGGCCGCGTCCGCCGCGTCGCGCCCCGTTGTGTGCCCATCTACGCACGCACGCCCCGCCTCCGCCGCCGCTCCGAGAGCCGAGCGCGCAGCATCACCCGCACCCGGCCGCTTGCTGGCAGGCCCAGCCGCCGCAGCGCCGCCCAGTGCGGGACCGATGTCGCCGCCCCCGCCACGCAGTGCAGCCCAGGACTCACCGGCGCCCATGTCACCGTACTTCTCCAGTGAAGAGTACAGTGACATGGAACACGAAGATACTGAGGTAGGTGAAACTACCTCTATAACAATCAAAAACCCAGCGACGCTTGAGCGCGACGTCTCACTCGAGACCCGTGCACAGCGCCGCCCACGCAGCTCTGATGATGAGGCCGCTGAAGAGGCGAAGCGCATCTGCCCCGACTCCCCGCTCCCGCAGCGCGACCCGCGCGGTAGAGCCGGAGTCGGGTCGCCGTCATTCGCCGAGGCGGCCCGCCGTTCACCTACTGGAAACGACGCCACCCAACCCATGCCTGCCGCCGCCGTAGCCCCTACTCCAAGCACGAGCGCAGAGGCAGCTGCGAAGAAGAAGGAGCGAGACAAGCCTCGCTACCCCCCGCTGGTAGTAGAGAGGATGCCCAACTGGGCGTTCCACTTCAGGGCGGTGAGGAATATTCTGGGCCACCCACCCAATGCTCGTCCGTACCAGGGCGGAATCCGATTCAACCCAGAATCGGAGGACGAGTATAGGGCGGTCCAGAGATACCTCACGGACCTAGAGAAGTCGGAGGGCCTTAGTTGGTTCTCCTACTCTCTGCCGGCGGAGCGTAGCCTCAAGGTCTCCATCAGGGGGCTACCGGCTGACACGGACCCAACAGAGATTGAAGAGGAGCTGAGGCAACTGGGATACGAGCCCGAATACGTCCGCAATATCAAAGCGCGCGGCGGACGTCCGGGCTGCCTATTCTACGTTATGTTATGTTGGATGGTTGGAATGAAAGATACCGTTGGGTATACTTAATTTAATAATCACAGGGCATAGGTTATGATATATACAGACAGTACGTAGTGTCGCAGACGGGTTGAGATCAAGTTATAGCCTCCGGAAGGATGTGTACCATAGATAATCACTAGAGCTTGACGCTTACTAACATACTAATTAGTGATGTCACAACATCCCCCTTCTTGAGTTCAAATTAGACCCTTGACAATAATTGACACTACGTACAACTTTACTTAATTATTTATTTAATCTAGACATCTTATATTCTATGGTTACATTTACATACACACTCCTGTCTGTCACCTTCCTCTCTCCCTCTTGACGAGCTGGGTCGCATGGAACTTGACTTGACGAGTCGACTGACATGACTAATGGAATCTTGGGATTATTATGAGCTAAAACTGGTGAGCTAGTTATCTCATCTTTCAGTTTTCTCAGACATTGACATTGATTTTCATCCCAAGTCCAGACTGTATCTCTTTGACACTTATTTGGTGTGGGCATGTTGACAATTGCTTTGACCTTTTCTTGGTCTGCCCCAGCACCATCTTTACTGAAGACTTAACATTCTTCTTAGACTGACCTGACTTTTTCTTTAATGACAACTGACTTAACAACTCTTTGTTGTTTTTGTGACCTTTACAATAACTTGCATTGCCTCCATGCGTTGCAGATGACAGACTGGAGGTAGACATCCAAGACCCTGGAAGACATCATTATATTGTGTAAGAATTTGTTTACAAAAATCTTGTTTAGATACTGAAAAGACACGTTTTATTATACCTAATTTTTGACAAGTTGGAAGACCAAGAACAGTTGGACAATCTAAATCTGCTACTATAAACATTATGTTTTCTTTGACGTTATTACTATCTAAGCACAAATTGCAATTTAAATTGACTTTACCTAAAATTGGAATGGATTTTCCACCAAATCCTGTGACATTTATACAACATTTGATAAGTGACATTTGAGAATGAGTATTATTTCGACTGACATAATTGAAAATTTGTTTTGACATGACATTGACATCTGCACCTGAATCTATGATGCATTTAATTTGTTTATTCCCTACTGACAAGTTAATTTCCCATGACTGATGCTTTAAATTATTACTTTCTAAAGTGTTTACTTTTCTATCTGAGTTAATATCTAATGATCCTTTGTATGACTGCAAATACTGACTGTTGATTTTATGACGATGATACTGTGTGTTGATGATACAGTTGTTGTGAAATCCCTCAGACTTGTGACCATTTTCTTCATTAAGATGTGAATATGGACACTGACATTTATTATTTTGACTATTTGAGTGGATCTTTGACTGGATCTTTGACCCGTGACAGTTTTCATCATTGAGATTACGTCTCTCAGACATATCACTGCTTTCATCACAGAGATAATATAAATAGGGAATTATTTGGGACTTGGATCTCTCAGATATGTGACAGTTTTCATCATTGAGATTACATCTCTCAGACATATCACCGCTTTCATCACAGAGATAATATGAATGGGGTATTTTTTGGGACTTTGATCTCTCAGTTAAGTGATTGCTCTCATCATCGAGATGTTGATTGTTTTCATTACATCTCTCAGACATATCACTGCTTTCATCACAGAGATTATATATATGAGGTATTGGATTTTTGGACATTGACATAGATCTCTCAAACGTGATGCGACTACTTTCATCATTGGGATTTGATGTGGACTGTTTGCTGCGATACTACTGTAATAACTTTATGACATGACTCTGACTGTGATAGACTTAGTATTGATCTTGTGATAACTTGGCTCGACTGTGATAGACTTAGTATTGATCCTGTGATAACTTGGTCTCAATACGTCTACACATATATGACTTGACTTTGACTGTGACTAACTTTGTGACGGTGACTGCTCGCTATGTGACACTGACTGACTGTGCGCTTGTGTGTTCTGACTATTTGTTGGTTGACTACTATGTGGATCATAGTGATTTGACTGACTATTTTGACTTTGACTCGACATTACTTGACTGTGCAACATTCCAACAAAATATTCTTGACTACAGTTAACTGAATCACACAATTGCAACTGACTGACTTTTATATTTTTGACTTTATTTAGCAAAATGACCAAAAGGTTTACATGACCTGCATTATACGCCTTTAGCTGGGCACTTGTATCGGTGAGACCGCCCACAGCGACTGCATGTCCTCGAGTCGCCGCTCGAAGCTGAAGCTGACCTGCGACCGCCTGAAGACTTGCGGCTGCTCGAAGCTGACCTGCGACTCGAAGCTCGCTGTCGATCGTCTCGTCGACCACGGCTCCTCCGACTGAGATGCCTGACGTTTTCGCTGGCGACACCGCTCGCTTGGACAATTTTATCAGCATCCTGCTGCGCGACTATGAGTGTGCTCGCTATCTCATGCATCCTCTTGTAGGTTAGATCATGTTCTTGAAGCAATCTTTGACGCACATGCGATAAATCCATGTGTAGGTTAGTTGACTTGTCCAGGCCTGTGGCTAGCAAATATAGTTCCATCTGCTGTGACCATCTTCTCCATGCCTCCGCATTATTATTTGCTGGATCTGACGAGATGTGGAGTTGATTCAGTTGGGTACGCAAGCCCAATTCTTGACCGCCATCTTTTGTTTCGCCGCCGCTTGACATTTTTCTTTGTTCTTCTAATTAAATTTCTTATTTTTCTTCTAGATTTCTGACACCATGTTATGTTGGATGGTTGGAATGAAAGATACCGTTGGGTATACTTAATTTAATAATCACAGGGCATAGGTTATGATATATACAGACAGTACGTAGTGTCGCAGACGGGTTGAGATCAAGTTATAGCCTCCGGAAGGATGTGTACCATAGATAATCACTAGAGCTTGACGCTTACTAACATACTAATTAGTGATGTCACAACAGTCATCAGGAGGCAACCTGAATTCCAAAGAATATACGACACCACCGTGTTATTGAACATGCGGGGTGTACGTATTGAGGCCTGGCGGAGCAAGAAAGGGCCCGCCCAGTGTCACAGGTGCCAGCAATTCCGCCATAGCTCGCACATGTGCCACCGCCCGCTCGCATGCGTGCGTTGCGGACAAAACCACGCAGCCCGAGACTGCCCACGCCCACGGACAGAGACGCCCACCAGCGCAAATTGCGCAGGCGACCATCCAGCGTCCAGCAGCGGGTGCCCTGTGTTCCGGAGAGAACTCCGGAACAAGCGAGCGGGCACTGTCGCCATCACTCGGCAGCGCCGAGAAACGACGGCCACAGTCACCCAAGCCGAGGACCATGAGGCTCCAAGCACGTCGCTAATGGCGACAGCAAACGGGCCCCCAACCAAGGAAGATGCTCCCACCTCGAGGCGGAGAAAGAGGCCGCGCGGGAAGAGGGCAAAAAAGGGGAAGAAACCCCAGCCTCCCGCGCCGCAAGCAAGGCAGGACCCCGGTCCCGTCCCGGCGCAGGCAACAGCTCAGGCGCCCTCCACCTCAAAAGTCACCACCACCAACACGGAGAAACCTACCGACGCCGCTACTGGCGCCGGCAAGAGGAAGGGGAAGCGGGCGGGAAAACCCCCCCCACCCATAGACACCATCGTAGCCGCCGCACAGTCTGTAGCGGCGCCTAGCACTGCCCAGCCGCTAGTCGGCGCCCGAGCTCAACAGCGCCACTCCCCTCCTTCAAAGGAGATCACAGCCTGCGCCATCCATCTGCTATTGGACCTTATAAGGGCCATAAGGCAGGGACAGGACCCGGGATCGGTCATCCTTGACGGGCTGGCCAAGCTATTAGAACTCTACTATGGCTAGCCCGTTAAGGATTATACATTGGAATGCCCGCGGCCTTAAGGAAAAGGTCGCCCCTCTCCGCCTCCTCCTCAGGGAACAAAGGATAGACGTGGCGCTCATCAGCGAGACGTTCCTAGGGCCTGCTGACAGAGTCAAATTCCCAGGATACGTCTTGTACAGACAGGATGAGAAGTCTCCACACGGCACAGCTTACCGCGGTCTGGCGGTCCTGATTAGCCGAAGAGTCGTCCACCAACCTCTCCCAATGAAACCAGCCGGTGCTTCCTACGCGCTAGGTGTCCAGGTGCATGTCGCCGGCGAGGACCTAGATGTCTACGCCTGCTACCGCCCGCCCAGCGCCCCGCCGATCGTGGCGGAGCTGCGGGCGCTGCTTTACAGCTCTCCGCACCCAACTCTCCTCGCTGGCGACTTCAACCTGAAGCACCCGGCGTGGAATAGCCATTCTACAGACGCCGAAGGAAGGCGACTCTTCGCTGACGCAGAGGCCCGTGGGTACATGGTGTCCGGCCCTGAAACACCAACCCACTACCCAGATATCCAGGCACATTCACCGGACGTGCTGGACATCATTATCCACAGGGGCCTGGGATGCCAGATCGCCCAGCAAGTGATAGACGACGAGTTACAGTCGGACCATCAACCTGTACTCGTCGTCCTGTCAGGGATGCCGACGAGACTCTCTCCTCCAGCGCCACGTCGCAAGACGGACTGGGAGAGATTCACAAAAGTGATGGAAACCACCACTCCTACTTGGCCCGTCACCACCGCCGCGGACGTCGACGGGTTAGCGGCTGAGGTCACCGCTTGCATCCAGCGCGCCTATGAAGAGGCGACAGAGACCAACTCGCAACCGCAGGGGCTCCTTTACAAGCCTCTGCCCACCCACCTCAAGCGGATGATCGCCCAAAGGAGGCGCCTTCGCAAGCGGTGGCAAGCATCCAGATGTCCCAGAGACAAGGCCGACTTAAACCGCCTCGCTGAGAAAGTGAGGGCCAAGCTTCAGGAGCTAAACACCGAGAGCTGGGAGGAACAAATAGATACCGCAGAAGGGGACCGGAGTTCCCTGCACAAATTGTGCAGGCAACTCACGAATACCCCAGCTCCGGTACGTCCGTTACTCCACAGCGACGGGGCGCCTAGGTACTCCGCGCCAGACCGCGCGGAGATCTTCGCCGAGCACCTGGAGCGTCAATTCGTCCCGAACCCGACTGCCAACGTCGAGCACATCGCAGCAGTCGAGCAACACCTTGGAGAGCTCTTTGCCACGCCGATAGCCTCTGACGAAGACCCAATATCTTTCTCGCCTTGTGCAGTCAGACGCGCCATCCTAAACACTAGGCCAAGGAAGGCCCCCGGTGCTGACGGTGTGACCAACACAGCGCTGCGCCACTTGCCCTACCGCACGGTAGCGGCACTGGCGCGCCTGTTCACGGGCATACTGCGCACGGGCGCCTTCCCGGCCTCGTGGAAGGAAGGGCGCGTCATCATGCTGCCCAAGGCGAACAAGAATGTGTTGAGGCCGGAGAGCTATCGGCCGATCACACTTCTCTCTACTACCTCCAAGGTGTTCGAGCAACTCCTGCTGCGACACCTAAGGCAACACTTCTCACCGCGAGCAGAGCAGTTTGGGTTCAGGGCCGAACACTCTACGACGCTCCAGTTGTCGAGGATACTGCATCTGCTCACCGCGGCACTCAATAAGAAGGAGCAAGCAGTAGCAGTATTCCTCGACATGGAAAAGGCCTTTGACCGGGTCTGGCACGCCGGCCTGTTGTACAAGATGGCACAGGCTGGCACGCCTCGTCGCTTGGTAAGGGTGGTTTCCTCATTTCTCTCCAACAGGACTTTCCGGGTGGTGGTCGACGGCGCGCTATCGGGCACCCGCCCGATCGCTGCGGGAGTGCCACAGGGCAGCTGCGTCTCGCCCTATTGCTACTCATGTTACACCGACGACATCCCCTCAACACCTGACACCACGCTCGCGCTGTACGCTGACGACACCGCGTACATAGCTACGTCACTAAATACGCGGCACGCGGCCGTCAAGCTGCAGCGCGCGCTCGATTTGCTACCTGACTGGCTGTCAAAATGGAGGTTGTCGGTGAACGTGGGTAAGACGCAGGCGCTTGCCACCGGCGGCACTAAACTCCCACCACCCCTCAGACTACTAGGAGCCGACGTCGCGTGGTCGCCCCAGGTCAAGTACCTAGGGGTCACCATCGACCGCCAGCTCTCGATGGGATATCACGTCCGCCGCACTGTCGCTAAAAGTAGGTCGGCCCGCTTCCTACTTCGCCCAGTGCTCTCGTCCCGCCTCCCGCTGCGTGTCAAGCTGGGCGTGTACAAGACGTACATTCGCTCAGTGTTGACATACGCTGCCCCAGCTTGGTTCGCCCTCACGAGCGAGACCAACAAGAAGTCCCTCCGCGCGCAACAAAACCTTGCGCTGCGGACAATAGCTGCCGCCCCTCGCTGCGTGAGGAACACCACCATACAGCGCGACATGGGGATTGAGAGCCTGGACGACTTTTGTAGCCGCCTCGCGTCCAACATGTTCGCGCGCGCCGACGCCTCTGCATGGCCCCACTTGGCGCAGATAGCGCCGTGGCACACGCGCCCGCCTGACGCGGGGCGCGCTAGGCGCACACGTCGCCTCCCGCGCGACCTTGTGCCGGCGGACGTGGTATAGCCATCCCCACTCTCGGATTGACTTCCCCGGGTAGGTCGTCCCAGTCTACACGCGACCTACCCAATCAATAAGACTCCACATACACGACATACACTCGAAGCGCGTCGTGTTCTAGGTTAATATAGACATGACGCGCATCGAACACACATCCACCACTCAACACGCATCTAAACTCACGCGATGAATGTGCGGCGCGGGCTCGCTACTTCACTCGCTTACAAGAGCGGCGTTACACAGTACAATGCCGCTCTAACACACTCATTACGGCCCCTTAGTCTGGAGCGTAATCGGCTAGCTCTGAGAGCGTCTGCAGACGGGGGCCAACATCCTTAGCGGTAGGATGCGCCAACAAAGTCACCTCTGTCGCAGGTCGTCACCCGCTGGGCCTCCTCCGGGCAACCGGAGGTCTCACCTGGCGGTGACAGACCGCCGAGGTGGCGTGAAGAAAGCGGCGCTCGCTACGGTAACGTTGTACCGTAGCTAAGCGCGCAGCGCTAGCGCCGCTGGCGCCTCCTACCGGACAAAATGCCAACCACACATTGCGAGTCGCGCCTTTTACACGCGCTCGCAACTTCCTTCGCCTATATGGCAATCTAATTGAGGTGCCCGTCGTAACGGGCACTGTGTTGATCCCGCGGGGCAAGGGCTTGCCCACATCCCGCCCGCCACGCCCCCCATGTCGGGGACGTTGCGACAGCCACTGGTTAGACTTTGCTTGATTACCGAGAGCTGGGAAAGCTCTCTGGTGGTTCAGCGTAGTCCATGCACATTTATCCACTGATAGTTACACTAATAGTTGACTCGCCAACGCACCACCGCACAGGCCGACAGTCCGACAACGACTGCCCACTCGAGCAATCGCAACGTCCCCGACATGGGGGCGTGGCGGGCGGGATATGGGCAAGCCCTTTTCCCGCGGGATCAACACAGTGCCCGTAAATACGGGCACCTCAATTTGATTGTCTGTATAGACGAGGGAGATTGACGAGTGCGTGTAAAAAGCGCAACTCGCCTGTGTGTGGTTGACATTTTGTCCGGTAGGAGGCGCCAGAGGCGCCGGCGCTGTGCGCTTGGGCACGGCGAAACGTTACCGTACCGAGCGCCGCTTTCTTCACGCCGCCTCGGCGGCCTGTCATCGCCAGGTGAGACCTCCGGTTACCCGGGGGAGGCCCAGCAGATGCAGGCCAGCCAGAGTGGGCGACTCTGATGGCGCATCCTACCGCTAAGGCGTTGACCCCCGTCCGTTGCGCTCTCAGAGCTAGCCGATTGCGTTCCAGACTAAGGGGTCGTAGTGGATGTGTTAGAGCGGCATTGTACTGTGTAACGCCGCTCTTGTAAGCAATGAGTAGCGAGCCCGCGCCGCACATTCATTGCGTGAGTTAGGATGTATGTTTAGTACTGGCTGAGTGAACGATGCGCGTCATGCCTATATTAACTTAGACCACGACGCGCTTCGAGTGTGTGTGATGAATGTGGAGTCTTATTGGATGGGTAGGTCGCGTGTAGACTGGGGCGACCTGCCCGGGTGGGTAAGTCCGGGAGTGGCGACGGCTACGTCACATCCGCAGGCACCGGGTCGCACATGAGGCGACACGGGCAGTAAGCGGGCGCTCCTGCGGTTGGCGTAGTGCCGCGGACGTGACATGCCATCGCGAGTCGGCGGTCGCTAGTGCTCCCATGGTACAATACCTGGGGCAACCGTGCGAACCCGGCTCCTGTCGATCCGGGTAGTCCTGCAAAACCTAGAGGAGGAGGCGGAGATGGGCGGCCTTATTCTAAGGTCGCGGCAATCCAGACTTGTTGCTCGACGGGCTGGCGTAATAGAGCCGTAGTAGCTCGGTGAGCCCGTCGAGGATGGTCAGGTCCGCGTCTTGGCCCTCTCATATGGCCCTTATGGGGTCCATTAGGAGCCTGATGGCGCAGGCGGTAAACTCCGATGTAGGAGGGAGTGGGCGTTGTAGCGCTGGGGCGCCGGCTAGCGGCTGGAGTGCGCTAGGCGCCGCTACTGAATGAGCGGCGACCGTAGCCGAGTCTGTGGGTGGGGCGGGTTTCCCTGCCCTCTACCCCTTCTTCTTGCCGGCGCCTGTAGCGGCATCGGTGGATGAGGTGGCGGCCGTCATGGCAGCGGTGGTCACAGGCGCCTGAGTCGACGCCTGCGCTGGTACAGGGCCAGGGTCCTGTCTGGATTGCGCTGCGGGGGGGTGGGGTTTTGTCCCCTTCCTATTCCTCCCCCCGCGAGGTCTCTTTTTTCTCCGCCTCGAGGCGGGACCGTCTTGTTGGTAATTTGAGGGCCCGTTCGCTGTCACCATTAGCGACGTGCTAGGGACCTCATGGGCCTCACCTAAAGTGGGTACAGTCACCGTCTCTCGGCGCTGCCGAGTAATGGCGACAGTGCCCGCTCGCTTGTTCCGGAGTTCTCTCCGGAGCACTGGACATCCGCCATTGTTGGCCGGATGGTCACCCGCGCAGTTCACGCAGGTGGCCTTCTCGGTCTTAGGGCGTGGGCAGTCTTGGGCGGCGTGATTGTCCCCGCAGCGCACGCATGCGAGCGGGCGGTGGCACCGGTGCGAGCTGTGTCGAAACAGCTGGCACCGGTGGCACTGGGCGGGCCCTTGTTTGCTCCGCCAGGCATCTATACGAACACCACGCATGCATAACAGCTCCATGGTGTCGTAAATCGTACGGAAGTCAATTTGCCTCTTGAGGGTCGCGTAGAAGAGGCAGCCAGGTCGTCCGCCGCGCGCTTTTATATTGCGGACGTACTCTGGCTCGTAGCCACGCGCCCTCAACTCCTCAAGGATATCTTCAGGGTCCGTGTCCGCTGGCAGTCCCCTGATGGCCACCTTGACACTGCGCTCCGCCGGCAGTGAGTAGGAAAACCAACTAAGGCCCTCCGATTTCTCCAGGTCCGTGAGGTACCTCTGGATCACCCTGAACTCGTCCTCCGTTTCAGGTAGGAAACGAATCCCACCCTGATAAGGACGAGCGTTCGGTGGGTGACCCAGGATGGTCCTCACCGCCCTAAAATGAAAGGCCCAGTTGGGCATCCTCTCCACCACCAACGGAGGGTAGCGGGGCTTACCTTTTGCCTTGGCACTGGCAGCTGCTGCTGCGCTCGTGCCTTGTGCTGGGGCTGCGGCGACGGGTGGCGTCACGTTGGGTGAGGCGTCTTGTCCGGTGGGCGGGCGGCGAGCCGCCTCGGCGAACGTCGGCGACCCGGCTCCGGCTCGACCACGCGGTTCACGCTGTGGGAGCGGGGGAGTCGGGGCAAACGCGCTTCGCCTCTTCGGCGGCCTCGTCGTCCGAGCTGCGTGGTCGGCGCTGGGCGCGAGTGTCGCGCTCGAGCACCGTTTTATCAGGCGTCACTTTATTAGAGGTAGTGTTACCTACCTCGTAATAATCTTCATCGTCCATGTCGCTCTGCTCCACATCGCTGCCCTCACTTGAGTAGCAGGGCGACATGGGCGCGGGCGAGTCTTGGGCTGCGCTGCGGGGCGGGGGCGGCGACATTAGTCCCTGGGCAGACGTCGCTGCGGCGGCGGCGGCCGGCCGTGCGTGTGTCGGTGCACTCGCGGCGGGGCGCGGCGCGGCGGGCGCGGCCTGGGTGACGGCGGTGACGGTTGGTGGGCGCGTGGTGCGCGGGTTTGCGGCGCAGGGCGCTTGCGTCGCGATCGCCCGGTCCTCCTGCGCATAGGCGCGTAGGGGGGGGGCGACGGCGCGAGCAGCGGGCGCGCTGCTACTGGGCCCGGGATGAGCGGGGGCCAGAGTGGGCACGGGGTGGATGGCCGGTGGTCGGACCGGCATGGTTGGGGCGCGCACTGGTGGCAGCGTCTCGGTGGTGGCGTAGCGGCGTGGCGTCGGCGCAGGAGGTGAGGCCCGGGGGGCCCTCCTTCGCTGCGCTTCCGTTAAGGCAGCGATGGCGTCTCTGTATGAGTCGTCAAGCGTTCGAACCCCGTTGGGGTTCGATGGAGGCGGCAGTTTCTTAGGCATCTCGTTTTGGTGTGACTTCTCCGCAACCGGTACGGTGCAGCAGCACCGGGCAGCACGGGTAGCACCCGCTGTTCACCCACGGAGCTAGGTACCCATGGGTACCCAACGGGCGCTACTGGACGATTCTCAAAAAATTTGAAAAAAAAATCCGGTTCGGACGGTCGAACTGAAAAGTTTTTGTCACGTCTACCCTCGACCAGTTTGTTAAAACTGGGAGGTCGGCCAATCACAGCCCGCGCCAAAGGTGGCGCAGGGGACTTCGGTGGCGGCCAGCGGAGGCCTGCACACGTCGGATTGTGACTGGTCGATACCGTACGGTTATAGAACGCGGCACTAAAAACTTCTCAGCTCGGGTGAAGCCACAAGCCGATCCGACTGCCCGCCCCACTACTCGGACCGGTATTAATAACCGAGCGACGTGCGCGCCCGAGGCAACGTTACAATACTGTAATCGGTTTGTAGTGAGATATATTGATATCTACATACACTACATCCCTTCTTTGTTTTAACTAGTTTTTATGAAACCAGAATATATCTCTAGCTTAACCAAATCACAGCACAATAAATATGTAGTCAATCATAATATGTTTTAATTTAATGTTTCCTTTTCCCCTTCTTCTTCTATTCCATTTTCTGATTCATTTACATCTTCTCCTATGTTAATTTCTTTATTTTGGTCACTTATAACTTCCCTTCAACTTTCTTCAAATGAACTACATTTCTTCGTGATACCTTCCCAGTTATATCGTTTCGAACACAAGTGTCCACCTTTACTCTTTTCTACAGTATGAGAAGTTGGGACATAATTTAGGCTTAGTTTATCTTTGACCATATTCTTGACGTCAACTTTATCCCCAGGCACTAGTTCACATTCACGCGCTCTTCTTTTCTTAACTGTATATTCTTTCCCAGTTTCTTTCTTTTCTTGATCTCTGTATCTAACATCTGAATCTTCTGGTTTAAGTGTATGTGTAATGTCTCCTGCCATAGGTATATTGCCACGGTATTGCCGTTTGAAAAATGATCTGTAGGAGTTTTACCTGTAACACTATACGGGGTACCGTTATACATAGCCAAATACATACTTTAACAAAGCTTCTTGCCAGTGTTTTCGCTCGACTTGACAATTTTTTTTTTTCTTTGGAATATCTCGGTTCTGACGTTCGACTTCTCCGTTCTGTTAAGGCCAGTATGGTACCTTATTATGCGAAACTATATTCCTTTCAGTACAGATCTCCTCTCTGTAGAACTGTCTGCCATCTGGTTACCAAGTCTGCTAAAAATCTCTTATAGACATTTTATTATGTCAGCACTGGTAATTTTACGACAAATCTTTACCTCCTTGTATCCACTGAAATAATCGACAATTACTAATATATAATCGATACTTGGTAAAGGACCCAACAAATCAATACAAGTATTTACCCAAGGTTAACATGGTAATGCCCGTCGCTTCAATGGGTTTGGAGGATTTGGAGCAGAGACCAATGTACAGCCTTTGCAGCATTTGACCAAGTTCTCAGTTTCCTGGTATCTAGGCCACTAAACTTTGGTTCTTAGTCTCGCGTTCATTAGGACTATTGGGTGCCCTTCGTAAGTAGCTGTCAGAACGTGACTGCGCAATTTTTTTTGGAATAACAATTCTAGTGCCTCTCAATAAAACTCCTTTGTAAAAGCATAATTCGTTTTGTAAGATTTTGTAATTTTTTACCTCTTCATCCCATTTGTTGTTATAAAGGCCTTCTCTTGTTTTTAATATTTCCGTGTCTTGCTTTGATGCCTCCATAATTTCTTCCAGTGATACTGCTATTGGCCTGTTTCTTTCAACAACTTGGTGTATATAGTTTTCCAACTTGTCTTGTGACGTTTTATTTAATTTGCACAATCTTGATAAACTATCTGCTACATTTTCTTTGCCAGGCCTGTATATTACTTTAAATGTATATGCTTGAAGGCCTAGTATTCACCTTTCTATCCTTGCACATGGTTTTGATTTAGAACCGAATATAACCTCGAGTGGTTTATGGTCGGTCACTAATTCAAACTCTTTTCCAAACAGAAAAACATAAAAATGTTCCACCGCCCCGACCAAAGCTAAGGCTTCTTTTTCTGTATGGTAATATCGCCTTTCACAGTCTGTTAGTGTCCGGTGACCATACGCTACAATGCGAACCTTCCCGATGCGATAGCGGAAGGTGCGATCCGACAGAAAGTCTCGTAAGATGAGCACGAGACGGTCCGGCACTCCCAGTTTGTACAAGCTGTACAAACTGGGAGTGCCGGACCGTCATATAATAAGCCGTTGTGCCAGACTTTGTCGAAAGCCTTTGCTATGTCGAAGAACAACACACCCGTCATCGCTCCACGCTGGAAGCCAGCGCTCAAGTGCTCTACGATGCGATGGGCCTGTTGAATGCAAGAGTGTCCGGTTCTGAAGCCGAACTGCTCGTTGGGGATGAGACTCTTAGCCTCGGCGAAGTCTTTGAGTCGCTTATAAATGAGTCTCTCGTAGATTTTGCCGAATGCGTTCAGGAGACTGATAGGTCTGTAGCTCGAGGGCTCAGACTTGGGTTTGCCTGGCTTGGCGAAACCGATGACAGTGGCCTCTTTCCATATTTGGGGAAAAGCGTTGTTGCTCAGGGCGCCATTGAAGATGGCCGCCATTAACACGACGAGCTGAGCGGGGAGGAGTTTAAACACCCTATTGGTGATTCCGTCTGAGCCGGGTGCTTTGCGCGGTTGAAGCTTATTAATGATGTCTTGCACTTCGTCAGCTGTGACCGGAGGCAGAGGATCATCTGGGTCTTCTACAGGGGGGAGGGCGGCTCTACGTTCGACGAATGCGTTCACCTCATCGAGATGTCGCTTGTCTACTGGTTGAGAGCTGGGGGAGCACTGGGACTCTAGGCTGTCGGCTAGGCATTTGGCCTTCTCAGAGTCGTCGAATGCAACGCTCTAATCGGGTCGGGTGAGGGGAGGCATCGAAGCCTCTTCGGTGGAGTGCAACTTGCGTTGCAGCTGCCAGAAGGCTAGGTGGGTAGGCTCGAGCTCGCTAAGCGTCTTGTCCCATTGATCTGAGCGATGCTCACTAGTGCGCTTCTTTACAGCACGCTGTAAATGACGCATGTGAGCTTTGTTCGCGTCGCAGGGAAAGTTGCTGTAGGCACGGATGGCCGCGTTCTTCTCGTTTATCAGTTCACGTACGTCAGCGGGTAGTATCCAGAGTTGATCGCTCAATGCTGGAAATTCTCGTGAGCAATCCTTCAGTACGGATTGCACGTGTTCTGTAAACGAGTTGATGGCGGCCGTCGTGTCTGCGACTGAGACTATGTGGCCGGGGATGGACTTCAGGTGAGACGACGTGGTGGATTTCAGCTTTTCGCTGACTTTCCTCCAGTCGGTTATCACTTGGGTCGGCGGGGGCTGGCTGGGGTCAGAGGGACCCGAGCGGGGAACTAAGTGCATGAGCACTGGTCGATGGTCTGAGTTAAGCTCATGTAAAGTCTCGATGGAATGCAACTTAAGGTTGACATTCTTGAGTAGCGCTATGTCGAAAACGCCCGGACGTTGGTCGGGGTCGTGGGGATAGTGAGTGTGCTCCATAGGAGCGATGGGATCGAAGTTGAGGGACTCACCCAGGTTATACACGTGACGTCCTCTGGCAGAGGTCGTCGTGCTGTTCCAGGCGGGGTGTTTGGCGTTGAGGTCGCCCGCTATGATAACGGAGTCACTCAAGCCGAAGAGGACGGCAAGGTCTTTGGTGAACAGAGTGTGCTCCTCGGACGTGCCGCCGGGAGGGATGTACGCGGAGGCGATAGTGATCGGTTGATGACCGGTCATGCCTAGTCGACACACTGAAGTCTCGAGTAGAGACTCCATGGGACCGATCTAAGGGGATGCAGTGCAGTTCTTTTCTATAATAGATTAGAGTACCGCCCTTTTGGCAACGTGACCGATCGTTGCGAACTATGCGATAGTTGGCAATTCTCGGATCGCGGTGACTGGGCTTGAGGAAAGTCTCCTGTATGAGGAGGATATCAATTTGATGGTCACGGAGGAAGGTGGCGATTTCATCACGCTGGCCTTTTTTTTTTTTTTTTTTTCTGGATGGGAAATCATCAAATGACTTCTCCCGCTCTGGGCGGAGCGGGAGGGAGTGTCAGACTTGTACTGACTAAAACCCACCCGTGTTCCTTCTTCGCCCTTTTTGTTCCAGGGCCGCGGTATCTCTTTCGAACAACCCGCAGCCCTGGCAGGCATCGGCCCTCTCGGGCCCCATCCGGTTTGCTGACATCTCCTTGAGGCGCGCGTGGAACACGTACGCGCCGTCGACACGGCCTGTCGTCATAAGACGGACGGACGGTGAGCTAGCCCATTACTCACCGTCCACAGGCTCGCGCCTACGGTGGCCGGGGGCCACTGGTTGCCCCCCGACGCCCGGGGCGTCTCCCGCGGCGGCTGGGACGTGAGGTTCTCTCCCTCTCACGTTCCGCCACCTCCTTCGCTAGCATGACTGCTTCGCAGAAGGAGGCGACGGCTTCCCATTCCCTCTCGCTCCGGACCATGGATTGAACCAGGGCCGGTCGCGAGAGGTCACCGCCGCCAATCGCCGCTACGAGGACACGGCGGTGCTCAGCCCAAGCGGGGCAGAGCTCCACGGTGTGCACCACCGTGTCCTCCGGCCGATCCTCACAATGGTAACACCCGGGCGTTTCCTCCCGCCCAATTCGGTGCAGGAACCTCCCGAAACAACCGTGTCCGGTGAGGACCTGCGTCAGGCGGAAGGTGAGGGCGCCGTGCCGCCTCTCTAGCCACTCCTCAAAGAGGGGACTTATCGCCACTATTGTGGCGTGCCCTGCACGTGGTTGCGATAGTCGCTGTCTCCATGCCACCATGAGATCGCGCCGGAGGTCTGTCCGCTGAGTGACAATTTGCCGCGGCAGCGGAGTTTCCCCCCGGCGTAGTGCCTCCGCGCGCCATTCATGCAGGCGCGCGAGGACCATCGCCTCCAGATCCCATGGTGGCAATCCGGCCAAGAGGCTCGCCGCCTCGCCGGAGATCGTGCGGTACCCCCGGATCAGCCTTACGGCTACCACCCTCTGGGGCGCGTTCAGGTAATGGGCGGCTCGCCGCCTCAAAGAATGCGCCCACACCGGGGCCCCATAAAGGGCCATGGACCGCACGACCCCCGCGTAGAGCCTCCGGCAGGAGGCGTTTGGACCCCCCAGGTTGGGCAAGAGCCGCTTGAATGCGGCCCCTGCCCGTTCCAGTTTTGGGGCCAAACGTCGGAAGTGCTCAACGAAGTTCCACCGGCTGTCGAGGACAAGTCCTAGGTACTTTAGCGTCGACTCGACGCCGATGGAAACCCCTCCTACCGTCAGTGTGGATCCCGACGGTGGCGCATTCCGAGGCCCATGAAAGCACATGGCCTCGGACTTGTGCAATGCCTCATCACGCTGGCCTCTAATGCCATTGGCATTAAAGTACCCTAATTTAAGGGATCGGGGTTTGGTACACGTTCATCATCATCAGCCTATATTGTTCCCACTGCTGGGACGCAGGCCTTCTCTCTATGAGAGGGAATGGGCTGTAATCCACCACGCGGGCCCAGTGCGGGTTGGTAGATGTCACATGTCTTCGAATTTTTAGTTCTAGGACATGCCGGTTTCCTCACGATGTTTTCCTTCACCGTTTTTGAGAGCAGCGGTGAAGAAATAAAATACACAAAGTAATGCGCCTGCCTGGGTTCGAACCTACGACTTACTGCTCGTAAGTCGGGGCTGCTACCACTGGGCCACCGCTGCTCCCGTTGGTACACGTTAATCTCGTATTATCCATTGAAATTAAAGATTAATGCCGCTGAAGGCTTCGCCTAACTTGATTAGGGACTTGAGGATAATTTTAAGCTTATCACCGTCAGTGTTAGCCTCCCTGAGATCTGCCACCATGCGGTCTGCTTCGGGGGTGACTAACTTTGCTAACGTTTCTAAAGTTACGTTAGGAGAGGAGACCGCGGCCGCGGGGCCGGGAGGCGCGGGACGAGCGGGCGCCGGTGCGCTCGCTTGGGCCACGGGAGTGGGGACAGGGGCATCTAATAGCCCGGGAATGGGGCTGGACTTTGCTTTGCCGAGTGCCGGGAAGGCTCTCTGGTGGTTCAGCGAGGTCCAGGGAGAGGGCCTCTGAGGGCTGAGTCTCTCCGGCATCTGTGCAGTTGGTAGCCTCACCGATGGGCTTTCTCTCTGCTGGCGGGCGTTTGCACGCTTCGCCGGTTTAGAGGAAGAGCCTTTGGGGGCTTTCGGGCAGCCGCGGTAGTTAGCCGGGTGGCCCGACTGGCCGCAAAGCACACAGCTCGGTGGCTCCGTGCATAGCGATTTGTCTTTGGGACGGGGGCAGTCTGCTGTACCATGGTCGCCTAGACACTTTACGCATCTGTGCGGCGCATGGCAGTTGGCTTGGCTGTTTCCGTACAGCTAGCAGCGGTGGCACTGCCCTACTACGGTTGAGCGGTAAGGCTTCTCTATTGAGATGCCTGTGAGGGAGCATACCGACTTCACTTTGAAGATCGGGTGGTGTCCTTCTACTGGGTCATAGATGACCAGTACCATATCGTACTGGTCTCCACCTCTCGCCTTATGAAGGCGGTGGACGGCTGCGACCGGGATGTCCTGGCCTTGGAGGTCGTTTAGGATGTCTTCCGTGGGGATTTCCTTCGGGATCCGCCTGATCACCACGCGGGTGGGCTTCTCCTCTGGAAGGGAGTATGTATGGAAGGCTATGTGCCTTCCGATCAGCTGACGGGTTAGTTCCCTGAAGTCGGTGGTCGTAGGGACTACCACTTTGATACCCTGCTGGGTGCTTTTTGCGCTAGTGTATTGAATGCGGCGCTCAACACACATTTTGGACACGTCTGTCCATTTCCCTTTGTCCTGAATGAATAACGGGGGAGGGGGCTTCAGCTTCTTTGAAGAAGCGGCTGAAGAGTAAGCCTTAGGGCTGGATGGTCTGCTGGTATGAGCAGCGGCGGACTTTGGTGCGGGGACCGGGGAGGTGGGGCGGGAGGCCTCGGGAGAGGGGATGAGAGGGAGCGCGACTAATTTTTTGGCCATGGCGGCCTGAGAGTTTTTGCCCTTTTTCCTCTTGCCCTTTCCGACGACTTGATAGTCGTCTTCAGAGGACGAGGAAGCAGAGCAGGAATCTATAACCGATTCCGAGTCGGAGACTGGCACAGTTGTGTCCATTTTCTCCGAAATGGGAACAATGGACGCAGGTGCGGACTGATCCATTGTTTGCTTAACAATGGGTCCGGGGTTAGCCGGAATCGCGGCGGCGACGGCTGGCGGTGAGCCTTTGTCTATGTTCTCAGAAACGGGAACAATGGACGCAGGTGCAGGCTGGACCTTTGTCTTGTTCTTTGGAAAGAGATACCGCGGCCCTGGAACACAAAGGGCGAAGAAGGAACATGGGTGGGTTTTAGTCAGTACGAGTCTGACACTCCCTCCCGCTCCGCCCAGAGCGGGAGAAGTCATTTGATGATTTCCCATCCGAAAAAAAAAAAAAAAAAAAAAGGCTGGACCTTTGTTTGCGAAACAATGGGTTTCACTACAATGGGTCTTGGAGTAGCCTTAATCGCGGCGGCGACGGCTGGCGGTAAGGCCTCTGTCGGCAGGCGGCGGTGACAAGGGGCTCTCGAGCGCGTCACTGAAGTCAGTGACGGTATCGGTGGTTTGCTGAATGGCAGCAATTTCTGACCCATATTTTTGTAAATATGGGTCGGTCGTGAAGACGCGCAAGAAAAAGCGCAAAAGCGCTTTATCTGTGTCGTCGAGGGACGACATTTTATCGGCTAAAAGTTAGCGGACATTTGAGTGAAGCTAAGCGCGCCTAACAACCTAATTCCTTGACCAATTATTTAGGGAATGACGATTCGGACTCGTGGAAATCGCTACGACCCCTAATTGTAATGGTTTGATCGTTAAAACTAATCAAATAAAACATTTCATTTAACAGATATCACATTAAAACTAACTGATCATGGTTCGACAAAATTTAACGTTATGTGGCAGTAATTTGTAATGGGTTGATCAGTAAAACTAATCAAACAAAACATTTCACTTAACAGATATCACGTTAAAACTAACTGATTATGGTTCGACAAAATTTAACGTTATGTGGCAGTAAATTTTAATGGTTCGATCGTTAAAACTAATCAAATAAAACATTTCATTTAACAGGTATCACATTACAACTAACTGAACATGGTTCGACAAAATTTAACGTTATGTGGCAGTAAATTGTAATGGTTTGATCAGTAAAACTAATCAAACAAAACATTTCACTTAACAGATATCACGTTAAAACTGACTGAACATGATTCGAGAAACACTAAACGTGATGTGGCAGTAAATTGTAATGGTTTGATCGTTAAAACTAATCGAAAAAAACATTTCATTTAACAGATAGCACATTAAAACTACATCATGGTTCGACAAAAGTTAACGTTATGTGGCAGTAAATTTTGATTTACATTGATTGTCGCTGAGATGATATTGTGACTGAACTGACTGAATTTGAACCTAACTTCGATTTGTTGGCAACGAGTTAAATATGTAAATTGAAAACAGATTGTTTATACCTACGATGAATTTCAAACGATTAAAATTACTGTCTCTTGACATTAAAAAGAACTGCTTGATTGAACCAAAATAAAACAAGTCGAAACTCGCTTCTTTCTTGGGTAAACGTCACGTGATCACGTCTGTTGCGGCAGTTTGTGTTGCCAGCCTAGTGGATTTTCCTCTAAAACTGGTGGTTTCGACCCGGGGTTTTAGTAGTTAAAATAATAATATTGATTTATTGATTGTTAGTATTACGTTATCATAAAAGAAACCAATGATTATTTATACTTATTGTTTTCTTCCATAATAACTAAAAATTGTTTAATGGTAAATTTTGCAACTATGAGAGTAGGGCAGTTTTTCGTTAGTGGTTTTCTGGTGGTGTTTGGTGATTTGGATTGCAATGTTTTAATAGCATTGGTTTTTGCTAAGCCACCATTGTGGGACAAAAGACACAAATTACACAGCAACAGAAATATGATTGACAAATATTAAATATTAAATTTATTATTATTATTTATTTATTATTAATATTATTATAGGAGATTAATAACTAATATTATATAATATATTATCATGGATTCATTGAACTTTTTATGTTTGTGTTTTCTTTGTGTGTATGTCTTGTGTGTGTATTGAACTTTGTATGTATGTGTAATGTGTTTCATTAGATGTTTTATTTTTTCTTTTTTATTTCTTAATGAACACTTTCGAGGAGAAAAACTCATCGTCCGACGAATTCGAACGACGGATGATCCATCTTGTGCACTTGTCCGTCTTTACTCGGATCGGTGCAGCGCAATTTAGAGTAGGTTTCTTTGTAACTACACGTCACGCACGCGTAATCACGCTAGGAACGTCGGCAGTTGCTTGCTATATTACTCTAGGTGTGACGACGTAGAAGAAAAAAAAATTGGGTTCATCTCCTTATAATTGAAAGGTACCTGACAGGGTTATACATAAACCACAATGAATTGAGGCAGAACGAAAGATTTTTTTATATACTGTCCGATCTCTTCGATTCATCTTATGAATAATACCGATCGCGGACGCAGTGCACAAGCATAAACACGTTTTTCATTGATGTCATCTCGGACCGGAAAAACGACCCGGTGGCATAGGGAAAAGTAACAATTCGGACGGTAAAATTACGTATAGTGCACAAACTAGTATAAACATTTATGGCGTGCCATATCGGAACGTAAAAAATCGGACTGCCGGACAGTAAAATTCCTTGTAGTGCACAAACGCCCTAATTGTTGGCAACATCGTTAACGTTCCCCGCCGGCCACCATATTTATTTCTTTCATTTGAAATTTTGAATCTTGTGAGTTGTGCCAGCTACGCGTACATACGTGCACAGAAAAAAAAACTTGTGTCTATTTGATTAAATTGAAGAATATATCATGGGTGACGAGATTGAGACCACAGCAATGCTCCTCAGGGAATGGGGATTTGAAAAATACATTGATGTGTTTAGAGGTAAGCCATTTCATGAACTTTGGTACCTACATTTATAGGTTTATTTAAGTATACTTAGACCATTTCTATGTTCGTGATGATTTCTATGATCGTTATGTTACTAAAATGGAAATACTTACGAAAGGACAGCTCATTCTAAATTACCTTAATGAATAGATTAAACTAGCCACACAAAAACTTGAACATTGAAAGAAGTTCCATTTGAAAATTTTAGGAAAAAACGGTTTTGGTTAATTAAATAGTTTACTTCTATAATGTTAGTTTGTGTGGCTTAGCTAATGACAGGTGTAATTTGTGTTTATTATTGAGATAAATCATGATTGTACTACTAAAAAAGGTTGTATGATAAATTCGGCATCATGGAGGTAGAAGTAAATAGGTTTAATTATGTTTTGAATTCACAAACTTAGTGCACACGATGTTCTAAATTCAATTTAATTTATCCTTTAATGTGTAATCGTAGCCATCTTGAAAAAAAAAAGGTTATGGGTCGCTACTGTTGACATTAAAATGTACTAGCCTTCTCTCATATAAATGTGACATTCATTACCCGCCGCTACTGTGAAGGCACAAAAAGTACTAGGTAGGTATCGTTCAAAAACAGTTCACCCTTCATTATGCAATAATTTGAATTGAATTTCTTTTTCATGACTAGTGTGACGTGATGCGAAACCGATTAGTGCAAAACTGTGACGTTTTATCGACGGAGTGTAAAACAGGAGGTACTATATTCAATACTAGCTGATGCTCGCGGCGGTTATCACCCGCCCGCTTGACATTATATACTAAAACCTTCCTCGAGAATCACTCTATCCATTGGTGAATGCAGCATGAAAATCGTTTATTGTTGTTGGTTTTTTCTAATAAGTAGTGGTCATTGTGTTGTGGTTATGGTGTCTTTGCTTCGAATGTTTCTGTTTGTGCTTAAAAATACTGTAAATCAAGGTCAGACAGTTCAAAATGGGCTGGAAATACACGTAAGATTTTGTTTCCGAATGTCTGAAGCCAGATCAGACTGTGATGAAAAAACTGACGTATATTCCCGGCCTTAGGGAGGGAGTTAAGCTTTGCATGCACATAAAACGTTCAGTCATAATAATACATCATTAAAAATACATTCAATTTAAACCTCCAGTACAAAAGCATGCTACTATTGACACACTTTAATTATTTAAGGGTGTATGTGTTAAGGAGTATTAAGAATGTGTATTGTTGTAAGTTTTCTATCTTACTGTTTTCAGAAAACGAAGTAGACGCGTTTGCTTTAAAATTATTAGATGATGCGCAAGTGAGGGCATTAATTCCTGCAATAGGACCGCAAGCAAAATTCAAAAAAGTTCTGTCAGAGTGGAAGGTGTCGCTTGAAAAGGTAATTTAAGACACAGTCTCAATAAGTCTCTAACAATAATATTTTCTGAGTTTTTACCTTGACTAAGCTCCATGTCAAAGGTCAGGAAAACATACCTGCATAGTTATTTACAAGTGTTTATTACAGAGTGGCAAGGCTTCACAAATTGATGACGATTTAGACCAAATAATTTCAATGTATGGAGACTCTTTAGACGGACTGACGCAGAGTTCCACGAGCCCAATCAAATCCCTTCCAGCGTCACCTAGCATCTCATCACGATCTTCAGTGTCTGTGTCTGCACATGCCAATTTTGTAAGTAGTTTTAATTGTACTGCAAAATCCCTACAACCAGTCGCCTGGACGGTACACATGGTAATATCAACTCACCATCCCCTATTTTTCACCAACTTCATAAAAGGAGGCTAGCTATTCGACTTGTACGTATGTAATACATTGTGACCCTGGATAATGTACACAAACGAAAATAGATTTCTATTACTTATTTATAATATGTTGGATGTTTGGAAGCTGGGTGCAAAGCCTTAAGGGGTGATAGTTGACACCATTTGGAGCATTATGAGCTTTTAACCTAGCTTCCGAACATCCTGTATAAATAAAACTATATAAGACGATTAGTGACATGTTTTTATTTTTAGGATCTTGCTTTGCTCTTGGCAACTACTCCAGATGGTAAACTGCTACTTCAACATGATCAAGAAAAGACATTGGGAGAACAATGTAGAAAAATATTAGTACGAGTAATTTCAAAGGAAATTCTTAGACATGACCCAAGGTCAAATGTAACTGCTGATATATATTTAAGTTGGCTTAGCGAGATAAGTAAGTAAGCTTCGCTGGCACTTTTAATGGATTATACTTCTTTTGGGGTCTTATGTTTTTATATTTTGTTGTTGTTTTTCTTTTCAGAACGGTTATTTCCTTCAGAAAATCTACATTGTTATTACACCAAACCAAAAGCTGGAATACAACGAGCTCACGGCCGGCTTTACGACGCAGTGGTAAATTTAAAAGCCAAGTACCGAAGACAAAAAGTGTATCAACCGCGAGCACGACGCTCTCTAGAGAAGACGTTAACTCCAGAACCGTCTACATCTACATGTAACAGTGTTAGTTTACATAATAATAAAATATCCATCACGCAAGAGGAAGAGGAGTGCCTGGAGTGGTTACGTTGCTCTTCTGATAATTATGCCTTGTGTGCAGAAAAGTGGCAAAGCACCAACCAGTATCGGAAGCAACGTGTTCTCTCAAATGAAAAAGAGTCTTATATCCAAGAATTCCCATGTTTGAAGCGCTCTTGGGGACATGAATTGGTAAATTTTTTGACTACAGACTATCGAGTTCTTAATGTATTACTTTAGTCGTAAACTTTTAAGGTTTCTCAAACTACATCAATTTATTTCAGCTGACTGCTGACTTCAATCACTGGTACCCTGAAAATGAACATTCATTAGATGATAAACTACCGTTACTAAAGAACAAATTACTCAATATATCTAAAACCTTATCAAGACGATCACCATTTGAAGAGGAACTTAAGAAACTAGCGCAAGGTGAGTTTGCTATACTCATAGTATAGTTCCACCAAATAAAGTAATGTGTCAATCATTTATTTGGCTGGACTATTTCTAGCCGCTTAATAAATACCGTCGTTTAACTAACTGCCTAGCCACCCAAAAGAGTTGCGGTTTCAACCAGCTGGCTGCGACAAGTGTATACACCTCTTTAAATACCAGGCTTCAATTAAATGAATCATTCTAGTCTAGATAAAATTTTGGTTGGTCGGAGCCCTGCCAATTTCAAAGTCGAAATAATCAATTCGATTCAATATATTTATTGATTTTCATGGGTTTACAGTAGATGTTATAGTGTAATATAGATTTAACATTCATTTCTAGACACTTAAAAATATCAGTGAAATTCATGGATTACTAAAAATTATTATTAAAAATGACAGTAACTAATTTTTGTTCTTGTTGCTTGACAGATCAAGATCCTGAAACGAGCGTTCTCGCTGTATTACTCCTTATTCCCCACATTATTGGACCTGTTCACTTAAAAAAGAAGAGAATCTCCGCTGCAGAAGTGCGTCAAAGCTTTATTTTACACGTTGAAGAGAAAAGACAAGTCTTGGAAGAGCGATTGAAGCGACACAACAGGTACAAGTCTTTGGGATTGACCATCCAACCTTATATGATAGTTGCAGGTCCATTGAAAAATATAATAGCACGTTACGTTGTTGTTGATGATATTCTCTACGAATTGCCAAACATCTGCAAAACTGTGGATACATGTTTTAAAATTATATGGGCTCTTAATTTAGAGTATCCTAGTGAATGTTTACCCATCTGGCAATTCTTAGAAAGGGCTATTTACAAGTTTTCTGCAAATTTTATTTAAAAAAACAGACTTTCATCGTCTGTCCTAAGTTTATTGAGTGATTGTAGTATGTCTGCTGAGTAAAAATGGTTACCTGTTTTATTTGTAATACTGTTGTCATAAACATACGAGCGTTAAAAGTCCATTTCCAAGTTTTTCATCAGCACCACAGGTTTGAACAATATCACTGCGTAGAAGGCAATTGTTTCCGGTCGTATCACCTCTTTAATTCCTTTCGTAGACATTACTTTCGGGAGCATTCAAGTCAATTAACTGAAGAAAACGAGCAATATCCTGCAACAGATCAGAACATTTTAGTCGAGACTGACGGTTCCCCTTCTCAAGAACTAGTTAGTGATTTTATTGGGCCCGTGAATGATTATTTGTCTTCCGAACAATCTAGTAATCAAACTCATCCTTGTAACTTTGTTGTAACACCAGAAGTACCTTTGTGGCAAGATTTACCTCACGCTTCTTTAGAAATGGCTCTAGCTTCGCTAGTAGCATCCTTGTATGGGTCTGTGAACTTGCCAAGAAATATTGTCCAAATAATTATAAAAAAACTTTTAAGCATTTTGTCGTCTTCGGTGGTTCAATTGATAGGAGACTTCTTGCAGAATATGGCTGATAATGGTGAAATTTCTTGTAACAGTCCCGTTTCAGAAGTGCTACATACAATGTGTATTGCAATCACTTCGTGCTTCAATCCGTTTTTATCGGAGTATCGTAGATTGAAATACTTTCAGAGCCGTCGGACTTATATTCCACCTAAAGCAGTAGTAGTGGGTGAACGTCACAAGTCGAGTACTTTACGAGGCAGTCAGGTACTTTCTTCGGTTATGTTAGATATGTATCTATGAGCGTTCGGCGAGCGGGCTGCGACCCGCCCCGCCCCGCGCCCGCGGGACATACCTCTGCCACTAGCGAATAAACAGTATGCAACGACCTAGCGAGTTTCACTGACGTGTACACTTCCCTTCCGCCTAAGTACCTACCTACTCTCGTATCTAACACGTGGCGACGAGCGGACTCACAGCAATTGTCCAATTATGTCTACGGGAGCAACATATGGTGTCCTTTCCACCTTTGACCACCTGTCCCAAGAGTGGAATAGTTTTAAGTCGCGATTAAATCAGTGGTTTATCGCTAACGACATAACCTCTGAAACGGACAAAGCGACGATCAAACGGAGGGCGATTTTGTTAACATCGTTATGTGAAGCAACATTCAAGCTAGCTAGTGACCTGGCATTACCCTGCAAGGTGGAAGAACTGGGTTACGAGGAAATAGTAAAACTCCTCGACGAGCACTTCACACCAAAAAGGTACGGGTTCGCCGAAAAGTCCAAGTTTTATTCGGCAACACAGCGGCCAGGAGAAACGCATCCTCAATGGGCGGCCAGGATAAGAGGCCTATCCTCCCACTGCGGTTTCAAGAATTTGGAGGAGGCCTTGCTCGACAAATTTATAATGGGCATGGCAGCGGGACACGCGCGGGACAAACTGTTCGTGCAGGATCAGCGGGAGCTGACCCTCGCGAAGGCCATCGACTTGGCAGAGAGCATGCGCTGCGCACGCGATGCTTCGTCGATGGTAGCGTCGGGCATCAACGGCACCGGCGCAGCGGCCTCTGAAGGCGTGTTCAACGTATCCAAAAAGGAAAAGTGCAGTGTGTGTGGGTTTACAAACCATAAAGCCAATCAGTGTCGTTATAAAAGCTATAAGTGTAAAAAGTGCGGCAATAAGGGCCATTTGCGTAAAATGTGCCCAAACGAGGGCAAAGTTAAGTTTGTGGAGGAAGGATCTGTGGACGACGGAGGCGATGACGGTGAGGGTTTTTACAACATACGATGCATCAAAGGGAAACCAATGACGGAGCGTGTAACGATCAGTGGTCTAGCTTTAGAGTTTGAAATCGATAGTGGTTCAGCAGTAAGCGTAATCTCTGAGGAAACATACAACTCGAATTTTAAGCGATTACCTTTGTCAGTCACCAATAAAAGGTTATTTAGTTATACGGGGGATAATATTGAAACGATCGGAGTAGTTTTGTTACCTATTTCGTATTTGGGGCGTACGCATACTTTGAATATGTACGTAGTGCGCGCTGGCGGGCCGCCGCTGCTTGGTCGCGACTTCATTCGTGAGTTCGACCTGGAGTTGGCGCCGGCACGTGTGCACGCCGTGCTCGATCACGCGCAATCGATGCGCGAGTCTACCCCCAATTACAATATAAACAGGCAACTCTCTAATATGTTCCCAAAAGTTTTCTCGTGCAATCTTGGATCGTTTAATAAATATAAAATTGATTTAAAGTTAAAATCCGACGCAAAGCCGATTTTTTTTAAGGCAAGACCAGTACCTTACGCGCTAAAAGAAATTATAGACAAAGAGCTCGACCGATTATTGTCACTAGGCATTTTAAAGCCCGTTGAACACTCAGAATACGCGTCGCCAATTGTGCCTGTATTGAAAAAGGACGGCAGTATCCGATTATGTGCAGATTACTCAGTCACAATAAATAAACAGCTAATAATCGATCAGTATCCCTTGCCGACGGTAAACGATTTGTTGGCGAAATTACACGGGGGCATACAGTTCAGTAAAATTGATCTGTCAATGGCATACAACCAGTTTATATTAAATGAGGAATCCCAAAAGTTAACCTGTATTAATACACACCGCGGGTTATTTAAATTCACTCGATTGGTATTTGGGTTGGCCTGTGCACCCGCCATTTTTCAGCGCGCAATGGAATGCTTGCTATCGGATATTGACGGAATCATATTTTTATTAGATGACATCCTAATAACAGGTGCCAATAGAGATCAGCATAGGCAGAGACTAATCACGGTTTTACAACGCTTAGACGATGCGAAATTGACGGTTCAAATGAGTAAGTGTGAATTCTTTAGAGACGAAATTACGTATCTTGGTCACGTCATAGATAGGAACGGAGTTAGGAAGTCGCCAGATAAGGTCAAAGCTATTTTACAAGCTCCTAAACCGACAAATGTGCTACAGTTACAGTCGTTTCTGGGTCTAACGAATTATTATCGGAACTTCGTGCCGGACGCGTCATCTGTATTAAGTCCATTATATAATCTATTAAACAAGAATACAAAGTGGGAATGGACTCGCATTCATGATGACGCGTTCACAGGAATAAAAAATATGTTAGCATCCGATAAAACATTAGCGCACTTTGATCAGAAAGCTAAAATAATATTAACTGTAGACGCGTCGCCAACAGGGCTAGGAGCCGTATTATCCCAAGTAGGCGGGGATGGATTAGAAAGACCAATATCATACGCGTCGCGAACACTGTCCTCAGCTGAAAAAAATTACGCACAAATTCAAAAGGAAGCAACTGCGATAATTTTTGGGGTAAAGCGATTTCATCAATACCTATATGGTCGGTCAGAACCTTTTGTGCTACGAACGGACCATAAACCCCTGCTAGCAATTTTCGGAGCTCACAAAGGCATTCCAGAAGTATCCGCCAACCGCCTGCAGAGATATGCAATATTTTTATCAGCGTATAATTATACCATAGAGTATATAAGTAGCAAGCATAACAGCGCGGACTACCTATCGCGGGCGAGCGTGGGTGAGAAGGAGACGAAGGCGCCGGACGAGCTCGCGGACTGCGAGGATCGTGCAACCTACGTCAACTTTGTAGTGGAGGGGGACCTACCGGTGACACTAAGCGACATGCGTCGCGAGACGGCTCGCGATACTCATTTGACCACAATTAAGGGATATACTATAAACGGCTGGCCCAGGAAAGTTAATGACGCAAACTTAAAACCATTTTTCAACTGTCGTACACAGTTAGCTTTCGAAAAGGAAATCTTGATGCGTGGACATAAAGTCGTTATTCCGTTATCTTTGCAAGAAAGAGTATGTAGGGAGTTACATAGTTCACATTTCGGAGTAGTGAAGATGAAGGCGGAGGCTCGCAAACGGCTGTGGTTTCCTGGCATAGACGCGAAGCTCGAGGAAGTAGCGGGGGCTTGTGACGTGTGCTGTGCGCTGCGCCCCGCGCCCGCGCATGCCCCTCTCGCGCCTTGGCCATTGCCGCCGTACCCATTTTACCGAATTCACATAGACTTCTTGGGCCCGTTCCATGATTACATGTTTTTAATTATCGTGGACGCGTATAGTAAATGGGTAGAATGTTACGAGATGTCCTCGACTTATAATTCAAAGGCAGTTATTAGTAAATTATTTGATTTGATGTCGCGGTTTGGGATTCCACATACGTTGGTGAGTGACAACGGTACATCGTTTACTTCGTTAGAATTTAGGGACTTTTGTAAACTTAACGGTATCGAGCATGTCTTATCTCCCGTATACCACCCGGCCAGTAATGGGCAAGCTGAGAGCTTTGTGAAGATTGTTAAAAAGGCGCTTAAGGTTATAATATTGGAGGGTTGTAATAAAAAAACAATACATGAAAAAATTGCAAAATTTTTATTCGACTACAGGAACTCTAAAAATAGTACCACTGATAAATCACCAGCGGAGATAGTATTCGGGCGTGCGATGCGCTCGCGCCTGGATTTATTGAATCCGATCGCGCCGTCACCTTCGTCCACAGACCTAATTCATACCGTCGCACGCAATCAGTCCTCACAGGCTAAACACTATCGCGGGAAACAAAGAACAGACTTTAACGTGAACGAAAATGTTTGGATAACCAAAAATATTAATAATAAAAAGTTCCAGTGGGTTCAAGGAATAATAAGGAAAAAAATCGGCAATATTATGTATGTGGTATACGTACCACAAACAGGAAGTGAAGTCACCAGGCACATAGATCAAATAAGGAAGAGACAGTACTCATCACCGAGCCACGATCAAGACTGGGACCCGGGCGTTGTACCCGATTTAGCGTCACTTGTTGCCAGTCACCCTGAGCCCGTCGGGCAGCCAGAAGAGGGAGGTGGGCCGGTGGCGGACCTCGGACCAGATAGTCCGGCGGCGACTCCGCGCGCCGCACCGATAACGCGTAGGCGACAGGCAATCAGCCCAACCTTCACGACACCTACGGCGGGCGACGATGACTATGACGGTGATGGTGACGATTCAACCATAGAATAAGTTTAGCGTGATATTTAGTATTAGAATAAGTTGTTAAGAGTATTGTCCAACTAAAGGGGAAGGAATGTTAGATATGTATCTATGAGCGTTCGGCGAGCGGGCTGCGACCCGCCCCGCCCCGCGCCCGCGGGACATACCTCTGCCACTAGCGAATAAACAGTATGCAACGACCTAGCGAGTTTCACTGACGTGTACACTTCCCTTCCGCCTAAGTACCTACCTACTCTCGTATCTAACAGGTTACTTGCACTATGCAATTGATTCCATTAAGAGAAGTCTTATTTAGTTTTTTTTCCATCGAAACAGTCTTGGTTGATACATTGCATTACATGGCTGATCTAAACAAAGATGTTAACGTTATTCGAAATTTTATTCAAGGGCGCTATTGGCAATCAAAAAGAAGAGCTCACGTAGGCAAACATGTAATACCGTTGTTTTTATTTTTTGACGACTATGAGACTTCAAATGCTTTAGGAAGTCATTCCGGGATTCATAAATTAGGTGCCGTGTATGTTTCAGTCCCTTGTCTGCCTCCTTGGCGTTGTAGTGTTCTATCTCATATTTTCTTAACATTGCTATTCCATTCTTCTGACAGATTAAAATTCGGCAATAATATAATCTTCCAGCCTGTAATAGATGAGCTTAATTATCTGAGTTCTACTGGCATCTCATTTGTTATTCCAAATTTTGATGGAGTTGTGTATTTTGAACTGGCTTTAATTATCGGAGACAATTTAGGAATTCATTCTATTACCGGTTTTGTGGAAAGCTTTTCTGCCAACTACCCATGTAGAATTTGCCGCGTTAGAAAAGAAGAGATGAAAGTTCAATTACAAGCGGATGATGCCCTCCTTAGATGTGATACCGATTATGAAGCTGATATTTTAGAATGTATTCCAGCAAATTCTGGTGTTAAAGAAAGGTGTGTTTGGTTAAAGGTGGACGGCTTCAGACTATTCCAACAAGTTGTAGTAGATGTTATGCATGATATTCTTGAAGATGTTGGCAAATATGTCATGGGACTGGTTCTTAACAAGTACATTAATCGTTTTGAATATTTTACCTTAGAACTGCTTAACACTAGGTTGAAAACATTTGAGTATGGGCAAGATTCACGCAATAAGCCCGTTGAATTATCTATGGTCCACATCAAAAACTGTAATATTCGCCTGAGTGCGTCAGAAATGTTAACCTTTATACGGTATTTTTCCATTTTAATAGGAGACAAGATTCCTGATGGCGACACATACTGGGCACTTTACCTAAAGTTAAGGGAAGTTTTAGAGCTTGCTATGTTAACTTCTGTTTGGGTTGGTCTTCATATGGTCATGCAAGACTGTGTTTGTCAACTGAATGAAATGTATTTGCTTCTCTCTAGTGAAGCACTGAAGCCAAAGTTTCACCATCTTACGCACTATCATAATGCCATGATTAATTTTGGTCCGCTTTCTTTTTTTTCATCTATGCGATACGAAGCAAAACACAGGTTAGCAAAGACATCTGCTAGAGCTTCATCTAATAGAAGGAACGTGACGTTAAGCTTAGCAGTCAAACACCAACTTAAATTAAACGAAATTTTTTTAAGAGGTTCTCTTGATCCTATTCTAAATTGGGGACCTACAAAACTGCAGGTGGTACATTCTGAAATAACTCTTATTCAGTCTCTTCTCAGTTTGGACGGCAGCAAGACTGTAAGCTGTGTCAGTTGGGTTGCAATGTCTTCTTTTCGGTACCAGAAAGGTTCTATACTTGTTTATTGCACTGAACCAATTGGTGATCGTAACGACGTAACTTTTTTAATGGTGGAGAATGTGTACATTTACCATAACTCGGAGATTATTTTGACAGGGTCTCTGTTACAAACAATTCTTTTTGACTTTCATTACTATGCGTATGAAGTTAAACATCAAGAAAAGAAAATTGCTATTTGGTTCAAAGACCTTTATTATCAAACGCCCCATACATTGAATACAATATTGTCTCCTTCTAGAAAGTTTTTGGTTACTTTACGTTGTCCTATTTGAAATAGCTCTCTATTACCTTCATTCTTTTCTTGAAGTGAAAACTTGTTTATGACCCAGGTATTAATAAAACTGCAGGATGCTATTGTTTTTTCCATAACAAAACATTCCATAATGGCTGTAATAATTAACTACGAGTATTAGAGCAAGTTTGCAAATATATGAAAGAAAAGCAGTATATTTTAAAAACTTGATATTTATAAAATAAATAAAAATTTGTTAAGTAAAAGTGAGCAAAAATTATCATTTATTATTTATTATTAATTCTGCATTTGCATTTATTTATTTTCATTTATTTAATTTAAGCACTAACAGGTTTTAACAATTTCAAAGGCACGGCTTTAACTTTTCAAAAGCTAGCATCATGCTAAAAGTGACAATCTACAAAGGTCCACACATAACTTATTTAATCCATGTGTAAACCTTCTCACAAAACATTCTTAATCTTACATCTAAGATAAAACATAGTTCAAAATTTTACCACTACGACCGGGGTAGATGACGGCCCTGTCCATCTTGCAAACCTATTCTACGTAAGAAAAGAAGACATGAAAGTTTTAATTATAAAAAAACTAAGATTTAAAGTAGTACTTCTATTTAACATATATTTGATTTGTTCTGTACATATCGAGTTCTGCATAAATACTGCTTTTCTGCAGAATTTTCTGAAATGGCTCTTAAGACATCAGGAGTTATATCTTGTTAGGTCTACTAGCAGTTCATCTGTTTAAAGTTAAAAGATTAATAAATTGTAGTGGTTGAGCTTAGAGTCTTATCCTATTGTATTGTATTGGCATTGTACTTGAATTTAGTGAAAGTGGATATTTAATTTATAGCAGACTAAGTTCAGTAGCAATTACCCTTAGACTCAAAAATTAAATTTCGGACCCTCGTATCGTGGGGTATCCGAATCACCCCCATGTATGTTCCGCGACTTTTCATAGTTTTCGAGTTATGATTTTTTTTTCTGGATGTTTGAGAATTTTCGACCTGACCAACCTTACGTAATGGATATAATATTGTTTGGGTATTTTACTTAATTATAATTATTGTATTTAAATTTCGGACTGTTTTGATTACAACAACAGTTTTAAATTAAATTTTAGGTATAAAGATCAACGTATTCAAAACACAACAACACTCGTTGACAATTGACGATGTGTATACAATATATTATGTTTAAGTTATTTATGTGTAAATATTTGGGTTTGTTTTCCATTTATTTTGTTGTAAATATAAGAATTTTACCAATTTAATACCTATGTATGATTATTTTCAGACTAAGTTCAGTAGCAATTACCCTTAAGACTAGAAGAACCTTGTTTCAATTTACTTAATTCTAAATACATTGGATATAATTGTTTTGGTATTTCACTTAATTATAAATATTGCACTTAAATTTTGAACTGAAATGACTGTGCATATAAGGTCTATCTGTTCATACACGAAATTTCTTAAGAGGTCATTGTACTCATCATTATGAACAACTATCACGAAAAAAAGAACTGCTTTTCTCAACAATATGTTCGCAATAACTCGTCAAAATATGTGGAATAGCTGTGATTCAGAGTTTTGTCCCATAGTAAAAGCTGTTCATAATGATGAGTACAATGACCCCTTAAGAGATTTCATGTATCATGAAAAAATAGATCTTTAACAATAAGTATCTTTAAATTATCTAAGTGTAAATATTTTGTTTGGTTTTCCATTTAATTTGTGGTAAATATAAGAATTTTACTGCTTTAATACGTATGATAATTTTAAAATAAATGTCCTAAAGAACATTTTTTTTTATTTCACGTCACCTGCTACTGTACACGTGCAGTACTCGCTACTGTACTTGCTCAGTTACAGGTAATGTGAAGGAAAATATTTTTTGTGTATACTCAGTTGCGGGTACGGTTATTGCCCAGTTACAAGTAACGTGAATAATAGTACTTTTTAATGTGCATGCACATTAAAAAGTACTATTCTTCAGGTTACCTGTAACTGTGTAACTCATTACCCGCTACTGTGCACGCACATTATAAAGTACTATCCTTCACGTTACCTGTAACTGTATAACTCATTACCCGCTACTGTGCACGCACATTAAAAAGTACTATCCTTCTCGTTACCTTTAACTGTGAAATTCATTACCCGCTACTGTGCATGCACATTAAAAAGTACTATCCTTCTCGTTAGGTGCAACTGTGAAGCTCATTACCAGCTACTGTGCATCCACATTAAAAAGTACTATCCTTCTCGTTAAATGCAACTGTGAAATTCATTACCCGCTACTGTGCACGTACATTAAAAAGTACTACCCTTTCCGTTAAATGTAACTGAAATTCATTACCCGCTACTGTGCATGCATATTAAAAAGTACTATCCTTCTCGTTACCTTTAACTGTGAAATTCATTACCCGTTACTGTGCATGCACATTAAAAAGTACTATCCTTCTCATTAGGTGCAACTGTGAAAATCATTACCCGCTACTGTGCACGCACATTAAAAAGTACTATCCTTCTCGTTACCTTTAACTGTGAAATTCATTACCCGCTACTGTGCATGCACATTAAAAAGTACTATCCTTCTCGTTAGGTGCAACTGTGAAGCTCATTACCAGCTACTGTGCATGCACATTAAAAAGTACTATACTTCTCGTTAAATGCAACTGTGAAATTCATTACCCGCTACTGTGCACGCACATTAAAAAGTACTACCCTTTCCGTTAAATGTAACTGAAACTCATTACCCGCTACTGTGCATGCATATTAAAAAGTACTATCCTTCTCGTTACCTTTAACTGTGAAATTCATTACCCGTTACTGTGCATGCACATTAAAAAGTACTATCCTTCTCGTTAAATGTATCTGTGAAGCTCATTACCAGCTATTGTGCATGAACATTAGAAAGTATTATCCTTCTCGTTAAAGGCAACTGTGAAATTCATTACTCGCTACTGTGCACGCACATTACAAAGTACTATCCTTCTCAATAAATGTATCTGTGAAGCTCATTACCAGCTATTGTGCATGCACATTAGAAAATACTATCCTTCTCGTTAAATGCAACTGTGAAATTCATTACTCGCTACTGTGCACGCACATTAAAAAGTACTCTCCTAAACGTTACCTGTAACTGTGAACTTGCAGTACTCGCTACTGTGTATGCACATAATTTTTTACCGTTTTAAAGAGTATTAAAACATTTAAGTTCTTTTAATGTTTTAATCATTAATTATTTTTAATGTTTTAAACATTAATTATTTTTAATGTTTAAAACATTAAAAAAAATTACTGTCTTAAACATTTTTTTTTTTTTAATGTTTGAAACATTAAAAATTATTGTCAAGCTTTTACTGTTTTCGGCTCATTAAAAGTTACTGCTTTGAACGTTAGGCTCATATTTTACTGTTTAAAGCAGTACAGTTCTATGTTTTTTCGATTGTTTTTACTGCTTATTTTTTTCAGTGCACCCGGCTAACTACCGCGGCTGCCCGAAAGCCCCCAAAGGCTCTTCCTCTAAACCGGCGAAGCGTGCAAACGCCCGCCAGCAGAGAGAAAGCCCATCGGTGAGGCTACCAACTGCACAGATGCCGGAGAGACTCAGCCCTCAGAGGCCCTCTCCCTGGACCTCGCTGAACCACCAGAGAGCCTTCCCGGCACTCGGCAAAGCAAAGTCCAGCCCCATTCCCGGGCTATTAGATGCCCCTGTCCCCACTCCCGTGGCCCAAGCGAGCGCACCGGCGCCCGCTCGTCCCGCGCCTCCCGGCCCCGCGGCCGCGGTCTCCTCTCCTAACGTAACTTTAGAAACGTTAGCAAAGTTAGTCACCCCCGAAGCAGACCGCATGGCGGCAGATCTCAGGGAGGCTAACACTGACGGTGATAAGCTTAAAATTATCCTCAAGTCCCTAATCAAGTTAGGCGAAGCCTTCAGCGGCATTAATCTTTAATTTCAATGGATAATACGAGATTAACGTGTACCAACGGGAGCAGCGGTGGCCCAGTGGTAGCAGCCCCGACTTACGAGCAGTAAGTCGTAGGTTCGAACCCAGGCAGGCGCATTACTTTGTGTATTTTATTTCTTCACCGCTGCTCTCAAAAACGGTGAAGGAAAACATCGTGAGGAAACCGGCATGTCCTAGAACTAAAAATTCGAAGACATGTGACATCTACCAACCCGCACTGGGCCCGCGTGGTGGATTACAGCCCATTCCCTCTCATAGAGAGGAGGCCTGCGTCCCAGCAGTGGGAACAATATAGGCTGATGATGATGAACGTGTACCAAACCCCGATCCCTTAAATTAGGGTACTTTAATGCCAATGGCATTAAAGGCCAGCGTGATGAAATCGCCACCTTCCTCCGTGACCATCAAATTGATATCCTCCTCATACAGGAGACTTTCCTCAAGCCCAGTCACCGCGATCCGAGAATTGCCAACTATCGCATAGTTCGCAACGATCGGTCACGTTGCCAAAAGGGCGGTACTCTAATCTATTATAGAAAAGAACTGCACTGCATCCCCTTAGATCCCCCTCCCATGGAGTCTCTACTCGAGACTTCAGTGTGTCGACTAGGCATGACCGGTCATCAACCGATCACTATCGCCTCCGCGTACATCCCTCCCGGCGGCACGTCCGAGGAGCACACTCTGTTCACCAAAGACTTTGCCGTCCTCTTCGGCTTGAGTGACTCCGTTATCATAGCGGGCGACCTCAACGCCAAACACCCCGCCTGGAACAGCACGACGACCTCTGCCAGAGGACGTCACGTGTATAACCTGGGTGAGTCCCTCAACTTCGATCCCATCGCTCCTATGGAGCACACTCACTATCCCCACGACCCCGACCAACGTCCGGGCGTTTTCGACATAGCGCTACTCAAGAATGTCAACCTTAAGTTGCATTCCATCGAGACTTTACATGAGCTTAACTCAGACCATCGACCAGTGCTCATGCACTTAGTTCCCCGCTCGGGTCCCTCTGACCCCAGCCAGCCCCCGCCGACCCAAGTGATAACCGACTGGAGGAAAGTCAGCGAAAAGCTGAAATCCACCACGTCGTCACCTGAAGTCCATCCCCGGCCACATAGTCTCAGTCGCAGACACGACGGCCGCCATCAACTCGTTTACAGAACACGTGCAATCCGTACTGAAGGATTGCTCACGAGAATTTCCAGCATTGAGCGATCAACTCTGGATACTACCCGCTGACGTACGTGAACTGATAAACGAGAAGAACGCGGCCATCCGTGCCTACAGCAACTTTCCCTGCGACGCGAACAAAGCTCACATGCGTCATTTACAGCGTGCTGTAAAGAAGCGCACTAGTGAGCATCGCTCAGATCAATGGGACAAGACGCTTAGCGAGCTCGAGCCTACCCACCTAGCCTTCTGGCAGCTGCAACGCAAGTTGCGCTCCACCGAAGAGGCTTCGATGCCTCCCCTCACCCGACCCGATAAGAGCGTTGCATTCGACGACTCTGAGAAGGCCGAATGCCTAGCCGACAGCCTAGAGTCCCAGTGCTCCCCCAGCTCTCAACCAGTAGACAAGCGACATCTCGATGAGGTGAACGCATTCGTCGAACGTAGAGCCGCCCTCCCCCCTGTAGAAGACCCATATGATCCTCTGCCTCCGGTCACAGCTGACGAAGTGCAAGACATCATTAATAAGCTTCAACCGCGCAAAGCACCCGGCTCAGACGGAATCACCAATAGGGTGTTTAAACTCCTCCCCACTCAGCTCGTCGTGTTAATGGCGGCCATCTTCAATGGCGCCCTGAGCAACAACGCTTTTCCCCAAATATGGAAAGAGGCCACTGTCATCGGTTTCGCCAAGCCAGGCAAACCCAAGTCTGAGCCCTCGAGCTACAGACCTATCAGTCTCCTGAACGCATTCGGCAAAATCTACGAGAGACTCATTTATAAGCGACTCAAAGACTTCGCCGAGGCTAAGAGTCTCATCCCCAACGAGCAGTTCGGCTTCAGAACCGGACACTCTTGCATTCAACAGGCCCATCGCATCGTAGAGCACTTGAGCGCTGGCTTCCAGCGTGGAGCGATGACGGGTGTGTTGTTCTTCGACATAGCAAAGGCTTTCGACAAAGTCTGGCACAACGGCTTATTATATGACGGTCCGGCACTCCCAGTTTGTACAGCTTGTACAAACTGGGAGTGCCGGACCGTCTCGTGCTCATCTTACGAGACTTTCTGTCGGATCGCACCTTCCGCTATCGCATCGGGAAGGCACTGTCTTCCCCCCACCCCATTAGAGCCGGAGTCCCTCAGGGCTCCGTCGTCTCTCCCCTTATCTTTACTCTGTTCACCAGTGACATCCCCAAGAGCAAGAAGGCTCAGTTAGCCCTATTCGCGGACGACACGGCCATTTATTACACTGGCCGCAGTCACGACGCTATCTATAGCACCCTCCAAACCTCAGCCAACGTCTTAGGCGCTTGGTTCCGGAAATGGAGAATCGAGTTGAACCCCGACAAGAGCCAGGCAGTTCTATTCTCTAAACAGCGTAAAATTAAGCCACCCGCGCTCAGCCCGATCACTATGTATGGTAAGCCTATCCCTTGGGAGAAGCAAGCCAAGTACTTAGGAGTTATACTTGACAACCACTTGTCTTTCGCGGCACACATCAAAGCAGCTCGCGACCGAGCTGCGTTTGCTATGGGTAGGCTTCATTTCATGATTTCGGCAAAAAGCAAGTTGTCACTCAAGTGCAAGTTGCGCCTTTATACCGCGGTGTTCCGCCCCATTATGACGTACGCTTGCGTCGTGTACGCTCACACCAAGCCTAAGTACATCCATAGAATGCAAATTTTACAGAACCGGTTCTTACGTAGAGTCACGGGAGCCCCTTTTTATGTCCGTAATGACCGTCTACACGTAGACCTTAGAATGCCCACCGTCCTTCAGTTTATGAAACTTCTTTCGAAGCGTTTCTTCGATAACGCCATTAAACACCGTAATCCCCTGATCGCAGCGGCCGCCCGTTACGAACCCTCGCGCATTAGTACAGTACGCCGTCCTAGGCATACCCTTGTCACTCCAGATGATGCTATTGTTAGGTATTATGCTCACTTATGACACCATGGTATATTGGATGGTTGGAATGAAAGATACCGTTGGGTATACTTAATTTAATAGTCACAGGACATAGGTTACATTTTGTATTTAGACAGTGCGTAGTGTCGCAGACGGGTTGAGACCAAGTTATGGCCTCCGGAAGGATGTGTACCACAGATCATCACTAGAGCTTGACGCTTAGTAACATACTAATTAGTGATGTCACAACAGCTATCACCCTCCTCCAGGAGAGTAGCAAAGAGACTAGCACTCTTAAAAAGTTCCGACTCAAACCGCCGTCTTTCCGACCTCGCTGTCGAGGTCCGTCGCGACGTCCCGGTCCATGCCCTCCCCGACCCTCGCTCGAGCCAGCCCGCGATGCTGTGCCAGTAGTTTTAAATCAGCCCCTTAATAATGATACCATTCAGATCCAGCCTGTCCCCATGCAGTCCTCCCCCAGCGACGCCCTAAGCCGAGGTTCGTACCCCACAGGGGGTGCCCTTAGCGTGTAGTCGCTTAGTTTGTAAGTTTTTATGCCCTGGCTGGAGGCCTTACTCTAAAGGCACCCACAGGATAGTCCGGTTAAGCAGACGACAACCTCATAGGTTGAACTGCGAGATGCCATTCAAAAAAAAAAAACACGAATCGTCAGTCTGCGTTAGCGCGCCGCTGTTTCCACGCATTGGAAGAGCTCGCCTAGCCTAGACGCCCCTCTCCCCTCGCGCCCCCGCGGTTACGTATCCTTCTTGTTTCGTGACGCATCTCACGTCACGAACTAGCCGGGAACGTACCGTGTTGTTTTCTTAAGTCTCATCGTACCTACTTACCTTTGTTTGTATTATAACTTTGTTCGTGGAATTAACGAATTGTTGATACTGAGCCTACGTTTTATCATTCCCGCTACAATCTGGCGCTCAACGTAAAGGCCCGGAAGCAGGCTAGCCCTACATCAAGATTACGAAGAAGAATAAAGGAGGAACCGCAAACCACCATGAATTTGTCAGCTGAACAATTCGAGAAGTTACTGTCAGCGATTGGTAACCAACAGCGACGAGGCTCGTTCACCACTTGCAAGGTTAGTTTTAATGGTTCAAGAGACACTGAAGCGATTGAATCTTTTCTTGCTGCGGCTTCAGTTTTCAAGTCCGTAGAACAGATCTCCGACGAAGATGCCATTGTGAGCATCCCCTTAATTTTGAGGGAAGAAGCAGCCACCTGGTGGAATGGGATAAAGGAACAGGTGAATACATGGGACGAGTTTGTGTCAAGATTCCGCCACGCCTTCGCACCTAAAAGACCTGCCTACCAGCTGTACCAGAACGTCGTGAACATCAAGCAAGGTGAGGATGAACTAACCGAAGTGTTTGTGGCTAAGAAGAGGGCTCTTATTGCACAAATGCCAGAGCCACACACAGAGACCCAACAGATTGACATGATTAACAGGCAATTGAGGTACAAAATAAGGGTAAAAATGCCACGCGAGACTGTCAATACTCTTGACGCCCTGTTGAAGGCAGCCAGAGGAGTAGAAGAGCTCCTGGTTGAAAAGGCGATGCCAGAAGAAGGGAAAGGAAAAGAAACAGGAACGGTGTCATTTAAAAAGAAGCGTTGCACGTACTGTCGATTGCCTGGGCACTCAATTGAGACGTGTCGGAAGAAGGAGAAGAAGGATCTCGCTTCTGGTAGTGGTCAGTCTGCCGCGAAACCTGCACCTGCAAATACCGCTATGGGCACCCAGGCGCCATCACCTTCTACACCAAAGTTTGCGTGTTACGGATGCGGTACACCAGGAGTGGTGCGATCGAAATGCACAACCTGCACCAAGGCTGTGCCAAAGGTGGAAAAGACTGATGTAAGTTTTTGCTCCTTTAATCCTCAAGCAGATGTACGCCCTAGGCCAGTTATTGGTATTGCCATAGGCAAAATAACCGGCAGTGCCTACGTGGATACTTGCGCAAAGGCCAGCGTTGCATCATACACGCTGTACAAATGCCTACGAAGACTCGGCTTTCCATTCCAGACACAAAAGTTTGCGGTGAAACTGGCTGATGGCACGAAGACGACGAGAGACGTTCTAACCGTAAGTGCACCCGTCAGTGTATGTTACCGTGTTGTGCAGACGAATTTTATCGTGTTCCCGGAATCTCGAGAATCGCACACTCTTGGGCGTCGGCTTCATTGAAGACGCTAAGATGGTACTTAACGTTCCGCAGAAGACATGGTATTTCGAGGATTACCCTGATGACATCTTCGATCTCCAAGACGAAGATGATGAGGAGATATCAATGGCCAAGGTAGAGGCTACGCCCTTTATCTCTTCTTCCGTTAAGTGCAACACACCACTTTCCAAATTGTGCTCCTTCGCTCCTTGACCTCATTTTCGTTTCTTCCGCACAACATGTAGCTAAGCATGGGCAATGCTCAGCTGACGCTTTCTCCTACCATGATCTAATTTTCCTCTCTTACAAGATCCGCCCTCCTAAGATTAAGCCTAAAACCCTTCTACAGCGCAGTTTTGGTGGTATGAACCTTGAAAGCCTTCGTGAGGATGCCGACAACATTGATTGGTCTGATCTCGTCGATGCGGAGTCGATTGATGTCAAAATTGATCTTTTCAATTCTAACCTTAACCAGCTCTATGACGTCCATGCGCCTGTTAGGTTAGTAAAGATAAAACATCTTCCTGCACCGTGGCTAACAGCAGACATGAAAGTCATTTTGCAAAAGAAGGCGGCAGCAAAATCAAGATACAAGTGCAGACCTAACTTGTTGAATCGTGAAAGGTACGTTGCTATCCGCAATCGCAGCAACTTGGTTTGTAGAGATGCCCAAGGCCACCACATTCATAAGTCCGTCGAGAACGGTGACCCAGCTAAAGTTTGGAAATTCCTCAGATCAATGGGAGTCGGAAAGTCTCGTCAAGAATCTATTCCTAAAGATTTAGATCTTGAATTACTAAATAAACATTTTTCCACCTCTTGTAATTTCCATGGGGCTATTAAAGCCAAAACTCTATATAATCTTTCATCTCTTCCCACTCCCGATTATTCTCCTTTCGTCTTTAATCAATTTGCTGATTGTGATGTTAAGAAGAGTATACTATCCATTACGTCTAATGCTGTTGGTAGTGACTGTGTCAGTAGCAAGATGATACTTCCTATCCTGGACGAAATCCTTCCTGTCATTTGCCATATCCTTAATTATTCCGTATCCTGTGGTACTTTTCCATCTTCTTGGAAAGAAGCCCAAATTACCCCTCTCCCAAAAAAGAGTAATCCTGTTTCTTTTTCTGAATTCCGTCCGATCTCCATATTACCATTCCTATCCAAAGTCTTAGAACGCCTTATCCATAATCAGCTTAGTGCTTTCCTTTGTAAAAACAGTCTCCTTAATTTTTATCAATCCGGGTTTCGTCCAGGTCATAGCACTACCACAGCTCTTATTAACATTACGGACGATATAAGATTAGGTATGGAGAATGGGAATCTGACGGTACTTTCCTTATTAGACTTCAGTAATGCTTTTAACACCGTCGATTTCGATATCTTACTCGGTATACTCGGCTCTCTTAATATATCTCCAACGGCAATTGATTGGTTTCGTAGTTACCTGTGTGGCCGCCGACAGCGTATTTGCATTGAAGGTGCGTCATCTTCATGGTGCAATACCTCTGTCGGCATACCACAGGGGGGCGTTCTATCTCCTCTTCTTTTCGCCATATTTATAAATTCTATTTCAAATGAACTTCTGTCATCTTACCACCTTTATGCTGACGACCTGCAAATTTATTCTCAGGCTCCCGTAGATGAATTGTCTGATGCAGTGAATTTGGTGAATAAGGATTTGGCACGTATTTCTGAATGGAGTTTGGCTCATGGTTTGAAGGTTAACCCTGCGAAGACTCAAGTCATTGTTGTCGGCAGCCCTAGGTTGCGTTCAAAAATTAACTGGACGAAACTTCCCCACATTGTTTTTGATGGTGCCACAATTCCATATCCGGTTTGGGGGTTCTGGGCACTTCCGGTCCCATTTTTTTTTTTGCCTCAAGATGCTTCTGGGCAGTACACGTCCCAAACATAGTTGCCATAGAATTTTAATTTTTGTTGCTTACTCTATAAGTTTTCCCTCTATGTCATCATTTTACCTTGTTCCCAGAATGACAAGCAACGTTTCTAATAACGGCAACACTATGATCAGAGACACAAAAATTAAAAAAAAAATATTTTCTGTCAGTGAAGCGTGGGGTTTTTTACGAGCGTTTTTTTTTTGTTTTGTTTGTTTCGAACTGTGTTTTTAGTTAAGTTTTCGGTTAATTCTGAACTAAAACCAGCTGAAAACAAAGTGTGTGTGTTGTGTGTGAGTGTTGTGACAAACTTTTGTGCAGGGCTCAAGTCAGGTAAGTTAATTAGTACGTAATTTCTAAAATATTCCGTAATGCATGATTCGAACAATGCTAGTATGAAATGTTTTGTTTTTTTTGGTGTAATTATGTTGTAAATGCTTCTATTATTGATTCAAATCTTCGAACAATTGTTATTTAAAGATGATTAAAAGATGAATCTGTCCATTGATTACGAAAATAATACTATTCAACTTCAAAACCTAAAAAATAGTCACGGGTCCGACTCAGGTAGTCCATAATTAGTGCTTGTACATAAAAAATATTGTACTATCCAATGCAGTTTTCTATTTTTCTTATGTTAAGAATAAACACACCATGCAGTTAAAATCTTAAAACATATGGCTCATCACTTGTTATTTTTTGTTATTGCTAATTACTTGAAATATAAGAAAAAATCTCTAAATGTTCTTTTTTACAACCAATTTTGTAAATGAAAGCAATTATATTTTCAAACAAAACTAACACATTTCAAAGGGCTTGTTCATAAGCATTGTAAAAAACAACAAGCGATAACGAAATACTCAGAAAGGACGTCGTAAACATCGTTTGTTTACATTAAGTGCCGGCGCCCCGTCCCGCGCGCGCGGTGACGTAATGCCGGGGGCATCAACTGGCCGTCACGTGGCGCGCAGTAGGTTCACTTAAGCGGATATAGCGATTCGGTAAAAGACCTGGGCATTTACATTGACAAAGACTTGTCTTGGGGTCCACAAATGCAAGAAGTGGGTCGTAAACTGTTTGCATCTGCGGGGTCTTTACGCAGATTGCGAAATTTCCTCCCAACTGCCACTAAAACTGCGCTTGCTCAATCTCTTCTTCTCCCAATCCTCGACTATGCTGATGCCTGTTATCCAGATCTCACTGTAGTGCAGCTAGATAAGCTTGAGCGACTCCAAAATGTTTGTATCAGATTCATATTTGGTTTGCGCAAATATGATCATGTCTCAGAGTTTCGCGTTAAACTCAAGTGGTTGCCTATCCGCCTTCGCCGGAATGCGCATATTTTATCCCTTCTTTATAGTATTCTGTTTAATCCCACAACGCCCTCCTACCTCAAACAACGTTTCAAGTTCCTACATGACAGTCATACTAGACACTTGAGATCATCGGAAAATTTGAGACTTTTGATGCCGGCACATTCCACCAAATTTTATGACCAGTCCTTCACGGTCCAGGCTGTTCGTTTATGGAACGAATTGCCGGTGTCGGTAAGACAAGCACAGTCACTCGTTGCTTTTAAAAGCTTAGTTACAAATCATTTTCAGTCTCAGTAATTTCTCTGAGTCAAAATTTGTCACTATTCTAGTTTCATTATTTTTTCCATTTAATGTTAAAACACACAAATATTTATATATATTTATGTATGTATTATATTTATATTATACATGTATATGTTCATATTTGAAGTAGATAACTTTAATTTTGTTATTTTGTATAACTGTTATGTTGTTGTTTTGTTTAAAACTTTTGTGTAGAGTACACCACTGACTACCCCCTTTTAATTTTTAATTCTGTAATTTCCATCCAAAGGTTGTCTGGAAGATATCGCTATAAGCGATAAGACCGCCGTTGTAACCATAACATTGTAAAATTTGTAAACCTGTTATGTTTGATTTTTGGTGTACAATAAAGTATTATTCTATTCTATTCTATTCTATTCTACGCCCGTTTATTTTGATCCTCAGTTACGGTCTATGTTAAAAGATGTTGAGCTGCCTGAATTTATTTCTCCTCTGTCGATAACTCCACGCGACGAAGGCGTACTGGAACCGGCGTTGCCACAATCCAGTGCATGTACCCCCGCAACTGGCAGTCCATTATCTAGCGGAGAACCAGCACTCCCGACAACGAGTGCCTGCACTACAAACACGATGCCATATCGCGTAGTGCCAATTGAGCTGTCCCCTAGTCCAAGGAAGCGATCCCGACCATTATTTGATGGGTATTCTCCAAGGTTCGTCGACTTTATGGTCCGTGATGCCCAAATGCAGCTTCACGATGCTCCGTGTGAACTATCTCCACATTCCAAGGCACTTTTCCCTAGCGACCAAAGTAATAGCAGCAATGATGTAGAAATTGGATCTTTGGAAGTTGAAGATGTTTCATCGGATACGCTGGACACAACTCAAAAGTCACAGCTGATGGAAGTGCTATGGGATTATCAAGAAGTTTTCAGTGAAGGTGGAGAACCAACCTCCCTCGCTGAACACTGCATCGATACAGGTGACCATAACCCCGTCTCTGTACCACCATACCGCCTCTCACCGCCACGCATGGCTGTGTTAAAAAATGAGGTAAAGAAGATGTTGGACAGTGGAGTAATTGAAGCGTGCTCTTCACCCTGGTCCGCACCCGTTGTAATGGTGCCAAAGAAAGACGGTTCAGTACGAGTTTGCATTGATTACCGTAGACTTAATGCCATAACGGTCCCCGACAAGTATCCTATCCCTCGCATTGATGATTTGCTGCATGCTGCTAAGCCAACGCCTTTCATGACCACCCTGGATTTACGCGCTGGCTACTGGCAAGTGAAAGTAAAACTCAAGGATCAGGACAAGACGTCATGTATAACTCCATTCGGTATGTACCGTTTTAAGAGGATGCCATTTGGACTTCGCAACGCACCCTCTACATTCCAGCGACTGATAGACAGTATTCGAGTTAGCTTGGAGAATGTAAAGATGCTGGCGTACCTCGACGATCTGATTATTTTTTTGGTTACCTATCAAGCACATCTATTGGATTTGGGTAAGGTACTAAATAAGCTGAAAGAAAGCAACCTTCATGTAAATTTTAGTAAGTGCCGATTTTGTTGCTCAACAATTAAGTATTTAGGGCACATTATTACTCCCGAGGGTCTGACCGCTGATCCTGAGAAGGTAACAGCAATACTAGCCTATCCAGCACCCAAGAATTTGAAGCATCTGATGACATTCCTGCAGACCTGTTCCTGGTACAGGCGATTCATACCAAACTTTGCCGGAATCAGTGAACCACTCTCCCGTTTAACTAGGAAAAATACGGTATGGACATGGTCAGCAGAACAGGAGCAGTCTTATCAAGAGCTCAAAATACGTCTTACATCCAGCCCTGTGTTACGACAAGCCGACGAGACGAGAGGTTATATCATCAAAACTGATGCAAGCAACTATGCACTTGGAGCAGTTCTAGTGCAGGGGGAGGAACAGGACGAGCATCCCGTCGAATATGCTGGTAGGTTGATGATCCCTGCAGAACGCAATTATTCCACAACCGAGAGGGAGGCTCTCGCAGTGGTGTGGGCGATTAAGAAATTCCGTGGATACATAGAAGGTCTCCCAGTAACAGTGGTTACGGACCATCAAGCCCTGAGGTGGTTGATGTCGTTACGGTCTCCAACTGGTCGATTAGCCAGATGGGCTCTGCAGATACAGGCATATGACATTACCATTAAGTATACACCCGGTAGGACGAATGTGGTTGCAGACACGCTGTCCAGGCCTATTTGCGATGAAAGCACTGAAAACACCTGTGGAGTTTATAGCATAGCCGTGGATATGCCGCAGAGACCGTCATCTGAAGTTAGGGCAGAACAGCTGAAGGATGAAAACGTCGCCAGCATCGTAACTGCCTTAGAGGATGCAGATCGTAAAGATAATGCAGTGTACTGGAGCAATAAAGGGTACGTAATGAACAACGGGTTGTTGTACAGATATCACCCGTCAGATGACTCAGAGGAGGCTCAACTCGTAGTTCCTCAACATGAATGGGCAAACGTTCTTTCAGTATACCACGATGACCCTTTGGCGGGGCATTACGGCGCTGATAAGACATATCAACGCATCTCGAAGCGATATCATTGGAATGGTATGAGAAAATATATAGAAGCATACTGTTATGTATAGGAGTAACGGAGACAAGTGAAACAACTGGCTGCTAAATGCACACTGATTTATTCGTAGATGAGGCGAGTACTATAAGCGTGGACGCAGCCACGCACACATATACAACAACTCCTCCCCCATACTATAGGTAAGTAACAGTCTCAAGTAATTTACAGTTAGTCCTTATAATCTACTCTGGGTATTTTGCGTAACAACTTCCGGGATAAAGGGTTATACCTCTGTATCGGTTGTTCTTTTGTTTGTGGTGAGTTGCTTTCCGACAGTGCCTCATGAAATTCCTCAGGGTCTTCGTTCTGAGATGTGGACTGTTCGGCTATTTCAACAACTGGACATGACGAAGGTTGCGGAAGGGTATCTATCTTCTGAGTGGTTGTCAATGCTTGCTCAGATTCTGTCACTGTATCACCTTCCCCCACCGCTGGTATACGAGTATCGGGCCTTATCGACCCCGGTGATGTACTGTTGTTATCTTGTAACGATACATGGACCTCACTGTCGCAATCCCAGAATGTTTCTTCGTCTACATTGCTACCTTTATATAAAACTAATTGATTTTTATGTTTTCTAAGCTCTAAAAGTGAGTTAATGTCTTTAACAAGATACATGACTTTACCTATTCGCTTTACAATAGTTCCCCTTTTCCAAACACTGTTCTTATTCATAACATTGTTCTTATACAAGACGTTATCACCTATAGAATAGGTTTCTCTGTTTTTTCCTCCGTATGACTCAATCTGCGAACACTGTTTACTTTTGACCACATTAGGTACGTTCGATGAAGATAATGAGGTATTTAATTTAGGATTAAGTAAATCTAGGCGTGACCTAAGTGTTTTGCCAAATACTAACTGAGCTGGTGACAATCCTGTAGTACTATGTATCGAGTTTCTATAATCGAAAAGGTACTTCAATAAATTCAATTTCCGTTCTCGTACATTGCTGTTTGACAAAATACACGATTTAATACCCTTTTTCACTATTTTTACGTAACTTTCGGCTTGTCCATTGCTAGCCGGATGAAAGCTTGGTGACGTCACGTGTAATATGCCGTTGGAGTTGCAAAATTTTTTGAACTCATGAGATACGAAGGCAGTGCCATTGTCACTAACTATAGTTTGGGGTATCCCAAACCTAGACATGAAATCATATAATTTATCAATCACTGCTACTGAGGTTGATTTGTTTATCATGTCATAAACTTCTACCCATTTAGAGTGGGCGTCTACAACAACCAAAAACGTGTGTCCGTGAATAGGGCCCAGAAAATCTATATGTATCCTAACGAAAGGGCTCGGAGGGTATTTCCACGGTGACAGCGGAGCGCGAGGAGGGGAAGGGCGTAGTTGAGTGCAAACATAGCATGAGCTTATAATTTTTTCCAAGGCAACATCAATACCCGGAAACCAAACCCGTGCCCTTGCTAACGCTTTTGTTTTGACGATGCCTAAATGAGATTTATGTAATTCTAACATAACTCTGTGCCTCAGGTTTCCCGGCAAAATTACTTTGCGGCCCCTCATCAGACAACCGTCTTCGACAGCAAGTTGTGACTTACAACACCAGTATGGTCTTAGGTTTATGTCGGTTATTTTTTTAGGCCACCCGTTTAATACGTATTTTATTACGACCTTTAAAATTGCGTCCTTACTCGTTTGTTCGCGTAATTCTGTAAGTGTCACAGGTAAGCTCCCGTCTACTACAAAGTTAATATAAGCCGCGCGCTCGACGGACGGCGGCAACTCGAATGAGTCATCTTCTACAGTATTGATGGCGGCGCCGCCGCTGGCGCACGCAAGCTGCCCCTTCCTATTTGTGCTATCGCTCTGCTGAACCTCCGGTAAACTCGCCCGTGAAAAATAATCCGCACAATTGTTATTACTACGTACATACTCTATTGTGTAATTGTACCCGCTGAGAAATAAAGCGTATCTTTGAAGCCTATTTGCAGATACTTCTGGAATACCTTTATATGGTCCAAAAATTGATATCAACGGCTTATGATCCGTTCTTAAAACAAATGGATCAGACCTGGCATATAAATATTGGTGAAACCGACGTATTCCAAAAATAATGGCAGTAGCTTCCTTCTGTATTTGAGCGTAATTTTTTTCCGCCGCGTTAAGAGTACGGGACGCGAACGATATTGGACGTTCGGTGATGCCATCACTTTCTAGTGGTGATAACACGGCTCCCAAACCAGTTGGCGATGCATCGACCGTAAGAATTAGTTTCGCATTATCATTAAAATGCGTAAGGACTTGTTCAGACGCTAATATTTCTTTTATTTTGATAAATGATTTATTATGTGACTCGCTCCAATTCCATTTTACCCCTTTCTTTAGCAGGTCATATAATGGACTTAAAATACCAGAAGCATTTTTTACAAAATTTCTATAATAATTTACCAGTCCTAGGAACGATTGCAATTTAGCTACGTTTGTGGGCACCGGTGCTTCAACTATAGCTTTAACTTTTTCAGGAGTCTTCTTAAGTCCGTGTTTGTCTATTTTATATCCTAGGTAATCTATCTCATTTTAAAAAAAACTCACATTTTTCCTTTTGTAATACTAATCCTGCATCTTGTAATCTTCCGAGCACGGCTTTAAGTCTTTGCAGGTGAATGTCCCTTGTGGGACCTGTGATGAGGACGTCATCAAGTAGACACAGAACTCCATCCATACCTGATAGGACACATTCCATTGCTCTCTGAAATATGGACGGTGCGCTAGACAACCCGAATACCATACGAGTGTATTTATACAATCCACGATGTGTATTAATACAAGTTAGTTTTTGGGACTCGTCATCTAATAAAAACTGGTTATACGCCATTGACAAATCAAGCTTTGAAAATTGTTGTCCACCATGTAGTCTACTAAACAGTTCGTGAACCGTCGGCAGAGGATACTGCTCCACAATCAGCTGTTTATTGATACTAACCGAGTAGTCTACACACAGCCTCACTGTACCGTTGCGCTTCAATACGGGGACAATAGGTGACGCATACTCGGCATGCTCAATCGGTTTTAATACACCCAACTCAACTAAACGATCGATCTCATTATTAATTTTGTCTTTTAATGCGAAAGCGATAGGGCGCGCTTTAAAAAACACTGGTTGAGAACCGGGTTTAATGTTCAGTTTTACTCTGTACTTATTAAACGCTCCTAGTTCGTCAGAAAAAACCTTTGGAAACTGTGCTTGAAGTTGTATAAACATGCTATCCGTCTTGTTCAAATACATACAAGGTAGCAGCTCTAATTTAAAACTCGCAAAGAAATCTCGACCAAGAAGAGGCGGACCGGTGCCATTATTCACTACGTAAATACTAAGGTCATGTGTTTGTCCCGAGTATGTAACAGGTAACCGAGTTACTCCAGCACATGTTATTTTATTACCAACATATGTATACAGCTGTTTCCTAGTCGGCGACAATGGCACGGTTGGAAAATAATTATTAAACACTGTACGAGATATTACAGTGACCGCTGACCCGCTATCGATCTCAAATTTCAGTTCTACCCCCCGGATTGTCACTATCTCAGTCATTGGCTCGCCATTTATACAACTTATTTTAAACAGTTTACCGTCATCATCTTCATCCACGTCACTTGTGGTGGCGATATAGTTTGTTTTTTTTACACACTCTTTGAAGGTGACCGGTCACCTGACACTTTTTACACTTATATTTTGCGAAACGACACTTCGCCGACGTATGATTAGAACGACCGCACACAGAACACTTATCTTCCGATGCCGCACTTTACTTGGTTGCCGGGTCGATCTTGTACAGCTGCTGCTCCTGCTGCCCCGCGAGATGCGCGGTGGCTGCCGCTCCGGCGCGGGCGCTCCTTAGCGTTTCCGCTAACTCGATCGCCTTAGCCAGCGTCAGTTCTGTCATGTCTTGAGAAAATAATTTATCCCGCTCGCGCCCCGGCAACATTGCCATTACGAATCGGTCACGCAAGGCTTCTTCCACATTGCTGAAACCGCAGTGAGCGGTCAGCCCGCGAAGTCTCGCCGCCCATTGTGTCGGTGTTTCACCAGCTTGCTGCGATGCCGCATAAAAATTGCATCGCTCGCCGATCCCGCTGCGTTTCGGTGTAAAATGACTGTCTAACAGCAATAATATGTCCTCGTATGGCACTTCTTGGAGCTCCTTCGGTAAAGCGAGGTCCGAAGCGAGTTTGTAGGTGCCATCCGTGAGTGCGCTAAGCAATATAGCACGTCGTTTCGATCCTGTCACGTCGCTGGTTGCAGTAACGTCGTTTGCTATAAACCACTGAGTTAAACGACTCTTGTACGTCTTCCAAGAGTGGACTGTATGGTCAAACGTAGACAAAATTCCAAATTGTTGAGCCGCCATCGCGATTTTTTCTTTTAGTGGGTACTCGTCGCCAATGTTATGTATAGGAGTAACGGAGACAAGTGAAACAACTGGCTGCTAAATGCACACTGATTTATTCGTAGATGAGGCGAGTACTATAAGCGTGGACGCAGCCACGCACACATATACAACACATACGTTAAGAACTGTGTTGCATGCCAGAGATTTAAGCCATCCAACCTGAAACCAGCTGGTTTGCTTCAAACCACGCCAGTTAACCAACGTTTTGAAACCCTCGCCTTTGACTTGTTTGGACCTTTGCCGTCAACAACTAGCGGCAAGACATGGATACTGATAGCTGAAGATATTGCTACTGGATGGATAGAATTATTTGCTTTAGAAACTGCCAGCGCTGAAAATTGTGCGACAGTTTTGATGAACGAGATTTTCCTTCGATACGGTGTGCCCAGACGCCTGATAAGCGACAATGGACCCCAATTTGTGAGTGCTGTGATGCAACAATTAACCTATTGTCTGCGAATTAAGCACACTTTCACACCAGTGTATCACCCGGCAGCAAACCCGGTGGAAAGGAAAAACAGAGATTTGAAGACGCAACTTGGCATTCTGGTAGGAGATGAACATGGGAGCTGGAGTGATAAGTTACCCATCATACGGTTTGCGATGAATACCGCAACCTGCCTCACTACAGGACAAACGCCAGCGTATTTGACATTTGCACGAGAACTGCGTACTCCGGATGACAATACTCGCGATTTTCGGCAGATTTTACTGTCTGAGAACTTCGTGCCTGAAATTACGCCGAAGTTACTACTTCTCTTCTAAGTTACTACTGGGAGGGGATTGCAAGCCGGAGACATAACTTAATATGGCATCATACTACTTTATTTGGTAGTAAGCCTACACTTTATGGCAATGAGAGTGGGTTATTTAGGTAGAAATAGTGCATTAATTTGCTCGCTAAGATTTGGTGATCATTTACTACATTTGGTGTTCGAATACAATTTGAAGTGCAGTCGTGACTAAGATAGCTAGTACTATTGTAATTTTAGACTTTATTTTTCTGGTGTCAAGTATATATTTTTGGTAAAAGAACTTAGGGTATCAAAGCATTTTATGGTGGTCATTATATTTAACCCCATGAAAATTTACACGTTTATTAAACAAGTAAATGCGTCGGCTGTCTGAACCGATGACCTAAAGTTCAGGACAGACTGTCTCATGTCTCTCCATAAAGTTAGAGATAGCGCATTACCACAAAGGTTCAACGCACACTCAGATTATGCGACCAGATTGGTACCGAGGACATCTGAATTTTAGGCTACCGTATACATTAAACTAAAATTTGGGACAGATTGTCACTATGGCTCTCCACAAAGTTAGAGATAGCGCCTTACCACAGAGGTTCAACGCACACTCAGATTATGCGGCCAGATTGGCACCGAGGACATCCGGAATTTTAATTTAATACATTCACCCAGACGACACTACTTACACGTTAATGAACACGTTACGTCTTGTACTGATTGCTATATATATATATGCTGTTGGATAATTCGGACAGAAAAGAAAACTTGCATTGGTTATTCAACAGGATTTATTTAATTACATATGGAGAACGACAAAAGAACACACAATCACGTAGATGGCGGACAAGACCAGAGATAAGTGTCAAAATCAAAAGACAGGTGTCACTGCACTGACAGTGACGTAATAGGTTGCGACGTTTACAAACTTACTAGTTATTCTAACACTGGCCCTTAAACGCAAACTTTATTATCATATTACAATATAAGACATCTATAAATCTAACATACAAACTAGCAAAACATACATAAAATGAGTTACACAGTTAACATAGCATCAAATTAGTAAATTCACAATGTTTCTCTTTGCAAAGTGATTTCGTTAATACATCAGCCAATATAACATTAGTTGATAAGTATTTTATTTCAACTATACCATTATTGACAATTTCTTAAATGAAATGATGGCGTATGTCTATATGTTTTGTCCTGGAATGGAACATAAAATTTTTACAAAGTTTTATAGCAGATTGATTATCATTAAATATGGTAAATTTAGTTATAGTACCAAGTACCTCAAATAAAAACTTTCTTATGAAAAGAGCTTCTTTACATGTATCCGACAAAGCCATGTACTCTGCTTCTGTACTAGACAATGCAACAGTACGTTGCTTTTTACTCTCCCAGGAGATAATAGATTTACCTAAGAAGAACACATAGCCCGTATACGACCTACGATCTATATTGTTTGATGCCCAATCTGCATCAGCATAAGCTCTAATATTCAATCCACCTTTAGTATAAACAAGACCCAAATTAAGTGTACCTTTTAGATACCGTAAAACTCTTTTAGCAGCCTTCCAATGAATTTCACTGAAAAAATTGTTAAACTGGCTTAGGTAGCTCACTGCATAACTGATGTCTGGTCTCGTACAAACTGCTATGTACATAAGTGACCCTACTAAACCTCTATAATCATAAGTATCAATCATCCTTCTGAGTTTCTTTGGGTAACTTCAGACCAGTCTCCATCGGTGTACCTGAAGGTTTACAATCCGGAACTTTTTCAACAATTTTTGAATATAATTAGACTGACTGAGAGAGATTTCATTACCTTTTCTAGACAGCTTCATACCAAGTATGTGTTGAGCTGGCCCTAGATCTGTGATGTCAAATTCCTGCTGCAATTCAGCCTTAATTTTGTCTTTTTCTTGAAAGGTTGGTGAATAAAACATGATCAGATCATCAACATACAAAGCTATGATTATCATTGAATGCTTAACAGACCTATAGTAAACACATGGTTCTGAAGTTAAACGATTGAAGTTCAACTTATCACATAATACCTTGGTTATTTTCTCGTACCAGGATCTTGATGCCTGTTTAAGACCATAATCAGCTTTGTTGAGCTTGTATACCATATTCTCACTCCCCTTTTAAGGTCTGCATTCAGAAACGCCGTTTTGACATCCATGTGTTCAATACACATGTCATGCTCAGCTGCTAAAGCAATTAACATTCTAAGTGTGGAGTATCTCACGACAGGGGAAAAGGTTTCCAGATAATCAATACCATATTTTTGAGTGTATCCCCTGGCAACTAAACGAGCCTTAAATTTCAACAATTCACCGTTTACTCCATACTTTTTCTTAAATATCCACCTGCACTTTACAGGCTTCTTCTGTTGATCTCGTTCTGTCAGAGTCCAACATTTATTTTTTATAAAGGATTCATACTCATCTGTCATCGCCTTACGCCAACTAACTGACTCTGGTCCATTCAATGCCTCGGCTGCAGTCTGAGGTTCATCAGGATCATTGCAGTCCATCATAGTCACAAAATTGGACATGAGCAGCGACTCAGGAGCATCATCATAGCTGCAGTCTTCTCTTGACTCTGTCTCAGTTGCAGAATCTTCTTCTGGAAGGTAAGGTGGATCCAAGCGATCATCTGACCTATCAATTGTCGGTTCACTGTCGGAATCATCTATTGTGATTGTGCTTATCCTTTGTTGAGTATCCTGTGATAATCTTATGTCATCAGATATATTATCAGAACTCACAGTGGATGATTCCGATGGTTGAACATCATTTTGATTCAATTTCAGATCAACAAGCAGTTGTTGATCAAATTTTTCATCATTTGACATTTCATTTTCATAAAATTTGTTCTCTATGAAAACAACATCACGAGAAATTACACAATCCCTTGGATTTTCTGGATCAATGAGCCTATACCCTTTAGATTCTTCACTATATCCTACAAATATGTATGGTTTTCCTTTCACATCAAGTTTCTTTCTATTCTTCACCATAGCATATGCAATACAACCAAAGATTTTGAAATGGTCTAGCTTTACCTTAATTCCACTCCATTTTTCTTCTGGAGTTGTGCCAGGAACTGCCTTAGTTGGACTTCGGTTTTTCAAATAGACAGCAGTATTCACTGCTTCAGCCCAGTACCTCATCTCGAGTCCAGCATCCCGCAGCATGCACCTGACCTTCTCCATAATGGTTCTATTGGAGCGCTCAGCAACTCCATTTTGCTGTGGAGAATCAGACACAGTTTTCTGATGTTTAATGCCATTAATCTTGAGAAAATCCTGAAATTTAGAACTCATATACTCTCCTCCTCTATCACTTCTAAGTATTTTTAATTTCTTTCCAGTCTCATTTTCCACAAGAACTTTAAATTGCTGAAAATAACTAAAAGTTGCATCTTTTGTTTTCAGAAAATAAACAATGTTTTCTTGTGTAATCATCTATGAAACTCAACACATACTTAGCACCACTTAGAGATGGAGTTTGAATAGGGCCGCATAGGTCTGTATGCACTAAACCTAACACGTCTGTAGCTCTAGTATAGGACCTCTAAGAAAAGGCAATCTGGATTGCTTTCCTACAATACACGGTACACACTTTTGATATTCAGACACACTATAGTTAATACCAGTAGCCATACCTGACTGTAGCAGTTGCATGCTCCTGGAGTTGAGGTGCCCTAGACGTCTGTGCCATACCTCTTGTGATGTTGAGCCTGCTGCTGCTGCAGCCGCCCCTAATGCCTTATCCTCAGCACAGCTATTGTCAGATACAGTGTCGAGTTGATAGACACCATTTATTTGAGTACCAGTAGCTAAAACTTCAACACCATCATAAACAGTACATGAACTGCTATCAAATGTAACTATTTAACCCCTTTTAGTCATAGCACTAACTGACAATAAATTTATACATAAATTAGGTACATAATAAGTATCACTTATTGTCTTTACACCGTTTTTCAAATGTACCATCACTTGTCCTATTTATGCAAAAATGACGGACCGGTAAACCACGATGAGTTGCTGCTAAGTTCGTAGTCGGTACTTTTAGTTCCTAAATCTGCCACGTTGACGTCAGTCGGAACATAGTGCCACTCGTCTGCCTTACTTAATTCGTCAATTTCTCCTAAACGATTGGCGATAAAAACTTTATATGTTCTACAGTTATTTCTTATCCAATGTAAAACAGTAGTTGAATCTGTCCAATAATGAACGGAATTTGGTTTTAAACGATGTTCGTTTTTAATATTATTGGCTAATTTGCATCCTAATAAAGCACCCTGTAGTTCAAGTCGCGGTATAGAAACCGATTTCGTAGGTGTAACTTTAGATTTACTAGCGACAAACGATACAATAACGACTCCACTGCTCGTTTCCTTGCGCCAGTACGCGACAGTCGCGTAGGCGCTCGGCGACGCATCGCAAAATACGTGTAATTCTAAGTTTTCATTACTCGCGCTCATAGAATTACTCTCAGAAAAATACCAACGCGGGATCCTAATGTTGTTTATATTTTTAGCTTGAATTATCCAACACTGAAATAAATTATTTAATTTATCATTCAATTCCTCGTCCCATTTTATATTTGTTTTCCAAGTTTTGCGCATTATTATTTTTCCTTTAATTGTGAAAGGTATCAGATAACCATGAATATCAAAAATAGACATGACAATACATAACAGTTCACGCTTCGTTGGTCTTCTTTTTAAATTTATAACATCAGCTGGTATACGCTTGAAAGTTAAATCGAATCCTAACTCGTCGCTGGCAGGGTACCATAATAAACCGAGTGTTCTTTCGGACTGATCTTTATCGAAGACGCAACAGACACTGTCACTCAAAACTTCCTTCGGTACGTTTTCCAGAACATCCGGTACGTTGCTAGCCCAGTTGCGTATTTCGAATCCACCCTCCTGGTGAATAAAAGAGACTTCCTTAATCATTTTTTTTGTAAGGTCGAGTTCGGGTAAACTATCGATATAGTCGTCCATGTAATGTTGGTTGCATATAGCATCGACAGCCGTCGGATAAGTGTCGATAAAACGTAAGGCATTTTTATTTTTAATATGTTGCGCGATAAACGGCGAGCAATTCGCGCCAAAAATTAATGACGTCATAGCGTATTTATTTACGTCCTTAGTATCTTCATCTGTAAATAAAAACCTTAACGTATGTTGATCCTTTTCTTTAATTTTAATTCGAAGAAACATATCTTTAATATCAGCGATAACTCCAATTTGGTTTTCTCTGAACCTAAACATAATTCCAAATAAAGATTGCAACAGGTCCGGGCCTGTTAATAAAAAATCATTGAGCGAACATCCTTGTGTTTTCGCAGCCGCATCGAAGACTAATCGTAGCTTCTTTTTGTTGGGGTTATCGACCCCGAAATGCGGTAGGTACCAAACGTGGTCGCTAGACTCCCCCTCGTTTAGCATCCTGGCATAATTATTTGTAAATAAATGCTGAATACGTTCGCGGTAACGCAACGCGTAAGTGTTGTTGGCTGACATTTTTCTTTCGACTGATTTTAAGCGATTAAAGGCATTTTGATAGGAATCAGACATAACAAAGTTGTCATGCTTCCAAGGCATTTCCACATGCCATTGGTTATCAATTAATTCACAAGTATTATTTAGTGTGGTGATAGCACGCAACTCGTCCGCATTCTGTCGCGGTTGTTTTGATATACCTATTGACTCTAACGCAAATGATTTTCTTACAAACTCGTTCAACTCTGAATCACAACAATGTTGCGCGCTGTCATCACTGGTAAAACGGTCAGCTGACATGTTAATCTTAGTTATGTTGTTTACAACACCGTGTACACACCATCCTAAAGGTGTCTTTGTGACATAAGGTTCATTTTTCCTATTGCCTTTTAAACACAAACTAGGAGCAATGAGATCATAATTATCCTGTCCGATTAGTAATTTAGGTTGTGCGTCACATTTGCACAAGTCGTAGTCAATATAGTTCGAATTCGAATAGTTACTAAAGTCCATACACGATAAACGTTGAGTAGGTAAATTAAGCTCTTTCATTTTACGAGCACACAAATTAAAACGATCTCCTTTATTATTAGAAATGTCAAAACTTACATTTTCCGTTTGGCACACAAGCTCACCGGAGTTCCATGCACTGCGGGCGCGCATGGTGACTGTCTTACCGTGGAGTCCCGCCTGATCAGCGAGGTCGGCAGATATCAGAGTCACGGTGGCACCGTCGTCGAGCAACGCGTGTGTGTGGATATTGTCTTTGGGTCCATGAACGGTTACCGGCACTATTTTTAACAACACTTTAGGCACTGACGATTCACTAACACTAGCGGATACACTGGTGTGGGCGTGGGCAACGGTGTCCTCGCTGCGCGACTCGTCGGGCGTCGGTGGGTGCGCGCGGGCCGCGTCCACCGCGGGGCACGCTGTCTCTGGTTGCGGCGCCGACTGTCGCGCGGCTGCGCGTGCCGTAGGCGCGGTAGGCTTCGTCCAGTGAAGGAGATGATGATGTGGATGCCCACACTCGCTGCAGTCAGGAGCGCTGCACGAGGCGGGTTCATTATGCCGTGCGCTCAAGCACTTGTAACACAGCTGTTTAGCACGTACGAATTGCCATCGATCACGTCTCATAGCACGTTTGAACTTGCCGCATTTTTCTAAAGCGTGCGTCGGGGAGGCACGACAAAACATACATTTACTATCGGAAGTTGTAGTGCACGCTAACACTGAATGTGTTTTTACATTATTATGGTCGTACTTCTTTCTTACGTCGTTCTGACTTTGTATGTAACTCACACCTGAGGTTGCGACTATATTTGCTTCTCTGTATAAAAACTCCGATAGTATTTCCAGTTTAGGTATAGGACTATCTTGTCTCTCGTAGGCATATTCGGCCCACTTATTGATAAGGGCGGGCGGTAACTTCGAAAGTAATAATGACGTCGTTTCCGGACTTTGTAGGTATTCCTGCAATTTTATAGCTTTAACAGCTGTGACGTAGTTTTTAACTTTTATCGAGAAATTCACGATCTCCGTGTGGTATGCAGTCGGAAGTGGATGAATTTTCTTGAGTTGAGTGAATATTTTATTAATTATACACTCGGGTCTGCCGAATCGTAGTTCTAAGGTATCGATTATTTCTTGCGGTGTGGTGTTGCCGATGAGGAGCGATGACACGGCTTCTTTCGCGTCACCACGTAGGCATTTTCGTAACCGCCAAATGTTTTCTGCGTTGCTAAAACTGCATGAGTTTGATGACTCTTTGTACGCCTCCTTGAATTGCAGCCATTGCATAGGGTCGCCGTCGAACACCGGCAAATCTTTCGAAGTTGCTAGGCGTGCAAGGAGTTCTCTGTTATTATTATTTTCGCGGGCGTTACTTCTACTAAGCACTTGGTGCAACGCCTCCGTTAACTGGTTGATGTTGTCGTCGCGTGGCGGGCGCTCGCTTGCGAAGATCTGATGCTGCTCTGTTCCGTTCCAGGTTTTATTACCGAAAGGGCAAACATTTTCTGCGAGATCGTCTTTAGCAATAGACGCGACGCCATCTTGATTGTCGAACCACGACTCGACTTTTCTGGAATTTTTCGAGATCGAGTCGCGACGTTCTTCTTTTAAGTCCGAAATATCGGCTTCTAGTTTTCTCGCAAGCAAGTCCTTTTTGATTTGTGCACTCTTGTGTGCCAAATCGAGGTCGATTTCTGCTTGAAGTTGAGCCGCTTCATACTCGAGCCTTTTACGGGCCGCCGCTGACGAACACGTTTTAGCACTATTCACTGACTTTTCACTAGTAGTCGGCTGCTCCGTGGCACGTTTACTACGTGTTAGAACACCCTTCGAGGGTGTGCGAAGCAGCGACATCCCTGCACACAGGTTTCGAGTCTGACTAAACACGTGGCCGAGATTCAAAATCTGGCTCGATGGACCACTTAATGTTGCGCACAGAGCGCAGTACGCGATTAGTCTGACAAAATAAAAGTCTTTTGAAAGGTTTAAAAGTCCGAAGTCCTGCGGCGGCGACAAGTCGTATAGGTCGCGCGCGGTGCGAAGAGACGCGTGCGCACGATACGTAGGCGGAAGACGAACTGAGCGACCGAATGACCGCAGCGCGCGAATGAATGGCGCGCGAGTGTATGGCGTAGTCACAACACAAGTGAACTTATTCAAATAGTGCTACGGGACGATTGTCGCAGTGGCGGGACCTCGTACTAATTTATTATGAAAGCAACACAAAAATAAATGAAAATGTTTTCTACACGTAACACCAGCAGTCAATAGTTTTTCACCATTTGCAATACTCACATCCACAGTTTTATTTGGAGTGTTGTTTACCATAAATTTTTCATTATTGCACATATGGTTTGTGGCCCCGGAGTCTATATACCACACATCACTATTCACCTTGACAGAAAGCGCAGCGACAAGAGCCTTGTCCTTTGGTTTAGTCTTCGGTTTGTTCTTATCTCGACCTTGACTGTAAGTGTGTGTAACCTTTTCCGCTGCAGACTGTCCTGTAGTTTGTTTATCAGGACAATTCTTCAAGATGTGCCCAACACGCTTGCACTTAAAACATTTGGGTTGCTTCCGCGTGATAAGCGCAGTTATATTTTCCTGCTTCTCTTCTCTCCTTCGTGTCTCTTCTAGTAGTTTGGCAGAGACATGTTCAGTACTCAATTTAGTACCAGCATTTTCAATGGCCATGATCAACGGATCAAAGTCTTCAGTTAGGCCACTCAGCATTATAACAGCAATAAATTCATCGTCTAGTGATGACTCAATTTCACTCAATTGATGCGAGGCTTCCTTAATTTTGTTGAGGTAGTTCTCCATTGAGCTGCTGTCACATAATTTTGTGCCAAACAAACTTCTAAGAAGACCTAGTCTTCTGCACAATCCGCGACCTTCATACGCCTTCTTCAGGTTTTGCCATGCTTCATAGGCACTTTTGGCGGAGCGAATGTATGGAATTACTGTCGGATGAACCGATAGGGCTATTCGCGCCAACGCTTTTTCCTGTTCTCTTTTCTTTTTATCGTCGTTCACGTCATTTTCAACAAATTCCCATAATTCTTCATGAATCAACAACATTCGCATAGAGAATTTCCAAGTGGAGTAATTTTCTGATCCCTTGAGTTTCTCAATTGAATTCATGTATTGTGTTGTCGCCATTTTTACAATGTTCGTGGCGTGGTACAGCAATGTAGATTCCGCTTACCGGTTTCTTCGCCAATCTGTCCGAAATATCAGCGTGTTTCGGTTTTAGCAACCACGCTCTGCTACCATGTTGGATAATTCGGACAGAAAAGAAAACTTGCATTGGTTATTCAACAGGATTTATTTAATTACATATTATGGAGAACGACAAAAGAACACACAATCATGTAGATGGCGGACAAGACCAGAGATAAGTATCAAAATCAAAAGACAGGTGTCACTGCACTGACAGTGACGTAATAGGTTGCGTTTACAAACTTACTAGTTATTCTAACATATGCATGGCGCGCTGGATTAAGGCGCATTTACATTGATATTTACGGTCCGGTGTGTGTGAGTCCGGTCAGTTTCGCTACATTGTATTCTTTCATGAAATACGTCGCGGCGTCGGAATCGACCGTATCAGACAATGTTACGAGTGGGTGTAATTGCGAGTGTGTATGAGCCTTTACAGTCTGTGAAACTGCAAAATTGCAAGTAGCAATAATTTGCTGTGCATATTTTTTGTACATGTGTGTGTTATTTCTATGGGAACCTTTGTATAATATGCAAGATAAGCACTGCGCTTGTCGCAAACATTGTTTAAATTTGTCATAAACGTCCTGTTTATGACAAATTTAAACAATGTTTGCGCAAAATTGCAAGTAGCAATAATTTGCTGCGCATATTTTTTGTACATGTGTGTATTATTTCTATGGGAACCTTTGTATAATATGCATGATAAGCACTGCGCTTGTCGCAAACATTGTTTAAATTTGTCATAAACAGGACTTCCTATTTTCATAAAATAGGTACTTCAGTTTCGGTACGGCACACAGCTTTTAAATTACTTTATTGTAATAATTAAGACCTTTATGAATTTGTAGTTACAATAAATAAATATGTGTATAAAAATATTTTTTTTACTAACTTTTTTAACTTTTTGTCTAGTGATTGTATAAAAATACTACTTATATTATCAAAACTGTAAGATATCAATACAACTTCTACTATACGACTTTATTAATAAACTATACTTATATTTCTATTATAGTTGATGGTTTTATATTTGCAGTTTGACTGCAACATACGTAATAAACTAGTTTTGGTACGCGTATCCGTTCAAAACTTTTCTTCACATAAATTATCTCGAATGCAACGTATTGTTTGATGACGCTGACGTTATCCCTATATGATCAAAGTACAGGATAAGTTCGACTAACTCTGGTAGCAAATAGGCTAATGTATATGTCTAGGTTTCAGGTTCGAATCCCTATTGCAATCCCTTTTCCTATAAGTTAATAAATTCGTTCAGCATGCGTTAGTACCCTAAGTATTATAATTATATAAATGTGCCTAGTAAAGTAATCACCGAATAGTTGTTCCAGATTTTTTTTATAATGCGTCTCAAAAATCTGTTATTTAAAACCGTGCATAATGAATGTAATTATTTTTTAAATAAACAAACATACAGAAATTAAATAAATAGTACTCATTGGTAGTAATCATTGATACCTAAGCCAGGTACCTAACGGCACCTTTGTCGGTGTCGGACAAATGCTGGTTTTATATTTCATTTCTCACGATAAAATTGCATACTGACGGAATCAATATTATGATTTAAATGGACGTAACTGACTTAAGTTAGTAATACAATTCTAATGCTAAGATTTAAGGTTTAATTTGCAATGAGGTTAATAATAGTAATAAATAATAATAATAATAAAGTTTATTTTGAACAACTTAAGTTTTGGTTAAATTCGCTGGGATGGTATTTTTCTTTACTTAAATTCGATTAATTTATGTGAAAATTCACATTCGCTCCAGCGTCTTCTAGTGACAACCTCCACTTAAGTTTATTGTCAATTACGAATACCGAATACTTCCATAAAATGTACGTAAGTATTTTTTTAAATAATTATGTTATTTCAGTGTCCTTGTGTTTCATAAGTCAAGCGTTCAATTGTTCTTCTTTACAGATTTTTTTTATTTGAAATTAATTGTTGTGTAAGTACTCGATTACAGGTCTGACTCCGAATCTGAATATACCCGTCGTGCAAAGGTGCAGCCAAAAAAGAAATCTCAGAAGCGTAAAGCTTCTGAGAGTACCTCCACCTCGGGTGCGTACAATTTGACATAATAACAAAAGTTCTAACGATCACATGACCTAATTTCATTTAATATAATTTTTCTTTAATATAACGATGAAATGATATAATGAATTATTGATATAATTTCAGTTTACCTAATCTTATATGGTTTAATAAACATTTTCTATAATGCACATTTGAACTAATATTCAGTTAGTATAATATTTAATTTGTATATTATTCCTCATATATTCCTGCGTTAGAGCCACTATATGGTTGGTGAACCATCTGGATTAGGTAACGTTAGTACCATGACCATTAGCGCCAGATCCATTCTATTGTTGGTGAATCATTTGGGTTAGATGAGGTTATAACAGTAAAATGTTTTCTAATATTTACTTATTCACTACAGAATTTGGGCAGAAAATGAGTAAATATGAAAATTAGGTCAAATGAAAATTAGGTCAACTGAACGTTATACTAAATGTTATTAGAGCAAAAGAAGTTTATATGAAATGTAATATTAGATCACATGAAATTAGGTTATTTGTTTTTGTAGCATATGAAAATTATATCATGTGAACGTTATTTCAAGTGAGTGTTACGTTAGTAGTGGATTTATTTTTATACTTAAAACCAGGAACACAATCCAATGATTCATAATCCTTATTTCATTTGTTTTTTTATAGAACGTTTTCAAGGTGCTGTTATTGTAATGATAAGGTACTTATATTATTTTATTTTTTTACAGTTAAAAAACAACAACATAGCTCGGACCTCTTCGACCTGGAGGATAGCGAGCATCGCGCACCGGCAACCGGCGGCAAAGACCTCACGTCGTCTCTCGTGAGCCGAGTCGCTAACGGGAAGTTGCGGCGGGCAGTGAACATAGAGGGTGACTTTTACGTGGAGGTAAAAGTTTACAATAAGTCTGATGCAGCGTCCACGACTCCACTTGAACGGTGGAAAAAAGCCTTAGTGGCACTCAAAGTCCAATTAAATAGAGAAACTCCGCAGTGGGACGCGCTGCAGACATTTATGAGACGGGCTCATGGAGTTTTTCAAGACTCGGAGCCCGTGTTTACAGTGACAACATAAATATAAAATAATATATTAATTATTATTTTATATTTTAGTTATCCGTTTATTCTAAGGCTAGGCTAGGTTTAGGTTAACTGTAAAAAATATTTGGGACTTTGGGACACCAGAGCTTTGTTACAATTATAAGTCTTTGGTAATTTGTATCTTTTGTTTGTGTTGTTAATCTAAAACTTGCTCTATTTTACGTGGACATTAGACCTAATAATACACAAAAATGCCTTTCTGTACTGTTTGTAATACATCCGTTGAGCGCAGTCAGTGGACAGGTCACCTACGCAGTACTAATCATAAAAACAAAAATATTTCGTATTTTTGCGAAGGTGTCGAAATAATACATGCTGCTTTTCGTAATCGTATAGCTTCGTATAGAATTGCCGATCCGTCTGAGAATTACTGTCCAAAATCATTTTTAAATATTGTTCAAGACAAAATTAAAACTTTAATTGATATGTCCCTTAAAGATCATACTAGTATAAAAGTTAATTTCGAATATTTTGCTATGTTTTTGATGGTTAAAAAACCCCCGACGGACAAAACGTCTACGACGCTTGGATTAATTTTATTTTTTGGTTTTTTAGACGTTTTGTCCGTCGGGGGTTTTGTAAATTTTTAATTTAATTTTTATTTCATGCTTTTTAAACTTAAATTATTTTTTCTTAGCCTTGACTGTCCCACTCCTGGGCATAGGTATATTCCCATTCCTTCCACTTTTCTTGGTGTTGCGCCTCTTCTCGCTTATTAACGAAAACAAGGAAAGATATGAATTAAAAAAAAAAACTTGAGCTTATAGGGGGGCGAGGGGGTGTGCAGCCAACCCCCCTGGCGATGACCATGGTGAGAAAGTGACAAGAATTCAAATTTCCAATCAACAAGACACGTAGAAGTTGTTTAAATCCCTTCATCAACTAGAAAAGAGGTGATGAGCTTCAAACGGCTGAGCCGATTTTCTTAAAACATAGCTAAGAACACTCTCGATTAAAATACCTTTCAAATGACACCAATTTTATCAAAATCGCTTCATCCGTTTGGGAGCTACGATGCCACAGACAGACACACAGATACACAGATACACACGTCAAACTTATAACACCCCTCTTTTTTGGTCGGGGGTTAAAAAACAAGAGTTTAAACTATTAAAATCTAATTTTCCTTACAAAAACGAATTTGATCTACTTACCCGTAAAGGGGTATATCCATACGACTATATGTGTCAATGGGAACGTTATGAAGATACATGTTTGCCTTCTAAAAAATGCTTTTATAACTCTTTGAGTAATAAGCCCATTTCCAACGAAGATTATACACATGCTTGGTACGTTTGGTCTGTATTTAATATCCAAAATATGGGTATGTATACAGACTTATATCCTAAAACCGACGTTCTTTTGCTTACAGATGTATTTGAAAATTTTCGTAAAACTTGTAAACGACACTATAATCTAGATCCCGCATTTTATCTAACAGCACCAAGTTTATCTTTTGATGCAATGCTTTTAAAAACCGGAGTTCAATTAGAATTGATAAGAGATGTTGAAATTTTTAGAATGATACAAAAAGGTATTCGTGGTGGTGTTTGTATGTGTTCCAAAAGGCACATTAAAGCCAATAATAAATATTTAGACACCTACGATCCATCCCATCCAGATTCGTTTATCATTTATTTAGACTGTAACAATTTATACGGCTATAGTATGTGTCAATCCCTACCCTATTCTGACTTCAGATTAATAAATATTCAAGAAATAGAACTTTTAAAATTAAACGTGTCTGACATCAGTGATACTGCGGAAAATGGTTACATTCTTGAAGTAGATCTAATATATCCAAAGAATTTGCACATTGAACACAATGATTTTCCATTTTGTCCAGAAAAAAATTTACCACCTGGTGGTAAGAATAGAAAACTAATACCCAATTTGTATGATAAATATCACTATGTTATTCACTATGTACATTTAAAAAAATGCTTACAGCATGGTTTAGTATTGAGAAAAATCCACCGTGCTATTAAATTTAAGCAAAGTTGTTTTTTAAAACAATATATTGATAGTAATACTCAGTTACGACAAAAAGCAACGTTTGAACAAGATTTTTTCAAATTATTAAACAATAGTATTTTTGGAGTCATTCCAAAAATACTAGAAAATCATGAAGAACAAAAATCATGAACTAGAAAATAATGAAAATCGAATAGATGTGAAGTTAGTAAACAAGTGGTGTGACATAATATTATGCAATAAAAC